>CM066331.1:15501404-16101404 GCA_033807585.1 Hydrophis major
TGTGAATTATCATCATTCACAGCCTGTAATGATTTTAACCGGTTATAAATAGTCTCAGGAACGTCTGGCAAAGTTCTTCGAAAAACTTCTGATAAGAAGGTACCTTATCTGACTTGAAGTGCTGCAAATGACAAAAGTCCCAATTAGTCTTTCAAAACCAAAACAAAGAACAAATTAAGCATGGAACTTGCAGAGTCCAAACCGATCAGAGCGGACAACGTTGCTTCATGCAAAGATTTTCCTACCTTTGTAATTCCTTTATACCTTATGGGAGGGGTAATCACCTCAATGCTTACTTACCACTACAGCTAGTTAAGGCAGCTATCTCTATATATTTAACAGAAAAGCATAAAATAACTTTAGCCAAGTTTCAAAGTAATAAAAATATTCTGAATTTTGCAAGGCATTGCTATCATTATTTATAGATTAGAAGTAGTCCTCGTAAAGTGTAATGTCATGTGACCATGCTGGTTAGCAATGTCTCAGTTGCAATTGTTAAACAAAGATATCATGACACTACAATCTTTGACTTTCTGCTGGCTTCACCGCTGACTTTGCTTGTGGGAAGCCAGCTGGGAATGACTGAAATTGCCATCATGTGATTGTGGATTGCTGCAATATCTTCATCATGAGCCAGATATCAAGTACCTGGATCATGCCAATATGGCACAGGGTCATTGCAATGGCCAGAGCTCCAAAAACTGATCATAACTATCACTCATTAAGTCCTATTGCAAGATTGGATGTACATTGATTGCATGGTCATTAAACAAGGACTACATATATAACACATTAAATGAATTAAGGAATATGCTGACATTCTCCAATACAGCTGCTACCAGTTTAGAAATCTCTAGATGGCGGTTTATGAGTAAATTGGAATGGCAAACATTCTTATATCTCAATTTTTTGGAGGGAAACCTAGTCTACTTTCTAATTCTCACAGGAAAAATGATGATTGTCAGATTACTCTTCAAAGTGGCTTAGACACTTGAAGTATATGTACATCAAAGGCTTTATCAATACCGACACAGTGAGAAGTGAAAAGCATCTTCTCAAAGATCTTTTTGGTTGTGGTCTGGTGAGTGATAATGGTTCTCACCTTGTTGTTCAGTTGAAGCTAAGTAGAAGCTTCGGAATGATTGACCCAAGAAATTCATTTTTCCTTTCCTTTTTTTAAAACAAAACAAAAGAAGACTATCGTTCATTAAAATTGAATGTGAGACAATTTTTTAAAAAGATAATTCAAGATAAAATGCAAGCATAGTTCATCAAAATAAAATAAGATTGCTCTTCTGCCAATTAATAAAAATGAATCTACACATTCATCTAATAAAATGCTAGTAAGGGGTCACTTCCAGCCAACCAATCTTTCTGTTATTCACAAGGAGTTATAGTTTCAGAATGTTGTTCTGATGAAATAATTGATGAGTGGGAATAAACCAGCAATTTTCCAGAGCTGCCAGAGAACCAGGAGTCAACCCTATTGTCAATTGTTGGCTAATGGAGGACCAGCAAATTATCTTAGACAATCAATGCTCATCTATTGTCTGGTAAATAGATGCATTTCCCAACTTGTTTGAATTTCATAATGACAAATCTCTTTTTATTTGCACAGATTTATCTTGTGTGCTAATTGTGCCAATTTGTGGACCAAGAGTCCTTGCTTACAGTCACTCACATCTTGGTCTCTTCCCAATTGGGAAGTGACCAAGATGTGAGTGACTGTACATCAGTTTTAATTTCTGCATAACCTTCAAGAAAAGAGAAGGAGAAAAAGATATTGAAGGATACCTTGGAATCTGTAGGAAGGAAGCATTGTTTTGGCTCTATTCATAGGTTTTCATGGGCATGTATAAAGTATACATCATGAAATCCATGACTTGTATATCTGCACCCAACATCAGAACAAGAGTATATAAACCAGGGTTTATGCTGTGATGTACACTATATTTTTCCATCATTATGGCAAATATTTGTAAACATCTATGACCTCATTCTTGCAAGGAAAAAGTCTTCTCAATTATGGCACTGATCAAATTTTCCTGTTTTCTTTACCCTTGCTCTTTCCTTTGGCTTTGTGTGATTTAGTTGTATACTTGAATGTCCTAGGTCCTTTTTGATTACAAGATGATCAAGGAAGACTTAGCTTGATCAGAGAACTGGTACTCTAAGCCTTTGAATGACACAAGGGCTAGGAACATCCTAATCCATTCTACTTCTTCAAACAACCTTGTACAGGCCTCCAGTGTTGTCAGCATTTAATTGTCATGTTTTCTTTTCACAATATTGTGTGAAGAGTCATCTACTATGGAAACGGTGAAATGATTTAATGTAATTGGATACGGTGGGGGGAAAACAGCGTATAAAGAATGCAATTATAGCAAATGGCAATATAAACTTATCTAGTCCACTCTCTCCTGAATTAATCAGAACTTAGATTAACCAGCAGCATTGCCATCTACGAAATACATGAAATAAAATAATACTGTACAGGTGAAAATACAGTTGTAGAAGAATACAGAAAAATAGCCCACTAATGTAATTGTTCCTAGAACAGCTGATCTATAGAAGCCTTTATTTTAAAATAAGTTTGTATCATTTTACATTCCAGGAGTCCTCATAAGATATAGAAAAATAAGTGAAGCACTGAATAAAAATGGGTGGAATTTCAATTACACCATTGGGACTACCAACTTGATATTTTTACCACACCTTGTAAACACTCCAAATATTGTTTTTAATTTGTACCCATTGTTAATGGAATACTGAATATCTAAGACAAATCAGATGCATTTCTAATTATCTAAGTGCTGCGTGTACACAAGGCAATTAAGCAGGTTCAGAACAATATGATATGTTTATTGATTTCTTTACAGGTTAGCTTTATATTTCATATTTTCTCCAGAAGCTTGAGGAAGCTGTCTATCCTCCATATTTGTCCCACAAGGCAGGTTGAACTGAGAGAAAACAATTGGCCCAATATTATCCATGACTGAGAGTAGATCTGAACCCACTGAACCTTCAGCCCTAGTTCAAGGCCTTAATCAATATGTTATAATGGCTGATGAAAAACCCTAACTTTGTTAGTTTTAAATGGGAGGCAAGGTTGGTGTGCATATGTGTGTTTTGGGAGGTATTTGAATTGTAAAGCTCCACCTCAAGATGCGTTCTGCGGCTTAGTGTGCTATATGAACCCAATACATTTGTTTATTTTATGGTCCAATATACTACAGAAGATGAAGGAAATTACATCTGCAGAATCATGTGGTATAAGTACAGGTAGTTCTCAACTTACAACAATTCATTTAATGACCATTCAATGTTACAACAGCAGTGAAGAAAGTGACTTATGACCATTTTTCACACATACAGCATTGCAGCATTCCCATGGTCATGTCATCAAAATTTGGATGTTTAGCAACTAGATCATATTTACGATGATTACAGGGTCCTGGGATCATGTGATCACATTGTCAAAGTCAATGGGGAAGCCAGATTCACTTAACAACTGTGTTACTAATTTAATAACTGCAGTGGTTCTCTAAACAACTGTAGCAAGAAAGGTCATAAAATGGGATAAATTTCACTTAACAAATGTCTCTTTTAAAAACAGAAATGTTGGGCTCAATTGTGATCATAAGTTCAGATTTTCCTGTACACACAAATTTTCATTCATAATTAAAAATAGACATTCAAGAACGGTATTGGCTCCATACCAGGAATAAATCCAAATCATCTGGAATGTCAAGATCTTGGGAAAATTCAGAATGTATACAGTATCTCTGTGAAATATCTAAAAAACTGCCTTGAGTTTACTAAGAGCAGATTCTTGATTTTACTGATCAACCAAAATCATTTTTAACTCGAATAACCAGATCTCTGAGTAAGATGATGTGTCAAGGTGAGATTAAAAAAAATATACAGTACTTACTTTGTTTATCGGAATCCAATCTCCAAATATATTGTTTAGAATGATACCTACAATAACACCATTATAAATCTCTTCCTGCATTTTAGAAGATATTTCAAGTTAGGGAGAAAGTTAAGTGCCAATTATCCATCAAGAAATTAGTCTTCTTCAATTCTCATTTTAAAACTTGAAAGGAAGATCATAAAGACATTTTATATCACCCTGCCATGAGCCACCGTCTGGTGTTTTCATTTATTTTCTTGCCATTAAAAACAAAAAACAAAACTCTGGCATATCAAAAATGAATTTCCTAATCTTTTAGGTTAGAAGGGAGGAAAGAAGCCTAGGTCAAATAAAGCCTCATGCTAAGTAATTTCTTTGAATCATTATAGTTTGCAATTGGGCAAATGAAAAAAGTAACTTGCTATATCAAGTTTAGTGAGTATAAAGCACGTTGTACACTCAAGTTGTAAATTTAGTGAGATAAAGCAACCCTGAAGTGAGCCTGGCTGAGGCCATCTTGGAAGCTTCAGAGTTGCCACAAGGAAGAAGGGACAGGGAGGGGAAAAATAAATAGCTGGGGTTTTGTAGTCAAAATAAAAATGTTTTCCTGTGGGAACCAAGGACATTCCAATAGGTGGCTGGGGAGAGTCATGAACTGGAATAGAACTTAGTACCAAAGTCAGCCAATGGAGAGGCATGTCACAAACTGCCCAATGGGTGTGGCTCTGGTCTGTGCTCTCAGCTCTAAACTGAAACCTCTCTGTTCTAAATGCTGAAGCTGCTACTTGTATTTTGACTGTAACTTTACCACGTTGGAAGAATCTACTATTGGTATTGTAAACTTTACTTCATATGTTATTATGTATATAAAGAAGTTAATGAATCTTGCTGAATCAGTCACCTATGTGTGCTTTCTGGATTTGAATTTCTGCTGCAAATTCTAACAGAGTGGAACAAGCAACCAGCCAGCATTTTGATTGGACAACGTGACTGATAACTTGGGGAAAGGGGGAACTTTTACTTTTAAATTAGATGAAAACCATGGGAACCTTCAGAGTTGGTTTTCACCAGTTCTGCCAATATGAAATATCCAATAAATTATTTCTTGAGGAATCTACCTGCCTCGGAGTTCTGCTTTCTTTGGGTGCTTTACTTGGAATGCTGACAGCAACATCTACTGTTGATGCAGAGTACAAAATACTTATTAGAGCAGGAGAGTCCAATCACTGGTCCATGGACCAGCACTGGTCCATGGCATGACAGCAACCAGGCCACACAAACAAGAAAAGCTTCATCCATGAGATGCAGGCAGCATGCAAAACCATGCTCCCTCCAGTTCATGGAAAACCTTTCTCCATGGATTTGAGAATTTCCAAAAAGTGTACATATTTTTCAGTTTATTTAATTAGCACAATGAAATGGAATCTAAAAGTCCAAGTAGACAACAGATGTTCTTGCTTTATTTTGTCTTTTTTTTTAAAAAAGAACACTTCTGTTGAGTCAGATCATTACCTAGAGCTACCTACATTTATTAAGAATATCTCTTGACTTTTAAAGGACCTTTTCTGGGTCAATAGTCTGAACTTCTAACTGAATCTGGCATTATTTAACTTTTTGGGAAATACAGGAACTAATACAGTGGTCGCCAACTGATGCGCCGTGGTCCACTGGTGGGCCATGAGAAAATTTTGGTGGGTCGCAGAGAAATCTCATCCCCATAGCACACACCCCCCCAAAAAAAAACCAATTAATCCAGGCTGCGTATAGGAACACAAGGCTCTGCCACCCACGAGGCCCGTGGGAACTCTTCCCGCCCATTCATTTCTTACCCGGTAAACTTGCCTGCTAAATTGCTATTTTTCCTTTTTCCAACCATCATCTGTTCTGCTGTGCTGGGAGATTTAGATTAGCTAGGAAGCAGGAAATGGTTGAATTTCTTGCTTTCTAGCTAGCCTTTAGATCTTCGGCTCAGCACAGCTGAAACTCCCTTAGGAATGAAGGTTTACAGTGCAGACTCATGGCAAGCAAATTTGAGAGACTGAGCTAGCCAATGCAGATAGATAGAACATTGAATGATTCTGTGAGCAACTCAATCTGCCTGATTTGCTTGATTTTGGGTAAAAGTTGCTCTTTTTTATAAAAAAAAATATATCAATATTTACATGCATAGTGTGTTATGAGTTAATTTTATGAGTTTGCTTGTGGGTACTCCAACACTGGAGGTTTTTAAGAAGAGACTGGACAACCATTTGTCTGAAACAATATAGAGTGTCCTGCTTGAGCATGGGATTGGACTAGAACAAGGGTCTTCAAACTTGACAGCTTTAAGACTTGTGGCCTTCAACTCCCAGAATTCTTGAGCTAACATGACTGGAGAAGAAAATCTCTGAGTTGAAGCCAACAAGTCTTAAAGCTGTCAAGTTTGAAGACCCCTGGACTAGAAGATCTCTGAGATCCTTTCCAACTCTCTTATTCTGAATTCTACACATCAACTTTCCAAGTTTGTAAATACTTAGCAAAATATTTCCTCAGCATTAACAAAGCTTCTTCACCTTAAACAGAGAGATTGGCAATGTAATCCCACCTAGTCATTAAGCCCTTGACCATCAACGGGTCTGTAGTGAAGCATCATCAATGTTTTGAAACTCTGAGACTGACAGAATCTTGGTCATCAAACATCAAAAAGAGTAATTTGAGATGGGGAGCATGCCTAATTTTGCCCTCACTCTTACTCTTCTACATTACACAATCTAATTCAGAACTGGGCTATTCCAACTATAGGGGTCTGAAAATTAGGAGAAAGGTTCATGCAAACTAGACCATGTCAACTTATTCTAAATCAACATCTCAGATTTTTAATATAAAATTTGTCTTTTCTTTGTCTATCAGGCAACAGAACCAAGTAACTTTCATAAATTGGAAACAATCCTGACTTTAATAGAAGGATTACTTTTTCAAAATTGAGAATTTGCCAGCTGTTTCTTTCTAATATGCTTTGGGAGAACTCTACTCTATAATCTGACATTAGTCACTACCTGTATTATCATATTAGTGCATTATCATATCAGTCTAGCTAACACTGGTGCCTAATACAGATGTAGCTCAAAAACAGTCCTTCTTGGGTTTCGCGTGGCTTCGGGGCAGCAGGAATTCGCGACAGCTCGCGATTCCTGCTGTGCTAGCCGCCGAGGTACCCCCGAGGTACCCCCGATCCAGATGGGTCAGGGGGATATGGCTGCCCTGTAGGGACAGCTGAAGAGAGAGGGGAGTCAGACAGGGGGTTGGGGGTGTCGCAGACCCCCTCCCCCTCCGGAAAAACCCCTTTTTCCCAAGGCGGTGGAGCGGCGGTCAGCAATGGCCGCCACGAAGAAGCCAGCAACCGGGTAAGATTGCGCTGGAGGAAGTAAGGAGTGAAAGTGCTGTCTGAGCCGGGTCAAGTAACATCTTGCAAATTGGCTGGAACTGAGCTGTCTGAATTGCTGGAGGATACATTGTATCCCTAAGAAGATCGAAAGCGGCGGAGAAGCTGTTAAAGGGAATTTTTTTTTTTTCTTCACTCTCCCACCCCATGGAAACAGCAGATATGTTTGGATATACTGGACATTGAAAGTGAATTGTTTTGAGAGTTGAAGCTAAGGGACAAAAGGGTTTTTGGACATTGAAAAACTTAAGAAATTGGAAAACCCTTGTTGGAGGTATGGATTTCTGATTATTTAAAATTGATATTGCAAGTGGGAAGGGAGAGGAAAAAAAATTGGAGCAGAAGCTGAAAAAGGAGGAGATTGCCTAGAATCCCAAAGAAAGGTATATGGTAATTGGACCTCTTTGATTAAACATTAACCCCAGAAAGAGAAAGAGAAGAAGGAAGAAAAGTATTAATTTTTGGAATTTTTTTTTTTTTGAATTATTCTTGATTAAAAATATTTGTGGTTGTTTTGGGAAAAGTTTCTTTTTTCATGATGGCATTGCTTGTGGATGAACTAAAGACTGAATATCAAAAATATAAAAAAGAAGATACTTTGGGCAGTTTGTTTCAATTCTTAGAAATGGCGTTATGTACTTATGAAAAGTTGACTACGCAGCAGAAGGACTGGGATAAAGAAGAAGAAGAAGCCATCTTTGATGAACAATGGGTTCTTTCTGGGGAGGAGGAGAAAAAGGATAAGAAAAAGGGGATTTTAAGAATTATGAAAACAACCAAAGAAGAGAAAAATGAGCGGAAAGGTGGAGGCAAGGTTAGGAAGCAAAGGAAAGGGAGTAAGAAAAGGGAGGAGGAAAGACAAAGGGGTAAAAAGGGCAAGGAGAAGAATAAGCAAGAGAGAAAGGGGGGGAGGAGAAGCCTCAATGAGGGGAAGCAAGATCTAAAGAAAAAAAGTTTATTCAGAGACAATGGGTGAATTTAATTTAGGATAAAAGAGGGATTCTGGAGGGTACATAAGATTGTGTTTTTTATATGTGTATTTAGAGTATAATATTTATTGTGTAATTTTAGAATCTTTTAAACAGAATCCCAAGAAAAATTGTTATATGAAGTACTTTTAAGTTAGGGTAATGAGTTAAAGGTGTCACTCCAGTTAGTGTATAGGAGAAGTATAGTAAAAGAAAAAAGATGAATGGATAGTTGGAAATAGAACAGACAAAGAATGTTATTGAAAATGGAAATAAGATTTGGAAGGATATATAAAGGTTTTGTTATTATTATTTTTTGTATATTGATAAAAGGCAATAACATTTTAATCAATAAGAAATAATTTGGATGAAAAGGAGAAGCTGGAATTAGATATGAAGTTAAATAGATAAAGTATTGGTTTGTTCTTTAATTATTATTATTTTTTTAGGAAAGAATTTATAAGCTGTTATGCCTTGATTGTTTGTGCACTGTTATTGTTTAATAGTTATTTGGTTTGCCTATATAAGGTGGGTTATAACTGCCATTGCTTTAGAAGTCACTTTGTAAATAAAGAGCTGAAGTTCACCGTTCCAGTGGTTTGTCTCCATTCTTTCTCACCCATGCTCCAAACTTAACAGAATCCATAATGGATTCAAGAGACAGTTTTATAGCACAGTTAAAAAAGGATATATAGGTCTGTTTTGAGAGATACCAAAGGCATTTTAGTGCCTGGTTAAATAAATATATTTGCCTGTTTTTGAAGGTAACCAAGGTCTTGATCTCTTCCCCCCACCCCCTTGGCATCTGAAAAGCAGACTTGGAGAAGAGAAATGTGAGGTAGAAACTACGTTGTTTCAAACAATAGTCTGCCAAGGCTACCTTTTGTAGACTAAATGCCTTTGTCAGGCACAAAAAGTCACAAAAACCATCCATAAAGTTGCAGCATAGAAGATTTATTCAATTCCATACACAAGAATCTGGTCAATTGACAGTCAGTACTAAATTACTGCTAGATAAAGGTCAATGGAATTTATAGGGAGCTGGATTTGGATCTTTTGTGGCAATGCAAAACTGATGTCATATTTAACTCCTCCCTCCAGTTCTGCCTGCTGTTCTCCTACAGCCTAGTTTCATTACAGGCTTTTGCAGGATATCTTCAATTCAGATATACTATGGTAGGGATGTCAAACTCAAGGCCCAGGGACCAGATCCAGCCTATGAGGTGCTTAGATCTGGTCCACAGGACTGCCCTGGAAACAGCAAAGCATCAGCTCTTGGTGCCTCTGCTAATGAAAATGGAGCTCATTTTCACTGGCGAGGGTTGCAGGAGGCTGTTGCAGCCAAAAATGAAGCTTAGGAGCCAGTTTTCACTAGCAGAGCATGCAGGCCACCATAGGTGCTCCCAATACAAGTGAGCTGGCTACACCCACCCTGGCCACACCCATCCTGCCCCCCCCCCAAGGTCAAACACAACCCTGATGCGGCCCTCAATTAAATTGAGTTTGATACCCCTGTACTATGGCATACCATACTGTTTGGTGATTAGAATCAGGCTTGGATTATAAAATAACTCAAGGAACAACAACTCTGTACTGGATGGCTTTGGTTCCATCATGTATTTATTTATTTAATTTCCATGTTGTCTTTCCATCAAGTCATGCTCAAGGCATAATAGCAATTGTAATGATAACATCATTCCAGATTTATCTGTTTCAAAGGAATATTAGGAGAATTAAAAATAGAGGGCAATAAAGGGAAAAGAGAGAGAGAACATATGATGTTCACTGCTTTAGGTTCTTGTGAGAAGAACAAAATTTCAGCTTGGATGGAATACCACATTGACCAATATTCCCATGGCAGATGCAAATGGATTTTAGAGTGCCTTTAGATGGTTCTGGTTATAACAACCAGTGCTTCTTCTGCATTTATTTTCATTTGAAGTAATTTCTGCATTTATTCAGATATATCTAAATGTGTTCAAACTATGGAATTCACCAGAGCTTATATATTATGGTGCACGCTGCAGCCAACCCTGAAATATATTATTTCCATTTCAGAGACAACATATCTCTGTCCATTATGTCTACACCCATCTATGTGTTTCTAAATCTGGGAACTAACTCATTAGATATACTCATGCTGCTATATTTCTGTCAACATAAAATGCATATTAGGGCAGAATTTAACCATAATAGTTATGAAACAATGCCATTACTCTAATGTTTTGAGCTGTTTTGACAATCTCCATGGAAGCTTCATCTTGTTATTTTAAGACATAAACTAATATTCTATGTGAAGTAGCAGAGATCAAAAGAGATTAGCATTATAAATTCTCCTCATAGGGGGAAAAAAAACGGGGGCTGGGGGTTGAGTACTCAGCTTTTGCAAGAGAAAAATAAGCCATTTACCATCTAAGCAGAAAGTTTAGGCACAATAAAATTTGTAATAAGGAAATGATGTAGATCAAAGTTGACACTCTCAGATAATAGTCTATTTTCTCTGAGTTTTATAAAATGATGTGAGTTATTGTATTGAATATTATTCATATGGAATGGTAGGTTTCACTTTGAACCGCAATGTTGTTTGTATTTAGAGGTGATACAGATCAAAGGCTCTTCTTCCTTGCTTTCAATTTAAACTTTTCAAACTGCAAACTAAACAGATCTGAAGGAGGGGAATGGATATAGGGAGGGAGGGGGAGAGACACACAGAGAGATTTTTAATGTATCACTAAAAAGTCCATCACTGGGATTAGCACTGCATTATCTAAAAATTAAAATGATGGGCTGGAGTGTAAGGTATTATTTTATCAAATCTAGTTTGCTTGCTGTAGGAATATTATTTTTATTGTGTCTATAGTTGGCAATTAATCTTAACTGTGGCTTTTTAAAGCATTTATGAATGCTTTAAACTAATAGATTCACTGGGGAGTGAAAAATAAAAGAAAATACCCATGAATTATGTTTTATACGTGTTTATGTGGTATCATGTTTTGTGTAATAGATTAATTATTCCCTTAATTGTTTCAATGAAATGCAATTAATCATTGATGAATAGATTGTTTAAAGTAACTTAACCTGGCATAATCCTGGACCTTCCCATTTATTTAAATCTAGGATTTAACAGTTTCAAGAATATACCTTACAACTTCCATTCAGTTTCTTTCTCAACTTGTATCTTTTTAAAAAGTATTTTCTCAACTTGACCTTTCCAGATGTTTGAGGGCTGAGAATTTCTGACTTTGCAGCTAGCATGACTGCTAGTTAATATTCTTCAGATTCTTTTCTCAATTTATCCGGGCAACAGATTATAGAGGGATTATTATCAATCAATCAGTAATAGATATTCATCAAAGTAATCCATCCTAGGCAAAGTTTGATGGTAATAATGGCTAGAACTAGGAATTACTCATTATGTTTCTCTGAAATCCCTCAAATGAAAATATTATGCTTTCTCTCCTATTCTCTCCTCATAATGACTAGGAACATGTGGCTCCAGGGAAGTGTGCTAGATTACTTCCTGGACTGATTTCTTCCCTTCGCAGGAGGTTTTAAAACTGACACTAGATAATTCTCCATCAGATATTCTGATGTCAATCAATCAGTGTATAGGGAGTAGGACATCATGATCTCTTAGATTAGGGGTGTCAAACTCAATTTCATTGAGAGCTGCCTCAGGGTTGTGTTGACCTCAGTGGGCCAGGATGTGTGTGTGACCGAGGGGGGGGAGCATGGCCAGATCAATGTCACTCATCATTTGGCCCCATTTTCAGCCTTGCTGGCCCTCCTGAGCTTTGTTTTCAGACATGACATCCTCCTGCAGCTCTCTGCCGGGGAAAACAGAATTTGTGAAGGGCCTCCCCGAGCTCCATTTTTTAAAAACAAATTTTATTGATTTTCAAAGACAATACACAAACAAACAAAACATAAAACATGAAAACATAAAACATCTTTTCTGAAAGCTGCTTGATCCCGGGTTACATCTCTTCGTACAGACACAAATTCAAATTCATGTTCATTTTATATACCATTCCATATCTTATTACCATTTTCCATTTTCTATATAGCTTCTCATCTCTTTTAACTCAATTAGTTTTATTTTATTTATCTCATCTCAGTTCAGATCATAATATTTATTATTCTTTGTCTGTTTCCAGCTATCTATTTCTCTTTTCTCTTTAAACAAAACTTCTCCTGTACACTAATTGGAGTATGATGCCTTTGACTCTTTCCCCTAAATTTATAATATTTAATATAATACATGACTTCCATTTGGGATTCTGTTTAGTACATTCTAAAATTACACATTATATTTTATAAAAAGAAAAAAAATTATAAGTCTATAATATAATTAAAAAAACTATCAATGCCAATACAAATCTAATCATTAATATTAATATTCATTTATATCTTAAACATTTTACACATCACTTTTCAATTGAATATCATACTTTTATGGGAACACTTATACCTTCCATAGTTATTTCCCCCCCACATCATATATTTTAAATCATTTTATTTAAATCATTGTATCATTAAAATGTTCCCATTTTCTCCTACTTCAATTCTCTCATTTATTTTCATTGCCTTCTTTTTATTCACAAAAATTTCATTAAGTTACACTAAATATTTTATCCCATTTTTGGTCACATGTTATTTCCAATTTTTTAACAATATTTCTAAGTACCAATATAAGAATAAAATCTTATGTACCTTTGCAGAATCCCTTTTTCAATTAAATTTACCCATTATCTCTAAATGAATCTTGTTTCTTTACATCTTGCTCCCCACCATTAAGGCTTCTCATCCCTTCCTTCCCCCCTTGCTTGTTCTTCTCCCTGCCTTTTTTACCCCCTTGTCTCTCCACCTCCCTTTTCTTCTTCTGCTTTCCCCCTTTCTGTTGTTTTCCAACATTATATCCACTTTTCACCTTATTTTTCTCTTTTTTTGGTTGTTTTTTTAAGTAAAGTCCCCTTTTTCTTTTTGTTTTTCTCCCTTTCTTCCCCAAATAAAGTTACTTGTTCATCAAAGATGGCTTCTTCTTTGTCCCAATCATCTTGTTGAGCAGTCAGTTTCTCATAGGTGCAAATCACCATTTCTAAAAATTGAAAGAGAGTGCCAAGAGAGTCTTTCCCTTCTTGTTCTTCTTCTTTGCATTTTTGTATTCAATTTTCAATTCATCCACAAGGGATGCCATTGTAGAAAGAAAAAGTTTTTTCCAAAACAACCACCCAAGTGTTCTTAATCAAAAATAATTCCCAAAAGTCCCAAAGTCACCAAACAATCCAAATAAGCTGTTTCTTTTAGCACTTTCTTCTTTCTTCACTTTCTCTTTCTGGAGTTACTGTTTAGTTACAATGTTCCAGTTAAAATGTATCTTTTAGAAGTCTTGTTAGTATTTAATAATTCTTGGAGATTCTAGGCAATCTCCTCCTTACTTCCAAATCCTGCTCCAATCCTCTCCCTTCCCACTTACAGCAAAAAAAGATTTTTTTTAAAAAAAATATTCAGAAATCCTTATCTCTTTAGCATTTAATTACCTATTAGTGCCAATGTGGGTTTTTCCGATTTCTCTTGCATTTCCATTCACTGTCACATTAGGAAGGAGAGTGAAAAAAAAGAAAAACTTTCCCTTTTAACTTCCATTCGCTGCTTGCAAATCTCTGGAAATGTGTCTTTTACAAATTTTAAGTTCCAGGGTACTTTCGTTGTTGCTTTGTCCTGGTCAGCAAAAAAAAATCTTTCACTTCTTCTCGACTCCTCCTGCACTTTCTTTTTCTGGCTGAGTGCTTCTATGTGGCAGCCATTTCTGACCGCTGCTCAGCTGCCTTTGGAAAAGGGGGTTTGGCCGGCTAGAGAAGAGAGGTGCAATGTCTCTCGACCCTGCCAGATCCCCCCTATCTTTGCCACCTTCTACAGAAGTGGCTAGCCCTGAAGCCAGGTGGCTCAGGGCACTCCAGCAGCGAGCGCAGGCAGAAACTGTGCACAGTCACAGATTCCTACCTTCCCTGAAGCACTGCAGACCGGAAGTCCTCCCTGAGCTCTATTTTTTGCTGGCAGAGAATTTCAGGAGGCTGATATAGCCCAAAATGGAGCCCTGTGCATCATGGGTCAGTCCTTGGCTGTTTCCAGGGCAGACCTACTGGCCAGATCTAAGCACCCCATGGGCCAGATCTGGGCCCTGGGGCCTTGAGTTTGACACCCCTGTCTTAAATGCCTTCAAGGCCCATGATTCCATGAGCAAGTCTACAAACATTATAAATCAGTAAAATGCATGCAAGCAAGAGAAAGTCCCCAAGTTCTCCTGATGTCATCACTCCCAGTTGAAAAAATATGTATTTCAACTATAAGATTATCTTATTCATGGGAGGCATGAAATTCTAAAAGAAAAGAATTTTAGTCCAATACACAGAATGTGTTTTGCAACAATGCATGGCAAAGAGGATAGGGAGTGGGAAACCATGAGTTGGAAAATTTACTTAAGTCCTGACAGCTTTATGCCTTTAGCAATCAAGCCACAGTAGAATTTAATTAACAGAAAGCTGATCATATCTAATTAGGAGAGAAGTAAACCATAATCATATGCTTCTGGCATTTATTATGCCCTTTACTCCAGATAAAACTGGCCACATGCCAATTTTATGTTAACCATCTCTTACAATCAAGAGCAGAAGTTCAGTACTTCAGGGAAGGAGACCACATCAAGGGAATCATTGCAACAACTGTTCAGCTTTTCCCCTAATCTTTAATCATCCGTAGCAATGTCTGTGGAGATTCTCAGTCATTCAGGTCACAGTTGTCACAAAGATGCTCTTTCAAAAGGCAACTGGACTGGTTTTTTTTTTTTTTTCCCCTTGAGGAAGAAGCACAAAACATTTCATTTCTCATCCAAGAAACCCCATCACTGGATGAACTTGGATGAGAACAACTGATGCAGTTTCTTGGATGAGAAACAAAATGTTTTGTGCTCCTTCCTAAAGGGGAAAAAAATATCAGTCCAGTTGCCTTTTGGAAAAGCACCTTTGAGGCATCTGTAGCAATCTTTGTGACTTTAAGATGTATGGACTGCAACTCAAAATTCTGCAAGTTAAAGTCCACACATCTTAGAGCTGCTTGAGTTGAAAACAGTAGACTATAGATGTATAGTTGTTATGACAACATGTATCTCTTAGAAGATTCAAATGAAAGAGAAGTACTGAATCCAGATCATGATATCAATGAACTGTCAATAGTGAACAGGGAAATATCATATGAGGAAAATTATTAAGAGAGTGACATTCTCTTTGGATAATAAATAAGTGTTCTGGATAATTATATTAGTTCTTTCAAATCCAGCTCTTATGCACTTTCTACTATTATGAAAGGATTACCTTCCTGTACTTATCTGTGTTCAGGGGATTGGGGGGAATGCATGATATTATTTTCTGCAGCTCACATGTTTAATTCTAGATAGTTGTGGCTGATTATCAGCTGAACAAAGGGTGCAGCTAGAGATGGAGTAAGTTTTAGCCATTCAGGGTAGACCAGACTAGGATACCAAAGTCATCCAGACTTAACCTATTTTTATTAACAGTGTCAGCGTTCCAAGTAACAACCTCCAAATTAAGAGACTCTGAGACTGTCATCTTCTCAAATATCCATTTTATTAGAGATGTCATATTGACACATCTGAGGAAAACCTGAACCTGAGATTTCCGAGTTTTCCTTAGCCCAAAGAGAATCAAAAATCCAACCCCTGCACCCAATAGTTCATCATATAGTCCAATCATTACTTCGTTTCAATTGGAGACTGTTCCTAGTCAGATGCAGAGTATTCTCTGCATTCAGAGTAACCTCCTGGAGTATTCCTCCAGATGCAGAGTAACATGTCCTTGACTCTCTGAGGAAGGAATGTTGTTGTGGCTAATTTTCCACTGCTCCTTGAAGTCCCTGTTAGGAATGTAAGTCACCTAAAAGTTGAGTTGGAAATATATAAACCAAGATAGACATTTAATACTGTCTCTTTAAGGGAATGCTAAAATTGTAATTGGGTGTGGTTCCTCAAACAGCCATAAGATGGAGCCAGAAACCTGGATTGTTAGTTCTGTTGTTGCTCGATGTTCTAATGTTTGATTTTGATTGGTTTGCATTTTTCCCTATTGACTGTTGCTGATCATCGTTATTCTTGGATTGATGTGAGTCTATTACTGAACTGTTTAGGATACTGGACTTGTTTTTGGATTATCCCTGGACTGAATACTGACTGCCTTAACCTTGTATGACTTGGACTGTTTGTTGGATTTTGCTTAACCATTTACTGGAAGTAAAAACCTACATTTTACTATACAGTGTATCTGTGTGCTGGTTGTGTGTTATTCATCACCACTCTCACTACATCTTCCTGTGTGCACTCATTCTCCTTACGGGGAATTACCTCAACAGTCCCCCTCCCAAATTCCCAGGCACTGAATGTGGCAGCCCAGAAGCCACAAAGAAAAACTGCTTCCAAGCTGACAAACAGATTTTAATAGCCTCTTGTGAGTCAGAATGCTCTTTTCACTTTCCTCCTTTTATTTATCTTTGTGAGAACTAACTATAGCAATAGCACTTAGATTTGTATATCACTCCAAAGTACTTTACAGTATTCTCTACGTGGTTTACAGAAGCAGTATATTGCCCCCAACAATCTGGGTCTTCATTTTACTGACCTCAGAAGGATGAAAAGTTGAGGAAACCTTGAGCTGTTTGGGATCGAACTCCTGGCTGTGGGCAGAGTCAGTCTGCATTATTGCATACTAACCACTGTGCTACCACGCCCCCTACAGGGTAGCCCCCTACAGAACTAGAGAATGTCATGCTTGAAATACTTCTTTAGATTACAGTTCTGTTCTGGACTCAAGTTTCTTTATCTGGCTGTGGTTTTGGCATAAGGTCTTCCTCCTGTTCCTCAAAGTCATCCCTTCTATCCATTACAAAACAGGACCAATGCTGCATTCTTTCATTGCCCTATGTGGATTCTATGCAGAGCAAATTCTGCATGCTGTCTACTTCATCACATGCCTGCTTTGATCCCAATTCCTATTCAGAAATTTCTCTGAGCCATTCCTTTCCAAAGCAAACTATTATAGCTTTCATGCAGCAGGTTAAAAGTAAGCCCATCTTGCAGAAGACTAGGTTAGTATCATGAGGCAAGGATATAGCAGAGCTAGTGAAGATTCAAAGAAAGAGAACTAAGATCAAGGGGGTGGGACAGCTTCCTTATAAGGAAAGGTTGTGACTTTGGAGATTTTTTTTAGTCTAGAAAGGAGATGAATAATTGGTCATATTTTTGAGGTATTTCAAAATTATGTATTTTGTGGATCAAGTCAATAAGGAAAAACAATTCTTAATATGTCTAAATAATCATAGGGAGGTGTGTTTGAGTTTTTAACTTTATTTATATTACTGATTTTTACAATGTTTATAAAAATGGCTTTACACTCAAATTTTGAATATATAATACTCTGTAAGTACAGTATTTCAACATACAAATAAAATACATAAAGTAGAATGAATGATCCTTATATCAAATCAACATGGCACTCTTCTAGCTTCTAGGCTTTGGAAATTAGACTCTTCACATCAATTGAGTTAATCTATTTAGCTGCTAGACCAAAAGAAATGAATTAGGATTATCACCCCATCAGGTCTTCTTCCTATTTATTTATTTAATGATCTGGAAGTATTTGAAACTGATGATATATTTTTGGTCATCAAAGGCATTCCCTATGAGTTTTTATCTATTGCAGGCCTAGGATCAATCATTATCTGTTGTGGATTTCTCAGAGCCAGGGAAAGTAGATAGTAGTTTGAAAAATGTTACACAGCTGGATTGTTCCTCCTGTATAAGAGAAGTGTGTAACAATTATTTCTCTATATTAAAGGGAACCAGAACAAGAAATCTGTACCTTAAATACATTACTGATAAACGGGGATACTAAAATACACCCATCGGGTTTCTAAGATTCTATAACCTCACACCTTTTTCTTTTCCACATTTTTTAATAACACATGTGCAAATCTAACCTTTTTGGATTTTGTGAAGATGCAAGGGATGCTACCATTCCAGTAATCAGGTGTCTTTTCTGGATTTGTTTTGGACAGTCTCACCTGGAATTTTGAAGCTAGTGGGCAGTTTACCTGAGAAGTTTACCGATCTGGAAGGAAATAGTTTTGGGAAAGATTGGTCTGAATTGTACTTTATTATTTCTTGCGTCTATATCCACCTTTTTTCTCTGGAAGCTTAAAGCAGTATGCATGGGTTTCTTTCTCTTTTTACTTCCACAAAAGCAATGCTGCGTATCCCAAATGTGCTTTTTTCAAGACACAACTGGATTTTCTTTTATTATTGTTTTTTTTTTTTTTTGGGGGGGGAGACTTCTCATCCAAGGAATTTCTTCAGTTCTGACTGAACTGAAGAGAAGAGAAAAAGTTATATTTCTTGCAAACATCTGGTCATTAGTGGATACTCAGTGGGTAATTGGGGATCTTCTATGTTGGGCTGAGGAAGAATGAGGCTCTGCAATTACCCATAGTGTTTTGCAGTGGTTGGGGATTTGATCTTAGGTTAGTTTGATCCATATTCTGTTCCTTAACACAGAAATAATGTGGTTGTGAATTATTATTTTAGGCCTTGCAAAGTACAAGGAGAGAGAAGGGAAAGGGGGGCTCCATAGCAAACTCATAATGGAGTTTTTGAAAAGCTTACACCTAGATATGTTCAATCTGTACAGTTTCCATATGATTTCCATACAATTTCTAGGTAATATAGACCAGCAGAGCTAATGGGGTAGTTTTTCACATGGCAGCTGAATCTTTTACAGAGTTACAGCTTTTGTCTCATGATTCTCTAAAGAAGAAATAATTCCCAAGGCATTTCTGTTTTGGCATGGAAGTTACTAAAAATATTTTGTCTGTGGTCTGACAAATGGAAAGGTCATCCTTCAGCCAAGATGGCCGCAATCTGCCCTTGATAAGTGGCTTCTTCTAACTGCAGTGCAGCAGCACCAATGTAGACTTAAAAAATGATTCACTATAAATTGGAAAATAGCTTCAGATTGCCTTTCCTCTGAACAAAAAGACTGATAGGGCTTGTCATGAGTCACCAGGTGTAGCTCCCATGATATTAGAAGAATGGCTAAATGTTGATCACCAACAGGCACATGTGGACATCTTCATCTTCATATGGAAAAAAAGAAAAGAAGGGCTGTTTACAGAACCCACTAAATGTAATAAGTAGGTCAGAGTTCATATTCATCCTATTACTTTTCTTTTTCTCCTCTTTAAAACCAAGCTGTGGGATTTGAAAAGTGAGGGAAGAGGAAGAAGAAACCTTACAGTATCTGATTTAGTCACTTGTCAAGGGCTTAGGAGGTGCCATAAAACAAAATAGCAGACAATCTCTTCTAAAAGTCCACTACTCTATTGTGTACAATCAGTTCCCATATTAGATTTTGAAAAATCAGAATTGTCATTGGAACACATGCCACCTGACATTTATAGAGATGTATTTCTCTGTAATGATGTGGTTGCTATCCACTGCATGGTTATATTTACCATAAACCTTTATGTACTTAACTCACTGCTGTATTTTATTTTGATTTATTTTATTAAATTTATTTGCAGCCCATCTCACCACAAAGGTGCTTGTATATTTATCTACAATATTATTTTCTGCAGGCTGTATATTTACCTTTTATACTATTCACTCTTACCGGTAACAGTAACATATACAGGGAGAAATAAAGGATGAGTATTACAAATCTTATAGACAGTTTGGTGTAGTGGGTAAGGCACCAGGCTAGAAACTCAGAGAGTATGATTTCTAGTCCTGCCTTAGGCAGAAAGCCAGTGGGTTACCTTGGGCTGGTTCCTCTGTATCAGCTCTAGGAAGTAGGCAATGACAAACCACTTCTGAAAAATCTGGCCAAGAAAACTGCAGGCACTTATTCAAGCAGTCCTCATTTAACAACACTGAAGGCACACCAACTAGAAACTCCACACTCGAAACTGATGGGTCCTTGTTGCTCTCTGAGCAAGGTTGTTTTCTTGCAGATATTTCATACCATAATAAATCATTGCATTGCATTGCATTACACTGGAGCATGATATTGTTACCTGGTTTGGGTAATGAAACATCTGCAAGAAAACAACCAAGCTCAGAGAGCAACAAGGACTCCTCATTTCAACTACAAATATTCTTCTTTACCTTATGCCACCAGACTTGAAATTCTAGACCTAGTAAATCTAGAACTACGATGCCTTCAGCCTGATCTAAGTATAGTATATAAAATCATACATTGCAATGTCCTACCTGTCAGTGAATACTTCAGCTTCATAACAATACAAGAGCAAACAATAGATACAAGCTCAAGGTTAATCACACCAAACTTGATTGCAGGAAATACAACTTCAGCAACAGAGTGGTCAATGTCTGGAATACTCTACTTGACTCTGTGGTTTCTTCCCCAAACCCCCAAAACTTTAACCTTAGACTCTACGATTGACCTCACCCCTTTCCTAAAAGGTCTGTAGGGGGCATGCATAAGTGTACCAATGTGCCTACTGTCCCTGTCCCATTGTTTCTTTTTATTTTTCTTATATGTATCCATTTTATGTATTCATAACTATGTTTATACTTATACCTGTTATCTTATAATCACTTGACAAAATAAAATAAATAAAAATAACTAAAATTGGTATACTGGAAACTGTCTTACCCCATCTTAGCACAATAGTGTATAATATGTCAGCCAACACATCTTGGAGACTTTAGTTTTTCTTATTCTCTATTACCTTATACTCCTAAAGCAGAGATGCTGAGCATTAAATAAGGAGCTTCCTCATTTGAAGTCTTCAGGCTGTGACCACGACACTGTATCATTGTTTCCCATACAAGAATGTTGAATTTCATCTCTCTCTTAAACAAACAAGCTGGGATTGTATAGTCTGATTATCTAGAATTGTTAAGTGAATCTGGCTTCCCCATGATTTTGCTTGTCAGAAGGTCACAAAAGGTGATCACATGACCCTGGGACACTGCAATGGTCATAAATATGAATCAGTTGCCAATCATATGACTTTTGATTATGTGTTGTGGAGTTCGCGGCAGTGGTCTCTGAGAGCAAGGACTCAGACGAGGGGCCTGCATGTGATGCAGGGATGGGGCCAGGACTATCAGAGAGTGGGGTGCTGCCTTCGGAGGTCATGGAGTCTGGCAGCAGTGACAAAGAGGATCCTGGGGAACTTATGCTCAGTGCGCGTGACGTAGGGCTGCTCGAAGGAAAGAGCAGCTGAAGCACATAGATGATTCAAGAATAAGGCTGGAAGGTGATGGCCCATGAGGGATAAAAGCCAGCTTTCGGGGTTGGCTTCTTTGCAGGAAGCAAGGAAGTTCTTTCTACTTGGAGTCCTTGTTGAAGCTTTGCTTACTCTGGTTTGTTTTTTGAAACTTCTGGCTTTGGATATTTATCTGCAATTAGTCTTTTGTTCTTGGCAGCCTTTTGCAACCTTTAAAGGGCTTGCTCTTATCTGGGATGATTAGTTTTGAAGGACTCTTGTCTGTGAATGCACAGAATTCACAGTGCCGCATTTAAAAGGTTTGCTTTTTTCATACTGTGTTTATTTGATTTGAACAAGGCTTCGGTCAGAACATTACATAACCATGGGGATGCTCCAAAGGTCTTAAGTGTGAAATCATAAATCATTTTTTTCAGTGCCATTGTTACTTTGAATAGTCACTAAATGAACTGTTGTAGACTTGTATATAAAAATAATCATTATAATAACATAAAAGTAATTGTTAAACATGGAAAAACATTATGAAAATCTTAAATTATTTATGTTGAAGCTATAAAGCATTCAGATTGAAGTGTCATAAGTAAACAATACACACAAAGCTATTTTTAAGCCTGTTTGCATTAAAGTAAGTATGCGAAGATGGTTATATATTACAACGTTTTGCCCTGGAAGATGTGTTCCCCATTTACAATCAAAAAGTCAGAGTTGACAATCATGTTTCACTTCTGGTTTCCAGTCCAGGAAGAAGTCACCATTCACAATTTGCATGTCTTGCTAAACAAACCAGAACAAACATTTCCACAATTCACTTAGCTGCTTTATTTTTTTTACTGCAGGAAAGTAAAGGAATAACAGTTTTGTCATGATTCATGTGATGTATGAACACCGTTGTGATGTTGACATACTTATAGCAAGAACAGTGCCAAATTAGATGTTTTTGTCTTTTATGTCTCTTCCCAAACAAAGAAAAATACTTAAAAAGAAGTGAAATGCTGCAAGAGCTAATTGAATACCTTGACAGTTTCCATCTTAAATTTGTATACTGAGTTTTCTTTAGGCTTCCAAGAAAGAAAGTGTTCTGGTTCAGCCAAGAAATAAACAATATCGACAGGCTACAATTTTGTGCCCACAAAAGCAGGAGCAAAATTTTATTTTTTCATTGTCTTTCGGGCTTGTATCTTACAAGCTGCTTGCTTTGGTGTAACCTCTTAGCAGCATCCACTAAATGCCTCCAAACTGATAATCTGATGGTCCCCTTTGGTGACACACAAAAGGGACAGCATGAGATAGTCTTTGTCAAAGCCAGTCTGACCAGCTTCAGACTGTTTTTTTAAAATTATTTATTGTATAGCTTATTTTCCCTCTTCAAATATCAATATTTCAATTATACTTTTTTCGTCTTAAAAAAATAATTCTTTAGGGAATCTCCTTGAGTATTGGATATGGAAAACCGATGTTATGTCCTGTTGTTTGCCTTTATGGATACAAAGGAAGAACAGCCCTAATTTTTATCTGAATATTCACAACAAATTTTATTAATTAAAGCTCATTCCCAACAATAGCAGAATAGAGCAAGGCAGTATCTCCCATTTTTTCCAGTCACTAGTGATACAGTTCTAAAGGAGAGAGCAGGTTCTTTCCATATTTAGAAACTTGGTTTCAGAAAAGTGCATGTTGATTCTTTCCACATGTTTTAATTCCAATTCACATTACAATGTTAGCCTCTCCGGAAGATGTTATAAGTGTTGGCAGCTATATGTATATGTTCTGCGTGTGGGTATGCGTGCATTTATAAATGACATTAGGAATATGAACTTAAGAATTCTATAATGGTAAAGGAGATGGTTTTATTTATAGAAAATGCATTAACTAACTAATTAGATCCTATTAGAGATAAATTTCAAGTGTTTTATGCCTGGTAGAAAGATAGAAGAAAATGACTCAGATTATCAATCTCTCAGGCAAGAAGTTGGTATAATAGTAAACAAAGAAGGGACACAGAGTAAATCCTCAGCTCTCTGTAGCTTTTGTGGTCAATATGTTATGAAATAAAGGGTCAATGGCACTAAATTTGGCACTAAATTTGGATATGAGATAATCTTAGGGAGTCTTGAAAGCTTTGAGTCTCCTCCTCTGCTTTGGTCAACTCCAGATGTTACTATAATTTAAACTCTTCTGAGACCAAGGGTGGCCCATGAAACCTGACATGAGCTTGAGCAGATGTATTTAGGAATGTAATGAGGAAATTGATAAAAGTAAAAATAGGAGCATTAAGTTCCTCAGATGCTTAATACCATTAAATATGTCCTTTGATTTTCAACTAGGTGTTTCTAGTTTAATTTAAAGTAGGATAAACTTTTGACATGCAAGCCTAAGGAAAAAAAAATCCCATCGTTAACCTTACTTTCTTTAATTTGGGGCTAATAACAAAATTCTCAAAAGAAAGCAACTGTGTGTCAACCTATTTGAAAAGCTTATATCTAATATTTAAAAGGATGCACACTAGATGGAAAACATAATGTAGATTTTTCTGAATTACAGTCGTTTTAAGGTGGCATAATCTCAGGAGCAAGAAAAAGATTAAGCATGTGGCAGCATGGTGATTCTGCAGGAAGAGTTCCTTGCCTCTCTTCTAATTGCTACCTTTTTCTCCTCCTCCTCTTGTGAAAAATGCTCAAAAGTGTAAAATATATTTTAGTGTAAAAGAAAACTAATTCAAATTGCATAATCAATGTATAAAGGAATGCTAACTTGGTAGCTTGTGTTAATATTTTGCTTAATATTAAGCAAATACGATGATTTGCTTAACAAACACAGCAAAACAGTGCTAAAATTGAGCACGGTTCATTTAACAACCAGGTCACTTAGCAATGGAAATCCTATCCAAATTGTGCTAGTAAGTTCACTACTACCTGTATTAAGGGAAATATTCAAAAGAGCTTCTTTATGACATTTAACACAAAATTTTGCAGCAGGTGGGCCTGTTCCAATACAGGATTAGCATCAGAGACTATCATTAGAATTAAGTTTTTATAATGATTTGCAAACAAACTGTCATAGGAAAAAAACTTCCCCTTCCCAAAAACAAAAACAAAAATGATTTTTGTCCCTGACATAGGCCTAGTCCTTTCCATTAATAATGGCTGTATTTAGTGGCTTGATGAATTGGAAAAACCTGTAACCCCCTCATTATATATAAAAAAGATAAATTATGCCAGAAGTTTATGCTATAACAAAACTGCAGCACAACCAGATCAATCAAATCAGAATATCAAAAGACAATATTAGATGTGTGAAAACCAGGAAGAAGATGCAACTATTAATAAAAAAAATGTCCTAATATCCTAAGAGTTCCATGAACCAAGATATTATATCAACCAGATTTCTATGATTTTTTTTTTCCTAGCATCTAAAATGTTAATGAATTGTATGTTGCTTCCTGGATGAGATGAGTTTTCATGAAAACTCTGAAGAAAATAAATTAATCTTTCTTGATTTATGAAGGCTATGAATCACATTACTAGTACTTGGAGACAAACCCAGACTAGATTGGAAATCTCATTAAAACATTACAAAGTGACCTTGTGCATAGTTTTTTTTTTAAATAATTTTTGGGTAGAGGGTAGTGCATATGTTGGTAACCCCCTGACTATAACATGTTCTATGGGGGGGGGGGGGGAGGGACTGGTCTTTAAGAAGATGTGGAGATCATAGCTGGTATAGAATATTGGAACCAGGGTAGTATTGTGGACTTGAATCACAGGAAGATTTTACTCCTGCTTTATGGGCTCTGGATTGGATAGAATGCTAGGACTTAATTTAGAATACTAGTACTGTCATACAAAGGCCTTTGAACCTGGATAATTGATACCCAGTACTGACCACACTGCTATACAATATCTACTAGGGATCGCTTGATGATGATCCCACCTATATAACAAGTTGCTACATCAAGGGCCTTTTCTAATGGACCAGTAGCTGAAAACACTTTGTTCTTTTAGAGAACAGCTTAACCTCTACTTGTGTATGGAGTCATTTCTTGACTTTCAAATGAAACTATTAAATGTTTCAGTATTTGTATTGTATCACTGTATTTACTATGGGATGAATAAGTATAACTCAAACCATTAAACGACCAACAATTTTATGTAAACATTGAATGAGATAGAGTCATGTAGGGGAGTCATGTCCTGCAGCATTTCATATTGGACTATCCAAAGGTCCAGTCTCTTCTCTCCCACATACAAACTAAATAGTACAAACTAAACCCATTCTGGAAGGATTAGAACTCCCATAAAATGCTCTCTCCAATCCCCAGTTTTTATAGGCAGTTCAAAAAGGTTCCATAGTCATTTTTTCTGAAGGGCAATCTTGGAAGGTCAGTAGAGATGCACCTAGCCCAGGAGTGTCAAACTCATGTTGTCATGGCAGTGTCACGTGACATATTGGGACTTTTTTTCCCCTTTGCTAAACTGGGCATGGGCGTGTCAGCACCTGATGCATCCGGCCAACGGGCTGGGAGTTTGACAGCCCTGCACCAGCCCTTCTAAGACCCAACTGAGGTCATTAATGAGAGCAACCAATATGGTTTTATGTCTCAAGTGCAGGTTTGAATCCTGCTTGCAATGGATCAGATAATCTGCTTCTTCAATTGCTTATTATAATTGCCCAAAGTTTAGAGCAAGGGTGTCAAACTCGATTTCATTATGGGCTGCATCAGGGTTGTTTTTACATCAGGGGCTGGGGTAAGTGGCCAGGGTGGCCGTGTCAATATTGATGTCACTCGTGTTGGGGGCATCTGTGATGGCCTGAGTGCTCTGCCAAGTGAAAACTGGCTCCCGAGCTCCATTTTCAGCTTGAACAGCATTCTGCAGCCCTCTGCCAGCAAAAATTAAGCTAGAGGGGGCTGTGATTTTGGCTGCAATGGCCTCCTGCCCCCTTTGTCACTGAAAACGGAGCTGGGGCCCACACACAGCCTCCTGAACTCCATTTTTGCTGGCAGAGGCACCACAGCCGGTCCTTTGCTATTTCCAGGGTAGCCCCACAGGCCACTTCTAAGCACCCATCGGCTGGATCTAGCCCATGGGCCTTGAGTTTGACACCCCTGGGTTAGAGAATGGATAATAGTTAAGGAACAATTCCTTGAGAAACAGGCAAATCACTGTCCTCTTTAAAGTTTTTGGCACCTCCCACAATAAATACTGAAAAAGGGCCTAATCCAACTAGTGTTCTTGGCAGTTCATATAAGCCAGATTTCTCAGGGATTCAGATTGGTCAATAGCATCATATCAAAACTCTAAAAGCAATAAAAAAACATTTAGACTTATATATTGCTCCATGGTGCTTTACAACCCTCTTTAAGTGGTTTACACAGTCAGAATATTGCTACCAACAATCTGAGTCCTTTTACTAAACATAGAATGATAGAAAGCCGAGTTACCTTCAAACTCTAATAGGATCGAACAGCAGACTGTGGGCAGAGTTAGTCTATAATACTTTATTCTAACTACTGCACCACCAGAGCTCCTGGTTTAAAGAATATATTTAGCACTGGGAAGTGTTTTCTGTAGCTATGTATATGTTGTTATGAACCTCTTTTCTTGGAGCTAACACTAATCAAACAGAAAAATTTCCTTTGTTTCTGTTATGTTTTGAGCATGGGCGAGAAAGAATGGAGACAAGCCCCTGAACAGTGAACTTCAGCTCTTTATTTACATTGTGACTTACTTCATCTATAACAGTTAAACCCACCTTATATAGGCAAACTCTGTAACTTTTAACCAATAACGAGCTAGGAGCGCTAGCTCTTATAACCAATAGGAACTCTTTGTTAAGGGCCAATCGGATTCCCCAGAACGGGCCAATCCGGTCCAGCCACTTAACAGCCAATCAGAAGTACAGGGCCAGAACCCTGCACTTACTCCAAGCTCACACTTTATTAAATCTTTATGCATACACAACACTCCTTCCCCCTGGCTTCTTATTTGCAGGGCGCAGTTACATAGTTCCTTAGGTAGGACGGTTGTCTTATTAGTCTCTTTGATTTCCATTGTATCAGCTGGATGCAATCACGCTGAGGTAGATCGTTGTTTGGCAGTGGGGCTGTTTCTGGTTCAGAGTTCACTTCTATGTCGTTGCCCACATTCTCTGCAATTCCCTGAGGTGCAACCATTTCTCCCTCCGGCTCCGCTTCCTGAGTTTCTATCAAGCCGTCGTTTCCTTCGAACGGGTTCTCTAGGAATTCATCTTCTTCCGTACCTCCTCCCCCCTCAGTTTGGTCATAGGGGAGTTGCGGACTGGCCGCTGGAAGCCGCGATCATAATTGATCGATATGACATTTCCAAAGTTTATCGTCAAGGCATTGTACAAGGTAGGATCTGGGACCGGTTACACGTACTACTGTCGCTTCCACCCACAACGAGTCGCCCGATAGGTTTTTTGCATATACCAAGTCTCCTACCTGGAAGGTACGACAGCGGCCGCTGGATCCTAGTAGTTTCTCTGGTTCGTAAACTGGGTGCAACCGGTCAAGGTGGGAGCGGAGCTTTCATCCCATTAGCAGTTCGGTGGGAGTTTTGTTGGTGATGCTATGTGAGGTGATGTGTTGCAAGAAGAGGATTCGATTGACCTTGTCGTCAATGTTGTCGTAGTCTACCTTCTGCAAGGTTTTCTTCACAAATTGGACCGTGCGTTCTGCTTTGCCATTGGTCGCAGGGTGCGCAGGTGAGGTGAGCGCATGGCGAATGCCGCGGTCAGCGAGGTACTCCTCGAACGCTAGGGCGGTAAATTGAGGGCCGTTGTCAGATACCAGGACGTCTGGTAATCCGTGGGTTGCAAAGAGTCTGTCTAAGGTTTTGATAACCGCCTCGGAGGTCGTTGTCGTCATGCGATGGATCTTGAGCCAATTCGAGTAGGCGTCGACGGTAAGCAGGAAGGTGTGGCCTTTGGTCGGCCCCGCGAAGTCCAAGTGGAATCGGGACCAGGGTCCACGTGGTGTCTCCCATTCAGTAGACATGGCTTTTGGTGGGGCGTTGCTGACTTCTTGGCATTTGGGACAAGCTTTAACCCACTGTTCAATTTGCTTGTCAATGCCTGGCCACCATGCGTAGCTTCGCGCAAGGGCTTTCATTCGCACGATGCGGGGGCGGCCATCGTGCAAGGTTCTCAGCAGTGCTTTCTGCAGTTGTTCTAGGATAACAACTCTATCGCCCCAGATAACACAGCCTTTCTGGGAGAAGAGCTTGGTTTGTCGAGTCTTGAATGGTGTGAAGTCATCTGATAACTGGTCCAATGGCCATCCGCGTTCTACCCAGCCTAGGACTTGTGCTAGGATGTGGTCGCATTTGGTTTCTCTCGCGATATCTCGGGCGGTTAGTGGCGGCGAGTTGAGTGCCTTGATTTATAACGTGGTTACCGTTGGTGCAGGATCGTCGAGAGTCTCTGGAAGCGGTGCTCGGCTCAATGCGTCGGCATGGGGAATGGCTTTCCCCGGGCGGTATTGCAGCTGATAGTTATAAGCAGCTAAGAATTCTGATGATCAGGTCATCCTCGGGGATAATATGTAGGGAGTCGGCTTATCTCTGGCTATTATCCCCAATAATGGTTTGTGGTCAGTCACAATAGTAAAAGCCTGGCCATACACGTATTCGTGGAATCTTTTCACAGCTGAGACAATTGCGAGGGCTTCTTTATCAATTTGTCCATAGTTTCGCTCAGTTTTTGAGAGTCTTTGAAAAATATGCAACAGGGGCTTTGTTCCCATTAGGCAGTACCTGGCTCAAAATGGCGCCTACCCCGAAAGGTGATGCATCACATGTTATAACTTTCGGCAAAGTCTCGTTATACTGCATGAGCACAGAGTCAGAAGTGAGCAGTTTTTTAACATTTCGGAATGCCTGTTCTTCACGGTAACCCCATAACCAATTTGCTTTTTTATCTAACAACCGGTGTAACGATTCAGCGACCATTGCTTTGTGCGGCAAAAATACATTATAAAAATTGATGTGGCCTAGGAACGCCTGGAGATCGGTGCTGTTTCGTGGCCTGGGAGCATTTTTTATCGCTTTTAGTTTACTTTCGGTAGGGTGAATGCCCTGGCTATCAATCAGGTACCCTAAAAACTCAACACTGTCAGTACACAATTTACATTTGTTTTTTTTTTAACCTTAAGACCGGTCTCTTGGAATTTTTTCAGGACTAATTTTACCCGGTCCTGTAAGATTTTTTTTGTAGGGGCTGCAATTAATACATCATCAAAATAGGGGACCACGCCCTTAATTCCTTGCAATAACCTTTCCATAAGGCTCTGAAAAATCCCCATGGCTACACTAACTCCAAATTGCAGCCGGGTACATTTAAAGGCACCTCGGTGCGTCACAATAGTTTGGGCCTGTGCCATTTTTTCATCTACTGGTAATTGCTGATATGCCTGAGCTAAATCTAATTTAGCAAAAACTTTCCCACCCCCCAGGGAACGGAGGAGATGCTGCACCACCGGAACTGGATACGCGTTCTGCTGTAGGGCGTGGTTCAAGGTGGCCCAGTAGTCCCCACAAATTCAGATTGACCCGTCTGGCTTAATGGGTGTTACAATTCGGGTTTCCCAAGGGGAGTGATCGATGGGCTCTAACACCCCCTGAGTTATCAGTTTGTCGAGTTGTTCGTCAATTTTCGATTTTAAGGCAAACGGAACTCGACGGGGCTTTAGATGGATGGAAGCTATTTTTGGATCTAGATTGAATGAAATCGGGGTCCCCTTATACTCACCTAAGCTGTCCGCGAAGACGTCCCTGAACTCATAGATAAGGTCTTCCTCCCAGTCACCATCGCTGACTCAGTTTATGCCGGCCACTTCAATGCCGAGTGGCACAAACCATTGGAGGCCCAGTAGGCTAGGCCTATCTCTATCGATGACCGTTAAAGGTAAGTATGCTGTGTGCTTCTTGAAGGAGACTTGGACTCGGCAGGAACCGATGACGTGGATTCGATTCCCTTGGTAGTCCTTGAGGATGAGGCGTTGGGAGCGGAGATCTTGGCATTGAATTGTGGGGATGAGTTGCTTGAGTGTCTTCCAGGACACCATTGAGAGGGACGATCCCGAGTCGACCTCCATGTAGCAAGGCTGGTGCTCGATGGCTACTGTGACTCGGATTTTCTTAGTGTCCAAGGCTGAGGCGTGACCAATAGTGATAGTATGGTGAGCCTCCTCTCTCTGCAAAGCTCGATTTCTGTAGGAGTGGTTTACTGGCTCTCGCCGTACAGAATGGTTTCCTGTCGATTGGCGATAGTTAGCCCCTTTTGAGGCCTGGCTGGGTCCTGGCAAGCTGCGGCAGACCCGTCCAATGTGGCCTCATTTCCCGCACTCATGGCAGAATGCATCACGGAATTTGCATTCGGACCTGGCATGGTTGGCTCCACAGCCAGCGCAAGGGCGTAAGGGCTTTAGGTGATGTTCCCGGTCGGACCGCAGTTGATGGACCCCTTCTTTGTCGCTGTCTGATGACGAAGAGAGGTCCTCGTGGTGCGTTGTCACAAGCTGCCCTTCTGAACTAGTGAGATGTCGCTGGCTGGTGGTACCAGATCGCGGTTTCGGCGTAGTTGTGCAGCTGACTTCCTGGTTGCTTCTGCTGCAGTAGCATCGGCAATGGCGTCTCGGCAAGGCTGATGTCGCCTTTAGCCATCAGCTTGCTTTGGACGCCTGGTGCATCTAGTCCCAGAACTATGCAATCTCTTAGTGCTTCTTCTAAATTGGCGAATCCGCAGAGGCCTCCCAAATTTCGGAGGTCTGCTATGAAGTTGGCCACGCTTTCTCCCTTTCACTGGTTCCTCTGATAAAACTTCTGGCGTCTCACGAGCGTAGGCACGGTCGGGGCATAGTGGTCTCGTAGGATAGGCTCGAAGTTGTCCCAATCCATGGCCTTCACTTCTCGAGGTTTGGCTAGTGCTTTAGCCATCTTAAATACGGTTGGACCGCAATGCGTTAGAAATACCGCCCGCTTCTTCCCGGCTGTGGCGTCCTTTAAGTTGTTCGTCTCTAAGAACATTTGGAAGCGATCCATGTAAGACTCCCAGTCTTCCTGTGCTGGATCAAACGGAGCGGGTGGTACAATGCCGCCAGACATGGTTAGGTTGTTGGCGTCATCTGTCACGTGCTCGGTGTTCTTCCAAGTTTCGTTGGTTCAGATATCTCCATATCCCACCTTCGTCGCCAGTGTTGTTTTGAGCATGGGCGAGAAAGAATGGAGACAAGCCTCTGAACGGTGAACTTCAGCTCTTTATTTACATTGTGACTTACTTCATCTATAACAGTTAAACCCGCCTTATATAGGCAAACCCTGTAACTTTTAACCAATAATGAGCTAGGAGCGCTAGCTCTTATAACCAATAGGAACTCTCTGTTAAGGGCCAATTGGATTCCCCGGAATGGGCCAATCCAGTCCGGCCGCTTAACAGCCAATCAGAAGTGCAGGGCCAGAACCCTGCACTTACTCCAAGCTCACACTTTATTAAATCTTTATGCATACACAACAGTTTCATCTTTCATTCTGTCGCTCATCCATCCATTTATGACTGGATGCACAGAACATTTAGAATCCTGCTGAACGCAACAGAATTCAAAGAGAAAATAGAACAAATGTCTGATCAGTAAAGAAACTAGCAGGTTGGGTGACATTATTACAAAAAAATTGAATAGATTAAACTTAATTTTAAAATGGAGGCAGGAGAAAAAAAAATTGCCTATCTGAGCTGAGCCCTTAAAAACCTTTGATGAACATTTGTGAGTATCTCTACTTGGAGGAGCTGAACAATGTTTGCCAACACCTGATATGTTAGGTACTTCCTTTTAAGCAAAGATGTCCTTGTTCATTTTTGATGGAATGACAAACTGCACATTTCTGCATATGGACACATGAAAAGAACTTAAAACCAACTTAAAGATATTACTGTGTAGGTCAGAGGTGTCCAACCTTGGCAACTTTAAGACTTGTGGAATTCTGGGAGTTGATGTCCACAAGTCTTAAAGTTGCCACGGTTGGACACCCCTGGTGTAGGTGAATCAAATAATTAGCCAGCTCTTACAGCAGTAATAGATTTTTTTCACACAAGGTTCCCATTTTGAAGCTCACATGAAAAAGGATGTCTATACTTCAATGTATAGCAAGAGGTACAGCAATTACGTGAGCTCTGAAATGATTCTTTCGAGTAACTTTTTTGAAGCTTGTGCAGCTTTAATCTATATGTCATCTGACAAGGTTCATTTCCACTTTTATTTTATGTATGCATATAGCAAAGGTATGCTAAGTACACATTTAAGATGGCATATTAGCTATAATTATATTTCAGAAGACAGGTAGGATAAAATCTGAAACATTGCAGTGAAACTGGAACACAGAAACATGTTTTGGGGCATCCCAAGGGTGCTTTTTCAGCAGGCAACTGGACTTTCTTGTTTTTCTTTGAAGACATTTTGCTTCTCCTGGAAGGAAAATCCAGTTGCCTCCTGAAAAATCACCTTTGGAAGAACCAATTATCTGGATGACTGAGAATCTCCATAGACATGTTTTGTAAATCAGTCTGCATGCCATTTTCCCCCTCTTTTAACAGCTGTTAAGATTTCAATCAAAAGAGTGATAGATGGACTGCAACTAACTACTGAAAAAAGTACTATAAGCACCAATAACATTGATCAATTGTTAGCTGCCAACTGTGTCGATCAGCTGGTCTAGAGATTCTGATAAGATATATCTGAATTAAACTCCCTCAGTCTGGTTTCCAGCTAGCTGTATTTGAACTCACATTGCTACATTTTGCAGAATGATATGCAAATTTGTGAATGCCCAGATGCATGAAGTACTGAAGTCCTGAAATTTTGGACAATTTTCTTGTTTTCTAAAGAGTTTAAATTACTGGGATTAAAGGGTTTACTTGTGTATTCTATATATAAACATGAGTCAGCTTCCCAGGGAAGGAACACTTCAAGCTCTAACATACTTATGTGGAATAAAGAGCAAGATCAATTTTGATACCTACAATTAGTGAGAAGAATATAGTATTCATGTTGACTTTCAGATGAGCTTCAAATATTTTTCTTCCTCCAATTAGGATTCTACACCATTAATGTGCACCTTGAGTTGAAATTTGAAGACTTCACCTTTTAGCGAGGGGATACAACCATGCCCAAGATCCCTGTGGAACATCTGTCTTTCATAAAGTGGTTCAAGTTATAGGAGACTCATCTGGAAAAAAAATGGGCTGACAATTTTTAGCTCCCGGAGCTACTGCTTGAACTGTACAATTAGCATTGATCAGCAGATGTCATTGTGATAAACAATATTGACTGATAATTAATTGCTACAAATCAAACTACTGTGAAAAGACAGAGCTTCGGGGTTTAATTGAAAATTGCCAATGGCGACAGAAGACAAGTTCTAAATAAATGGAACTTGCTCATTGAAAGCAAGCAGATCCAAAAGAATTATGGATATTTGCATGTATCACGAATAACAAACTGAACAAGACAAGATTGTTTGGTGTTTCTAAATTGAAGTTACAGGAAGTTGTGACTTTCAAATAGAAGCAAATTTTCTCTCAAAGATGATGATGAAGAAGAAGAAGAAAATACAATTGTGGAAGAAGAATCGGAGCTTTTGCGCTGTCATTCACTCCTTCAATTAAAAGGTAATTTTGTTCCAAAGTTGGAGACAATGGATGGATTATCTAACACAGATGCACTGAACTAAAGACTCTGAATGTTTTCTATCATCACGATGGATTTATATAAAAGCTCAGGTGATCTTTTAAAAAAAATCATTTGTAAGATGAACTCATCATCAACTATTTCCATAGAAACTAATATTTTGTACATAATTACTTCAGAAGTCAGAAGCATGCTGTTAGCAAATCACTAAAAGGTTAGTTTGCCTGATTATTCCTTAAAAAAATATAGAAAGGAGACCCCATCTAGCATAGTGCTAGGACATGCATATTGTTGAATGTTTTTCTATGGCTTATAGATGTAATAAAAATTCCCACCAATGCTTGATGAGGGGGAAAAAAAACCCAATAAAAGTGTGTTAAATCTTTGGAAGCTTGGTATAAATTAAAAACTCACAGATAAGGAAAGAAAGCAGAACATTTTGGTCCTCCTCAGCAGAAAAATAGTATGGGAAAATGTGGCCCTTTTCAACTGCAAAACAACAGTGTACCTATATTGTAGATGACCACTAGTCATCAACTAAATGTAAAATCAGACCTGGGCATTTTATGGCCCAGATCACGTCCGGCCTTTTGGCTGTTCCTCTATGGCCCACATATATTACTTTTATTTTGAAAATAATGTCTGCTATTTTTAAAAAAATTATGTGGGTGGTTTGCATGTTTATGGACTTTCAGAGCCCTCCACAACAATCCCAGTTTCTGATATGAACCTGTGTGAAAATTAATTGCCTACCCCAGCATTAGACAAGCCACAGTGGTTAGAATGCAGTACTGCAGGCTACTTCTGTTGATTGCCAACTGCCTGCAGTTTGGCAGTTCAAGTCTCACTGGCTCAAGGTTAACTTCCATCCTTCCAAAGTCGGTAAAATGAGGACCCAAATTGTTGGGGGCAACATGCTGACTCTTACAGCTTAGAGAGGGCTGTAAACACTGTGAAGTGGTATATAAATCTAAGTGTTATTGCTATTAGTGGTATATAAATCTAAGTGCTATTGCACTATCCTGTCAGAGCTGAAGAAACTTCTTGGATGAGAAGTGAAACGTCTTCAAAAGAAAAAGCAAGAAAGTCCAGTTGTCTCCTGAAAAAGTACCTTTGGGACAACCATGACCTGGATCAGGGGTCTCCAACCTTGGCAACTTTAAGACTTGTGGACTTCAACTCCACAGCTTAGCTGGCTGAGGAACTCTGGGAGTTGAAGTCCACAAGTCTTAAAGTTGCCAAATTTGGAGACCTGGATGATTGAGAATCTCCACAGACTTTGTGCTAGTGCTATTAGATGCTTCTGCTTCTTTTGACTGCCATGTTGTGGGCATTTATATTTTTGCAACCCAGTATGTACCTACTCTATTACAAGAACTGTTGGTTCTACTCTATAGCAGCTATTCAGTCCTAAGGTAGAAATCTTTTGTCACTCTACTAGTTCAGCATACTAGAGGACTTTCTTAAACCAGAACATCATGACCCATCATGAGAATGCTTTAGTGAGCCATAGTATTGTCCTAATACCCAAATAATTTAAATATGCCAAATTTAAGTAAGGAATAGGGGGAGAAAAAAGATAATGAGGTTACTATTATAGAAACCTAATTTTTGTATCATGCCAAAATCAAGCTTAAACACAAATACTATTTTCATGGATGGGTTACTCTCTGTATTATGAAAAAATATGTTTGTTTTAAGTTCGGTTTTGACTTGATGTACCTTAATATGCTTGGAGAACTGTAGCTTTGCCAACAAATTGGCTTACCACAGTGAGAATCTAGTCATTGTGTTGTCTTGTTTATCTGTTTATCTTATAAAGCTTCAAGTGCAAGTCTTATAGCTGAACAATTAAAGCTCTCAAGACTAAGTGCTCAGGAAAATTAAATCAACTATATTTACTATCATTCATACCTTAGCTGCAGGGCAAATTTGTACCCTTCAGGATCATAGAGATTGACCTGAGATATTTTTAAAAACTTTCACTTCTAGCTATCTAAACTCTTTGCAAACCCAATTCCTTTGCTATAATGCACTGATAGGTTCTCTTTTATTCTGAAATTGCTTGCACACCTGTGATCTGAAACTAAAGAGGATATTGACACCAGGAGAAAATGTCTTAAAGACGCTATCAGCAGTTGGAAATGAACCTTGCTCCCTATCATGTGAGAAATGGCAAACTACAATTGGCAAGCTTTCTTTATGTGCATGGGTCTACCTAATCTGTTGCCCTGTTCAGAGCAATATATATATATATATATATAAATTTTATATGCTCAAATGCCTCAGATAATTTATACACAAACACACACACAGTGGAACCTCAGGTCACAAATGCTTCTGACCACAACCAAATTTATATATATATATGTCTGGCATTCAGCTTTATTCGGGTATTTTCCCACGTCATAATAGTGGTGCTTTTAAAGTTGTAGCAACGTTTCAGCAGAATCTCATCTGCCATCATCAGGCTTCTGTACGGTGTTTGTCTGTGAGTCAGACTTTTACAGTGGTTTCAGACTTAAATTTGGGGCAGCCTATTGCTGTGTCAGAATGGTTTTTTCTTCCTCCTGATTGGTTGAGAGTCTTGGTCTGTGTTTATTGGTCTTGGAGTTTGCTGTGTTCTGCTACTAATATCTTCTGTCTGTTTTTTTTTGGGGGGGGGGCTCTTTTTGTATCTTGATTGGCTGGCAACATTGTGTTACTTTATTGGAGGCCTTTAGTGCAGCTTGGCTTCGGGTAAATGGACGGCTATCATTAGTTAGGAAGCTGGGTTTCATCTGGGTGCCTGGTTGGGGTGTGTTTGAGCTGGAGGTATCAGGGGGGATCTGTTTGTGCCCAGGTGTTTGTCTGGCTTGTGGTGTGGAGATTTTTTTTGTTTGTGAGTGCAGGCTTCCAAATGATTGACAGCCTGGTGGAATCATCTCTTCTGTTCATGGTTTCTGGTCTTTTTTCAATCTCTATGGCTTCTCTGATGATTCTGTGGCTGGGATTTTCTATGTTGGCTAGGGTTTTGGTTCCATTGAAGTTGATGTTATGACCTGTGGCTTCCATGTGTTGAACGAGTGAGGAAGTGTGTTCCAGCTTTTTGACTGCATTTTTGTGTTCATCCAGGCGGGTGCTTATTCTTCTATTGGTCTGTCCAATGTATGTGGCCGGGCATGATGCACAGGGGACTTCATATATGCCTTGGTTTTCCAGGTCAATTTTGTCTTTGGGGTTCCTGAGGATGGCTGCTATTTTTCTGTCTGTTTTGAAGGCAGTCTTGATGTGGTGTCTGTATAGAATCTTACTAATTTTGTCTGTAGTGCCTCTTATGTAGGGCAGGACAGCTGTTCCATAGGTCTGTTCATCTTCTGGGTCTCTATTATGTCTTGCTTTATGTATATTGAATGTAGAATTTTTGCTTTGTTTTGTTCTGTATTTTTTCTCTATAATTTTTGTAGCAGATGCCAAGAAAGTTAAACAGTGTGTATCCTCCTTTCCAATGGCCTCTGTCCTCCTTTGCCTGTACAGATATCTGGTAACCCTAACTCAGGGGTCGGCAACCTTAAACACTCAAAGAGCCACAAAGGTCCTAACCGGAAATCCCCATTCAATTCTGGAGCCAACCAGAAGTATGTTCCCCCACCGTAGAGTCTTCTCCTAGCTTGGCATACTTTTTCCTCTACCTGTCTTAAACAAAAGCCCTATCAATTGTGCAGCCGACTGGAAAACCTGCCCATTGCTATAGAGTCCCCTCCTGGCACACTGTGCTTCCCCCACCCAAACGGAAGCTCCTCTCAAAACTGTGGCACTGACCAACAACAGGGAGCCGCAGCAGAGATATGAAAGAGCCACATGTGGCTCCAGAGCTGCAACCCCTGCCCTAACTGTAGACACTAAGGGAAATGACCCATGGAATTTCCTGTTAAGTCCTCATTCCTTTTTGAATTGGGTCTCCATAGAGGCTGCCTGTTTTAAACTTTTCAGGATAGTCTATGCAGTAAAACAAAGATGAATTCTTTACCTGATAGATAAATGGCTAGATCTATCAAGATGTATTTCAATCCATATATACATATATATATACATATATACATACATACATACATACATACATACATACATACATATATATATTGCTCCTAGAATTCCACTGTATGCAAAATGTCTCAAAAGAATCTGTTATGGACTAAGCCAACGCATCAGTAACAACCCTAATAGCTTTACTTTTACATCAGGCTCATAATCCTGCACTTCTCATTGGCCCGCGAACAGCGAGTCGTGATTGGTCGATTCTGGCCAGCCCGATTGGCTGTTAGCGGGTCTCTCTGATTGGACGCTTGTTAGAGCGGTAAACTCAAATCACTGGTTGTTTTGACAGCAGCCCTATAAAAGAGCTCTATAAAAGAGCTGCTGCTGCCCAAGTATTTGCTCTGTTCTGAAGTCACAAATAAAGAGTTGAAGTCACAGTTCGATGTCTCGTCTCCGTTCCTTGCCCATGCTCAGGACTTAACACTGGTGATGAAGGTGGGATGCGGAGACGATAGAGCTGACTAAGTACTCATCGAACAAGACAGAGCACGTGGCTGAAGAGCGCACGCAACAAACGACAGAATGACCAGCGCGCCATACCACCCACTCCATTTGACCCAGCAAACGAAGACTGGGACTCATATATAAACCGTTTCCAGATGTTCCTAGAAACCAACAATCTGAAGGATGCTACGCCTGGCAAGGAACAAGTGGTGTTCCTGACCCACTGCGGCCCCACCGTCTTCAAAATGGCTAAAGCACTTGCCAAACCGGTGGAAGTGAAGACCATGGATTGGGATAACCTCACGCCAATCCTCCGGGCCCATTATGCACCCGCAGTACCAACATTGATATGAAGGCATGAGTTTTACCAGAGGGACCAATGGAAAAACGAGAGCGTTGGGGACTTCGTAGCCGACCTCCTGAACCTAGGAGGCCTCTGTGGATTTGCAAACTTCGAGGAAGCCCTGAGAGACCGCATAGTTCTGGGTTTAGATGACCACACAGCACAGAGTAAACTCATGGCAAAAGGACACATCAGCCTTGCAGATGTCATCGCCCAACGCTACTGCCGCAGAAGCAACCAGGAAGTCAGCCGCTCGAATGCACCGAGCGAACGCACCGCACCGCCAACTCGCTAACGATAGTCCGCTCTCCTCTGAGAGGCACGCTATTACCACCCATCACGAAGACCTCGAGTCATCCTCAGACAGTGAGTAAGAGGAGGTCAACCGGCTCGGCTCGGAATGAGAGCAAAGGAACCAGAGACTTCCTCGCCAATGTGCTGGTTGTGGGGCAAATCACCTGCAATCGGACTGCAAATTCCTCAATGCACTCTGCCGTTCCTGTGGGAAAAGAGGCCACATCACAAAGGTCTTCAGAAACAAGCGAGAGTCCAGTCCAAACTGAAGGGAGAACAACCTCTGTCGGGAGACAGGCAAACCACCTGGAAATCGAGACCGCCTGAACCACCAATGGAACAACCACTACCACTACAGAAATCGAGCACCTGTCTCTTCAACAAGATTATCGGCCCTGCTTCATCACTAGATGCAAAAAAGATCCTCATAAAGGTTACTATTGAGAATCAACCATGCATGATGGAAGTCGATTCAGGGTCGTCCCTATCGATGGTCTCCTGGAAAACCCTCAAACAGCTGATCCCTGCCATCTGTCGCCAGGACCTCAGCACTCAAAGAATCATCCTAAAAGACTACCAGGGAAACAGAATTCCGGTTGTCGGTTCCAGCCACGTCCAAGTATCCTTCAAGGACCACACTGTGATGCTCCCCCTGACTGTCGTTGATTGTGACCGGCCCAGTTTGTTAGGGTTACAGTGGTTCGCCCCACTCAGAATTGAACTAGCTGGCATACACCAAACTGGAAGCGATGACTGGGAAGAGGCCCTCATCCAGGAATTCCAGGACGTGTTCACAGGAACATTAGGCAAGTACAAGGGGACCCCTATATCGTTTAATCTCAGCCCCAATGTAGCTCCCATTCGTCTTAAGCCTCGTCGGGTGCTTTTTGCCCTCAAGCCAAAGATCGACGAGCAGCTAGATAAATTAATAGCCCAGGGTGTGTTGGAACCGATTGACCATGCCCGCTGGGAAATTCCAATAGTAACGCCCATGAAGCCAGATGGCTCGTTAAGGATTTGTGGAGATTACTGGGCCACCCTAAATGATGCCCTTCAACAGAGCCCTTACCCAGTACCGGTGGTCCAACACCTTCTTCACTCCCTGGGTGGCAGAAAAATATTTGCGAAATTGGACTTTGCTCAGGCGTACCAACAGCTACCCGTAGACGCAACAACTGCAGAAGCCCAGACAATAATTACACATAGAGGTGCCTTCAAGTGCAATCGACTCCAATTCGGAGTAAGTGTGGCGCCTGGCATTTTCCAAAGTTTGATGGAGAGACTATTACAAGGCATAAAAGGCGTCGTGCCTTATTTTGACGACGTCTTAATAGCTGCCCCTACTAAAGAGTTATTAGTACAACAACTCAGAAAGGTTATTCAAAAATTTAAAGACGCTGGCCTGAAAGTAAAAAGGGACAAGTGTCAACTTTGTACGGAGAGAGTGGAGTTCCTGGGATACCTTCTCGACAGACAGGGAATCCACCCCACTGAAAAAAAACAAACTGCATTCAAAAACGCCCCAAGACCTAGAAATAAGAAGACCTCCAAGCCTTCCTGAGACTCATTAACTTCTTGCCCCAGAAGGCGACCTTAGCCAAGCCCCTACAAAGATTTCTCGACAAAAAGGCTTCCTGGGTCTGGGGACGGCGTGAAGAATGGGCATTTCAACAAGTAAAAGACCTCTTAACTTCCGATGTTGTATTGATACAGTACACCGAATCTTTACCCTTAACAGTTACCTGTGACGCTTCACCATTCGGAATGGGAGCCATTTTAACCATGTCCTGCCAAATGGTATTGAGGCACCTATTGTGTTCTTTTCGAGAACTTTGTCTAAAACTGAAAGGAACTATAGCCAACTTGATAAAGAGGCTCTCGCCATTGTATCCACAATTAAACATTTCCATGAATATGTGTATGGGAGACCTTTTGCCATAATTATAGACCACAAACCACTACTTGGTATTTTGGCGGGAAACAAACCAACTCCCCACATCTTATCACCAAGAATGACACGTTGGTCAGAATTTTTAGCCGCCTACAATTACCAACTGCAACATCGTCCGGGGAAAGCCATTCCCCACACTGACGCTTTGAGCCGCTCTCCACTACCAGATGTCATAGAGGACCCAGCTCCAACCCTAACCGTATTGCAAATCGAAACTCTTTTCTTTTTCTTTTTTGAAAAAGATTTTATTAATTTTCTACAAACAAACAAGACAAACAAAACATTAAAACATCAACTCTCATATGTGCATCAAGTGTGTCAGTTGGTTCATCAGTTTTTTGCATTCATTTTGTAGTCCCAATTACAATTATGTTACACAACAACTCATATTGTCAATCCAAACTTATATATCCTAATATCACTAAAAAAAGAGATATTTTTGACTACACTTTTAATCATTCATGCTTTATGAGATAACAATACTTTAACCAGTTTATTCTGTAACAAATCATATTATCATACCAAATCAATCCTAAAACACCCTTTATAAATATAGTGCCAAATAACAAAGGCAAGTAAAACAAAATAAAGATATTCCTTACTGTCTAGCATTCTAAATATTCTATTATCGTATTTTATCCTCTAGCCATTGATAAAAAAGATCCCAAATTTCATAAAATTGTTTCTCCTCTTGCTCTCTAATTTCAAATGTCAATCTACTCATCTCAGCACATTCCAATATCTTCTTAATAATTTCTTCCTGTCATGGTATTTTCTCATTCTTCCAATTTTTAGCAAATACAATCCTAGCCTCTGTTAATACATTTACAATCAGGTATTTCAAATCTTTACTATATATTAGGTAAAATTCCCAATAAGAAGATCTCTGGTTTCAAGTCTATGTGTTTCTTTGTCATTTTTTCCAACCACATGCGAATTTTAGTACAATATTTTCTAGCGTCCTCACAAGTCCACCACATATGGTAATACGAGCCGGGTATCTGATGACATTTCCAGCATTTTTCAGATTTGTTCTTAAACATTCTTGCTATTCTTGTCGGGGGAAAGTGCCACCTGTAAAACATCTTATACAAGTTTTCTTTATATGCTGTTGACATTGTCATTTTATAATTTTGAGATCACAATTTTTGCCATTTCTCTAGATCAATCCCATATCCAAAATTCTTCCCCCAAACAATCATAGTTTCTTTGACTTGTTCTTCCTCTAATTTAATTCCCAGTAAATAACCATATAATTTTTTAATCACCTTCTCATCATTACCCATCAAGATCTTGTCTAAATCAGTCTGTTTATCATAGAAGCCCTCAGTTTTAGAATCTTCATCATACCTTGAATGTATTTGCGCCTATGAAAACCAATTCATCTTTATACCTTGTTCCTCTAAGTTTTGGATCGATTTAAGTTCACCCTTGTCATCTAATAGTTCCCCATATCTAACTATTTGTTCCTTCTTATAAATTATAGGATAGGAAAATGCTTCAATAGTTGATAACCAAACTGGAATTTTCAAATAACATTGTCTTTTTATCTTCTCCCAGTTTAACCACAAAGACTCCCGTATATAATGTCTTCTAAAATAACCCTGTGTTTTAGTTCCCTTATACCATAAAAAAGTATGCCAGCCCAACAGCAAATCATGCCCTTCTAATGTCAACAATCTATGCTTTCTTAATGTTATCCATTCTTTGACCCACATCAAACTTGCAGCTTGATAATACAATTCCCAATTAGGCAGGCCAAAATCTCCTCTAATTCTAGCGTCTTGCAAAAGCTTTCGCTTTATTCTCGCTTTTTTACCTTGCCATATAAACTTCAACATTATTTTATTTAAATCTTCAAAATAGTCTTTTCCAAGCCTAATTGGTATTGTTTGGAACAGAAATAGAATTCTGGGTAAAATATTCATCTTGATTGTTGAAATTCTCCCTATTAATGACAATTGCAAGTTTTCCCACTTCTTCAAATCTGTAGCTATCTGTTGTTTAAGTTTAATATAATTATTCTCTTTTAATGTGCTACATCTTGCTGTCTAATATATCCCCAGATATTTAACTTTATTTGTAACTTGGATTTTCAAAAGATCTGCCAGTTCTTCTCTCTGTCTCAATAGCATGTTCTTTGTCAAAATCTTTGTTTTATCTTTATTTATTTTCAAACCAGCCATATCACCATATGTCTCTATCTTTTCCAATAACCTTGGAGCTGTTTCTAACGGGTCTTCCAGAATAAAAGCTAAATCATCAGCAAAAGCTTGTAGTTTAAATTCTTCCCTCTTAATTTTCATTCCTTTTATGCTTTTATCATCCCTAATATTTCTATTCAACACTTCCAAAGTCAACACAAAAAACAAAGGAGATAGGGGACACCCTTGTCTTGTGCCTTTTCTTATATTAATAAAATCTGTAAGTTCCCCTCCATCATCACCTTTGCTGTCTGTTTATTGTATATGGCTTCTATTGCTTGAATATTTTTTTTGGCAAAACCCATCTGTTCCAATAGTAATAACATAAATCTCAGGTTCATGTTGTCAAATGCCTTTTGAGCATCTAGGAATATCAAAGCCATTTGCTTTTCAGGATGAGCCTCATAGTATTCCAAAGTATCCAAGATTACTCTCATATTGTCTCTGATTTGTCTCTTTGGCAGAAATCCATTTTGATCTGGGTGAATAAAATTATTTAAATATTTTTTAAGTCTTTCTGCTAAAATTGAAGCAAAGATTTTATAGTCTGCATTCAATAAAGAAATAGGTCTATAATTCTTAATTTGCAGTGGGTCAGCCTCTTCTTTTGGAATAGGTGTAATATAAGCCTCTGACCATGTTTTGGGTGTCATCTTCTTTAAGATAACTTCATTCATAACTTCTAACAATGGGATGCTCAATGATTCTTGAAATGTTTTATAGAATTCTACCGGAAACCCATCTGGACCCGGTGCTTTCCGATTATTTTGTTTCTTAAATGCTTCATTTAATTCCATCATTGTTATATTGCTTTCTAGCATTTCTTCAGTCTCTTTAGGTACCTTTGGTAAATTAGCATTTTGTAAATACTGTTTGACTTTTTCCTCATCAATATTCTCTTGTTTATATAGTTGCCCATAAAAATCTCGAATAATTTTCTTTTTCTCCTTATTACCATAACAAACTTGGCCTTGATCATCTATTAGCTTCAATATTTTTCTTGATTCCTTCTCCTTTCTCAATTTATATGCTAGCCATCTACCTGGTTTATTTGCATCTTCAAAGTAATTCTGTTTAGAATTTCTGATTTTCTGTGCCAATTTTTCTTTCTCCATTAATTCCATTTTATGTTTAATTACATCCAGCTTCAATTTAATATCTTTTTTCTGTGGCATTTTCTGTAATTCTTTTTCAAGTCTTTTATACTCATCTTCCAAGGCCTTAGAAGCTTGCCTTTTCCTAATATTCTTTTTTCTTGTATAATCTATTATCAGACCTCTAGCATATGCCTTCATTGTATCCCAAACATTCTGCATTGAAGTATCTTCTTTTTTATTTTCTCTGAAGAAAAAAGCCAATTCCTTCTCCATCCGTTGTATAAAATCTTTCTCCTTTAAGATAGTATTATTTAATGTCCATCTCGATCTTTTTTTTTGTCCCTTCCATTTAATTGTCATTGGGCTATGATCTGCCCAGGTACTTGTTTCAATATTTGTTTCTTGAATATTGGATATTAATTCTGTTGAGATCCAAATCATATCTAATCTGGACCATGATAAATGTCTATTTGAATAAAAAGTATATTGTTTAGCTTTAACATTTCTTTCTCTCAAATATCTTTTAAAGTTAGTTCGTCTGTCATTTTAAAAAAAGATTTAGGGAGAGTCTTTCTATTTTGTTTTGTTGTTGTTGCTATGTAATCCAATTTATTGTCCACAATTCCATTAAAGTCTCCCATCATAATTATATTAACATAGTCCAGTCCAATTATTTTCATGTGTAGCTTTTTATAAAACTCTTCTTGTTTATCATTCAGAGCATAAATTGCAATCAAGAGTATTTTTATATTATTGTCCATTATTTCCACCATTAATACTCTTCCATCTTCATCCGTGTAGATCAGTTTTGCTGGGATAGCCTCTTTAATGTATAGAACCACTCCTCTTTTCTTACATTGAGTCAAAGAAGTAAATATTTTCCCCAATTTTGGCTGCACTAACAATTGTTCATGTTGTTTTTTTAATATGAACTTCTTGTAGACAAATTATATCAAATTTTAATTTCTCTAATTTATGAAAAGTTTTCCTTCTTTTAACAGCTGAATTAAGACCCTTTGCCGTAATTACAAACCACAAGCCACTACTTGGTATTTTGGTGGGAAACAAACCAACTCCCCACATCTTATCACCAAGAATAACACGTTGGTCGGAATTTTTAGCCGCCTACGATTACCAACTGCAACACCTACCGGGGAAAGCCATTCCCCACGCTGACGCTTTGAGCCACTCTCCACTACCAGACGTCATAGAGGACCCAGCTCCAACCCTAACCGTATTGCAAATTGAAACTCTTAAATCACCGCTGCTGACCGCTCGAGACATAGCCTCAGAAACGAAAAAGGACCCTTCTTTGGCACGAGTCCTCAGCTGGGTGGAACAGGGTTGGCCAGACAGCGCACCCAATGACACTTTCAAGCCATTCAGAAATCGACAAACAGAACTATTCTCCCAAAAGGGCTGCATCTTGTGGGGAGACAGAGTTGTAATCCCGGAGAAATTGCAACATAAAGTTTTAAAAATGTTGCACGATGGACATCCAGGCATCGTGCGGATGAAGGCATTGGCCAGGAGTTACGCATGGTGGCCTGGGTTAGACAAGCAGATAGAGACCTGGTTAGCGACGTGCAGCAAATGCCAGGAGACTCGCTCTGCTCCTCCAAAAACACCCCCAACTCAGTGGGAAATGCCTCGAGGTCCCTGGTCCCATATCCACATCGATTTTGTGGGACCCACAAGAGGACACACTTTCCTTCTAACCGTGGATGCCTATTCTAACTGGCTCAAGGTCCACAAGATGAAAAGCACCACCACGGAGGCGGTCATTAAAAAACTAAATAAGCTATTTGCTACCCACGGATTGCCGGATGTCCTTCTCTCCGATAATGGCCCCCAATTAACTGCCCTGGCATTCGAACAGTACCTAGCAGACCGGGGCATCCGCCATGCCTTAACATCGCCAGCTCACCCTGCGGCCAATGGTAGGACGGAGCGAATGGTTCAATTTGTAAAGAAGATTTTACACAAAATGGACCACGGTGACATTGATGACAAAAAACCCGGATGCTTCTCCTCCAACATATTACCCCAAGCAGCACCACAAACAGAACCCCAGCTGAACTCCTGATGGGCCGAAAACTTCGCTCGCATCTCGATTGCCTCCAACCTGCTTATACGCCTGAACAACCCCTGGGGTCCAGCAGCAAGTGTTGATCATTCCAAGAAGGTGACTCTGTTTTTGCGAAAAACTTCTCGGGCGACCCATTGTGGGTCCCTGCTGCCATAATGCAATTTACGGGACCCCGATCCTATCGTCTACAAACTGCAGATGGTAAAATGTGGAAGCGCCACATAGACCAACTTCGTTCCAGACTAGTACCTACTCCCATCTTATCCCCTGAATCTCCAACTGGGGGGGGAAGGGACATCGAGGGGACCGAAAAAGAAATAACAGATGATTTAACAATCGAAACCCAGCAGTCTACACAATCAACTATGAGATACTCACTGCCAGAAGGAGAACCGAGCTGGGGAGTGGCCTCACCGCGTGACAGCACCGCGATGGAAACAGATCCAGGGAACCCGGAGGACAGCATTGGCGAAAACAGAAAGAACAGCCCAGAGCCATTCGACGAAACAGCAGGACCATTTTCGCCATCCAGCTCAGCAAGCAGCTCACCGGAACCAGAGCCAGGACAGAAACCGGTGGAACAGCGCAGATCAAGCAGACAGGTGAAGCGAACTGCCTACTTATGAGAATATGTCACCCCACCCCTCAGACGGAACCTAGGGGGGAGGGGTGGACTAAGCCAACGCATCAGTAACAACTCTAATAGCTTTACTTTTACAGCAGGCTCGTAATCCTGCACTTCTCATTGGTCCGTGAACAGCGAGTCGTGATTGGTCGATTCTGGCCAATCCGATTGGCTGTTAGAGGGTCTCTCTGATTGGATACTTGTTAGAGCAGTAAACTCAAATCATTGGTTGTTTTGATAGCATCCAGCTCTATAAAAGAGCTGCGGTTGCCCAAGTATTTGCTCTGTTCTGAAGTCACGAATAAAGAGTTGAAGTCACAGTTCGATGTCTCGTCTCCGTTCCTTGCGCCGATGCTCAGGACTTAACAGAATCCATACTGGCTGTTTGCACACAACATAAGTAAACTGCACAGTCTGAATTTGCTGATAGCTTAAAATTCACTGTTTGAATTTTAACTTTTAAAATGCCCAGTTAAAAAACAGAGCAAATCCAGCTATTTCAACAAATTTACTTTCTGCAAGTTTATGTAGATTTGTATTTTTTAAATTTAAATAAAGTTGTTTTATGCAGACTTCCACAATGGAGAAAGTATTCATTTAGGCCACATTTTTAAGCAACTACCTTTCTTTCCAGACTAATTTGCCTTTGGAATGTAATCTTGCTAGATTTGGCAGTGCAATTTTTTCTTGTCTGAATTTACTGAAGCATAAAAAAACTATCCATTTTGTTGTATATGCAATAAGATTAATAAAGTGTGAGCTTGGAGTAAGTGCAGGGTTCTGGCCCTGCACTTCTGATTGGCTGTTAAGCGGCCGGACTGGATTGGCCCGTTCTGGGGAATCCGATTGGCCCTTAACAGAGAGTTCCTATTGGTTATAAGAGCTAGCATTCCTAGCTCGTTATTGGTTAAAAGTTACAGGGTTTGCCTATATAAGGCGGGTTTAACTGCTCTTAAAATGAGGAAGTCACAATGTAAATGAAGAGCTGAAATTCACCGTTCAGAGGCTTGTCTCCATTCTTTCTCGCCCATGCTCAAAACATAACACTGGCGATGAAGGTGGGATTTGGAGAAATCTGAACCAACGAAACTTCGAAGAACACTGACCACGTGACAGACAACGCCAACAACGGAACCATGTCCGGCGGCATCGTACCACCCGCTCTGTTCGATCCAGCACAGGAGGACTGGGAGTCCTACATGGATCACTTCCAAATGTTCTTAGAAACCAACAACATAAAGGACGCCACACCAGGAAAGAAACGGGCAGTGTTCCTAACGCATTGCGGTCCAACCGTATTTAAGTTGGCTAAAGCACTAGCCAAACCTCGAGAAGTGAAGGCCATGGATTGGGACAACTTCGAGCCTATCCTACGAGATCACTACGCCCCGACTGTGCCTACGCTCGTGAGACGCCAGGAGTTTTATCAGAGGAACCAGTGAAAGGGAGAAAGCGTGGCCAACTTCATAGCAGACCTCTGAAATTTGGGAGGCCTCTGCGGATTCACCAATTTAGAAGAAGCACTAAGAGATCGCATAGTTCTGGGACTAGATGCACCAGGCATCCAAAGCAAGCTGATGGCGAAAGGCGACATCAGCCTTGCTGATGCCATCACCAATGCTACCGCAGCAGAAGCAACCAGAAAGTTGGCTGCACAACTACGCCGAAACCGCGCTCCGGTACCTCCACCGACAAGCGACATTTTATCCAAGTCGGAAGGACAGCTTATAACGACGCACCACGAGGACCTCTCTTCGTCGTCAGACAGCGACGAAGAAGGGGTCCATCGACTGCGGTCCGACCAGGATCCTCACCCGAAGCCCTTAGGCCCTTGCGCTGGCTGTGGAGCCAACCATGCCAGGTCCGAATGCAAATTCCGCGATGCACTCTGCCATGAGTGCGGGAAATGAGGCCACATCGGACGGGTCTGCCGCAGCTTGCCAGGACCCAGCCAGGCCTCAAAAGGGGCTAACTATCGCCAATCGACAGGAAACCGTCCTACAGAAACCACTCCTACAGAAATCGAGCTTTGCAGAGAGAAGAGGCTCACCATACTATCACTATCGGTCACACCTCAGCCTTGGACACTAAGAAAATCTGAGTCACAGTAGCCATTGAGAACCAGCCTTGCCACATGGAGGTCGACTCGGGATTGTCCCTCTCGATGGTGTCCTGGAAGACACTCAAGCAACTCATCCCCACAATTCAACGCCAAGATCTCCGCTCCCAACGCCTCATTCTCAAGGACTACCAAGGGAATCAAATCTCCGTCGTCAGTTCCTGCCGAGTCCGAGTCTCCTTCAAGAAGCACACAGCATACTTACCTTTAACGGTCATCGATAGAGATAGGCCTAGCCTACTAGGCCTCCAATGGTTCGTGCCACTCGGCATTGAAGTGGCCGACATAAACTGAGTCAGCGGCGGTGACTGGGAGGAAGACCTTATCTATGAGTTCAGGGACATCTTCGCGGACAGCTTAGGCAAGTACAAGGGGAGCCCGATTTCATTCAGCTTAGATCCAAAAATAGCTCCCATTTGCCTAAAGCCCCGTCAAGTTCTGTTTGCCTTAAAATCGAAAATCGACGAACAACTCGACAAACTGATAGCTCAGGGGGTGTTAGAGCTCATTGATCACTCCTCTTGGGAAACCCCTATTGTAACACCCATTAAGCCAGACGGGTCAATCCGAATTTGTTGGGACTACCGGGCCACTTTGAACCACGCCCTGCATCAGAACGTGTATCCAGTTCTGGTGGTGCAGCATCTCCTCCATTCTCTGGGGGGTGGGAAAGTTTTCGCTAAATTAGATTTAGCTCAGGCATATCAGCAATTACCAGTAGATGAAAAAACGGCACAGGCCCAAACTATTGTGACACACCGAGGTGCCTTTAAATGTACCCGGCTGCAATTCGGAGTTAGTGTAGCCCCAGGGATTTTTCAGAGCCTTATGGAAAGGTTATTGCAAGGAATTAAGGGAGTGGTCCCCTATTTTGACAATGTATTAATTGCAGCCCCTACAAAAAAATTTTTACAGGACCGGTTAAAATTAGCCCTAAAAAAATTCCAAGAGGCCGGTCTTAAGGTTAAAAAAAACAAATGTAAATTGTGTACTGTCAGTGTTGTGTTTTTAGGGTACCTGATTGATAGCCAGGGCATTCACCCTTCCAAAAGTAAACTAAAAGTGATCAAAAATGTTCCCAGGCCACAAAATAAGGCCGATCTCCAGGCGTTCCTAGGCCTCATCAATTTTTATAATGTATTTTTGCCCCACACAGCAACTGTCGCCGAACCGTTACACCGGTTGTTAGATAAAAAAGCAAATTGGCTATGGGGTTACCGTGAAGAACAGGCGTTCCGAAATGTTAAAAAACTGCTCACTTCTGACTCTGTACTCATGCAGTATAACGAGACTTTGCCGTTAGTTATAACCTGTGATGCATCGCCTTTCGGGGTGGGCGCCATTTTGAGCCACGTACTGCCTAATGGGAACGAAGCCCCTGTTGCATAATTTTCAAAGACTCTTTCAAAAACGGAGCGGAACTATGGACAAATTGATAAAGAAGCCCTCGCAATTGTCTCATCTGTGAAAAGATTCCACAAATACGTGCATGGCTGGGCTTTTACTATTGTGACTGACCACAAACCTTTATTGGGGATAATAGCCAGAGATAGGCCTACTCCCTACATATTATCCCCTAGGATGACCCGATGGTCAGAATTCTTAGCTGCTTATAACTATCGGCTACAATACCGCCCGGGGAAAGCCATTCCCCACGCCGACACATTGAGCCGAGCACCGCTTCCAGAGATTCTCGACGATCCTGCACCAATGGTAACCACGTTACAAATCGAGGCACTCAAATAGCCGCCACTAACCGCCCGAGATATCGCGAGAGAAACCAAACACGACCACACCCTAGCACGAATCCTAGGCTGGGTAGAATGCGGATGGCCATTGGACCAGTTATCAGATGACTTGACACCATTCAAGACTCGACACACCGAGCTCTTCTCCCAGAAAGGCTGTGTCATCTGGGGCGATAGAATCGTTATCCCAGAACGACTCCAGAAAGCGCTGCTGAGAACCTTGCATGATGGCCACCCCGGCATCGTGCGAATGAAAGCCCTTGCGTGAAGCTACGCATGGTGGCCAGGCATTGACAAGCAAATTGAACAGTGGGTTAAAGCTTGTCCCAAATGCCAAGAAGTCAGCAACGCCCCACCAAAAGCCATGCCTACTGAATGGGAGAGACCACGTGGACCCTGGTCCCGAATTCACCTGGACTTCGCGGGGCCAACCAAAGGCCACACCTTCCTGCTTACCGTGGACGCCTACTCGAATTGGCTCAAAATCCATCGCATGACAACTACAACATCTGAGGCAGTTATCAAAATCTTAAACAGACTCTTTGCAACCCACGGATTACCAGACGTCCTGGTATCCAATAACGGCCCTCAATTTACCGCACTAGTGTTCGAGCAGTACCTCGCTGACTGCAGCATCCGCCATGCACTCACCTTGCCTGCGCACCCTGCAACCAATGGCAAAGCAGAACGCATGGTCCAATTTGTGAAGAAAACCTTGCAAAAGGTAGACTACGACAACACTGACGACAAAATCAATCAAATCCTCTTCTTGCAACACATCACCCCACATAGCGTCACCAACAAAACTCCCACCGAACTGCTAATGGGACGAAAGCTCTGCTCCCACCTCGACCGGTTGCACCCAGCTTACGAACCGGAGAAACCACTAGGATCCAGCAGCCGCTGTCGTACCTTCCAGGTAGGAGACCTGGTGTATGCAAAAAACCTATCGGGCGACCCGTTGTGGGTGGAAGCGACAGTAGTACGTGTAACCGGCCCCAGATCCTACCTTATACAATGCCTTGACAATAAACTTTGGAAACGTCATATCGATCAATTACGATCGCGGCTTCCAGCGGCCAGTCCGCAACTCCCCTATGACCAAACTGAGGGGGGGGGAGGTACGGAAGAAGATGAATTCCTAGGAAACCCGTTCGAACGAAACAACGGTTTGATAGAAACTCAGGAAGCGGAGCCAGAGGGAGAAACGGTTGCACTTCAGGGAATTGCAGAGAATGTGGGCAACGATGTAGAAGTGAATTCTGAACCAGAAACAGCCCCACTGCCAAACAACGATCTACCTCAGTGTGATTGCAGCCAGCTGATACAACGGAAATCAAACAGACTAATAAGACAACCGTCCTACCTAAGGGACTATGTAACTGCGCCCTGCAAATAAGAAGCCAGGGGGAAGGGGTGTTGTATATGCAATAAGATTAATAAAGTGTGAGCTTGGAGTAAGTGCAGGGTTCTGGCCCTGCACTTCTGATTGGCTGTTAAGCGGCCAGACCGGATTGGCCCGTTCCGGGGAATCCGATTGGCCCTTAACAGAGAATTCCTATTGTTTATAAGAGCTAGCGTTCCTAGCTCGTTATTGGTTAAAAGTTACAGGGTTTGCCTCTATAAGGCGGGTTTAACTGCTGTTAAAATGAGGAAGTCACAATGTAGATAAAGAGCTGAAGTTCACCGTTCAGAGGCTTGTCTCCATTCTTTCTCGCCCATGCTCAAAACATAACACATTTTTTGTTCAAAAGTTTGTATAACTGTATATTTGAGGGGAAAATGCAGACAAAGTAGGCATGAATTTGATGAAATTGCACATAAACATAAATTTATTTAGATCTTGCTATGGAAACAGGATAGAACAAAGTTATGGAGGACCATTTATAACTCTGAAACTGCTGAAAAAAATAAAATGATTCATACCAATGTATTAAGAAGAAATTCCTGTCAGGTTCAATTTATTTCTCAGTAAGTGGGTATAAAAAAAGATCCCATTTATTTTAAAGGAACAATGTATAAGTGTACCAGGAATAGGATTTATCATTAAGCTCAATAAAATAGCCATTCAACTCAATCGACTTTTTTTTCAAAGCAAGCCCCACATTTTGTGATAATGCTTCTAATCCTAGGATTTTAGATCTACTGTTTAAACACTACAACACTATGGCAGACAGCAGATTTTTAATATTGTGTTACTTATCTTCATTTAAAACCTAATAGTGAAGAGGATATGCCTCCATGATGATGGACAGCAAGACAGCTAGCAGAAGGAATCTAAAAATCAGAAAGGAAAAAGCAAATGTAGAAAAAAATACTGGTAGTTATGCTAGGTTGATGCATTCAATTTATTTATAGTCCTTTCTCTTTTCATTCTTCCTTGACTGACTCCTAATTTCTCTGGAGTTTTGAGGAAAGCAATTCATTAGTTATTTTGGGAACATTTACTGATAGGGTTAGGACTCAGGATGCTGAAACAATTTCATAATATACTTCAAGGAAGCAGTTCTCAGAGGCAATGAGAGTCGTGTAATATCTCCCTCACACGCTAAGAAAAAAAGGTAAGCATGGATTATAAAGGATTTATAATACAACTGAATGAATCCATCCTTTTTGCAGTTGCTAAAACAAACCAACAACCACATTCTGAGTAATTTTCAAAGCATTAGTTGAAAGCAACTGGCCAAGCTTATCTGGGTTTGGACACTATGCAAGGTTGGGCCTGGTCAGTACTTAGATGGGAAACTCCAAGAGAGTACCAAACTTTAGACTGGGGGCAAAAAAAAAAAAACCCAGAAAAAAGCCATGTCAAACCATCTACATGACTTTAGATGAACCTTGACAACTTTAAGACTTGTGGACTTCAATTCCATGGTTACATATAGAATTCATGGAGTTGAAATCCACAAGTCTTAAAGATTGGACACCCATGATGTAAAGTCATCAAGAGCTGCCACTGACTTAAAGATTTTACCTCTTCCATTGGCTGACGCCCTAAATTTCAAGAGAAACAGATATGTACTTGAAGTTCACTACTGTTGACTAATTTAAAAAAAAACTGTTTTTCTCTTATTCTCCTCATTAATCAAAGGACAACCAATTGGACAAAGATTTGAAAAGGGTCAAGCTTGGATTAGTGAGTAAGTATTGTAAGCTGAGTAGAAAGCACAAAAAAATGTCATCAGATTTTAGCATGATCTGACATATTCCAGAGGGGAGGAGGGGAAAATCTATTCAATAATGAAACTAAAACATAATTCCTTCAGGAGATATTTTTGCCCAACTATAAAAATGCTATACATATCAATAGCACTTAGACTTGTATACTGTTTCATAGTGCTTTACAACCCTCTCTAAGCAGTTTACAGAATCAGTATATTGCCTCCAACAATCTGGGCCCTCATTTTACATAGGAACACAAAATTATGACTGTTTACTTGTATGGAAGAAATAAAGTTCAATGAAGATGGTAGAAAGGTAACTAGATTTGTTTTATGATAAACAAAAGAAAAAAAAACTTTACTTTCTCACATTTGTCCATTAAAATTACATACCATTGCCTTGGTTAAGATCATAAGATCATGATTTTAAATTAAATTATTGCAAATGTTCTCATCCTCCAGCACAGGTTTTTAAATCTGAAGCACCTTGTCACCACAAACTTAATATATTCCAAGTGGAAACAATAAAAAACACATTTTCAGCAAGGATTGGGGACGGGGCAGGAATGCTTTCTGAACTTAACAATGTAGTAGCATTTGTTTTTCCCCAAGGATTGCTAAGAAATGCCTGTTTTAGAGAAGTCAGCCCTTTATTTAAAGGTGTCACACTTATGAGTAATACAGACAGAAACATAACCAGAAATACTCAGTCTACCACAATTATTACATTGACAGAAAGCTTAAAAGTTCTATTCCCTCCCCTTTACGGATTAGGAAACCAGTGAGGGTTCCTTATGAAATATTTGCCATGCTCCTATTCCTTCTGCAGGCTTAGCTGCCTTTTGTCTGATTGTTGTCTAATCTGCAGCTCTCCCTCTTCTCTCCTAAAGTCATTCCCACATACCACCTTTTCATGACAATTTTTGTACGTGTGAATCCATACATGTGTATAAATTAGCATTAATTAATGCTACTTGGTGTCCCTGTTTATCTCTTTTTTCCGTGGGATGTGCTATTTCTTTTCTGATTTTCTGTAAGGGTTATAGTTGTTGTTGTTTTTTCATCTTTTCTAAAGTATTCTACATAAATAGCTGCCACAGTGGGAGGGGAAAAAGCATCCTGGCACAGCTATTAGTTTGAATTTGAAGTTTTCTTCCAGGAGAGAAGAAAAAAAAAAATGATTTTGGCATAATATTTGCAGCCAGTTCACTAGCTGTGGTAATACTTCTGATATTTCCATGAAAATAAAGTGCATAGTTGTAAAATGATTCTGAGTTCTCCCATATTAAGGATTTCTGCAATGTGCTCCAAACACTTCATTTTCACCTGCAATTATGTTATAATTACAGTTTTTAATGAAATAATTATAGGTACACACAGCAGATGCATAGATATAATTATGGTAATTGTGAATACCTGATTTTCAGTGAACACTTACTTGTAAGAAGCCTCTTAAAATGGGTAAAATGACATCTACAGAAGTTTCTCAGTCATAGAATGCTGTGCATTTATATGACATATGGATTACTTCCTATTAAATTTCTTACCAATTTCTTCCCCTTCCCAACTCACTTTCAAAGAAAATACCGTGTTCCTGAAATCAGATAGCAAATAATTTCTCAGCACCTCAATTTTATGCCTATCAGAATTGCACATCTAGACCCAAACTCATTTGATCCAACTCCATCTATTCTCAGAGCGACCCTATAAATTAGGTGAGGCATTAAAAGCAGGACATTTTCACTTATTATGGAAAAATCCTGATTTTCTTAATCATGGACTATTGAATTAGTTCAACTTGCTGGGTTCACACCATAAATCAACCACACTGACTGGATTTGCACAGTGTAAGGCAGTTTGCTTAACCATGGTTTACTGAATATATCATAATTGGCTGGTTTCATGCATCATCCCACATCATAAATCACTGTTGACAAATGATTGGATTTTCATGACAGGACAGGCAGAAGCTAAACAAATTCTACTATAGCTAAGCACAACAGAATGTCACTATAAGTGCCGTCCATTCAGTTGGGACTTGGGGATTTCCCAAATTCTAATACGAGACACTAGTACCACCATCTTGATTTTCACAACAACTCATTCTCAGCCAACTGTCTTTTCTATAAACCTGAAAACCATGCACCAACTCTCTTCTTGTTCTTCTGCAAGATAGCTCAATTCTTCTGTGTTGGTGCTGCTTGCTTGCTTATTTGTTTGTTGTTTCCTTACTTCATTACTTTATCACAAATATCTCAAGGTGGTGAATACATTCTACACCTGATTTTATTATCCTGTCTCTACTGCTTAAAACATAAGGTGGCTGAATGTCTATGTAATCTATGGAGATTCTCAATCATCCAGGTCATCATTGTCCCGAAGGTGCTTTTCTAAAAGGACTTTTTGAAGATGTTTTGCTTTATCCAAGAAGCTTCTTCAGTTCTGAAAAGTGTTCTGAAGAAGCTTCTTGGATGTGAAGTGAAACATCTTCAAGGAAAAACAAAGTCCAGTTGCCTTTTGAAAAAGCACTTTCAGGATAAGGTGGCTGAGTCACGTTATAGTCTTTACAAGTCCTATTTCATTTTATTTTTTTATTTTATTTCTTAAATTTATATGCCATCCATCTTACTATCAAGCAGCATAGCTAATGCACTGTGTATTCCATAGTAATGTAAGGATTTCCCAAATAGTCCAGTAATGCCTGTACGGAATGGATACCCCAGGCATATTATTACAACAGATTCTCCACACTAACATGAGGAAAAGAAAGTTTCCCATGTACTTTTCAGCCAGAAATATGTGAGCATCCTAATTCCTACTTAGTTCCAGTCAAGCTTCCTGATAAAGGTATCAAGTCAGTGTCAGAGAGCCTTCTGGAATAAAAAGCATTACATGGGAAATACCGTAAAATCCATGGTAACGGCAGTACTTTAAAACTGTTACCATCTGTTCTCTACCTATTAGCTCTGCGATCCTTTACCCAAAAGACATGTATTACATCTTTTTATACTTCATGCATATTCTTTCAGACAACATCCATAAAGGTAAAAATCCATCTCCATCATTACTGCCTTCCACTATAATCAGTACCAACCTTCCCCTCAAATGCTAATGGAGGGAACTTCAGATGACACAATGCCAAATGAGATAATTAATGTTCCAAAAGACAAAAGCAATATTAAAAACATGCTTGATAAGATAGAGAAGTGGCTGGAAATAACACCGTGTGAGATTTAATAGGGACATGGGGAAATGGCATCAAATGCCAAAGAATAGGAGATGGAAAATTGCTTGCCGGGTATATGAAAGAAATCTTTGAATTGTGGTTGATCATAAGCTTAATAGGAAAGATGCAAAAGGGTGGATATAATTTTAGACTGCTTCAAAGAAATACGATTTCCAAAACATGGGAAGTAATTATTCCATTTTATGCTACATTAGGCAGATCCTACTTCAAGTATTCTGGGCTCTGCTACATTTTAAAGGAAGATTTCAAACAAATTGGAACAGGTGCAAAGAATAGTCAAGGGGATTGGAAATAGTGTCCCAAAATAAAAGCAGAGAACACAGTGGAGACATTATGAATCCTCCAGAAGAACATGTCCTGTTTACTGTGATCTAAAAAAGTACAGAACACAGAATAATGGCCTTAATTTATACAATGGCATATTCCTCTTGAGTGATTCAGGAAACATTCAATTCCTAAGCACAAGCCTAGAACCTTAGTAAGCCATGCTGAACTCAGTATCTGGGAAATTTAACAGAATAACACAATTCGAAGGGACCTTGGAAGTCTTCCAGCCCAACCCCTCCTCAAGCAGGAAACCCTATAACACTTCAGACAAACAACTGTCCAATCTCTTCTCAAAAACCTCCTGTGTTTGGGGCACCCACAACTTCTGAAGGCAAGTTGTTCCACTGATTAATTGTTCTAGCTTTCAGGAAATCTTTCCTTAGTTCTAGATCAGTTCTCTCCTTGATTAGTTTCATCCATTGCTTCTTGTCCTGCTTTTGGGTGCTTTAGAAAATAGATTGAACCCCTCTTCTTTGTGGCAGTCCCTCAAATATTGGAACACTGCTGTCCCATCATTTGCCACAGTCTTGTCAATCACACACACACACACACCCCTTCCCATATGCAGGTATGGAGAAAAAACCCTACAAACTTCCTTTCTTTTTTTTTACATGAGAACCTCATCACCAGGGAAAGAAATTTATGGCCTTGCCAGGGGTGGGATTTTACCAGTTTGCACCTATTCGTTGGAACCAGTTTTTAATATTCTAAGCAGTTTGGAGAACCGGTTGTTAGAAGAAATTACTGGCCTAATCCTGTAAGGAAGGCAGGAAGGAAACATTCTGGTGTTGCTTACAGAAACTGCCTCTCCATTAACCCTTATTACATTCTCGGCAGGACTAGACTTCCTGTCTCAGGAACTTCTCTGGAGTTTTTTTCTCTTCCTTGGCTGGTACTTTGCTTGTGTGGAATGACCATTCAAAGTTACAGTGGCACTGAAAAAAGTGACATGACCATTTTTCACACTTACGACTGTTGCAGCATTCCCACAGTCATGAGAGGCCAGGCAAGGAGATGCGTGCCTCGATGTGAGTGATATTGAGTTGGCCACGCCCAGCCAATAACATGACCACCAGGCCATGTCCACCAACTTAGCCATGCCCACAGAACCGGTTGTTTAAAAATTTGAATCCCACACCTGGTTCAGCCTGTTGCAAATTACTGACCATTGACTTTGCCCATCAGAATTTGGCTTGGAAGTCTGCAAATTGTGATCCTATGACTGTAAGATACTGCAACTGTTGTAAATGCAAACCAGTTACTAAGTGCCCAAATTACAATCATGTGATCGGGGGTGGTGGCATAACAGTAATAGCTTTGAGGACAAGCATTAGGTTGTTTTTTTCAGTAGCTATCATAAATTTCAACTGTTTTTAAATGAATGGTGGTGGACTATCTATATAACTAATAATACTGGAAAACAGGAAGAGCCTTCTAGCACTTTTTCAAGTTAACCGGTTTTATTAGAAGGAATAAATCTGAAAATATGCCACCAGACATATTTTTGATTTTTGGCTATTATAGACTAACTCCCCTCTGTTTACGCAGTATCTGTTAATATTGTAATATGTAAATATGAAAGAAACTGAGAAGAGAGAGGAAGCCCCTTGAAAACAGAAATCTGAAACCTACATCGAAGAGGGCCAGCCAAATGCTATTTATTCATAAAGAAAGGCACTTAGTAGATTATTAACATTTTAATAATTGAAACATTCTCAGATAAATGGATTGTTAAAATATCCAAGCCATATTCCTCAGCATATTGAAATTACTCAGTGCTTTGCTCAATGGCCAGACTTGAATAAATTAAAATTCGACACTGTTTTATTGGCATGGGACATAAAATAAAGGTTAGATGTACATAAATAAAAATGAAGAATGATTGGATATAGACATCAGCCACACTGGCAGACTTAATTTAATCATAAAATAACGTAGCCAATCTGCTGGTGGTGCTTTCATGGTCTTGCACAAAATGACTGGTGTGTTACAGTGTTCAAAAATATGTGCTTTCTTATTGGTAAAGTCTTTTCAACATAGAATGTATAGTTCAAAACCATAACAAACCATGGCTCTATCTTATGATTTGCAGCAATCATAGATGGGACAGTCTGCATTTAGATATCATGTTTAACCTATAATACAGTATATATAGCGGTTTAAAATCCACACCTGTTCTGACCCAGCTACCCAAACACGACAAAACCCTCTGAATTTAACTCAAAGATTCCTTTATGAGGAACACCAGCAAACTTGGCAAAAAGTTTCTCTCTCACTGCAGGCTAGCAAGTCTATCCAGCAGGGAGATGAACTATTGTCTGCCACATCTATTCATCTCCACCTCCTTCCTTTTATCCCCAGAGCTAGGGTGGGGCTTCACTAGCAGTGGTGACTCTTCCATCCCAAGGATCAGCCCAAGGATTTCCACTGCTCTCCTCTCCTCTGCCTTCTGCACATCTGCACATCAGGCACTGGACCCAGCTGTTCCTCCACTTTTCCATCAGCTACCTCCAGGCCTGGGGGCTGTTGACTCTCTATCTGAGGACTGACGGATGGCCCAGGCTCTGCCTCTGTTGCTCTGTCTCTGCCAGCTCCATTCCCACTTCCCTCTCAGAGTTCCAGGTTGCCTTGATGCTGATCCTGAATCCCATGCCTCCTCCTTATCTGATTCAGCTGCTGGAGGGGCCAGTGACCAACAGGCCACAACAACACCATTCCCATTTCTCAGGAGAGAAATAAAGAAAGATAAGTGGGACATTGCCAGGTTAAATTTGCTGATAAGCCATATTTATAGTTAACAGTGTCATTTGAATTAATCCCAACTTTGAATCAAAAACAGGCATTAAATAACAATTCCAGAAAAAGACATTTCAAGAATAAAAATACAGTATTTTCAGATGCTTAATAATAAGCCTGCAAAGCAAAACTCAGAAAAAAATAAATCACAACCCCTGCAAATACTGGCTGGGGAATTTTGGGAGTTGCAATATTAAAGATGCCAAGATTGACAAACATTGTCCTAAATGATAGACTCAGAATAGAATAACAGAGTAGGAAAGGACCTTGGAGGTCTTCTAGTCCAGTCCCCTGCACAAGAATGAGACTCTATACCAGGGGTGGGCAAACTACGGCCCGCGAGCCACATCTGGCCCGTTGGTCTGTACAATCCGGCCTGGCCCTGAAAAAAAATTGCTGGATGTGTCATATTGCCCTGCGCCGCATGGCCCCCAAAGCTGCAAAACAGTGCGGAGTGCTCTCGGGGTAGGAAAGAAAAGAGGAACTTTGCAAAGGCCTCGGCTGGGAGTTCGAAATCACCTTCAAGTGCGACCACTCCGAAGGTGAGTCCCCGCCGATCCCCCTTTTTTTTCCAGGGCTTCCAGGCTTAAACTTTGCAAAGGCAAAGTTTGCAGGCGGGAGCGTCTTCCCGCCAAGGAGTGGGAAGGGTTCCGCCCGGCAGGCGGGCAGGCTGCTTGGAGTGGGCTGCTTGGAGCCACCTAAAGCTAGGCTGCTGCTGGTGGAGCCTTGCCCTGCCTTGTTACCCTGTTTCCCTGCTAGGGCGGCACTTTAAAAGCCTGCTCCCAGCACCCGAGCAACTTCCCAGCAACTTGCGGCTTTTTTTTTCCTCGCGGGCGCTCGCGCCTGGCCCCAAGCCACATGGCGGAGGGGAAACCCAGAGCGCCGCCGGGTCGCCTCCTCCAAGCAGCCTGTCCGCCCGCTGGGCAGAACCCTTCCCGCTCCTCGGCGGTAAGACGCTCCCACCTGCAAACTTTGCCTTTGCAAAGTTTAAGCCTGGAAGCCCCGGAAACCCAAGCAACTTCCTAGCAACTTGCGGTTTCCTTTTTCCTCGCGGGTGCTCGCGCCTGGCCCCGAGGCGCGCAGCGGAGGGGAAGCCCGGCGGGTGGGCAGGCTGCTTGGAGGAGGCAACCTGGCAGCGACCCGGGCTTCCCCTCTGCTGCGCGGCTCAGGGCCAGGCGCAAACGCCTACTTGTTAAAAGTGTTCAGATGAACACTATACAGAAGCCTGATGATGGCAGATGAGATTCTGCCGAAATGTTGTTACAACTTTAAAAGCACAACTACAATGACGTGGGAAAATACCGGAACAAAGCTGAATGCCATACATACATACATACATATATATATAATATTCTTATATATAATTTGCTGCATTTTTAATGGGCCCTTTATAATGGCCGTTTATAAAATTGGTTCGGCCCTCGAACACAGATCTGATTTTCCATGTGGACCCCGACAGAAATTAATTGCCCACCCCTGCTCTATACCATTCCAGATAAGTGGCTGTCCAGTCTCTTCTTAAAAGATCCCCCAATGAGGGAACACCCTCAACTTCTGAAGGCAAGCTGTTCCACTGATTAATTGTTCTAACTGCCAGGAAATTTCTTCTTAGTTCTAGTTTGCTTTTCTCCTTAATTAGTTTCCATCCATCATTTCTTGCCTTGCCTTCTGATGCTTTGGAAAAATAGGTGAACCCCTTGTTCTTTGTGGCATCCTCTCAAATATTGGAACACTGCTAGCTAGTCAGCCCAGTCCTTGTTTTCACCAGACGAAACAAATCCAATTCCTGCAACCATTCTTCATATGTTTTAGTCTCCTAATTATCTTGGCTGTGTTTTCCTGCACCCTTACATATATAGGAAAAGATACCACAAGAATACCAGACACTTCCCTAATATAAATGAACTTCTTATTTGCATAGGAGTATCAATTAACATTCTACAACTGATTAATGGTTTCTGAATTCTTAAAATAATGCTTGGGTCTTTTCTTTTCTGTGAGCATGGGCAGTTCATAGCAAGCCAATTGAGGAGATTGTTATGTAAGAAAACCAGCTGGTTTAAAAATATATGGTGAGGTAGACAAAGGATTATATCCAATCCACTTAAGCATACATCTCCAGGTAAGAATTTGTGTTCCTGCTTCCAAAGCACACGTTGTCTTCCAGTATGTTCCAAGGACATTGTAGAAGCGGGGCTATTAATAAAATGTTCCACTCATGGAACAGCACCCGCAAGTAGAATATTATCTTTTCGTCCAACTTCCAGAGACACAATAAAATAGATCCATCAAAATTATTGGGGCTTAAGGGTGGCAAGATGACTTTGTTTCTATTCTATTTGAAATTAAAACAATTTTTTATTTGAATTCAATTTGAGTTCTGATAACTTTATGGACATGCTTTGTAGTTTCTTGGCAACTATATGGAGGTGGCTTCCCAGTGGCACCTTGATTTTATTTAAATATTCCTGTGCAATCTACAGCTCAGCAATCTAAACTTGCTTGTTTTTTTCAAGATCTGCTGAGATTGGCTAGTGGTGCCTCCTACCTGGAGAGTAGTAGTATTCTATTCTGCAATGAATTTTCTTTAGTCTAAATCTAGCTTTTTCCCTGAATGAAGGCAATTGATATATTAAAGAATCCAGACTGTATCCCAGCCTTGTCTCTTCATCTTCCTTCCTTCCTTCCTTCCTTCCTTCCTTCCTTCCTTCCTTCCTTCCTTCCTTCCTTCCTTCCTTCCTTCCTTCCATCTTGCATGCCTGCCTGCCCTTTCTCTCACACACAAACACACAAACATTCTTATTTCTCAAGGACTCCTCTTTCTGGGAGGAATAAGATTGCAGTTTTGACAGAAGCCAGAATGAAGTTAGGAAGCCAACAAAGCAAAGCACATATTCATTCTTAAGCCTTCATTCTTAAATATGAATGTAGTGGAGGCAGAAAAGAGGAATGACTTTTCACGTGTGGCCAACCCAACAAGTGTTACTTTTACAAGATCACACTCCGAAGAATGGTAATAGTGAACATTTTATGTTAAATGTAAGTGTTCTCATATTGTTTGGAAAAAGCTAGTGATACTAACAGCTTTAGATTACAAAAGGATCTAAAGTTCTACACTAGATAATGTTTGGTTCATTAGCTGACTGGGTGTCTTATTATGAAAAGCTGCATAGGAAAAAGGAAAGGCCTTTAAACAGTATAAGGAAAGAAAAAGAAAGACCTGACAAAATTATCTGAAACTGAGTGAATGCAAATGATAGTGCTTGATCCTTTGAGGCAGCACTGGTATAGGTTATGAGGTCAAATTATTTTAAATGACCTTCCAAAATGAATTTGGTTCCAGGGCTGAAAAACATATAACCATCTATTGTGTACAGGTAGTCCTCAGTTAATGACAGTAATTGAGTTGGGAACTGTCATCATTAAGCACCATGATCATAAAGTGCAAAGTCACACTTAGCAATGTCCCAAAAGTGCTTTTTTCAAGAGGCAACTGGATTTTCTGGTTTTTCTTTGAAGACATTTCGCTTCTCATCCAAGAAGCTTCTTCAGCTCTGACCAGGTGGTGCAGAATGAAAGGATTTATTATCCTTGGAGACAGCTGGTCATTTGCATTCTTTTAGTGAGTCATTAAGGTCACTTGGAGGTTAATCTATGTCATTAGGGTCACCTGAGTGGTGCAAATGGGCATGAAGCCTTTTTGGAACTGTTGAAAGGACTGTGTTGTATATTGGAGATAAATGTCGTATCCCTCCCCCTTTGTTAAGTGCAGTTCAATTTTGTTCAATTTTGACAAGATGGTTTCTTTGACCCCTCTTTCAAACCAGTGGTCCTCTCTGTCCAAAATGTGGCCTGTGTTTTTTAAATGCAGGTGGACTGCTGAATCTAGTCCTGATATGGTTGTTCTCCTATGTTGTGCCATGCACTTATGAAGTGGTTGTTTTGTTTCCCAATGTCCATGTGACCTTAACGACTCACTAAAAGAATGCAAATGACCAGATGTCTGCAATAAATCCTTCCATTCCCCACCAACCGGTCAGAGCTGAAGAAGCTTCTTGGATGAGAAAAGAAATGTCTTCAAAGAAAAATTAGAAAGTCCAGTTGGCTCTTGAAAAACCATCTTTAAGACATCCATGACCTGGATGACTGAGAATCTCCATAGTCACTTAGCAATGGTGGTTTGGCAATTCCAGTTCCCCTTGTTAACTGAAGACCTCAAGGGTCAATTAACTCATATCTCACTTGATTGCAACTTCCTGCCAACTTCCCCGTTGACCTTGCTACAAGAAAAAGTGAACTGTTTTGCTTTTAGGAATAAATATTTCTTCTTTCCTCACAGCTCTATGGATCTCATTTGTATTTATTCTTGTGTAACCCTGACTCAAATTGAAACCCCAAATTATTATTCTGACAACACAGGGTTGCCATTATAACTTTGCTTATCCTTCAAAAATTACTAAAGTATATTCTCCCTTTTATACTCAACAACAAAACAGTGCAGAAATTCAAGCAAGTGATTGTCTCAAGGTCCCTAAGCTTGGAAAACCATGTCTCCTGAGATTAATAATTGGTTGAGTTCACACAATGTATTTCCTTAGGCCAGGTAATGACCTAGTAGTTGCTTTCACACATCCTGGTATGTTTGGTGCTTGTTGTTTTTGATTAATTTGGGGAGACTTGCCTTGATGTAAAAAAAAACAAAACCAAGTCTGTTTGGTTCAATACATTACACGCATTCCAAAAAAATGTTCAAAAAACAAACTAGGTGTGTTGTGCAAACACAGCTATTCAATTTATTATGCCAGCACTTATCAGCATCCAATTCAGAATATCACATATGGGAGAAAGCTTTTTTTTAAAGCCATTCCTAAATTCAATACTAATCTTCAAACTTTTTGGTTTCTTCCAGATGGGTTAGTTTGAGGGGGAAAAAAACTACTTTTATTTATTTTATTAAGATAATAAGAATAAACATAGTTATGAATACATGAAATGAATACATATAAGAAAAATAAAAGAAACAATAGGACAGAGACGGTAGGCACGATTGGTGTGCTTATGCATGCTCTCTACAGCTCTTTTAGGAAAGGGGTGAGGTCAACAGCAGAAAGTCTAGAGTTAAAGTTTTTGGGGTTTGGGCAAGAAACCACAGAGTCAGGTAGAGTATTCTAGACATTGACCACTCTGTTGCTGAAGTCGTATTTTCTGTAGTCAAGTTTGTTGCGGTTAACCTTGAGTTTGTATCTATTATGTGCTCTTCTATTGTTATGATTGAACCTGGATCATTCATTGGCCAGTAGGACATTGCAATGTATGATTTTATATACTATACTTAGATCGGACCAAAGGTAATGTAGTTCTAGTTTTTCTAGGTCGAGAATTTCAAGTCTGGTGGCATAAGGTATTCTGCAACAAGTAGAGGAGTGTAGAACTCTTCTTGTGAAATATTTCTGGACTTTCTCAACTGTGTTAATATCAGATACATGATGTGGGTTCCAGACTGATGAGCTGTATTCGAGTATTGGTCTAGCAAATGTTTTGTATGCCCTAGTTAGTAGTGTGATATTGCCAGAGAAAAAGCTACATAGGATTAGGTTAACAACTCTTAATGCCTTTTTGGCTATGTAGTTACAGTGGGCTCTAGCTCATTATGAGTATTCCAAGGTCTTTGACAGAGTTGGATCATCAACAAAGTCTTGACTATTCAGCTTGTAATTTATTTTCTGATTTTTTTTCCAATATGTAAGACAGAGCATTTATTTGTTGAGATTTGAAGTTGCCATTTGTTTGACTGTTCTGAAACATAGTCGAGGTCTTTTTGAAGGGTAGCAGTATTGCCTGTGGTGTTGAATAGCTTTACATCATCAGTGAAAAGCATGCAGTTGCTCTTAATATGATCACAGAGGTCATTTATGTAGAGTATGAAGAGAGTTGGTCTAAAAATACTGCCTTGGGGGACCCACTGTTGACGGGTACAGAATTTGATAGGATGCTCCCAATTTTGACCATGTGTTGTCTGTTTGACAGGAATGCTTCTATCCAGTTATTTATGTGTCCAGAGATACCATAAGATTTTAGTTTTAGTAGTAGTTTGTTGTGTACCACTGAAACAAAGGCTTTAAAGAAGTCTATGTAGATTGCATCTATTGTTTTGCCCTAATCGAGTTGTGTAGTCCGTATGTTTTTGCAGTGTAAGAGTTGCAGATTACAGGTTAGTTTTTTTCTGAAACCATATTTGTTATGTTCTGTGCATGGGTACAAGGATGGAGACGAAGCAGTGAAACAGTGAACTTCAAACTCTTTATTTACATGTGAAAACAGCTCAGCTCAATGACCACGATGGGCCCCTCTATATAGGCAACTCTTAACTTATTTAACCAATGAAAACACAGGGAGCACTAGCTCCATTAACCAATGGGAGAGGCTCGTTAATAGCCAATCAGATTCTCCTGAACGGACCAATCCGATGTCACTATTATCGGCCAATCAGAAGTGCAGGGCCAGAACCCTGCACTTTGCTTCAAGCTCTTAATGATCTTTATTGATTCACAACACCCTTTCCCCCCGGGTTCCGTTTAAGGGGTGCGGTTACGTAGTCTTTGAGGTAGGCCGGTTGTTTCGATTGTCTATTAGATTTTCATTGTCCTCCCGGTATTTGGCTACAGTCTTGTTGGGGTAGGACGTTATCTGGTGAAGAGGGTGCCTCCCGTTCTGCATTCGAATTTTCATTGTGGCTACTGCTCTCGGCATCTCTTTGAGGCGAGGCCACCCCCATTCCGAATCCATCACGTGTTGCCTCTGAGCAGTCATTACTACCGTTTAAACTTTCTGCCACTTCGAATTCAGCTTCCTCGCTATCTCTTCCCCCCTCGGTTTGGAAATTTGGGGGCTCGGAGATCCCTGACTGTAGCCTTGAATGCAGCTGATCAATATGGCGCTTCCAAATTCTATCATCGCGACATTTCATGCGGTACGATCTAGGGCCGGTTACTTGTACTATAGTTGTCTTGACCCACAACGGATTGCCAGAAAAGTTCCTAGCGAAAACCAAATTGCCTACCTGGAATTTGCGACATTTCCCACTGGAACTGAGTGGTTTTTCAGGTTCATATGATGGATGTAGATGGTCGAGGTGGGAGCGGAGCTTCCGTCCCATTAATAACTCGGCGGGAGTTTTATTGGTGACGCTGTGCGGAGTGATATGCTGCAAAAGGTGTATCCGGTTAATCTTGTCTTCTATATCACCATAGTCCATTTTATGCAAGGTTTTCTTGACGAATTGTACCATGCGCTTGGCCCTTCCATTGGCCGCAGGATGCGCCGGTGAAGTTAGCGCATGTCAAATACCGTGGTCCGCCAGGTACTGTTCGAAGGACAGTGCAGTAAATTGAGGCCCGTTGTCGGATACCAGAACGTTTGGCAATCCGTGTGTTGCAAAGAGTCTGTCTAGTTTCCTGATGACTGCTTCGGTTGTTGTATTCCTCATTTCATGGATTTCAAGCCAGTTCGAGTAGGCATCCACTGTTAGTAAGAATGTGTGTCCCTTGGTAGGACCCGCAAAGTCCAGGTGAATGCGGGACCATGGTCCCCTCGGTGTTTCCCATTCAGTTGGGGTTGCTTTCGGTGGGGTGTTGCTTACTTCCTGGCATTTGTGACAGGCTTTTACCCATATCTCTCTCTGCTTGTCAATCCCCGACCACCACACGTAGCTTCATGCGAGGGCTTTCATACGCATGATGGTGGCCATCATGCAAGGTCCTTAGTATCGCTGGTCACAACCGCTCTGGGACGACAACTCTATCACCCCAGATAATGCAGCCCTTCTGGGAAAATAGTTCCATTTGCCAGTTTTTGAATGGGGTGTAGTCATCAGGTATTTGGTCCAGCGGCCATCCCCGCTTGACCCAACTGAGGACTCGTGCTAAAATGGGGTCGTGTTTCATTTCTATCACGATATCTTGGGCCATTAATGGCGGCGTTCGAAGTGTCTCGATCTGCAGTGTTGTGACCGTCGGAGCGGGGTCATCAATGGTCTCTGGAAGAGGTGCACGGCTCAATGCGTCGGCGTGGGGGATGGCCTTCCCCGGGCGATGTTGCAACTTGTAATTGTATGCCACCAAGAATTCTGACCAGCGGGTCATTCTAGGAGATAATATATACGGTGTTGGCCTATCTCCCGCTATGATTCCCAGCAAAGGTTTGTGGTCAGTCACTATGGTAAAGGCTCAGCCACACACATATTCATGAAATCTCTTGACTGCGGATGCTATAGCAAGGGCCTCCTTATCAATTTGACTGTAGTTGGGTTCTGTTTTTGATAACGTCTTTGAGAAATAGACAACAGGGGCTTCATTACCGTTTGGCAAAACGTGGCTTAAAATGGCACCCACCCCGAATGGGGATGCATCACACGTGATCGTTAAAGGCAAAGTCTCGTTATACTGCATCAGAACAGCATCAGAAGTCAATAAATTTTTTACATGTCAAAACGCCTGTTCTTCTCTGTGTCTCCATACCCAGGTTGCTTTTTTGTCCAATAAACAATGTAGGGGCTCAGCTACGGTTGCTTTGTGAGGCAGGAAAACGTTATAAAAATTGAGAAGGCCCAGAAAAGCCTGGAGGTTGGCCTTGTTCCGGGGTTCTGGGGCATTCTTGATTGCCCTGAGTTTGTTATCGGTGGGGTGAATGCCTTGACTATCAATTAAATATCCCCAAAATTCTACACGATCCGTACACAAATAACACTTGTTCTTTTTAACTTTGAGACCGGAGTCTTCAAATCTCTGGAGAACCAACCTCAGGTGTTCCTTTAGTATTTTCTGAGTTGGGGCTGTGATTAACACATCATCAAAATATGGGACAACACCTTTTATCCCTTGTAATAGCCTTTCCATCAAGCTTTGAAAGATTCCCGAGGCTACGCTCACTCCGAACTGGAGTCGGTTACATTTAAACGCACCTCTGTGTGTAACGATTGTTTGGACCTCTGCCGTTTTTTTGTCAACAGGCAGTTGTTGGTATGCCTGGGCTAAGTCTAGTTTAGTGAAGACTTTTCCACCCCCCAGGGAATGGAGGAGGTGTTGTACCACTGGTACCAGGTAAGCGTTTTGTTGAAGGTCGTGGTTCAGGGTGGCTCGGTAGTCTCCACAAATTCTTATCGATCCATCCGGCTTGATGGATGTTACAATTGGGGTTTCCCAGGGAGAGTGATCGGTTGGTTCTAACACACCCTGAGCTGTTAATTTATCAAGCTGCTCGTCAATCTTTGGTTTAAGGGCAAATGGAACTCGACGAGGCTTAAGGCGGATGGGAGCTATTTCGGGATTGAGGTTAAACGATATCGGGGTCCCCTTGTACTCACCTAATTTTTATGCGAAGACATCCTGGAATTCATGGACGAGGTCTTCTTCCCAATCGCTGCTGCAGGTTCAGTGAATGCCAGCTACTTCAATTCCACGTGGAGCGAACAATTGGAGGCCTAACAAACTAGGCCGATCCTTGTCGATTACAGTCAGGGGTAGAAATGCTGTACAGTTCTTAAACGATACCCGTATTCGGCTGGATCCAACGACCGGGATTCGATTTCCTTGATAGTCCTTAAGTATGAGCCTTTGGAAACGGAGGTCTTGCCTATGGATAGTGGGGATGACCTGCTTGAGGGTCTTCCAGGAAACCATCGAGAGGGATGATCCCGAATCGACTTCCAACAGGCAGGGCTGGTTTTCGATGGCCACTTTCACTCGGATCTTTTTGGCATCCAGAGATGAGGCATGACCGATCGTGATCGTTTGGTGAGCCTCTTCTCACTTCGTTGGGCGGTTTAGGGTTTTATTTCTGTAGGAGTGGTTGTTCCATTGGTGGTTCACGGGTTCTCACTTCACGGGACGACTTCCAGTCAGTTGGCGATAGTTAGCCCCCCTTGAGGGCTGGCTGGGTCCTGGCTTGCTTCTACAGACCCGACCTATATGGCCTCTTTTCCCACACACATGACAGAGCACGTCGAGGAATTTGTATTCTGACCAGGGGTGGCTTGCTCCACACCTGGCGCATTGGAACTGCGATTTCTGGCATTGGTTCCGTTTGGACCGAAGTCGATGGACCTCTTCCTCGTCGCTGTCTGACGACGATTCGAGGTCCTCGTAGTGGGCTGTGTCTAGCTGTCCCTCTGACTGAGGTGAAATGCCGCAGGCTCGTTGGCGAATTGGTGCATGTGTGCGGTGGATTTGGGCAGCTGACTTCCTGGTTGCTTCTGCTGCAGTAGCTTCAGCTATGGCATCTTTAAGGCTAATGTCGCCCTTCACCATTAATTTACTCTGAATGCCTGGTGCATCTAATCCCAGAACGATTCGGTCTCTCAGGGCTTCTTCTAAGTCGGTAAACTCGCATAGGCCTCCCAGATTCCAGAGATCCATGATGAAATCAGCAACACTTTCACCCTTCTGCTGACTTCTCTGATAGAATTCATGCCTTCACACGAGCGTTGGCATGGTCGGTGTGTAGTGAGCCCTCAGCAGTGGTTCGAGGACGTCCCAGTCCATAGACTTTACTTCTGCCAGTTTTGCTAGTGCCTTGGCCATCTTGAATACGGTTGGCCCACAATGAGTTAGGAATACCGCTCATTTCTTTCTGGTAGTGGCATCCTTCAAATTGTTTTTTTTTTCTGGAAGTGATCCATATATGAGTCCCAGTCTTCTTGTTCCGGGTCAAATGGAGCGGGTGGTATGACGCTGCTGGACATGGTTCCTCCGTTGGTGCGTTCAGCCACGTGCTCGGTTATGGTTCTTCATTGTTATGTAAGCTCTGATGTCTCCACATCCCATCCTTGTCGCCAGTGTTATGTTCTGTCCATGGGTGCAAGGATGGAGACGAGCCAGTGAAACAGTGAACTTCAAACTCTTTATTTACATGTGAAAACAGCTCAGCTCAATGGCCACGATGGGCCCCTTTATATAGGCAACTCTTAACTTATTTAACCAATGAAAACACAGGGAGTGCTAGCTCCATTAACCAATGGTAGAGGCTCGTTAATAGCCAATCAGATTCTCCTAAACGGACCAATCCGATGTCGCTATTATCGGCCAATCAGAAGTGCAGGGCCAGAACCCTGCACTTTGCTTCAAGCTCTTAATGATCTTTATTGATTCACAACAATATTGTTTGTTAGAGAGTAGGCTGTTTGTCTCTAAATGGAGGATAATGGATTGGTTAATAATTGATTCCATGACTTTACAGGTGATAAAGCATAAAAAGATTGGTCTGTAATTTTCAACTAGACTGGGGTTTCCCTTTTTGAAGATGGGGATGACCGTGGCTTGTGACCATAGTTTTGGCAAGGAGCTGGTCCTGAAAGATTTTTCAAAGATTATGCTTAAAGGTTCGGCTATGGCAGTGGATACCTTTTTGAAGAAGTAGGCACATATTCTACGCTGACTAAATTTTAAATTCGATTATAATTTTTGAGATAGCTGTAGCTATCTGCAGTGGCAATGCAGAAGACTGTCATTATTTCAAGGAGTTTTAATTATATATTTAAATGTCTCATCCTTGTTAAGAAAAGCCTAGAGGTACGGAATTCATTCTGGGCTAACCTGCTTGTCTTTTTACTCTAGTTTACTGAACAAGAGAGAAGGGAGTGGGAAACTTCAAATCGCTGTAAATCTGTGAAAATCTCAGGTTTTCAATTCCCAATGCAAAATAAAGATTAGTGACTTACAATCTTGTGACCACAGAAGCAGGGCCATGAAATCAGGGTGGCAGATTTTAATAAAATCCTCAGGACTAGCCTTTAAGCCAGGAGCTTCAGCACAGAATCTGGAATTGGGTATTGTGGAAACTAGCCACTTAACTTGGCTGTCATTATTAAAGAGCTTCTGACAGCTTGTAAGAGATTTGAGTATCATTTTGCCTGGTATTTATGCTTTCTATGTTATGCTTTCCATCAGATAATAATAAAGCTTAAAATCCCATTATTCACTGATGTGCTTATTGTCTTTTGATCCAAAATAACCAATTGCTTGGACACCTGATCACAGCCTTGACAATTGGCAAAAAAAAAAACCACCCTACCTAATTGTCATAACTATCCAGTTCCATAACTATCCAGTTCCACACTAATTAACAGTCTAATCTGGATGCAATGAAGTATTTAATGGATTTATATCCTATCTTCTGTTTATAGTATATACAATATACCCATATAAACCTCTTCTGTAGTCTTTCTTCTTAGAAAGCAGGATGGATTTCTTTTGATATAATCATGTATGTTACAAGGATGGCATGCAGAAAATTCCTGCCAGCTGCTGCTGTACATATAATTTCCATAAGAATCATTGAATGTAGCCTAGAAAGAGCCAACATACAGAGAACTGTCTAAACACCTCCAAGCACTGTCATAATTTAACAATAAGGTATTAATTTTTTGGAAATTATGAAATTTCCTATGTATACTTTCATCCAAAACCAAGATGAAACATGTTTCACACTTATTACACCAGGAATCTAATTACAGTTCTTATTTTTTATTTATTTTTTTCTTCATTAAAACACACACACACACACAATGGATTCTAGGTGAAGCAACCAGAATGAAGATGGTATTTCATGCTATCATGCCATAAATCTGATTATTCTTGCCTAAATCTTAAAATAGACAGCACATTTTATTCCCCCACACCGGTCAATAGCAAATATTCAACATAGCATTAAATGGACTCAAAAAGTTAGAAGATCATTTAGAAGTCAAACTTCTTCATTGTTCCACAGTCCAAATTCACCAGTGACTTAATAACAGATATCTCTGTGTGTGTATGTGATCAAAATAAAAAATACAAGTAAAAATAAAGATTGGGGGAAAGGAGAACAGAAACGTGTGGGATGAAGAGAAAAACAGAATAAAATACATTAACTTCCAACTTTTTTCAGCACAGTGGAATAAGGTTATTAACATTGCAGTCTCAACTTTTTTACTTTTGCTTAGGATAGACATTTCTATAACAAGCTTATCTACTCAACAAATCCCCAATCAGAATTTCACTTTTTTCTGTCTCAAGCACAAAATCTAAAAGCAGCTTCTGAGTAAGAAACAAAATTGTGTTCTTTTCTTTAATGGTTAATTTGGCCATCTCTGCACCTATAGATTGATACCTCTTTATCAACATGCTGATATCTCTGGGGTGTTAAAAAAAAAAAAAGTCTGATTGGCTTTTGTACCTTTAAAAATGATAAAACCTCACCTCTTTATTTATGACTATGTGAAATCAATGCTTAGTAATAGGAGGCAAAAGTCACTCAGCTAATTACACATACTTGATAAACAGCACAACAGCTAAGAAGAACTCGGCTGCAATGCACATTAGCTGAGGCATGTAAATTGCTGCAGTCATTTTCATTCAAAGTGGATAGAGCAGTGCAGAGTGGGTATTGTTCCAAAGAGCCTCCTGATTTCCCTCGACACACATTGTCCTGGTCATCTGCAAACCTCAAAGGCAATAAATGGCATCTTCATAATCCCACGTACAAAGAAAGGGCTGCGGGAAAATTAAGTCTCCCAGAAATGAATTGAACTTATTATCCTTGCAGAAGCTGCTAGAGCTTCGCCAAGACCAGCATTCTCTATAGTGCCTCTGAAGCTACAACTGGCCATTTTTATAAGGACTTATAAGGTATTATAAAATTTATTAATATAGTCAGAAAACCTCAAGGTAGCCACAACTTTCTCCAAACATTTTATTCATGAGTCTAAAACAGCTTATGCTATGCAGAAGGTGGGCAAATAGCAGTTGCAGGACACCTACAAGGCTGCAGGTTTTTTTTAAAAAAATATTTTTATTGCTAGTCATTAAATGCTAATACACATAAAAAGGAAAACACACATACAAAAATAATAGTTATGGTAACATATACCATAGTGGGGGGAAAGCACACAAAGAGTGCTTTAATTAAAGCAAAGTAAAAAAAAAAAAAAAACTTAACTGCCTTGCTTAGTAACAGAAATTATGATCCCAAATGTGATCATAAGTGAAGGACTACTTGTACTTGTCTATACAAAATCTACATCGATAGACAATCTGCTCATAACTGACAAATGTAATTAGGTCTTCAGTCCATTGAATAGATGGAGCCAAATTCATTTAACAACCGTGTTACTAACTGAACAACTGAAGAGATTCACTTAACAACTGTGGCAAGAAAGGTCATCAATCAGGCAAAATTCACTTAATAACTGTCTCACTTAGCAACTTTGGCTCAATTATGGTCGTAAATGGAGGACAAAATGAGGTTTCAAAGCACAGATAAATCTGAATCCACAGCTCTCCTTCATATTAAAGAATGTATGGTCACTGTAAGCTAGTAAGACAGTTCCTCCATTTTGGCAGCCCTATAGAACACAACACAATGCAACAGAAGTGGGAGACTCTGGAATAACTAAAATGTCATTTATCAATTGAACTTTTTGCCACAGATACCAACGGACTTTTAGCACCACTGTTTTAAACCAGAGAGGGAGTTCTCCTGACATCTTCCCATAGGTTCCACATCATCCAGGTCTGAGTAAGAGAGCAAGGAAGACAATATGGAATCATCTCACTATGTAATGTACTTATACATCAACTGTCTATATCATGGGTGTCAAACTCAAGGATCGGGGATGGATCTGGCCTGCAATGTGATTAGATCCTGCCCGTGAGGCCGGCCTGATCTACCCATGTGGCTTCATCCCGGTCTACCCAGGGGTGGGATGCTACCGGTTCTTTCTGGCTCTATAGAACCGGTAGCTCTGAAGAGCAGCAGACACAGAAATGGTTTTGTGTCTGCTGCTGTTTGGCTCACCCACCCACCTGGGCTCTTACCTGACCTTTATTTCCTGCTTTTTCAACTGCAGTTGCTTTCCGCGGCACAGCTGAGGTTGAAAAAGCAGGGGAAAAGCAGTTTTTCAAATGCTGCAGACCTGTGCACAGCGCTTATCAGCTGTCCGGGCAGCACAGCTTAAGTTGTAGTACACTTGCACAAAATGTAATCACTTAACCAGTAGTAACACCAGTTGAATCCCACTCCTGAGTCTACCCAATGCTATCAGGCCAGCATAGCTTTGGCCTGGTCTACCCAATGCAAAGAGGAAACATGCCAGCAGTTTGGGGAGTGGCATCAAGCTGGTCATGCCCACCCAATTGGCCACGCCCAATGAGTGGCATCAAGATGGTCATGCCCACCCAGTTGTCCATGCCTGCCGAGTCCCCTGAGGTCAACCATAGCCCTGATGTGGACCTCAATGAAATTGAGTTTGACAATCCCGGTCTATATATTAATTCTATATGAAAAGTCAACCAGTGTTTGTAGCAATATAGAGAGGTCATTTCTGCAGGAAAAGGATCTCAACTCAGTCAGTATTTCCTGCACACTGATTATCTGTATGCATGATGAAATGCAGAAAGGAGGTAGATTCCCACGCAAGATTATAAGTATAGGTATGAAGTAATAAATAACTCAATTTGGAAGAAAAGGCATATGTCGCACTTGGTTTGGTGCCTGAGATCAGTCTTGCAGATTGAAGGTTCTACTATCTGCATCTACAATACAGTCTATGAATTGTTAGGGAGGGTCTGTCTTCACCCTCTTTCTCTCACATATAATACTTTGATAGAGTTGCATCTTATTCCTCTGGAATGCATCCTCTACTCTCCTGGGAATCCATGTCCACAGGATTCTGATCAGTCTTCTAAAGAAGATTAGGGATGTGTCTACTTATTCATTCAGGATAAGGATATCAGAGCAGCTGGTTTAAATTGCTAAACATTGCACAGAATTTAGATAAACGTGCTAATCTCTTAGAAAGTTTTAACCACATTATGACTTAGCCTTTTGCAATGTCCAGCCTGTTTAGTTAGTATATGATTCAATGTACTGTATAAAGCTAGAAAATAAGCTAATTCAAGTTAATAGGTTAATGGTACATTGTATCTGATATAGCTCTCTGTAGGCTTTACTAGTTAAGAAAGAAAGTGCAAATTAAGGTAAAGTCTACAACTTTAGCAACACTGAAAGAATGAGAGGAATAATCAACTTCCATTCTCATTTCTAGATCCATTTTTTTTTTAAAAAAAATTCTTAATAGAAGAACAATTTTGAAGCAGCGGATGGGAAGGGTCTTTGAAACATATATAGAATATTTTTCCCTTCTGTTTTCTGAAAAAAAATTAAGTGCACAATCCAAAGATAATCATATTAATCTAATGTTGCATCATTGTTACAATGTTTGATTTTAATTAGTAAACAAGCAAACTCTCTTAGGTCTTAATGTTGGAACAACACTTTCAAATTTCACAGAATACAGACTATATTATGGTGCTTGACTGGCATTTAACATGGTTATAATTGTTTTTTAATGCAATGTCTGTGTAATTATATTCTAAAGCGCTCTTCTCTAATTTGCCTCAAATTTCTACATCTTATGCATAAAGTAAAATTTACTGACACACTTTTCAAACATATAAATAATGAATCAAAAATTATTTGAGGTGTTATAAGCTTATGAAGTAGTGAATCTATGCATTCATCTACCTTGGATAGTAAACTACCATTAATTAATTGTGGTATTATGTGGCATTATATCCCACTTCAAACTTTAGTTTAGTGATGGTTAAAAAACTACAAACAAGCAATCTTATTAATATAAGCCAGGATTTTCTTACTGGATGCAATTCATGATAAAAAGGAATTAAGGAAGTGTTTTCCTCCCAAAGTTATTCCCAGCTTCATAAACCAAACAATCACCTAAGTCCTATCAATACAAATGGAAAACTCACGAATTTTCTTTCGGTTCAACTCAAATGTTAACAGGTTCCATTTTTAACATTTGTGAAATTAAAAGTAAAATAGCAAAAGCTATGAGTATTTCCAAAACTATTGATTGAAGAAATAAAACTGAATTACATCATTTTGTTTTTCACTAATAGATTTGCAAAGCAAAGAAAAAAAATGATCACAAAATAGCAAAATTATGCCAATGGCTTGTCAAATGATCCTTGTCAAAGGTATGATTGTATTGGTGATAGTTGAAGACTGTGATATTGCCATAAAGTTTTAATTGAATGCTCAGGTTTCTAACTGATTGTCAGAATACTTTGTTTTGGTAAACAATTAGGACTGCAAAGCTAAACAAAATGGAAAATACAAGAGAAAACAAATTCAGAATCTTCACTATAATGCCTCAAAAAAAAAAAAAAAAAAAGCCACCTAATCTGAAAACATTTGTCAATTGATGATAGTCCAATATATCTCCATCTGCGATATCCAATACAAAACTGTGTATTACTAGAAATATAAAACCAATATGAGGTGTGAAGTACACTTTCGGTAAAATGATATGAAATAATAAACCTGGTAAACAAAATAATTACTTTGCAATCCATACTTTGTCTTCTGCCAGAAGAAAGTAACTACAATTCTATCTCTTTGGAAACAGCATTCAGTCTTTTAATCAGATACCCAGGAGGGGAAAAAAGAGAATAATTTTATACAGCAACTACAAAAATCGTCTCTGTTGCATTCAAGGGAATCAAGGCTATAAAAGCTTCAGCTCATTAAACTTTCTACTAAGTCACTGTCTCTACATCTGAAAAACACACATTACCACTGAACTCCACTTCTTTATTACATGCAAACAACTCTCCAATACCCTATGCATTAATGCTTCAGAAGGTGAAAGGACATTTTGTTTAATTCTCTTGTTTTTAAAATATTTGTCCTATTTCACTGGTTTCCAACCCTATTAATCATGAACAATTTCTTCTTTCTGTACCACCACCATCAACAGCAACAACCTAATTCTCTTTTAAGATGGTGATGTTCCTCCCTACGGTTTTGAACATTTTAGTTTTTGTTTTGTTTTGTTTTTCCAACCCAGGATTCATTTGTGTCCACTTTTATACATACCTCCTTTTCTACAAATTTTCTTGCCGGGTTTTCTGGCACATTCCTTGGATATTCTTTTGACTGAAAAATGAATAGAAGACTAGAAAATAACATGGAGCTCCAATGATAGACAGTAGGAGCATGCAATACCATTAGCTTCGATATGGGCTGCTTATTATATGTATCATTTGAGTGCAGAAGAATCTCCTTCTTGCCTATCCATGCAATGGATCGAGATGTTGATGCATCTTTCTCAGGAGTCAATGGGAATGAGAATTAGGTACCAACTTTGACCTAAGGATAAACGTGCTGAAAAGGAGTCTAGACTAAGAGAAGAATAAGGATATCACTGGCTAAGTACTGATGCATACATAGAAAAGCCACATGCACACAGGTTAAAAAAAAAAAAAAAACAAGGGAAAGAAATTGGCATGCAGACAGAAAAAGACGTGCTGGCTACCAATACACATGGTTTCATCATTTAAAGAAATATCAAACAGAAAAGTAAACAAAAGTTTCCCCTGCTCCTTAAGTAAATAACTCACCATCTTCAGTTGGGACATATATATTCAAATAGAGGCAGTCTTCATTCTGATCCTGTACGAAAGTAGAAACTATATCCAAGTTATTCGTAAACCAAACAGGAAGCATGACTTCTGGTAATCTTCCCTCGATGATGTTTTGAGGACATACTGGTGCAAATTGTGTTGCATTTTTTATGTCTGGCCATGGAATAGGTGGCTCAGGTGGTTGAAATCGGTGTTCTCCAATGGGTGGGGCAGCATAAGGAACTCCAAGAAACTCGATCACTGGCCCCAAAATTTCATTGTTCAATTCCTTCTTCATTCCCCTCAGCTTTCCAAAATTGGTGGTCACCACAGGGTCAAAATCATCCAACTTTTGGGATGACACGGCAGCCGTGTGAATCAAGAATCCAAGTACGCAAAAAGTAAATGTGACATCCAATCCCATGTGCAACAAGCGAGATTGTGTTGCCCTCCACACACAGTTCAGCCATACAGATATTGGGAAAGCCATGGTCCCACATGAGTTGTACATCTATGGTTAAAACAAGGTGATTTGTATCCAGCAAGGCAGAAAGGAGGTTTTCCCACTCCCACGGAAACCAGAAAAATCAAAAATCAAATAAGTCTGAGAATACCCAAAAGGCTCTTTGTATGATATCTTCCAGTGATTTCATTCTTGCTGATACAGCATCTTCTGAGTCCTGTTTATCAGGCTACATTCGATTGACAATTCAGTTTTCCACTGTAGCAAGATGAAGAGAGCATCCATTTAATACAGATTCTCCACTTATAAATCAATTCCAGTTTACTTCAGGTCTATAGCCTGGAGAAAATGAAAAATAAATCATTAGTATGAAAGAATTAATATAGGCAGAATAATAACTACATGTTTTACAAGTTACTGTGCGTATATTAATAGTTGCCAGAGACATGTAAAAAAAAATACACAAGTAATTTATAGTTTCCCAAGATGGCAGGTAAAATACTGATTAACCGGATATTTATGATATCATTTGCTGAATTTTTGCATTTAATTTCACTTTTCTAAAACTGGACACATGGATTTAAGGGCTGGAATAAATGTGCATACAGTTTGTAATGCCACATTCTTTAACTAACAAAGAGGCTTGCGATCAATTTCAAGCTGATTAATATTAGGCAATTTGGAACCACAAATCAATTATAATTTTATACAACTCTGAGAGAAGCAGTAAACACTAAGGTGGTATGAAACTTCTACAGAGAACCTCAGTTTTTCCAATACACTAGTTCTGAAATAACTTCTGAAAATATGGTTTGATCCAAAGAGCCTAATTCTTTCTTCTGAGGCCCCTTCAGTCATCCTCACATATGAAAACATATTATTTCCTTATGAAATCATCCTGCATTGTTGAATAACTTAAAGAAAAACTAACAACCAGATTTCTGAATCGTGGTTTAGTTCTGAAAAAGTTTTTGACTTGCAATACATTAAAAATAGCAACAAAAATCACTTGGAATAGATAGCAAATGCCTCATCACCGTGTGAAGCAAGGAAGAATTACAGTACAGGTAGTCCTTGACTTTTGACCACAATTTATGTTGTCAAGTGAGACATTTGTTAAGTGAGTTCTGTCCCGGCTGTTAAGTGAATCAATGCAGTTGATAGGCTAGTAACACTGTTATTAAGTGAATCTGGCTTCCCCACTGACTTTGCTGGTCAGAAGGTCACAAAAGGGAAGCACTTGACCTCAGGACACTACAACCATCATAACTATGAGTCAGATGCCAAAGTATCTGAATTTTGATCACGTGTCCATGGAGATGCTGGAAGGATCATAACTGTGAAAAATGGTCATATGTCATTTTTTCCAGTGCTGTTGTAACTTTGAACAATCACTAAATGAATTGTTGTAAGTCAAGGACTTCCTGTACATGCTTTTAAGTATTTGGGAGGATAACCCATCCTTCACATAACAAACTAACTCATCAAAATTAAAGCAACAATAGCTCTCAATCAACAGGAACGATAACAGATTAATTAGACCCAAAACAAATTAAACTCCAAAAAATACAGATACTATCTCTTGGCAGTCAATGACTGATGAATACACCCAGCTCTTGAATAAATCTGAGGCATTTCTTACAGGAATATATTGTCTGTTCATGTCCCCATAAATACATGTGTCTAATATGTCACTATATTGAGCAGTGTTGGTGAACCTTTGCAGCGCTGAGTGCCGAAATGGGAGTATGTGTGCGTGGGAGTGCCGGAAACTGAAAGAACAGCTCCCTGGCACACGTGTGTGTGCTCTGGAAAGACCAGCTCCTCGGCACTTGTGCACGCCGGGAACCCGAGCTTCTTTCCGGTGCATGCGTGCATACTGGCCACCTGGTCTCCCAGTTTCCAGCATGCATTCGCTCAAGGAGGCCAGCCTCTCAGCATGCATGTGCATGCTGGAAATCAAAAACTCAGCTTCCCAACGTGCATGTGTTCCAATTTCTGGCACTCCCACGCATGCAAAGACCAGCTGGCAACGGGTGATGGCTGTTGTGCCCAGATAAATGGTTCTGCGTGCCACTTCTGGCACATATGCCAAAGGTTCACCATCACAGATATAGTGGGAACTGTAGGGATAAGTGTTCTTTAAATCTCAGAATGTTCATAGACCAAAATAATGAGAAGTGTTTCTATATCTCCCTGGATCCTTTGCTTACCAGTATCTTGAATTTGGCTGGAAACAAACAGGTGATCATTACAGCTGTTTCAACCCTGATGTTCTCAGATCTCTGTGAACTATTTCTGGAAGCTGTATTTTCAAGGACAGTGTAACATAAAGCACATTACATTACAGTTCTATTCACCACATACAAAAAACATATAGCCTGTAGTATGGACCTTAGAATTCAACATGAGTTCCTAAACTCAGAAGATACTCAGAATCACCTCGGTGCCTCATTTTGTGTTAGACTTTTCTTCTGAGTCAAAGCCTTTTATTTGATTTTATTTTCTTCCTCTTTAAATGAAGCTGGAAATGAGCAGTTATTCAGATCAGTACATAATGCTTTCAATGACAAAAGTGCCTTCTGTGACATAAGCTACATAGCCAAATTAAGCGATGAAGATGAGAACAGCCTTTATTCATTCATTCATTCATCAAATTTATATGGCTGCCCAAGGCTGGAAGGCAACAATAAGTAAAACAATAAATATATTAAAAATACTCATTATTAAAAATATAAAACTAATTATTATTAAAATATAAAATGAAATGTAATGGAGAGAGTAAACATCTACTGCATTCATGAAGACATTGTAGAATATTACTGGGGCCACTGAAGATCTACTGAAAGAATTCTGGGATTGAGACCAAGGAACCCAAATGCAAATTTGGTGTAAGATAACAGTCCCACATTCCCCAAGAGTGGTCTCTTCTTTGTCTCCCACCAGATCTTGCCATGCCCATTAACAGTATTACTGCAGCCCAGGAGTCGCCAACCTTTTGGATCTCAGGGACCACCAAACTCATAATTTTAAATCCCATGGACCAGAGACCCTGGGAAAATCCCAACAAAAGTCTGCAGGAAAATTCCCCACCCTGTTTTCTTACTTATTGATCATTCTTTATATGGGATTGCAGGATATTGTCTCCAGCTCCGTTCTCAGTGGGAGGGAGGGAGGGAGAAAGAGAGAGATAGACTTTTGGCTTCATGCAAGGAAAGCAGCAGAAGCAGCAGTCCAATCCACTCCAATCTGTCTGTCTGTCTGTCTCACCACTCACACCTTCAAAGCAGTGGTGGGATTCAACTTTTCTTACTACCGGTTCTGTGGGCATGGCTTGGTGGGTCTGGCAGGGGAAGGATACTGTAAAATCTCCAATCAGAGGTGGTATTTGCCAATTCTCCAAACTACACATTTCTGCTAATGGTTCTCTAGAACTGATCAGAACCTGCTGAATATCACCTCTGCTTCAAAGTTCCAGAAGAGTAGATGGAATAGACCACTCAATAAAACAAATGACCAGAAGCAGAAGCCCCAGCATCCAGAAAGCATCAGTAGCAACAAAAAAGCAGCAGCAGTCACCAGAGGCAGTCAGCACAGCAGTGTTCAGTGCAGCCAAATTGCTCTCCAGAACAACATTCCAAATGCTGACACCAGGTCCAGAAAACTGCTGCCAAGTCCATAACAAGGACAGTGCAGCCAGCCAAGGATGGTGTAGCAGGTGTGGCTCACAAAATGCCATAGATCAACAGGAATGGTGTTCTTCCAAGATGGTGCATTCTAATCTCCAATAGTCCACTCCACCCAGGTAAATGCCTCCAAAAAAATCTTCAAACACACCACACAAACAATCAGGAGGACATCCCGAGTGTAGTTCCCTCTTTCTCTGCCATTTTCCTGAAGAGGTCAAAGCCAAAAAGAGACTTTTAAAAGACTTTCTGTCTTCCTGATTCCTAAATCCTTATATGTGAGATAATTATGCAGATAACAATTTTAAGAAGAAGGATTGGAGATATTTGATTGCCAGGTCAAGTGCCAGGTCAAATGTTCTTATGATTATTAGACTTCTTTCCTTCCTTCCAGCTAAAGCCCATCAAAACATCCTAAGTGAACCAAAAGATTCAAAAGCCCCAGAAGATGAAAAACAGGAATCATCTACAACATACAGAGTAAGGGATGTAAAAAAGTGATTACACAGAAAAACTAAGCAGAAGACAGACAACAGAATGAAACCATGTTCACCAACTAGCAGTCAGAAGACACGATGGAAACTTTTTTTAATTTCATATCATATGGACAGACTTAATCATAGTTTCAGTTTGGATACTGTGACCATCCTAGATGAAGCCAAGACCAAAAACCTAGGGGAATTCTAAAAGCCACTTTAGCATATTAGCTATCAATAGACACATAGACACAAGCAATATCGACCTACTATGCAAAAGAGATAGCCAACAAGCTAGAAAGGGAACAAAAACCAAAAACTCCTCCCCACCAGCAATCAGCACCCAGATGAGCATAGATTAACTCCAATATTAACATCAGACCAACAATCAAGTAACAATAATCCAATCAAGGTATTGCCAAACAAGCCAACAGTAAACAGTCAACCAAAGAACTTTTAACAAAGAACTAACTTCCACTCCTACCAAAAGGGCAAGACACTACTAGAACAAGGGTCCCCAATCTGCAGGAACCAGGCTGCACAAATGGTAGGCAAGCAACACAAGTAGCAGGTGATTGTGAAGGTACATACAGTTGCACTTGACAAAACTAGGAAAAGAGCAAGCTTCTAAACAATTCTTCCTCCAAAGTTGTTAAGTATTGAACATGGGTCGGAGTAAATGGAGACAGCCTCTGAATAGTGAACTTTCAGCTCTTTATTTGCATAGTGACTTCTCAAAAACAACAACAGTGAAGTCTGCCTTATATAGGCAACCCTTGTGAGAATTGTCCAATAACGAGCTATGAATGCTAGCTCTTTTAACCAATAAGAATTCTCTGTTAAGGGCCAATCGGATTCCTCAGAACTAACCAATCCGATCTGGCCGCCTAACAGCCAATCAGAAGTGCAGGGCCAGAACCCTGCACTTTACCTCAAGCTCATTCTTTATTAACTATGGTACATACACAACACCCCTTCCCCCTGGCTTCTTAATTACGGTGTAGTTATATAGTCCCTTAGATAGGACGGTTGTCTTTTAACTCTTTCGGATTTTCGTTAGATTGGTTGGTTGCAATCCTGTTGAGGTAGATTGTTGTTTGGCAGTGGTTCTGCTTCTTGCTCAGCTGCAATTTCTTGCGGTGCAAACGTTTCTCCTTCCTGCTCCATTTCCTGAGTATCACTTAGTTCGTCGCTCGCTTCGAGCAGATTCTCTGGAACTTCATCTTCTTCCGTACCTCCCCCCCCTCGGTTTGGTCATGGGTTGACTGGCCGTTGTGAGTCGTGACCATAATTGGTCGATATGCCGTTTCCACAGTTTATTGTCACAGCATTTCACTACGTAGGATTTAGGGCCGGTCACTCGTACTACTGTCGCCTCTATCCATAACGGGTCGCCCGATAAGTTCCGTGCGTAAACGAGGTCTCCTACCTGGAAGGTGCGACAGCGGCCGCTGGATCCTATTGGCTTTTCCAGTTCGTAAGCAGGGTGCAACCGGTCGAGGTGGGAACGGAGTCTTCATCCCATCAGTAGTTCGGCGGGATTTCTGCTGCTGACACTATGTGGAGTTATGTGTTGCAAAAAGAGAATTTGGTTAACCTTGTCATCGATATTGTCATAGTCCACTTTTTGCAAGGTCTTTTTAACAAATTGGACCATGCGTTCAGCTCGGCCATTGGTCGCAGGGTGAACAGGTGAGGTGAGCGCATGGCGGATGCCGCGGTCAGCGAGGTACTGCTCGAACATTAGTGCCGTAAACTGTGGCCCGTTATCGGACACCAGGACATCTGGCAATCCGTGGGTTGCAAAGAGTCTGTTTAGAATCTTGATCACCGCCTTGGAGGTCGTAGCCGTCATACGATGAATTTCTAACCAATTGGAGTATGCGTCAACTGTCACCAGGAAGGTATAGTCCTTGGTTGGCCCCGCGAAATCCAGGTGGATTCTGGACCAGGGTCCACGTGGCATCTCCCATTCAGTAGGCATGGCTTTTGGTGGGGCGTTGCTGACTTGTTGGCAATTGGAACACGCTTTAACCCACTGCTCGATTTGCCGGTCCATGCCCAGCCACCATGCGTAGCTTCATGCAAGTGCCTTCATTCGCACAATGCCGGGGTGGCCCTCATGCAGAATTCGCAGCAGCGTCTTCCAGAGTCGTTCTGGGACAACGACTCTATCGCCCCAGATGATAGAGCCTTTTTGGGAAAAAAGTTCAGTCTGTCGAGATTTGAATGGTGCGAAGTCATCTGGTACTTGGTCCAATGGCCATCCACGTTCTACCCAGCTTAGGACTCGAGCTAGGGTGTGGTCTCATTTGGTTTCTCTCGCAATGTCTCGGGCGGTCATAGGCGGCGAGTTGAGTGTTTCGATCTGCAATGTGGTTGCCGTTGGTGCCGGATCGTTGAGAGTCTCTGGAAGCGGTGCTCGGCTTAATGCGTCGGCATGGGGAATGGCTTTCCCCGGGCGATATTGCAGGCGATAATTATAAGCAGCTAGGAATTCTGACCATGGGGTCATTCTAGGGGATAATATGTAGGGGGTTGGCTTGTTCCCAGCTATTATCCCTAGCAACGGTTTGTGGTCAGTTATAATGGTAAATGTCCTTCCATACACATATTCATGAAATTTTTTTACAGCTGAAACAATTGCAAGGGCCTCTTTATCAATTTGTCCATAGTTCCGCTCTGCTTGTGAAAGAGTCTTCGAAAAGTATGCAACAGGGGCTTCGTTCCCATTAGGCAGTACATGGCTCAAAATGGCGCCCACCCTGAAAGGCAATGCATCGCAGGTTATAACTAACGGCAAAATCTCGTTATACTGCATAAGTACAGAGTCAGATGTGAGCAGTTTTTTAACATTCCGGAATGCTTGCTCTTCCCGGTAACCCCATACCCACAATGCTTTCTTATCTAATAATTGGTGTAACGGTTCAGCAACAGTTGCCTTGTGTGGTAAAAATACATTATAGAAATTAATGAGGCCTAAGAACGCCTAGAGATCGGCCTTGTTGCGTGGCCTGGGAGCATTTTTGATCGCTTTTAATTTACACTCGGTAGGATGAATGCCCTGGCTATCAATCCGGTACCCTAGAAACTCAACATTGTCAGTATACAATTGACATTTATTTTTTTTCACCTTAAGTCCGGCCTCTTGAAATTTTTTTAGGACGCATTTCAAATGGTCCTGTAAGATTTTTTGGGGAGGGGCTGCAATTAATACGTCATCAAAATAAGGGACCACGCCCTTGATTCCTTGTAATAACCTTTCTATAAGGCTCTGGAAAATCCCCGGGGCTACACTAACTCCAAATTGCAATCGGGTACATTTAAAGGCACCCCTGTGCATTACAATTGTTTGGGCTTGAGCCGTTTTTTCATCCACTGGTAATTGTTGATAAGCTTGGGCTAAATCTAATTTAGCGAAAACCTTACCGCCCCCCAAGGAATGGAGGAGGTGCTGCACCACCGGAACTGGATACGCATTCTGCTGTAGGGCGTGGTTCAAAGTGGCCTGGTAGTCCCCACAAATTCGGATTGACCTATCTGGCTTAATGGGTGTTACAATAGGGATTTACCATGGAGAGTGATCGATGGGCTTCAACACTCCTTGACCAATTAACTTGTCGAGTTGTTCGTCAATTTTTGCTTTAAGAGCGAACGGAACTCGACGGGGCTTCAAGCGAATGGGAGCTACTTTTGGATCTAGACTGAATGAGATCGGGGTCCCATTATACTCGCCTAAGCTGTCCGCGAAGACGTCGCTGAACTCAGAGATAAGGTCTTCCTCCCACTCACAACCACCAACTCGGTTCATGCTGGTCACTTCAATGCTGAGTGGCATGAACCATTGGAGGCCTAGTAGGCTAGGCCTATCTCTATCGATGACCGTTAGAGGTAAGTACGCTGTATGCTTCTTGAAGGAGACTCGGACTCGACAGGACCCGACAACGGGGATTCGATTTCCTTGGTAGTCCTTGAGGATGAGGTGTTGAAATTGGAGGTCTTGGCATTGAATTGTGGGGATGAGTTGCTTGAGTGTCTTCCAAGACACCATTGAGAGGGACGATCCCGAGTCGACCTCCATGTGGCAAGGCTGGTTCTCGATGGCTACCGTGACCCGGATTTTCTTAGTGTCCAAAGCTGAGGTGTGACCGATAGTGATAGTATGGTGAGCCTCTTCTCTTTGCAAAGCTCAATTTCTGTAGGAGTGGTTTACTGGCTCTCGCCTTACAGGACGGTTTCCTGTCGATTGGCGATAGTTGGCCCCTTTTGAGGCCTGGCTGAGTCCTGGTAAACTGCGGCAGACCCGGCCGATGTGGCCTCGTTTCCCGCACTCATGGCAGAGTGCGTCACGGAATTTGCATTCGGCCCTGGCATGGTTGGCTCCACAGCCAGCGCAAGGGCGTAAGGGCTTTGGGCGAGTGTCCCGGTCGGACCACAGTCGATGGACCCCTTCTTCGTCGCTGTCTGACAACGAAGAGAGATCCTCGTGGTGCATTGTTGATAGCTGCCCCTCTGTGCTAGGTGAAATTTTGCTAGCCGGTGGTGATACCGGAGTGCGGCTTCGCCGTAGTTGTGCAGCCAACTTTTTGGTCGCCTCCACAGCCGTGGCTTCGGTGATGGCGTCAGCAACGCTGATGTCGCCTTTCGCCATCAGCTTGCTTTGCAAACTGCTCAGAATATTAACAACTGGTTCTAGTGAATTGGTGCAAACTGGTAGAATCCCAACCCTAGGCGCTATACCTTATCTGAGTAACTTTCTAGCTTGCCATTCAATGTTCTAAAATTCCACATTTTTTTTCTATTTTTTCCACTGTAATACAAGCAACACGAAGTTCTTTGAAAAAACATTGTTCATTAAGAGTCATATTCCTTTTATTTTTTTCCCTCCCAGTGCATTTTATTACCTATAAAAGAAATATACAAGAAAATACAGTTCACCTTTATTGGAGAGAGACTGTTTTATTATTATTATTAAAAGGAGAATTAGCAGTTTCTAATGAGAATATATTTTATCAGTGCCTTACATAATTTTGCAGAGCAAATTCAAAAGGCGAATCTGCTTAAAAGCCCATCTGCTTTAGCATTTAACTTATTTTACAAAGGAGATTATAAAAGCGGCATAGAATAGCAGGGAGGAATGCATATTTTAGTATTTTTGAACAATTTTTCTCCAAAGGCAATAAAGCAATGAAAGGAGATTTTGGACTATTTCACTCATACATTATCATCTCTTTTCTAATTTTAATAACATGTTTTCTGTAAAACTGTTTTAATTAACTGCATTAATGCAGGTTTTTTTTTTTTTTTTTTTTGCAAAACTGCATTAAGGCAGGCGTATATCCATCCTTCTCCACAAGGGATCAGAAGATTTGTCTGGAATGTAGAGAATTAGAGATAATCTTTCTTTTCCTCTTTCTCTTTTCTGGAATACTGCAAATACTTAAATTCAACATCTGTTCAAAATACCTTGACAGATACTTCTTAAAGGATAATTATTATTTTTTTTATAAAGATTCAAATTTCAAAGATAATAAGAACAGTGCTCACTATTGTGCTTACTTATTTACAGATTATAGGCAGATATACATATACATATATTATATGTATATCTGCATTTGTTTCATGTTTACTTGAAACAAATAGGTAGGTGGCCTAGTGATGGAGCTCTCACCTCACAGTTAGAAGACTGAGTTCAATCCTGGATAGAGGCAGATATTTCTTTCTCTGGGCACATTGGGATTATATCTGCTGAATATAACTCCACACTGATGACAGGAAGGGCATCTGGCCAGTAAGCACTCAGCTCCATTCAGTTGCTCAGACTCCACCGCAAGGGATTACGGGATCATTAAAAGATGTTTCATGTTTACTTAGTACTTATTAATCTATATAGTTGTTTGTTTGTAAGGTTTTCATATCACTTGAGTTTTTATTGATTTTTATTTTATAGTTGGAAGTTGCTTTTACTGTTCTTTGTGCATCATCCAAAGTTGTTATTATAATATGGGCAGCTATTTTAATGTAAATAAACAAACAGATGAAATTTCTAGACTGACTGAGTTCCTATTGTAAGATTTTAATGGAATTTTGCAAACTGGCAGAGTTATAATGGCAAAGACAGCTCGTACCACTTCTTCCCATTTGATGGTTATTAAGACAGGATAAAGGGTTTTTATCAAAACTTCAGAATTGGGTCACTTTTTAGGGGGTCCATTGTAACTTCAAATGGTCACTAACAGAACAAAACAACAGAATAGAACAGAACAGAATAGAATTCTTTATTGGCCAAGTGTGATTGGATACACAAGGAATTTGTCTTGGTGCATATGCTCTAAATGGTCGTAACTCAAGAACTACTTGTACTCAATTCATTTCTTCAGTCTTTTTTATATTAAAACCATCCATGCTACTGCCACATGTTATATACATAATAACAGAATTTATGTTATGCAAAAATATGCTTTCTGAATCTGCCTTTCATTACTTATGAAAGTTGAATAGAAGTTCTAACAAGCCGAGAAAAAAAATAAATTCCTTCTCTGTATCTATATTTCTGAATCTGTATAATGTAATAGTATAGTATTCTATGCTTGCATTGAGTTGTATTTTCACTTGAACAACTTCGTTCCAAAACTTTAGGCCCAGACAATTTTTCACTTCAACAGATCTGTTGGAAGAATCTCTTCATGCTACATCACTGAACCTTCATGCATTGCACAGAAAGGTGTGAAATATTGTAAGCCATGCACTGAATAATGTACTGACACCAGCCTTGTTTAGTTTTATTTCCACACTGGAACGTACATAAAAAAACTGACATAACTTGCCCTATAGCTGTACATTGTAATGAAAGTTCACTGACACATAAGAGTCCTCCAGCGAAGACGTTATTGCAACATACTTGATAAGGTTGCATAGAACACACAGTACAAAGACGTTTTTTTCCTAACAAATAAAAATTTGGCTTTTATTTTTGAAAACATAAATTTAGGAATCATGCTTTAAAAAAAATAATTCCTGAGGCTGATTCCCAGAATCTTAATACATAAATCTTGTTCTTTTGTTAGGGAATATATAATTTATTCAACTTTTTGCACAAATAATTTATTAAAATTAACGACCTCTCCATTAAAAGGACATCATTCATTACTGTAATGTCATGCTGATTTGTTTAATGATAAGTCCCTCGTTAATGGAAAACCAACTAACTGGCACCAAAATGCATTGAAAAACAAATAAGATAAAATAAAATAAAAATCAGGACATTATTAAATAAGTTTCTATTCTCTTTATTACAAGTATATCCTAGTTATTCAAAAAGCATTCCTTATTTTTATTCAATGCCTGGAAAAAAATATTGGACTGTATGCAAGATATTTGAACCTGAAACCTTATGGATTCAGATTTGTGCAAACAAGACAAGGAAATAAAAATTAAACATCAGTTTATTGTAGCCCTATGGCCAGATACAATTGAGTTTCTGGTGGTCCATAATTGAACATACATAGGAGTACCCCGCTTCAACACTGACAGGGCAAGCCACTGGAATAGAAACTGATAACAAACTCAGCTTGTTACTAGCACGGATGATGTTATCTAATCAAATGTCTGCAAGAAAACAACCAAACTCAGAGAGCAGCAAAGAGTCTTCCTTTAGGCCATGAGCTACAAATATTCCTATGTACCTTTACTGGTACATAGGAAAACTCATAAAACTGAAGACTGTGGAAGGCAATTTATACAACTTGGCTAAAGCGATAGCCTTATGAAATTTCAGATTTATTATGGTAATAAACAGAAGAGTGAAGCAAATGTATTTGGAAGAATATGATAAATACCAGAGTGCAATACTGCTTAAATGTGTTTCGAGATCTATATTCCAAATTCATTATATGTTGCACTTCTCACAGCGTCAAAATAAAAAAGCACAAACTTTCCTTGTTTTCCAGTAGTATGAAATCCTTGAAGGTATACTCATCCCATTCAGTTGCCAAGCATGAATTTTAGTTTAACAAAAATGAAGAGCATGCAGACCAAATGGTATGAGACATAGCAACAATCATCTGCGTATGAATTATGATGGGCGTTTCAAACCCAATTTCATTGAGGGCTGCATCAGGGTTGTTTGACCTGGAGGAGCGTGGCCAGGGGGGCATGGCCAGCTTGACATCATTCATGTCGGGTGGTGCCTGTGGTGGCCCGAGTGCTCTGCCAGTGAAAACAGGCTCCAATGCTGCAATGGCCTCCTGCAACCTTCTGCCACCAAAAATGGAGCTCAGGAGGGTTGCTCCATTTTTGCTGGCATAGGGTTGCAGGAGGCTGTTGCAGCCTAAAATGGAGCTCGGAAGCCCATTTTCTCTGTCAGAGGCACCACAAGCTGATCCTTTGCTGTTTCCAGGGTGGCCCCACAGGCAAGATCTAAGCACCCCATGGGCCACATCCAGCCCGCAAGCCTTGAGTTTGACACCCCTGCACTATAGGTAGTCTTCACTTAAACAATCACTTATTTGGCAATGATTCAAAATCACAACCGTGCTCAACAAAGGAGATTTACCATGGGTCCTCACAGTTGCAGCCACTGTAGTTTCCCCATAGCCATATGATCATGATTTGCATGCTTGGCAACTGACTCACAGTTATGACATGGCAGCAGTCCATGTTCAGTGATCACCATTTGCAATCTTCCCTGCTCGCTTCTGACAAGCAAAGTCAATGGGGAAGTTAACTGGAGGTCACAGATAGTAATCACACAACCACAGGATGCTGGGATGGCACAGGATTCACCTAACGATGAGAACTGGGACTGCCCCAGTTGTTGTCATAAGTTGGCAAAATCACATCATGTTGTACTTTATGCATGTGGCATTTGGCAACAGAATTGCCAGTCCCAATTATTATACCTAAGTGAGAACTATGTGTTATTTCTATCCTTTAGTTCCAAAGGATGATGGGCTTGAATTAATCATTGTTATTATTTTAATAAAAACAAACTGATTTAACCCTGACAATTCACTTCACTTTATTATCATGTTAATTTGGATGTATAATCAAAGTTGCATTAAAATGTTTTTTTCCCCTTTCTCTCTTTGTTAAACTATGTCTACACTTTAATGGAAGATTTTAAAAACAACAACCAACAACAGTTATTTATTTTCCATACTTTTTAATGCAGAGCAGAACTATGACATTTTATCCCGTGTGTAGGCAGCAAAAAAAAAGTGATTTTCCCCACAACAAAAAGGAAAAGGGAAAGTGGGGGATAACTCTTGTCACTTACATGCAAAGTTTTAGACAGCTAAGTAATACAGAATTAAATTTAAAATGACAGTTGTGCTGGCTTGGAATATAATGGGTACTGAAGTGAATGTTTATTCCTTTTAGCAATTTGTAGTTAACTCTTACACTGTGTGAATACTTCAGTCAATTTGCATATTTGTAAATATGCAACTGGGAGGGGAATAAGGACTTCATAGCCTTGGTATTTTTTTCTCCCATTCCAATGCATATGACACTCGGAAACTTTGCACACACTGCTGCCTTCTGGATCAATTGTAGCTTCCAGATGATCTGGAAGCCCATGTAGGGCACACTGCAAAAGAGAAATCTAATCAGAAAGTGACTATTTATATATATTATTTATATATAGTCAGTAGGCACAATCGGTAGGCACGAGTGTGCGCTTATGCATACCTAGTGAGCAAATCTCTTGATTAATCTCTTGTATACATGTCACACAAGATAAATTTGTGCAAAGACTCCCTGGTCATAATTGCCACATGCTCTTCCAATGGGAGCCACAAATCTAGGAGAAATTCTTGAAATAACCAGTACTTCCAATCATACTCCAAAACCTACAGCTAGCCAAAGCACCTCTCACAAGAGAAGCATTAATCAGATGAATTGGAACTGGCCATCATTAATCAAGGACTACCTGTGTTGGTAACACCCCATACCAGATAGATACGATAGATCGATGGATGGATGGATGGATGGATGGATGGACAGGTGGATAGGTAGGTAGGTAGGTAGGTAGGCAGGTAGGCAGGTAGGCAGGCAGGCAGTCAATATCTCAGGGGTTTTGTGTAGACATTGAATAAAATGGGGGAGAGGACCAAGCCTTGGGGCACCTCATACTGGATACTGGAGTTGCCAAAGTCTCATCCTATTATTCCCCATTACAATTGATTGGGGACAGCTACCACACAGGGCCTCCAATCAAAATAACTTGTATACAACTCAAAAGATGGCATGATCAATGCTATGGAATGCTGCTAAGAGGTCTAGCAGAGTCAGAAGAATCCACCTCCTTCATTATTTATTTTCATTCACAAATTCCCTCCATTCAAGCTTTAATATAGATCATCCACAATAATGTCTACTGTTGTTTCAATCTCATGTCTATGTCTAAAAACTGACTGGAAGGAATCCAAATTAATACCTTGCTTCCCTTTTCTCAACCCTCTCAAGAAGGAGAGTTTTGAACCCAAACATAAGTGTCCATAACCTATGAACTGAGGGAGGACATCTTCAGAAGATGTTGCACCACAAACTACTTTAAGACTGTGAATACAAATCTCCCTCCTATAAAAGTATTCACCAGTCCTCAGATCTTGAGACTTGTCCCTTGCTGGCAAATGGAACGAGGTAAAGGAGAGGGAGCTTGCTTTCAGAAGCTCAAGGTGATGTATGCTGCATCCTTCCTATTTCTTCAACAACTTTTTGGGAAAGATTGGTCTGAGAGACAGTGTTAATCCAAATCACCCAGCATCAACCCCTACATCAAACTGGCTCTAAAATGAATAGTGCACATGAATTAACCCACACAGAAAACTTAGTTCTAAAGAACCTACAACACATGAGTTTATATTGTTATATGCATCTAACAAATAAGAGGCAGTTACTATATGAAGAGTTAATTCTGTACCATTTGCACTTTCATTATCTGCATGTAGGAGTGAATTTCTGGATTGTGAAAAGTTATCATTTTCTTTTTACTTAATGAAAACATAAACCAGCTAAGAATAATTCTGAAATATTAAAATCCATTGTGTCCATGGATGTATATGTTGTATGCATTTCCCTGAAAAATATTAATCTCTTCTCTTGTTTGGCTAGCAAGTATGCTTCCTTTTCTTGAGTAATGAAATTTGAAAAAGAACAACCCTTAAAGTTGCTAGACATATTAGTCTTGGTTCAGTGAAGAATTAATTTGTAATAATTTGCACTAAATTTAGTAATCTAGGACTAGTCATGGAATGACATAAATAAGATTTGACCTTCTAATTTGGTGTTTAGCAAATCTTTCAAAGCTTTCACATTAGGAAACCTGCCAAGCAGGGTAGCTTCATTCTCTCCCTTGTCCCATTTAGCATTTTAATAGGAAGGAAACACATAATATACTGTAAGCTATTTGCTTGTTGCGTCTCCCTCCAACATATAGTAGAACAAAAGGCCATTAAGAATCTTGACCTCACAATAACAGACTGATGGTTAGAAAGAGCTCATTTCTCTGAACTGCCTGTCACCCCAATTTTCTTTATTTACTTACTTACTCTAGCTTGTCTCAGCAGCTACATAACTACTGAGCCACACCCCAACTAAAGCCAATGTAGTGTGGAGCCATGGAAACTCACATTATATACTGCATTTGAACTACTAAATTTCAAAACTCTACTGCATGGCAGAAAAGCTTTCTGTTTCTTTTTCTGGCTTTCACAAAAAGATGGTATGCTTACTTTCTCTAGAAGAGCAGACAGAGCTGGGAGGTAGAGTTAAACATGTCAGCAGTCTAGAGTCCTTACGTTGCTACAAATGATCAAATTCTTTTGATCCTTATCTAGCACCAATTTAGTGCTGACAGTTGACTAGATTCTTGTGTACAGGCTTCAACAATAAATCTTCTGAATTGGAACTCATCTGTGACCTTCATCATTCATACCTGACACTTTCTGTCATTTTACCCTACCACACAAGATTTTTGCAGAGATTAAATGTAAATTATTTTCTCGCTATGTAAGTTACCTTCAGTATCTGAAAATAAAACGGTATAAATCTAATGAATTAAAGAATGTATAAAAACAGTATATAACATTTGAAAGAGGCAAAATTGGAAGTTAATTAAAAGAGAGAGGGAATGTGATGACCCAGGGCATGACACAAAAATAACCAAGTCACAAAAATAGAAGAATGTCTCTTTAATGCCTCCAACTTGGCCCCAATGTCCAATTATCTTTGGCAAGATATCAAACTCTTAAAGAAAAGAGTTTACTGAGGGAGCAAATGCTGTTTTCACCCAAAGTAAAGTTAATTCAAAAAAAAAAAAACCAACCCAACACACCATACTGAAGGAATTACTATAGCAGGCAAGGATGATTAATTTCAGACTTCTACCAGAATTTCAGACTTCTACCAGATAACGCAGCAACCACAGTTGGGAGGAAGCCAAAACACAGTTAAGCTTCAACAAGAATGCATGCTTTTCTTCCAGCAACTTTGTCATGCAGTTTGTCCTTTTAACCAGTCCTCCCAGCTGCAGCCCATGAAGGGGATCAGGGCCCCTTCCTCTCCCGTAGACCATGCCACTCATGTTTCTCCCTTATCTGCTCCTCCCTGCATGCCCTAGGATGAAGAGAGGATGAGGCTGGGCCTTCCTCTGAATGCCCATCCGACCTGTGCCCTTCCCCAGTTTCCTCCACAACCACCGGAGCTACCCTCACACTCCCTGTCAGCTGTTACATTTCTCCCTCAGAGTCAGACTCCAACAGGGGCATGACAGGGAAGGCTGTCTGCATGCTCCCCTGTGCACTCCAAGCAAGACCACAAAGCCATGTTTTCATGCCTCTCCAGAAGACTAGGAGAGTGATGGCCCACCTCACCTATGGGGGCAATGGCAGAATAGACTCTCTTCCTTGATCCCACCAGTTGCAATTCTTTGGCTGATAGGATTCTCAATATGCCTTCCATACAGGGGTGGGATTATCCCGGTTCGGACCCATTCAGGCGAACCCCTTGTTCCCACGATCATCTTGCTCTGAACTGGTTCGCTCCAATGAGCACATGGTCCAGGCCTCCACTCTTTCCTGAGCTTTATGTCTTTTTGTTAGAGCACAGCTGATTCGTGCGGCCGAATGGTTTGCGCACACTCACTGAAACGGTTGTTATACTGCTTGAATCACATCCCTGCTTCTATTTCCTCCCTCCTAGGACTATGCTCACCCAGCCATTCATTCACATATTGTCTCCATCCAAACATTCTTAGGAAAGACCATCAACCCTTTGGGAAGTGACCAAATTAGGATCTTGGGGCCTAAGTCAAAATGATTCTCTCTCAGAGCACTTATAAATTCTGACACTGAACTAGCGTTGAGTTTCTCTTGTACATCTGCGGTTATCGCATCACTTGTGTGTTCCAAAGCTCAATTTCATAATTGCCTTGTTTTATTCTTAATTAAAACTTCCTCATTGGCACCTGTAAGGCATAATTAAGACTAATTAGCCCCATGCCTACTTATCTGTCATTGCTAGCTTTGAATGCATTTGTGTGAGAACAAGTTAGTATATGCAGGAGTGTGTGTGTGTGTGTGTGTGTGTGTGTTTGTATTTCTTCACAACTGCTTTATAGAGAGAGGAAATTAAATAATAAACAGGGAGGCAAGATTGTTTTTATGAGCTTTTAGAATGAGAAAGTCCCGTAAGGTTTCAGACAGAAAAGCAATATGGCTAAAGGTAACATGCTGATACCTCTTAGATCTATAAAGTCTATGGTAATGACAGCAGTAAAATAGTGCCACAGAAATGTTTTGCACACAGGAAAATAAAAATAGATGTAGTAGAGAACAAATTTGTTATTATAAAGGGAGAAAAAAAAATCAAAATTTCTCATAAAATTCTATGGAATGCCTAAAATGATTTATTTTATTTTATTTTTTGCTTGAATTCATGCTAAGATCTTATTATTTGATGGCTTTCTTGTTTTCCAATTCCTTTAGTGTTTTTCTGTGGCAAATATCCCCCATTTAACCTGCAAAAAAAAAAAAACCTCCTAATTTTGACTCATCTTATGGTCATGTTCTGTTACTCCTCCTCATTATTCCCACAGAAAGCATCAACACCTTGTTGCCATGAAGAGGGGAACCATTTTGATAAACTGAGATGATTCAATAATATTTCTGTTATTTGCTTTGACAAAAAAGGGTGGTTGGTCGGAGAGTCAGATCACAGTAGTGTCTGCAGGAAGAGGGCATTAAAGTCATAATAGTGATTGTAACTATGCAATCAAAATCTTGCCATTTCTTATAACCATCACAACACATGTAAAAATAAAAGGAGGAGCAAAGTTTTGATCCAACAATTAAGGTCATCTTCTTGACTTTGGACACACTCCCTGATTTGACACATCTCTGGGCATCCACAATCCATGTCTATAAGAATTTGTACAAAGGAGGAGATTGCCTAGAATCTCGAAGAAAGATATATGGTAATTGGACTTCTTTGATTAAACAGTAACCCCAGAGAGAGAAATAGAAGAAGGAAGAAAAGTATTAACTTTTGGAACTTTTTTTGAATTATTTTTGATTAAAAATACTTGGTTGGTTGTTTTGGGGGAAATTTCTCTTTTTAGGATGGCATCGCTTGTGGATGAACTAAAGACTGAATATCAAAAATATAAAAAGGAAGAACAAGATGGAAAAGATACTTTGGGCACTTTATTTCAATTTTTAGAAATGGCGTTATGTACTTATGAAAAGTTGATTACGCAGCAGAATGACTGGGACAAAGAAGAAGAGGAACAAGAAGCCATCTTTGATGAACAATAGGTTTTTTCCGGGGAGGAGGAGAAAGAGGATAAGAAAAAGGGGATTTTAAGGTTTGAAAAAACAACCAAAAAAGAGAAAAATGAGAGGAAAGATGGATGCAAGGTTAGAAAGGAAAGGAAAGGGAGTAAGAAAAGGAAGGAGGAGAGACAAAGGGGTAAAAAGGGCAAGGAGAAGAATAAGCAAGAGAGAAAGGGGGGGAGGAGAAGCCTCAATGGTGGGAAGCAAGATCTAAAGAAAAAAAGTTTATTTAGAGACAATGGGTGAATCTAATTAACGATAAAAGGGGGATTCTGGAAAGTACACAAGATTGTGTTTTTATATGTGTATTTAAAGTATAAAATTTATTGTGTAATTTTAGAATCTACTAAACAGAATCCCAAGATAAATTAAGTGTTATATGAAGTACTTTTAAGTTAGGGTAATGAGTTAAAGACGTCACTCCAATTAGTGTATAGGAGAAGTATAGTAAAAGAAAAAAGATGAATGGATAGTTGGAAATAGAACAGACAAAGAATGTTATTGAAAATGGTAATAAGATATGGAAGGATATATACAGGTTTTGTTATTTTTGGAGGGGGGGGTTGTATGTTGATAAAAAGCAATAAAATTTTAATTAACAAATAATTTGGATGAAAAGGAGAAGTTGGGATAATATATGAAGTTAAATAGATAAAGTAAATATTGATATTATAATTGGGAATCATTATGTTCTATTGGTTTTCTTCTTTAATTATCACTATTTTTTTTAGAAAAGAATTTATAAGCTGTTATGCCTTGATTGTTTGTGCACTGTTTTTGTAAAATTAATAAAATTGGTTTATAAAAAAGAAAAGAAAATGATAATAAGATATGGAAGGATATATAAAGTGAATATGATGTTTGAATTTGTGTCTGTGAGAAGAGTTTCAGGCAGCCTTCAGAAAAGATGTTTTAGTTTTGTTTTGTTTTTTCTATGTTCTGTGTTATGTATGTTTATGAAAGGCAATAAAATTTTAATAAGCAAGAAATATAATTTGGATAAAAGGAAAAGTCTGGATAAGATATGAAGTTAAATAGATAATGTAAATATTGATATTACAATTTGGAATTATTTTGTATGTTCTATTGGCTCTCTTTAATTATTATTATTATTATTATTTTAGAAAAGATTTTTCAAGTTGTTATGCCTAGATTGTATATTGTTTTTGTAAAATTAATAAAATTTGTTATAAAAAAAAAAGAATTTGTACAAATTAAGATGATATCAGAATGACAACATGCACATATGGTGACTTGAAACAGAAAATCAGCCTTTACATATTTATGTCCTAACGTCTGGCACAAGAGCTTAAAATGTGGGCTTTTTGTCCTAACACAGAATAACAGAGTTGGAAATGGACCTTAAAAGTCTTCTAGTCCAACTCTCTACTCAGGCGAGAAACCCTATACTCATGTTGGTGAATTTATGCCACGTGTGCCAGAAATGGCACGCAGAGCCATTTTCCCCCGGCATGTGAGAGGTCACCTGGAAGAGTGCTACTGTGCATGCATGCTCACGCCACCGCCCAACAGCTGATTGTCAGGTATCTGGTGCACATGTGCAAGGGGCGGAGGTGTGTGTGCGGGAGATGCGTGTGCATGCACAGGGACATGTTACATGCAAGGGGATCAGGTGTGCATGCAACGAGGAAAAGGCGTGCATGAACAGATGCGCCGTGCATGAGCAGGTGTGCATGCAAGGAGATCAGGTGTGCATGCAATAAGGAAAAGGTGTGCATGAACAGATGCGCCGTGCATGAGCAGGTGTGCATGCAAGGGGATCAGGTGTGCATGCAACGAGGAAAAGGTGTACATGAACAGATGCGCCGTTCATGAGAGAGGCGTGTGCGCATATGAAAAGAGGCATGGTGCACAAGGTGGAATCGTGCATGCATGCCCAGATGCGCAGTGTGCAAGGGGATTTTATGCACACATGCGCAGGGGAAGTGGGAGGGGCAGCACGCATTGCTTTCTGGGTGCTGGCACATGAGTGCATGCAAGCGAGCATGTGCTCAATTATCAGCATGGGAGCCGAAAAGGTTAGCCACCACTGCCCTATACCATAAAGAGAAGCCAGACTAAAATGTCTCCTCAAATGCTGATGAAACATTTGCAACCAAATTGCCAAGCTTGGAGCCCAAACTGCCTGACAAACAACCCTACTGATATTCAAACACATTTCAACCTTATACCTAGCGATGAGATTCAATTTTTTAACAACAGGTTCTGTGGGTGTGGCATAGGTGGTGGACATAGCTTGGTGGTCATGTTATTGGCTGGGCGTGGCCAACTCAATATCACTCACATTGAGGCACGCATCTCCTTGCCTGGCCTCTCATGACTGTGGGGATGCTGCAACAGTCATAAGTGTGAAAAATGGTCATAAGTCACTTTTTTCAGTGCCATTGTAACTTTGAATGGTCACTCCACACAAAGAAAGTACCAGCAAATTAGAGGGAAAAAAAACTCCAGAGAAGTTCCTGAAACAGGAAGTCTAGTCCTGCCAAGAATGTAATAAGGGTTAACGGAATGGCAGTTTCTGTCAGAAACACCAGAACGTTTCCTTCCTGCCTTCCTTACAGGATTAGACCTGTAATTTCTTCTAACAACCGGTTCTCCAAACTGCTTAGAATATTAACAACTGGTTCTAGCAAATAGTTGTGAACTGGTACAATCCCACCCCTGCTTATACCATTTCAGACAAATGGTTGTCCAATCTCCTCCTTTTGATAGCTTTTGTTTCATCTTTCTTTACACGATGACAGATAAACTTCTTCCAGAGAGCTAAATTCATTATGTTATGCAAAGTTTTAACTACAGTTTGTTTAACAAACCCAAACAAGTATACAGGCACACAAAGTAACATGTTTCTTTCACTTGCTTCTTGATTTGTTGCTTCCTTTCCCCTCCATTTTAAGCATTCTTATCTCTAGCTCAATGAGTTGTTGAGAGATTTTCATAAACCAACCATGTAAATTCTGTATTTTGCAAAGCCATGCTTACAATCAATAAATGAGTATCACGCAAAGGATTCAAGATGGGTTTTCTGACTTAAAATAGAGTATGATTTATTCATTTATCCCATCAACACAACTTGCACATCAGAATAACACATGAGCAAGTTGCATTATTAATTTGCAAAGTATCTGGACCTTGCCACTGGCTAAATTGATATCTTATTATGAACTAAAACTCTTGTTGTCATGACCTTTATCTGGGCAAAACAGTGCATTAGAGGGCAACAATTTTTGAACCAAGTTACAGTAAATGGGCTAAGTATCCAAAATCTGGGACTCGTGGCTCCCAAGGGAATGAAATTTGGGGAAGCTGTGGATGTTTCGTGGCTACTAGCTATAGCTGCACTGCTGGACTGTTGTTGCAATCATTTCATTTTCATTTTCAATGTTCCATGACAGTTTCCTAGCCAGTCTAGCAATCCCTTGCTCCCTCAACTCATCCCACTTGCAACAGCTACTTATCTGTCACAAAGGAAGGGAAGTTTATAACTGTTCCTGCCAAATTCCCACCAACCCCTCCCCCCCCCCCCAAAAAAAAAAACCTCAAGCAAGAAGTCAGACATTACTCCTGTCCCTCCTGCTTTTTTGCTCACCCATTTGGTCATTTTTTTTCCTCTGTTTAGGTAAGAAAATATCTCTGAAATAGTCAGGGATTGACCAGTGCCACACAAAATCATAAGCTTGCCAAGTGCACTTTAATCTACTATGTATTGCAAATACTATCCAAACACTATTCAAGGGATGAACCTCCAAAACTAGGTTACTTGAGCAAATTACGGAACAAAATTTTATGCAAACATCACCATTAATAAAGAGCCCATTATAAAGTTTAAAAATGTGAGATGGGAAAGGAATGTGTTATGGTTCTAGGCAGTTGCACTAAATCTCATTTCATTGTGGTTGCTAGGCAATATCACACTAAATTACATGAATTCAGAACTGGGCAAAACAAGGTTGGGATTTCCGAACTCTTTTGGCAAATTACAGTGTATCAGCAAAGTCAGAAGTATTAAATGGCTGACTGCCATTTATGATAGAATCTAGTGATAGAATTCCATTTAGTGATAGAATCTTTGGTAAATATCATGCTCCCATGTTATTTAGCACAGCGGCAAGGACGTGGCTGTGATTCAGACAATATCCAATTTAAATCACAGCACTGTATTAAAAGTATGAAGTGGCTCCAGGCAAGGTATTCTAGTTCAGTCTTAATCTCCCTGTCTGCAACAGAGGAAACAATTTGAAGGGGATTTCAACCATTCAAATCTACATCAAAAATGTATTTGGAAACCATGGGGAGTACAAACATAACAATTTCTCTTTCTGACTTTTTAATCATAAAATATGTTTTTTATAAGCTAGATATTATGATTCCCAAGCTGAAAAGATAAAATATGAATACAATTTTAAAGACTGTAAAAAGCAGGCAGTAGACATCACCTTCAATCAATTTAAGCAATAAATCTGTCAGGGTGAATAGTCAACAAATATCAGGTAACCAATAAATCTAAAATATAAAGTGCATCAGATATTCTAACGCAACTTTTCCAAGTAGCTGCATTTTTCTTGGAATTGCACAGCTGTCTTCTGTGCTGTCCATGTGATCCTAAAAAAAGGACACTGTTATTTTAAATAGTTTCAGATCAGTGCTACATTCACACATCAATGTCTGAAGGAGAGGGGTTTTTTGTTACTGAATATGAAACATGAAATATCCCTAAAACTTTAGCAAAATATTACAAGGATTATCATGAAGAGGGCATTTCTTCTGATATTATCTAGCACTTGGTTTTGTATAAAGTGGTTAAGAATTTACAGTCATTTTCTCTTTGCAGTAGAACTTATATTGCCCACTACTTATCTATCACCTTTTGTATATTTCAGAAATTTCCTGTCCATTTTCACCTTTACCTCAGTACACAAACACATTTACCTGCTCAAGTGGTTTACCATGTATGAATAATTTGCAACTGCTCACACCATTTTCCCAGTGATAATCCCTACTTTAATCTTTGATACATTCATTTTTGGAGCCATAATCTTTCAGTATCATACAATCTGTGTACAGAGTACAATTCATTAGGGAGTCGTAAAGCTCAGATTTATTCAAATTAGTAAATTGCCACATTACTAAGTAAATAAAATATTAATTTAGTCAGCTCTTAGAATGTCAAAATGCTAAATTAATAAGCTATTAAGACATTAAAATACTTAAATTATAACCCTATTTATCAATCAGTCCATCACATTATTATTAGAATCACAGGCCAATGTCAAATATTTAAAAGTCCACAAAAAGCAATATATAATCCAATCATTCTTACCGCAGCAGACCTTGTGTTTCTCTGTATAGTGGTGCCATATTCGGCACACTGCCAAATAAAATTGTATTACTTCCTATGTAGCATTTAGAACAATTATCTGCAAGCATATATGCAGTTAGAGAAACCAGGGTTGCTTTCATAGGAGGAAGGGATGGTTTCAAGATTCAGTGAACTCTATCAATATCCCTACAGAATATGGTGACTATGGACAAGTCTTTTATTGATCAAAATGTTCTTCTATTATTTCTCAAAGATAACTGGAGATGGCTGCATAAGAGTGAATACAGTCAGAGTTTCATTCTCTGCTATGAATTTGTATTTAAACCAGAATGTGTACTTACAAAGGAACTGCAGAAGCCACACATTATTAACATACATAGCCTGTTTTCAGGAGTTTTCAAGACTTCCTGAAAGCATTGTGGCGATTTAGTGCTTTGTTGGCTCAATGAAAGAGAACACTATCTGCCATTTTTTAATAATAGGTAACCCATTAGTATCAAGTATCTTCTTAAGTGAGACCTTCTTCACCTGTGGACTGTTTGTGCTCCATAATTTTTTAAAAGAGTAGTTGTTTACAGTATTTCTGATATTGTGCTGCCTGGAGGCTGTACAACAATTCTTTGCTATCACATTAGCAAAAATACTCTGATCTTCTAGCATACTCACTTATTCTCATGCTTATTTTACTTTCATCCCCTACAGTTCTTATCACCTTCAGCAACAATCCCTCAACTCTGCATTCACCCAAAACAATTCATCATATATATTATTTTTATCAACAAACATATTAAAAACATTCTTTCTCCTCACCTCACAGTGACATGCTAAAGAGAAGAAAAAAATCTTCATATTGCTTTTCAGCATCCGCAGTGTATGGTCAAAACATGAAGACAGTAGCCATGATGTTGCGGTCAAAGCCCTGCCTGGTTTTGGTATGTAGCATGTGTGTGATACGCATAATACTCAGACAGAGGCAATCACAGCCAGAATTCTGATTTATTTATTTTACCGTATCTTACAAACATAGTTGCCCCCTTTCCTAACAAAACTCAAGGCCCACGGGCCAGATTCGGCCCTTGGGATGTTTAGATCTGGTCTATGAGGCTACCTTGGAAACACAAAGGAGTGCCCACAGTGCCTCTGCCAGGGGAAATGGAAGTAGGGAGAGCTATGCATACTTCTCCCAGGCTCCATTTTAGGCTATGATGGCTTCCTGCAGCCCCCTCCCAGAAAAAACAGAAGTCGGAAATGTTGTGAATCAATAAATACTTAATAAAGATCATTAAGAGCTTGAAGCAAAGTGCAGGGTTCTGGCCCTGCACTTCTGATTGACCGATAATAGTGACATCGGATTGGTCCATTCAGGAGAATCTGATTGGCTATTAACGAGCCTCTCCCATTGGTTAATAGAGCTAGCGCTCCCTGTGTTTTCATTGGTTAAATAAGTTAAGAGTTGCCTATATAAAGGGGCCCATTGTGGCCATTGAGCTGAGCTGTTTCACATGTAAATAAAGAGTTTGAAGTTCACTGTTCACTGGCTCATCTCCATCTTTTGCTCCCATGCACAGAACTTAACACTGATGACGAGGATGGGATGTGGAGACGTGAGAGTTTACTGAACGACGAAGAACCATAACCGAGCACGTGGCTGAAACGCACCAACGGCGGAACCATGTCCAGCAGCGTCATACCACCCACTCCATTCGACCCGGCACAAGAAGACTGGGACTCATATATGGATCACTTCCAGATGTTTCTGGAGACCAACAATTTGAAGGATGCCACTACCGGAAAGAAACGAGCAGCATTCCTAACTCATTGCGGGCCAACCGTATTCAAGATGGCCAAGGCACTAGCAAAACCGTCAGAAGTCAAGTCTATGGACTGGGACGTCCTTGAGCCCCTGCTGAGGGCTCACTACGTACCGACCGTGCCAACGCTCGTTAGAAGGCATGAATTTTATCAGAGAAGTCAGCGGAAGGGCGAAAGTGTTGCTGATTTCATCACAGATCTCCAGAATCTGGGAGGCCTATGCGAGTTTGCCGACTTAGAAGAAGCCCTAAGAGACCGAATAGTTCTGGGATTAGATGCACCAGGCACTCAGAGTAAACTAATGGCGAAGGGCGACATTAGCCTTAAAGATGCCACAGCTGAAGCTACTGTAGCAGAAGCAACCAGGAAGTCGGCTGCCCAAATGCAATGCACCCACGCACCATCTCGCAAACGCGCCTGTGAAATTTCACCTCAGTCAAAGGGACATCTGGATACAGCCCACCACAAGAACCTCGAATCGTCATCAGAAAGCGATGAGGAAGAGGTCCATCGACTTCGGTCCAAACGGGACCAATGCCAGAAATCACAGTACCAATGCGCTGGGTGTGGAGCAAGCCACCCCTGGTCAGAATGCAAATTCCTCGACGCGCTCTGCCATGTGTGCGGGAAAAGAGGCTATATAGGATGGGTCTGTAGAAGCAAGCCAGGGCCCAGCCAGCCCTCAAGGGGGGCTAACTATCGCCAACCGACGGGAAGTCGTCCCGTGAAGCGAGAACCCGTGAACAACCAATTGAACAACCACTCCTACAGAAACAAAACCCTAAACGCCCAAGAAACAAAACCCTAAACGCCCAGAAACAAAACCCTACAGAAACAAAACCCAACGAAGTGAGAAGAGGCTCACCAAACGATCACGATCAGTCATGCCTCATCTCTTGACGCCAAAAAGATCTGAGTGAAAGTGGCCATCGAAAACCAGCCCTGCATGATGGAAGTTGATTCAGGATCGTCCCTCTCGATGGTTTCCTGGAAGACCCTCAAGCAGCTCATCCCCACTGTCCGGAGGCAAGACCTCAGATCCCAAAGACTCATACTCAAGGACTATCAAGGAAATCGAATCCTGGTCGTTGGATCCAGCCGAGTACGGGTATCATTTAAGGAACCGTACAGCATTCCTACCGCTGACCGTAATCGACAAGGATCGGCCTAGTTTGTTAGGCCTCCAATGGTTCGCTCCACTTGGAATTGAAGTAGCCGACATTCACCGAACCTGCAGCAGCGATTGGGAAGAAGACCTCGTCCACAAATTCCAGGACGTCTTCGCAGAAAAATTAGGCGAGTACAAGGGGACCCCGATATCATTTAACCTCAACCCCGAAATAGCTCCCATCCGCCTTAAGCTTCGTTGAGTGCCATTTGCCCTTAAACCAAAGATTGACGAGCAGCTTGATAAATTAAGAGCTCAGGGTGTGTTAGAACCAACAGATCACTCTCCCTGAGAAACCCCAATCGTAACACCCATCAAGCCGGATGGATCGATAAGAATTTGTGGGGACTACCGAGCCACCCTGAACCACGCCCTTCAACAAAATGCTACCCGGTGCCAGTGGTGCAACACCTCCTCCATTCCCTGGGGGGCGGAAAAGTCTTCGCTAAACTAGACTTAGCCCAGGCATACCAACTGTTAAGCCTGGGTTCCCCAACCAGGGTTAAGGAGACAAGCTAAACAGAATGTGCAGCATTAGTCAGATAGGCACACAGATAAATGAGTGAGATAAGTTTGTATGTTTGTTAACATACAGTAAAAATAACAGATATGCTTGTGCTATCAAAAATATAGTTTATTCCATTCAGATTTATAGCATAGTCAAAATAACAGTCCATTAGTCATGTATCGTTTTAGTCAGTCCATTCAAGGATATTCAATTAGCAAAGTCCGTGTAGAATATCCAATGTCAGTTCACTTACAATAAATCAGTCCTTTCTCTCTCCCTTTCCAGTAGGAAAAAAACGCAGTCTTCAATCTATCCAGTAATCAGGGATCATCAAGCCAGAGAGAGCAAGCTGCGGTACCTTGCTTCTTTTATGGTGCTTTTTACAACCACTCCCTTAATTACATTCCTACAGTTAAAGTTGCAGACACTTTAACTAACAAACCATGATAACATATTTATTATTTTACCTAAACCAGTTAGGGTAAACAATGTTATCCCTAACATTAACAACTGCCTGTTGACAAAAAAACAGCAGAGGCCCAAACGATCGTTACGCACCGAGGTACGTTTAAATGTAACCAACTCCAGTTCGGAGTGAGCGTAGCCCTGGGAATCTTTCAAAGCTTGATGGAAAGGCTATTACAAGGGATAAAAGGTGTTGTCCCATATTTTGATGATGTGTTAATCGCTGCCCCAACTCGGAAAATACTAAAGGAACACTTTAGGTTGGTTCTCCAGAGATTTAAAGACTCAGGTCTTAAAGTAAAAAAAAAACAAATGTTATTTATTTAGATCGTGTAGAATTTTTAGGATATTTAATTGATAGTCAAGGTATTCACCCCACCGATAACAAACTTAGGGCAATCAAGAATGCCCCAAAACCCTGAAACAAGGCCGACCTCCAGGCTTTTCTGGGCCCTATCAATTTTTATAATGTTTTCCTGCCTCACAAAGCAACCGTAGCTCAACCCCTACATCGTTTATTGGACAAAAAAGCAACCTGGGTATGGGGACACAGAGAAGAACAGGCGTTTCGACATGTGAAAAATTAATGACTTCTGATGCTGTTCTGATGCAGTATAACAAGACTTTGCCTTTAACGATCACGTGTGATGCATCCCCATTCGGAGTGGGCGCCATTTTAAGCCACATTTTGCCAAACAGTAGTGAAGCCCCTGTTGGCTATTTCTCAAAGACGTTATCAAAAGCAGAACGCAATTTCAGTCAAATTGATAAGGAGGCCCTTGCTATAGTGTCCACGGTTAAGAGATTTCATGAATATGTATATGGCCAAGCCTTCACCATAGTGACTGACCACAAACCTTTGCTGGGAATCATAGCAGGAGATAGGCCAACACCACATATATTATCTCCCAGAATGACCCGCTGGTCAGAATTCTTGGCGGCATATAATTACAAGTTGCAACATCGCCCGGGGAAGGCCATTCTCCACGCCGATGCATTGAGCCGTGCACCTCTTCTGGAGACCATTGATGACCCCACTCCGATGGTTACAACATTGCAGATCGAGACACTTCGAAAGCCGCCATTAACAGCCCGAGATATCATGATGGAAACAAAATGCGACCCCATTTTAGCACGAGTCCTCAGTTGGGTCAAGCGGGGATGGCCGTTGGACCAGATACCTGATGACTACGCCCCATTCAAGAATCGACAAACGGAACTATTTTCCCAGAAGGGCTGCATTTTCTGGGGTGAAAGAGTTGTCGTCCCAGAGCGGTTGCAACCAGCGATACTAAGTACCTTGCACGATGGCCACCCGGCATCGTGCGTATGAAAGCCCTCGCACAAAGCTACGCGTGGTAGCTGGGTATTGACAAGCTGATCGAGACATGGGTAAAAGCTTGTCACAAATGCCAGGAAGTAAGCAACGCCCCTCTGAAAGCAACCCCGACTGAATGGGAAACACCGAGGGGACCATGGTCCCGTATTCATCTGGACTTTGCGGGACCTACCAAGGGACACACATTCTTATTAACGGTGGATGCCTAGTTGAACTGGCTTGAAATCCATGAAATGAGAAATACAACAACCGAATCAGTCATCAGGAAACTAGACAGACTCCTTGCAAACACGGATTACCAGACGTTCTAGTATCCGACAACGGGCCCCAATTTACCGCACTGTCCTTCGAACAGTACCTGGCGGACCACGGTATTCGCCATGCGCTAACTTCACCGGCGCATCCTGCGGACAACGGAAGGGCCGAGCGCATGGTACAATTCATCAAGAAAACCTTGCATGAAATGGACTATGGCGATATAGAAGACAAGATTAACCGGATACTCCTTTTGCAGCATATCACTCCGCACAGCGTCACCAATAAAACTCCTGCCGAGTTGTTAATGGGATGGAAGCTCCGCTCCCACCTCGACCGTCTGCATCTATCATATGAACCTGAAAAACCACACGGTTCCAGCGGGAAATGCTGCAATTTCCAGGTAGGCGACTTGGTTTTCGCTAGGAACTTTTCGGGCGATCCGTTGTGGGTCGAGGCAACTGTAGTACAAGTAACCGGCCCTAGATCGTACCGCATGAAATGTCACGACGATAGAATATGGAAGCGCCATATTGATCAGCTGCATTCAAGGCTACAGTCGGGGATCTCCGAGCCCCCTGAATTTCAAACTGAGGGGGGAGGGGATACCGAGGAAGCTGAAATTGAAGCGGCAGAAAGTTTAAGTGGAAGTAATGACCGCTCGGAGGCAGCATGTGATGGATCCGGAATGAGGGTGGCCTCGCCTCAAAGAGATGCCGAGAGCAGTAGCGACAACGAAAATTCAAAAACGGAACGGGAGGCACCCTCTTCACCAGATAACGTCCTACCCCAACAAAACTGTAGCCAAATACCGGGAGAACAACGAAAATCAAATACAACCTGCCTACCTCAAAGATTACGTGACCGTACCCCTTAAACGGAACCCGGGGGGAAGGGGTGTTGTGAATCAATAAATATTTAATAAAGATCATTAAGAGCTTGAAGCAAAGTGCAGGGTTCTGGCCGATAATAGTGACATCAGATTGGTCCGTTCAGGAGAATCTGATTGGCTATTAACGAGCCTCTCCCATTGGTTAATGGAGCTAGCGCTCCCTGTGTTTTCATTGGTTAAATAAGTTAAAAGTTCCCTATATAAAGGGGCCCATTGTGGCCATCGAGCTGAACTGTTTCACATGTAAATAAAGAGTTTGAAGTTCACTGTTCACTGGCTCGTCTCCATCTTTTTGCACCCATGCACAGAACTTAACAGGGAAGATCACGCATGGCCTGCCTGGGTTCTGTTTTCAGTTATGACGCAGCTCGGGGAGGCTGCATTTTCACTGCCAGAGGACTGCAGGAGTCTGTCATGGTCAAAAACGGAGCCTCAACAAGTGATGTTGAGCTGGCCACGTCCACCCTGGCCATGCCCATCTCAGCCATGTCCACCCCTCCAGCCCTCCAGGTCAAACACAACCCTGATGATGCAGCCCTCAATGAAGTTGAGTTTGACACCCCTGGCCTAACACAAAGCTGTGAGCTACTTCCTAATTTTGTTTATTGGCATATCTTCTACCTTTTCAATCAGAAATTCAAAAGACATTTCACAATATACTGTATGTTTGCTAGAATAATTTCCCTATAGTTTCTGCATTCACTTTTTGTATTTTCATATTGTATGTAGGGACAATATTAGCACGATTCCCATCATCAATCACCAATTGCAGTCTTTGCACACAGATTAAACAAACCTCTCACTGTATTATTGAACAATTTCCATATTTAAAAACTTCTCGGTAATGCTTTCTACACCTGCAGGCCCAGCCTTTTTTAAATATTCATACAGCCTTTGTGATTTTTTCATCTTTTTTTTCCTTACACAAACACTGATAGCCTTCATTTCTTTAAAGATGTCACTGTCATTCTCAAATCTTATATTCTTTTCAGAATTGGCTCACTCCTTTAGTCTTTACTTCCACTTCTCTTTTCCTCTTTTTTTAAAAAATCAGTTTCCTCAAAATCTCTCTGCAGGTAGTCCTTAAGTTATAAGCACAATTGGGCCTGGAACTTCCAGTGATTTGGTCATAAGTGATTTGGTCATAAAGTGATTTGGTCATAAACATGATGCCATTGGACTTTACCACTTAGCAAAGAGTAATTCCTGAAGCACTTTCTCCTATTGTATAATGATGATCATGAGTTGTTAAGGAAACAGCAGCAGCACTTAGACTGATATATCACTTTACAATGCTTCACAGCCCTTTCTAAGTGGTTTACAGAATCAGCACATTGCCCCCAACAATTTGAGTCTTCATATACAGGTAGTCCTCAACTTACCATTGCAATTGAGCCCAAAATTTCTGTTGTTACATGAGACATTTGTCTCACATGAGTTTTGCCCATTTTACAACTTTTCTTGCCCCAGTTGTTAAGCAAATCACTGCAGTTATTAAATTAGTAACATGGCTTCCTCATTGACTTTGCTTGTCAGAAGGTCACAAAAAGGTGACCAAATGACCCCAGGATGCTGAAACTGTCATAGATATGAACCAGTTGTCAAGCATCTGAATGTAAATCATGTCACCATAGGGAAGCTGCAATTGTTATACATGTGGCAAATGGTTTAAGTCACTTTTTTCAGTCCCCTTGTAACTTTGAATGGTCACTAACCAAAGTCTTGTAAATGGAGGACTACTAAAACCATCTATCTAAAATTAACTGTTAAGAAAACTTCAACAGTGAGTTAAAAAGTTACACCAAGTGAATTCAAATCACTCTTTGATTGTAAGTGTGGAAACAACATTTCACCTACATTTGATTATTCAAAAGTTGAAAATAACAATAAGCTGATAACATAGAGACAGATTAAATTCTTCTCTAATCACTATGTTAAAGGAACATTTGGGAAATTGTCTAATCTCACCTCCTTCATGACCAAACAGATGGATACACAGTTTCTCAATAACTAATCAGATTGTCCCAAAGGTGCTTTTTCAAGAGGCAACTGGACTTCCTGCTTTTTCTTTTAAGACGTTTCACTTCTCATCCAAGAAACAACTTCTGCTCTGGCTTAATGGGGGGAATGAAAAAATTTATACTCCTTGGAGATAGCTGGTCATTTGCATTCTTTTAAGCAAGTCATTAAGGCCACCTGGAGGTTTATCTGTGTCATCAGGGTTGCCTGAGTAGTGCAAATGGGTGTGGAGCTTTCTTGGAACTGTTGAAAGGATTGTGTTGTCGACTGGTGATAGAAAATGTCATGTCACTCCCTTTCTGTTGAGAGAGGGCACTCTCTCTTTTTCAATTCTTGAAAAAGCACTTTGGGGACAACCATGACCTGGATAACAGAATTTCCATTGACAACTGATCAGATTGTTTCTCTCTCAGTTCAAGCATTGCAAAGTAAATCTATCCAATCAAGTTCTATTCTCTCTGGCAACCAAGAACAAGTTGTTTGGTCTTCTCAATGTTATTTTGATTCCTCTTATTCTCTTACATAGTCTAAACAAGTTTTCTTTTCTGCTTAAATCTTTGGTCCCAGAAGATATTTTTCAAATGCGGCATTAAAAATTAAATACACTGAAAATGTAGCAAACAAAACATGTCAATCAAAACCCCACAGGTTCAAACTTCTCCAGTCTCCCCTTATGATGTGAGAGCCATCATAAAAATGGATGCAGACTTCAGTTTTTAAGAAAGAAAAACAAAGCAGGGCCTTCCTTAAATAAAAACAAGACCAAAATGGAACATAAATTAAACATTACATTTAATTCTTAAGAGAATAACACAATGTCAACACCAGTACGTAGTTTAAAAATGCATGGATCAATTGGAAATGCAGTTTGGAGGCAAGCAAACCATCTAATGATATTAGTTGAACAATTTTTTTGGGCTGTGTTCATTCTCAACACTTTGGATGGATATTGCGGCTTTGCTCCGCATTTGGAAGGCTTCTCACTGGGTGGTCGAATGCATCAAAAAAGACACCAGGCTGGTTCTATCTTGGGTGAGCTGCCCCAATCACGAGCTTGGGAAGCTCTTTCATTAAAAACACACAGTAATACATCACAAGCGGTGAACTCTATCCAATCATTAAGTTACATGAGTAGAAATATTAGTGGACACATAGTAGCATCAAATCACAGTGTTATATGGTCAGTTTTAGTAGGTACAAAATAGCCAATCAACGCCTGCAGTCCAGTTAGTAGCCCCTGGTGTTGTATTGCTGATTGATGTTCTTTGTTCCTGGTACACGCTTTCAGCCTACGTGAGGCCTTGAGGCCTGGCATGTACTGAAACTATTGAACTTGATTCATTACTGCAAATATCAACATCTAAACTGTGAAACAGGGCAAGAAACAATTACAAGAGGTGAAGCATTGACCATATTATTACCAACTTAATGTAAGGTCAATGTAACTTCAATCATTAAAAAAAAGGATTTGGGGAATATGTGGGAAATTATAGGCTGGTTTAAGTTAATGTCTATTATTGGAAACCTGGTATAGAGCATCATTACAGATAAAAGTATTAATATACTGACAAACAAGGTAAAACCCATCTTACTGTACTTTGGAATTCTTGAAAATATGAATAAAAATTTGAATATGATCCTAGCCAGATATCTTATATTTTCAAAGGACATTGTTAGGGATAACATTGTTTACCCTAACTGGTTTAGGTAAAATAATAAATATGTTATCATGGTTTGTTAGTTAAAGTGTCTGTAACTTTAACTGTAAGAATGTAATTAAGGGAGTGGTTGTAAAAGCACCATAAAAGAAGCAAGGCACGGCAGCTTGCTCTCTCTAGCTTTAGGATCCCTAATTACTGGATAGACTGAAGAATGTGTTTTTCCCCTACTGGAATGGGAGAGAGAAAGGACTGTTGATTTATCAACTGTGAGAAGACTGATTTATTGTAAGTGAACTGACATTGGATATTCTACACGGACTTTGCTAATTGAATATCCTTGAATGGACTGACTAAAATGATACATGACTAATGGACTGTTATTTTGACTATGCTATAACTCTGAATGGAATAAACTATATTTTTGATAACACAAGCGTATCTGTTATTTTTACTGTATGTTAACTAAGATACAAACTTATCTCACACATTTATCTGTATGCCTATCTGACTAACGCTGCACATTCTGTTTAGCTTGTCTCCTTAACACTGGTTGGGGAATACAGGCTTAACAGACATTTGGCAAAATTCTTCACTAAATATTTTATTAACTAACTTACATTTTACAAAATGACAGAAGACTACATATATATCCATGATTAATTAAAGAAGGAGAGACCTGGTCAAAGGTGTAAACAAGAGTCAACAAAAATCCACTCAGTGCATTTTTACCTGGTGTCAGAATAAGTAGTGAAAGGAACAAGATTGCTCATGACAAGCAATTATTTAAGGTGTTAAAAAGATTTATATATCTTTATTTCCAGTACCACAGGCAGAACTGAGAGAGTGCTCTTATATTTTTGTCCATTTAATGGACTTCCAAGTTGTATTTGCTTAACCCAATGTGAACTGAAGGATGACTATCACAAAAATTTGATCTGATCAATTACAACATATTTTGTTTACTATACTTGGCATTTAATAATGTCTAAATACTACACAAAATCATAAATAGAACATGATTGTGCTAGACAGTGATTATTCATTGGCTTTATTTCATGATTAGCCAGTAGCTGTTCACATTTATATAATTTCACATTTATTAAACTGTATATGAAGAAAAATGTAGAGATGGATTGAACTCAAGAGTACTGACCTGATTGATTTTTAAATCACTTCTGGCAAAGTAATTCCAATGCTTTTAATGTAAGAAACTGAAAACTAATTCCCATACATCAGTTTCTTCCTTCATTCAATCAGCTTATGTATTTTGTATCCACATTGTAGCTAATATGTATTCTTACTACATATTTATTTTAATTTACTTTAATTTAAGCTTACTTTTATACATTAGTCAAAAGCATGATCTGGTTTGCTAGGTAATGTTAACTCAGTAAGAAAAGCGATCATACTACATCTATATACAGGACACTATAGGGAGTAATAGCTATAGGCAAAGGTAGGATTCAGCCAGTTTGGGAAAACTAGTTACAGATACAGATAATCAGAGTTGGAAGGGACCTTGTAGGTCACCTAGTCCAACCCCCCACCCAAGCAGGAGACCTTACACCATTTCTGACAAATGACAGTCCAATCTTCTTCAAAGTCTCAACTGATGGAGTTCCCACAACTTTGGAGGGCAAGCTGCTCCATTGGTTGATTGTTCTCACTCAGAAAGTTTCTCCTTATTTCCAGGTTAAATCTCTCTTTGTTCAGTTTCCATCCATTATTCCTTGTCTGGCCTATAGGAGCTTTAGAAAATAGCTTGAACCCTTCCTCCTTGTGACAGCCCCTCAAATATTGGAAGATTACTATCATGTCTCCCCTGGTCCTTCTCTTTACTAGACTAGCCAAGCCCAGTTCCTGCAAGCATTCATTGTATGTTTTAGCCTCCAGGCCCCTGATCATCCTAGTTGCTCTTCTCTGTACTTTTTCTAGAGTCTCAACATCTTTTTTATAATGTGGTTACCAAAACTGGATTCAGTACTCTAGATGTGGTCTTACTAAGGTTTTATAAAGTGGTATTAGTACTTCCCTTGATCTTGGCTGTATCCCTCTGTTAATACAACTTAGGATTGCATTAGCTTTTTTGGCGGTGGCTGCACACTGCTGGCTCATATATAGCTGGTTGTCCACTAAGACTCCAAGATCCCTCTCACAGTTACTGCTATTGAGCCTGGTTTCACCCAGTCTATATGTGTACTTTTGGTTTTTCTTGCCTAAGTGTAGGACTTTACTTTTCTCTATATTGAATTTCATTTTATTAGATATAGCCCAGTGTTCTAGTCTGTCAAGATCCACCTAGATCGGAGTTCCAGTTTGTAGTGCTTCGGGGCAGGCAGGAATCCGTGATCATGCACGGTTTCTGCCTGCGCTCACCGCTGGAGTGCCCCGAGCCAGCCAGCTTTGGGGCTAAGCCACCCCGTAGAGGTGGTGAAGACAGGGGAGATCTGGCAGGGTCGAGGGGAATCGCACCTCTCCTCCACAGTCGGCTAAACTCCCTTTTCTGAAAGCAGTAAGAGAGGCGGTCAGAAATGGCCACCTCAAAGAAGCACTCAGCCGGAAAAGAAAGTGCAGGAGGAAGTTAAAAAGTGAAAGTTTTTGGCTGATCGGGACAAAAGCAACAACTAAGGTACCCTGGAATTTAAATTTTGCAAAAGATACATTGTTCCCAAAGAAGACTCAGAAGCAGCAAATGAAAGTAAAAAGGGAAAGGGTTTTTTTCACTCTCCTTCCTAACGTTGACAACGAACAGAAATGAATGAGAAATCGGAAAAACCCGCTTTGGCATCAATAGGTAATTAAACTGGATAATTAAATGTCAAGGAGATAATAAGGATTTCTGAACACTAAAAAAAAAAATTCTTTGCTGTAAGTGGGAAGGGAGAGGAAAAGAATTGGAGCAGGATTCAGAAGTAGGAGACTGCCTGGAACTTAAAAGAATCTGATTACATACTAACAAGCCTTTTAAAAGATACACTTTGACTGGAATTTTGTAACAAAACAGTAACCCCGCGAAGAGAAAGTGAAAAAAGAAGAAAGTGTCAAAAGGAACAGCTTGTGTGTATTTGAATTGTTTGGTGAGTTTGGGACTTTTGGAAATTATATTTGAATGACTAAAAACACTTGGGTGGTTGTTTGAAAAAAAATTCTTTTACAATGGCATTACTTGTGGAACTGAAAATGGAATTTAAAAAATACAAAGAAGAGGAACAAGAAGGGAAGGGCTCTCTTGTCTCTCTTTTTCAATTCTTAGAAATGGCAATTTGTACCTATAGTTTCTCATAGGTAGAATATAAGCATAATGATCTGAATTGAGATGAGATAAATAAAATAAAACTAAGAAAGTTAAAAGAGGGGAGAAGCTATATAGAAAATGTAGAATGGTAATAAGATATGAAATGGTATATAAAATGAGCATGGATTTGAATTTGTGTCTGTACGAAGAGATGTAACCCGGGATCAAGCTGCTTTCAGAAAAGATGTTTTATGTTTTGCTTGTTTGTGTTTGTCTTTGAAAATCAATAAAATTTGTTTTTTTAAAAAAAGATCCATCTGGATCTTGAGCGTATCTTCTTGAGTGTTAGCTATTCCTGCCACCTTAGTATCATCTGCAAATTTGGTAAGTTCCCCTTCTATTCCCTCACCTAAATCGTTAATGAAGATATTGAAGAGTACTGGGCCTAAGGCGGAATCTTGTGGCACCCCATTGCTTACTTCCCTCTTCCATCCCTTTCCAAACTCTGCAGAAGGTTCTGCACAGTTTGGAGAACTGGCTAATCCCACCATTGGCTGGCCCTGCCCCAACCCATCCTGCTCCTCCCAGGAGTCCCAGCCACTCCTTATCTCACCTCGCCCACTTGGTCAGTGCCTAGAGTCCTATCAGTGGCATAGATGCTGCTGTTCTCTGGTTCTCTGGCTCGCTAACTGGCTTCGCTGTACCACATGGCCCCCACAGCTCGGCCTACTTACCTGCCTTTGCCCCAGCCTCCCATGTGACCCAGCTCCCTGCTTGCCTGGTGAGCCTTCCTTCGCCATTCTCTGCTGCCTCCTGCCTCATTGCCAGCCTGAACTGCCTGCCGCCACCATCTCATTACTGTCCCAAACTGTCTACCACCACCAACACATTACCACCCCGAGCCACCTGCTGCTGCCACAGCTGCTGTTGCCGCCTCATGGCTGAAGTGGCCTGAGCAATGCCTTGCGCAGCACTGTGAAATTTAGCATGTTTCACAATGTAAGAGACGGAGTACCCTCTTCATAATGGAGCCCATTATGACACAAAGACACAGTGTGGGCTCACCTCAGCAACAGAAGCAGCGTCAGCCACAACATGGTTCAAACCAGAGGGCCAGTGGTGGTGGCGGCAGCAAACAGTCTGGGATGGCAATGAGGCAGCAGCAAGGCAAGGCAGGCCATTTGGGCCAGCAATGAGGCGGTCATGGCGGCAGGCAGTTCGGGATGGCAATGAGGCAGCCGTGGTGGCAGGCCATTCGGGACAACAATTAAGTGGCTGCGGCCTCATCAGGCAGTGTCTCAGGGTGGACTCATGCCCAGTTGCCCCAACAAATGCCAGAAGTAGTTGTCTTCCATTTCCTATTGCAAAAATCTTTTTAAAATCCTGACTGTCAGGCAGCGAGACTCAGCAAGAGATGAGGCACCAGAGAATCAACCCTGGCTGCTTCTCTCCACTATTGCTGTTGATGCACAAAGGTAAGTAGAAGGGCGCTTCGCTCTCGCACTAAGGCTCCAGCCATCACTATGGCTGCTTCGGCCTGCCTGTGATGCCCCACCTTGCTGTGAGTAACATTGAGTTGGCCATGCCCATTCAGTCATATGACACACACACACTCCAACCACGCAACCCATCCGGTCTTTAGGAAGAAAAGGTTGTTAAATTAGTTGAATCCTACCACTGGCTATTGGACACAGATAGATTAATTCATATTCTTGATTGATTATGAAAAAACCAAAATTTCCAGCCCACTTTCCCAAAAAAGATAAATAATATAGCAACAATAAATTTATAAAAGAAAAAATACACAATAAAAGAAAATATCAATATTTTAACAAAGTATAACAACCACAAAAAATAAAGCTTAGCTCAAAGAGTAAAGAAAGCTATTAATACTAGACATGTTAGTTTATATCAGAATAAAAATGATATATAATAGGTTTTTTATGGACTTGAATTGTTGTCTCTATCCAATATTCTGACACAATTTTAGTATAGATTATAATTTAAATTGTCATTTTTTTCAGTGCCATTCTAACATTAAAATCATTGTAAGTTGAGGACAGCCATAGTCCTGGGCTACCTAAAGAAGTAGTCCAGTTAAGGTCCCCTAGTTGTGGAGATTAAAGACAATTTACAGATTGCTATTGGCGGGGTGGCATCATTTCAAAACATATCACAAAAAGGTATGCAAAATATAAATCCAGGCTATTGTCAATTACAGCAACCATCTTTCAGTATTCAGAAATCCACAAGCTGCTATTTGTTTATTAGGTACCAAAAATTAGTTTTGTACTCTCTTATTTCTCAAATTCATCTAGAGAAGTCCTAATCCAGTCATCCAACAATTGTTGAAAAAATAAATAAAAAGAAGAAGGAAGGAAGGAAGGGGAGAGGAGAGGAGAGGAGAGGAGAGGAGAGGAGGGAGGGGGAAAGGAAGGAAGGAAGGAAGGAAGGAAGGAAGGAAGGAAGGAAGGAAGGAAGGAAGGAAGGAAGGAAGGAAGGAAGGAAGGAAGGAAGGAAGGAAGGAAGGAAAATAATAGGTTCTTTACAAAACCACTCCAGTGCTTTAGAACTCTCTTATCCTGAATACTGGAAAAATCATTTTTTTCCCACACATACTTTTTACAATATCCTTTCAAGGTTCAAATGTAGGATTTCTGAATTGTTTTAAATTCAGTTAGATGTATTGGCTGAGAAGAAGTTTTCAAAAGAAAAATGGTAGAGATAGAGAAACATGTATGGTAGAAAGCAATAATTCCCCCAATCTTGAGCAGCTTGTTCAAATTGCATGTCCCACACCTGAATTCCCCAGAAAAGTTATTAAATACCCTTCTATAATATTGCTTGACAAGTGGTTATTCAAGTGTTATTCAAAGGCTGCTACGAAAGTGGAAACAGGTGCCTTCTAAGGCAAGCTGTCTTCCCTAATAACTCAATTTTCTCCTGAAAAATGCCCTGGGGCCAATACTGTTCTTGGACCCTTTGCTGGTTGGTTTTGGTGGGAGAGGGGAGGCAGAATGGGTTGATGAGCTGAGAAAGTTATGGGGCAGGACATTTCTTTTCTCTAAAAACTGGAACAAAGAGTTTCCGTTCAGAGTCATCCCGATCTGTTTCCAACTGCAGCTTGAAGATTAGCGGTCTGGCACAGCATTAACCATGAAGTCGGTAATTATGAAAAAAACAAAACAAAACTGCATGTTGGGAAAACATGTAGATCTTTAAAGCCAGGTGTAAGGAGCAAAGCTGAATCATGGAAAAATGAGCCTGATTTCTTCTCAATGCTAGTAATTTCACACTCGGTTGTCAAAGGGGATTTACTCTCTATGAAAAGTGGGGAGGGAAGAGAGGGATTTCCCTGGATTGGGGAAGTGTTTTCTGGTGACATGATGCATCCATTGGTCCAGTTTTTGAAAAAGCACGACCCATTTAACATAAAGAGTTGTAGGAAAAATATGCAGCAGAAATGATTCTTCACCAACTAGAATTTGTAATTCTGGGCTTCCCTATTTGTAAACCTACTGGGAATCCAGCATTTAACGAGGTTTACTATGTAGCTAGCATGATTTAGCCCTGCAAGTTTATTTAAAAACACATTTTATTTATGCTCATGGGTCACTCATTTATGCACCGATGAATCTCTTTATATATATATATGTAAGCTGGTTTATGCATATACAGCTTACCCGGACCATAACATCTCTTTCTCTCTAACTCTCTTTCTCTCTTTTTCATTTCTTTCCTTTTGGCAACACTGCTGCACAATCCTTCTTTAAACTGCATCACTCATTTTTCCTTTGGGAAAAAAATAGAAATCAATATATTTCTATATGTCTCTATAAGGAGAAAGGCAAGTATCTTTTACTAACTTTTCCTTGAGCTTGTTTGTTTTTAACAACAAGAGAGAGTTACAATTTTAGATTGTTGTATGTATTGCTGGGAGGCTGAAAAATGATATTGTTTACCAGGAAAAAATAATAATAAATTGTATTTGTATAGGGTTGTTGTTGTTGTTTTAAAAAAAGGATTTTCCCCTTATCACATTTACTAATGAACCCTGCTTATCTATTGCTGCCATTTCAGTGACTCAACACATCATGCTGATCCTCCCTCTTATTCAGCATTAAGAGTTTTCTCTTTATCTGTGCTAGAAAACCCAATCAATAAAGCATTCAACAAATTATTCAAATGAAGCTGCACAATTGCAATAAAAACCATGCAGAGTATAAAGGAACATTGTTGGCTAACATAGAGTATTACAGCTGGATAATTATGTAATGATGAAAAACCATTTATTTATATGCAATCATTTTATCTCAATAGAACTTAGTCAATATAATCAAATATAGTCAAAATCCGACTTATGTAAGCAACGTTATCTTACACCGGTAATACTTACTGATAATACTAATACATCTGCCAATAATTCCATATTTTTCAGCTTCCAAATGTCTTCTCCCAAAGCCCCCAAATTTTCACAAGCTTCAGAAGGCCATGTACATGAGAGCATCTTCATCTTGACAAACAAGCTGAAGAGACCACCCACCAATGGTTCTTCTCTCACTGCCTACTGTGGTGTGGTAGAAGCAGACTTTCAACAGGCTCTCTCTCTTACAGATATCTAGCACTGGAGAATTTCTGAAAGCCTGGCACTTAGGCAAAACAGACCATCAACAGGCACATAGAGACAAACAAGCTCTACGTGCTATTTAAAAGAGACAATCAAAAAGTTAAAAAGAAGAAAAGAGACAGATATATCCTAACAGCAGTCAGCAACCAGATAAGCACAAATTAACATCAGGAGTACCCTTCATTAATACCAGGTCACCAATCAAACAGTAAACAATAGCCTAATCAAGGAACTACTAATAACTTTCCTACCAACACTGACAGGGTAAGCTACTGTTCAGAAATAGAGAGCCAATCCTACTAGCACTAATGAACTAGCTCAGAAAGCACCAAGGATCCTACAATTCAACCCTGAGCTACAAATATTATCATCTATTGAGAAGAGTATTTCGAGTATTTCATAGTTGCTTCAACAATCTAGACTTTCCAAATGGTGCATTTTAAAGATGTTGCACTTATCATTTATAGTTAGCAGGGCAATGGGTGTCTGAAAATAATCAAAATGGGGAGTATGTGATGTCTAGCTAATGGACCTGTCAATCAATGCATGCTAATATAGGCTCTTCCTCCCAAATCAGCAAAACATTATTGAAATAAATTCTTAAGAGGCATCCCTGGGTTAATGAGATTACACTTTAATTTTGAAATAAATAAATAAAAATAAGCTAAATCACCCTCGAAAAAAGCTTATTTCAATGGCAATAGCTTAGTGTTTCTCTGGGTGGTTTAGAGTCAGCATATCGTCCCCAACAATCTGTATCCTCATTTTACCAACGATGGAAAGCTGAGTCAACCTTGAGGTGGTCAGAATCGAACTGCTGGCAGTTAGCAGAATTAGCTTGGATTACTAACCTCTGAGCCACCACGGCACAGTTTTGAATGTCGAATTTTGCAGATATTGTAATAACAATATGACTGAAGAAATGTATCATTTCCCAATTTAAACACACCCACTCACCCATCCACCTCTCTATTTAATAGTTTATCTTCCTAGCCTTTTTGTTTTTCTTTGTTTTGGGTAAACCTCAGAATTAGATATGTTCAGCCAAAAGTTCAACTCAAGCACATTTAATATAATTACGATGAAATTAATCTTGTCCTTTTTTCCTATGGTTAGGAAAAACTTTTCAAACTAGATTTGAAATGTTAAGAATGTGTTGTTACTCCCAACACCTGCAAAAATGTCAATTAAGAATTAAGACACCAGAATAAATCTATTTGTTCTTACTACTAATTTTTGAGATTATTCCAGCCTAAATTTTTGGAAAAAAAGCAGATCAAGTTAGGAGGGAAAACAGCTGACAAGTACTATTTCTTTTGAAAAACATTTAAAAATGTTGGCATACTTATAGCAATGTCAAAATTCTTTTGAGAATACTATTTTATTCCAACATTCCCTGAAACCATAAACAGTGGAACCCTGAAACTGGAAACAGTGGAACAAAAGAATTAGTTCCTTTAAAGAATTTCAACCTGCTATAAATGTGTCAGATATTTTTTTTTCAAGTTGAAAGAGGGAAATAAGTGCCACTTCACCATCATCTAAAACAGAAATGTTCAGTGCTCTAGAAATAAAAAAGTCCCTGCAATCTTTAGGATTGCCTCCCAGAAAACTTCCAAAAATAATTAAATGCCAAATGTTAACATGAGAGAAGGGGAAAAGAATTTAATACACAATTGCAAAGTTATAATTGCCTATTTTTAATTGTAAATATAGTTTAAGACCAGCAAAAACCAAGTCCATAAAATATGATCCTGTAGATCGGGGTCCCCAACCACCGGGCTGCGGACCGGTACCGGTCCGTGGATCACTTTGTACCGGGCCACAAAGAAAATGAAATAAAAAAGGCGGCTTTCTTCGCCTTCGGCGAATGCTGCTGGGATCAGGGATCAAGGACACAAAGGAGAGAAGGGGAGAGAGGAAGCAACCAAAGCCTGTCCTGCTCTCCAGCTCAGCGGCTTTGGTTTCCTCCCGCCTCGTTCCTCTCTCAGTCGCTCTCTCGCTCCTCCACCAGCCCAGGAAGAAACTGCTTCAAAGAAGCCGGCAGGATGGCTTCCTGTCGGCGCAGCTCCTCCGAAGTGCCCGTTCACGCCGCCCAGCCGCCCGTGGTTCAATCCAGTGCTCCATTCTGCCTGCCTGCCTGTCTTCGTTTCTGGTTGTTTCGGAGCAGCTTTGGCTGAGAATAATAACTATTCACCTCTTTTTCTCAGCCGAAGCTGCTCCGAAACAACCAGAAACGAAGACAGGCAGGCAGACAGGCAGGATTGAACCGCGGGCGGGCGGCGGGATGGGGGTGAATAGGCGTTTCGGAGGAGCTGCGGCGACAGGAAAAGCCACGCTGCCGGCTTCTTTGAAGCAGTTTCTTCCTGGGCTGGTGGAGGAGCGAGAGAGCAACTGAGAGAGGAACGAGGCAGACACCTGAGGGAGGGAGGGAGACACCTGAGGGATGGGGCTGAGGAAGGCAGGGCCAAGAACCATGGGACGCCGCCACCCAGCGCTCAGTTTTGAAGGCACTCCTCAGCCCGGGCAGTTCCTGAATCTGCAGCTGAAATCCTCCGTTTTAAATGTCCCAATAGAAGAGAATATTTGTCGCTCAGGGTTGCGATGAGGAGGCATTGGCGCTCCCTGAACTTGGTTTGCTGGCAGACATTTTATTACCCGACCAGGTAACAACATCAGATGTTACCTAGTCAGGTAATGAAACGTCTGCAAGCAAACCATCAAACTCAGACTCTTCCTTCCCCCTGGTCTTTGAAAAAGTGTTTCTGCTTGAAACTGGTCCCTGGTACAAAAAAGGTTGGGGACCACTGTTGTAGATGACCAGACGTAGCCCAAGGGAGGGATCAAATGCGTTATGAGTCTTGAGTCCCTTTGTCCTCACAAGTGATCTAAATCCAACCCACCTTGAATTCCATTGACCCTTATTTATTGCCAATTTGGCTGGACTACGTTAGTAGTTCAGATTCTTGTAGAGAGCTTAAGCTTGCAATAAGCCTTTGTATTCGTTTGAACTGCCTGGGTTTCCTGATTTCTCATACTTGATGGATCCATTCTATTATGAAGCATCCAATGCAAATCATCCATATCCTTTATTCCTACAATGTTTATGTACATGTGAGTGTAGGTAAAGGATGGAGAAAAATCAGAATGGGAATGCAAATAGATTCTTAACTTCCAAAAGTACTTAAAGGACATTGATAGATCTCAACAACATTTGTGGAAATAACGATGATGGAACAGTTGTTATTGAACACTACACTGTTCAACAGAACAAAGACTGGTTGTTTTAGGCTCACAAAGACTGGTTGTGGATGCTTATGTACCTATGGAAGCCATGATGTCTTTTCTTCTACTCAATTTCATCCATGTGGTTAACAATTAATACTGCAAATAGAAGAGATATTTTATTGTCTTCCAAGTTCAGGCAAAGTTATTTTATATACAGTAGTGCAGAATGCGAGTTCAACACTTAGCATCCTCCAAAGGATAGTAGAGTTTTTTACTTTAATGAAAGATCAGTAGGGAATCTCAGCATGGCAGATTAGAGAGAAGAGAAAAACATACATTGGGAGAAGGCAATGACATCTCACCACCATGATGATGGCAAGCAAAGTGTTGCATATGTTCTGCTATTCATCAGAAGTCAAGCTCTGCTCCAGGGAGTCTTTACTACAACTGCAGAAATGTGTATCCCTTTCAAAAAACCCAATTACAGCAATATAATCTTTATGTAATCTAAGGAGGTTACAAAAATTGTTTTGGAAAAGGAAAAAAAAAGCATTTTACTCAATTGCTATATCTCAGTTGTTGGCAAGCCATATGTTTTCAATTTCCATTATGATGTTTTTACAGAGGTTTTGAACAGCATCCTCCGAGATGCACAAACCTAAAACTATTCTGTAAAAATCTGGGCTAAATGGATCAGAACAACTTTCAAAAGTGGACTGCAGATATTTTCAATTTTTAAGAAACTCTGCTAGGTATTAAAGCTCTTTTCATAACACATATATATAGCTGGTGTTTCTGGCATCTGTTTGATTACATCAAGCCAGCCTGCATTTTGTGTGTGTGTGTGTGTGTGTGTGTGTGTGTGTATACATATATATGGATATATATATATGGATGGATATATATATATGGATGGATATATATATATGGATGGATATATATATATATATATATATATATATATATATATATATATATATATATATATATATATATATATATATATATATATTTTTCTGAGGTTCTCGCGGGTACTTGTATGTGGATCTTTGGTTATTCGGGTTTTCTCCCGCGTAAGATTGGAAGTATCTAGGCAACGTTTCGATGAAGTCTCATTCATCATCTTCAGGCTTGGTCTTCAGCTCTGTGCTTCTCAGAGTGATGTGAGCTTGCAGCTGCTTCTTCCTTTTAACTGCTAGTGGGGGTGTGACTTGACTGGGTGGGGGCTTGATTGAGTTCTTATGTTCTTCAATGCGCGCACTTATTCTTCTGTTAGTTTGTCCAATGGATGTGGTGGGGCAGGCAGTGCAAGGGATTTCGTATACTCCTTGATTTTCTAACTCGATTTTGTCCTTAGGGTTTCTTAGGATGGTGGATATCTTTCTGTTTGTGCAGAATGCTGTCTTAATATTGTGTTTTTGGAGGATCTTGCTGATTGTGTCTATAGTGCCTTTTATATATGGGAGGAGGGCTTTGCCATTCTCTTGTTCTCTGTCTTGGATTTTGGTTGGGGTTTCTTTTTGGATTAGGTGGGTGATCTTCTTTCTTTGGAATCAATTGGCTGTCAGCATGCTGGTGAGAGTGTGTAGTTCGGTCTCTAGGTGTTGTTCGTCGGCTAAGCATTTTGTTCTGGAGATGAGTGTCTCGGCTACGGAATTGATCTGTGCTGGGTGGTGGTGTGAGAGTGCATGTAGATAGCAGTTTGTATGTATTTTCTTCTGGTAGATGGTGTGTCCTAGGGAGCCATTGGATTTTTTGTATACCAAGACATCTAGGAAGGGAAGTTGGTTGTTAGCTTCTGTTTCCATGGTGAATTGTATTTTGGGGTGTAACCTGAGCACAACCAAGCCCCCACCTGAACAGAATATGCCTCCAGCCAATCAGAACACAGCCAACCGCCCAACCAATCAGAACACAGCCAAACACCCAACCAATCAGAACACAGCCAAACACCCAACCAATGAGAACACCCCCTCCACCCAATGAGAACACAGCCAAGCCCCCATCCAATCAAGTCACACCCCCACTAGCAGTTAAAAGGAAGAAGCAGCTGCAAGCTCACATCACTCTGAGAAGCACAGAGCTGAAGACCAAGCCTGAGGATGATGAATGAGACTTCATCAAAACGTTGCCTAGATACTTCCAATCTTACGCGGGAGAAAACCCGAATAACCAAAGATCCATATACAAATACCCGCGAGAACCTCAGAAAATATATATATATATATATATATGGCATTCAGCTTTGTTAGGGTATTTTCCCACATCATTGTAGTTGTTCTTTTAAAGTTGTAGCAACGTTTCAGCAGAATCTCATCTGCCATCATCAGGCTTCTGTATAGTGTTCATCTGTGAATCAGACTTTTACAGTGGTTTCAGAATTAAATTTGGGGCAGCCTATTGCTGTGCCAGAATGGTTTTTTCTTCATCCTGATTGGTTGGGAGTCTTGGTCTGTGTTTATTGGTGTTGGAGTTTGCTGTGTTCTGCTTGATTGGTGTTTCCAATATCTTCTGTCTGATTTTTGGTTCTTTTTGTATCTTCATTGGCTGGCAGCATTGTGTTACTTTATTGGAGGCCTTTAGTGCAGCTTGGCTTCGGGTAAATGGACGGCTATCATTAATTAGGAAGCTGGGTTTCATCTGGGTGCCTGGTAGGGATGTGTTTGAGCTGGAGGTATCAGGGGGGATCTGTTTGTGCCCAGGTGTTTGCCTGGCTTGTGGTGTGGAGATTTGTTTGTTTGTGAGTGCAGGCTTCCAAATGATTGACAGCCTGGTGGAATCATCTCTTCTGTTCATGCTTTCTGGTCTTTTTTCAATCTCTATGGCTTCTCTGATGATTCTGTGGCTGGGGTTTTCTATAGTGGCTAGGGTTTTGGTGCCATTGAAGTTGATGCTATGACCTGTGGCTTCCATGTGTTGGACTACTGAGGAGGTTTGTTCCAGCTTTTTGACTGCATTTTTGTGTTCCTCCAGGTGGGTACTTATTCTTCTATTGGTCTGTCCAATGTATGTGGCCGGGCATGATGCACAGGGGACTTCGTATATGCCTTGGTTTTCCAGGTCAATTTTATTTTTGGGGTTTCTGAGGATGGCTGCTATTTTTCTGTCTGTTTTGAAGGCAGTCTTGATGTGATGTCTATGTAGTACCTTACTAATTTTGTCTGTAGTACCTCTTATGTAGGGAAAGACATCCATCCCCCTGATACCTCCAGCTCAAATACACCCCAACCAGGCACCCAGATGAAACCCAGCTTCCTAACTAATGATAGCCATCCATTTACCCAAAGCCAAGCTGCACTAAAGGCCTCCAATAAAGTAACATAATGCTGCCAGCCAATCAAGATACAAAAAGAGCCAAAAAACAAACAGAAGATATTGGAAACACCAATCAAGCAGAACACAGCAAACTCCAACACCAGTAAACACAGACCAAGACTCCCAACCAATCAGGATGAAGAAAAAACCATTCTGGCACAGCAATAGGCTGTCCCAAATTTAAATCTGAAACCACTGTAAAAGTCTGACCCACAGATGAACACTATACAGAAGCCTGATGATGGCAGATGAGATTCTGCTGAAACGTTGCTACAACTTTAAAAGAACAACTACAATGACGTGGGAAAATACCCTAACAAAGCTGAATGCCATACATGTAAGTACCCGCGAAAACTTAAGAAAACACACACACACACACATATACACACACACACATGGATCTTTGATTATTTGGGTTTTCTCCCACGTAAAATTGGAAGCATCTAGGTGATGCTTCGATGAAGTCCCACTCATCATCTTCAGGCCTGTGTCTTCGGCTCTGTGCTTCTCAGAGTAATGTGAGCTTGCAGCTGCTTCTTCCTTTTAACTGCTAGTGGGGGTGTGACTTCATTGGGTGGGGGCTTGGCTGTGTTCTGATTGGGTGGGGGTGTGTTCTCATTGGTTGGGGGTTTGGCTGTGTTCTGACTGGTTGGGGGGCTGGCCGTATTCTGATTGGCTGGGGGTGTGTTCTGTTCACGTGGGGGCTTGGTTGTGCTCAGGTTAGTTTTAGTTGCTGGGGGATTAGAGCTGGTGAGCTGTGATCCTGTTGTTTAGCTTCGTGTTCATGGTCGTGCCACATCTTCATGGTAGGCCTCAGTTCGCTTCATGTATGGGTCGGAGGGGTTTGAAGTGGGTAGTGATGCAGCTGCGGTACGGCTTCTGGTCCGTGGTCATGTCTCATCTTCTGTGTGGGTGTGAGTCTGCTTTCTATGTGGAAGTGTGGTGGTAGCATCTTGTGTGGCCCTCGTGGGTGTGGGTCTGGTGTCATTCTTCATGTTAGGTACTCATTTGTTAATGAGGGTGGGTTTCCAAATGGCTGGTAGGTGGGAAGTATCATCTCGCTTATTCATGCTGTGTGGGCATTTCTCTATCTCTATGGCTTCTCTGATCATTCTGTGGTTGAAGTGTTCAATTTTGGCGACAGTTCTGGTATTTTTAAAGTCAATCTCATGTCCTGTGGCTTTGAGGTGTTGGACCAGGGAAGAGACCGGTTCTTCTTTTTTGATTGAGTTCTTGTGTTCTTCAATGTGTGCACTTATTCTTCTCTTAGTTTGTCCGATGTATGTGGTGGGACAGGCGGTGCAAGGGATTTCGTATGCTCCTTGGTTTTTTAACTCGATTTTGTCTTTAGGGTTTCTTAGGATGGTGGATATTTTTCTGTTTGTGCTATCTACACACACTCTCACATCACCACCCAGCACAGATCAATTCTGTAGCCAAGACACTCATCTCCAGAACAAAATGCTTAGCCGACGAACAACACCTAAAAACCGAACTACACACTCTCACTAATGTACTAACAGCCAATGGATTCCAAAGAAAGAAGATTAGTCATCTAATCCAAAAAGAAACCCCAACCAAAATCCAAGACAGAGAACAAGAGAACGGCAAAGCCTTCCTCCCATATATAAAAGGCACTACAGACAAAATCAGCAAGATCCTCCAAAATACAACATTAAAACAGCATTCTGCACAAACAGATGAACACAATACAGAAGCCTGATGATGGCAGATGAGATTCTGCCGAAACATTGCAAAGTTTTCACGGGTATTTGTATGTGGATCTTTGGTTATTTGGGTTTTCTCCCGTGTAAAATTGGAAGTATCTAGGCAACGTTTCGATGAAGTCCCACTCAACATCTTCAGGTCTGTGTCTTCAGCTCTGTGTTTCTCAGAGTAATGTGAGCTTGCAGCTGCTGCTTCCTTTTAACTGCTAGTGGGGGGGTGACTTGATTGGATGAGGGCTTGGCTGTGTTCTGATTGGCTGGGGGCTGGCCGTGTTCTGATTGGCTGGGGGTATGTTCTGTTCAGGTGGGGGCTTGGTTATGCTCAGATTAGTTTTAGTTGCTGGGGGATTAGAGCTGGTGAGCTGTGATCCTGTTGTTTGGCTTCGCATTTGTGGTCGTGCCACATCTTCATGGTGGGCGTCAGTTCGCTTCATGTATGGATCGGAGGGGTTTGAAGCGGATAGTGATACAGCTGCGGTATGGCTTCTGGTCCATGGTCGTGTCTCATCTTCTTTGTGGGTCTGAGTCTGCTTTCTACGTGGAAGTCTGGTGGTAGCTTCTTGTGTGGCCCTCGTTGGTATGGGTTGAACACAGACGAACACAATACAGAAGCCTGATCATGGCAGATAAGATTCTGCCAAAACGTTGCTACAACTTTAAAAGCACAACTACAATGACGTGGGAAAATACCCAAATAAAGCTGAATACCATACATATAAGTACCCGCGAAAACTTAAGAATATATATATTATCACACACATACATATTTGTTTTCTTAAGTTTTTGCGGGTACTAACATGTATAGCATTCAGCTTTGTTTGGGTACCGCTACCTCAATGCCCAATCCCACCACCACCCAGCACAGATAAACTCCGTGGCTAAAACACTAATTACTAGAACCAAACGCCTGGCAGACAAGACACACATTAAGACTGAACTATGCACCCTGACTAAAGTACTGACAGCCAACGGCTTCCACAAAAGCAAAATCACTGGCTTGATCCACCAAAACACATTGAGACATAATAGAGACCCAGAAGATGAACTGACCTATGGAACAGCTGTCCTGCCCTACATAAGAGGTACCACCGAAAAAATTAGTAAGATACTACACAGACATTACATCAAGACTGCCTTCAAAACAGACAGAAAAATAGCAGCCATCCTTAGAAACCCCAAAGATAAAATTGACCTGGAAAACCAAGGCATATACGAAGTCCCCTGTGCATCATGCCCGGCCACATACATTGGACAGACCAATAGAAGAATAAGTACCCGCCTGGATGAACACAAAAATGCAGTCAAAAAGCTGGAACACACTTCCTCAGTAGTCCAACACATGGAAGCCACAGGTCATAGCATTAACTTCAATGGCATCAAAACCCTAGCCACCATAGAAAATCCCAGCCACAGAATCATCAGAGAAGCCATAGAGATTGAAAAAAGACCAGAAAGCATGAATAGAAGAGATGATTCCACCAGGCTGTCAATCATTTGGAAGCCTTCACTCACAAACAAAAAAATCTCCACACCACAAGCCAGGCAAGCACCTGGGCAGAAACAGATCCCCCCTTATAGTTCCAGCTCAAACACACCCCAACCAGGCACCCAGATGAAACCTAGCTTCCTAACTAATGATAGCCGTCCATTTACCCGGAGCCAAGCTGCACTAAAGGCCTCCAATAAAGTAACACAATGCTGCCAGCCAATCAAGATACAAAAAGAACCAAAAAACAGACAGAAGATATTAGAAACACCAATCAAGCAGAACACAGCAAACTCCAAGACCAATAAACACAGACCAAGACTCCCAACCAATCAGGATGAAGAAAAAACCATTCTGCCACAGCAATAGGCTGCCCCAAATTTAAATCTGAAACCACTGTAAAAGTCTGACTCACAGATGAACACCATACAGAAGCCTGATGATGGCAGATGAGATTCTGCTGAAACGTTGCTACAACTTTAAAAGCACAACTACAATGACATGGGCAGCTTTCATTAAACTATGTACTATATATGCATATACATTAAAATATTAAAAAAAAATTAAAATCAAACATTAAAATCTAAGGGGAGGTTGGGAGAGGAGTGGGAGGAAGTGGGATCTGTTGTTACTCAATTAGCAACCTCCACTGTGCTATTTCTCCAGTGGGGCCCCATTGCTGTTTTCCCATTGGAGCTCCAGTTTAACTTTCCTTGCCAAGGCAAGAAGGGGTTAAAAAAAACATTGTTTCAGCCCAGAATGTCCAGATAAGTTTCAGAAGGAGTTCAAACATCTCCCTACTTCACTGAACTATGAGAAGGAGAAGAAGGTACAACACAAACAGATTTGAAAGACTACTTATTTCAATAATAGCCTGACTGTGGAGTTGATATCTTGGTCTGGTCTACTTAATAGGATTGATTTATTCCACTGAGGTGATAAAAGACCATAATCAGAGAAGTGTTCAGCATGTTTGAGACCATTAGACAAATGTGTGTGAAATTATTGTGCTGAACCTTGGTATAATTTTACAGTATATATGTTTATTCACAACTCATAGTCTCAGATACAGTACAGAACTGTGACATCATTGTCATTAGAACAGGAGTGTGTATCCTAGTTCATGTGGGATGGGAACAGGAGTGGGCTGCTGGGAGTTCGCAGGGGTTTGGGAGATCCCCTAGATAAGATTCTGTGCAGTTTGGAGAACCCCCAAATCCCACTCCTGGCTGGCCCCGTCCTCCCCGCCCCTCCACTCCCAGGAGTCGAAACGGCCCATTTTTGAGTGCAGGGCGTGCACAGAAGCATGGGGAGAGCAAAAAATGGACCCTCAGAAGTTCAGGAAGGATGAAAATGGGCCCAGGGGAGGCCACTTTTGCCCTCCCGGAGGCTAGAGAAAAGTCTCCAGAGCCCAAGGTAGACAAAAATGCCCCCCCCCCCAACAGCCATGGTGCAGGAGGCCGAGTAGGCCCCACCCACCCAACTGGGCAGAGAACCCTTTGATAAAATTTTTAAAGCCCACCCCTGGATTGGAAGTTTGAAGCTTCTGGAGTACAGAAAGCATTTGCATCTTTTTCACACTATTCTCATCCTGACTTCAGATACAATGGTCCAGATGGAAAGATAAGTAGAGATGCAATCCTCTTTTTTATTTTTTAGTTTTTTACATTTGTATCCTGCTTTTTCATTGGGAGTTGAAAGCAGCACTTTGTGTCATAAACCCAGGCTGATACTGAGTCAAACATTGAGCTGCATTGTTGAACCTGCATCTCCCAGGTTTCAATCAAATATCCTAAACATTACAATGTACAGCTGGCAAACTTGGATTCCAACTCTATCCATTATGTTGACTGTATATGGTCTAATTTCCTAGTGGAAAAGTGATTCTTTATGGGGCAAAGATCTTCCAACCTTTAGATTGGAGTCCATTAACCAGTAAATCAACTAAAATAGTCTCAAGAAAAAACACTAGAAGGGGGAGGACATACAGGGAATCCTTGACTTATGACCACAGTTGAGCCCGGGGTGGATTTCTACCGGTTCTGTCCACCTCTGTAGAACCGGTATCTCTGAAGAGTAGCAGACATAGAACCGGTTTTATGTCTGCTGATGTTTTTGCTCACCCGCCCATCCGGGCTCTTACCTGATCTTTATTTCCTGATTTTTCAACTTCAGCTACTGAACGAGGCACAGCTGCAGTTAAAAAAGCAGGAAAAGAGGGCTGTTTCAAAGGCTGTGTCTCTGCACACAGCATGCTGATGATGATTTACAGGCACGCGGCTCACAGCAAGCAGAGAAGCTCGTAAATCCCGAACCGGTAGTTAACCCTGTTGTGTCCCACCCCTGGTCGAGCCCCAAGTTTCCACTGCTAAGTGAGGGAGCTGTTAAGGGAGTTGCATCTCATTTTATGACTTTTTTTTTTTTTTTTGCCACAATGGGTAAATAAATCACGGCAATTGTTAAGTGGATCATGTGGTGATTAAGTGAATTGGGCTTCCCGCTTTCTGACTTTGCTTGTCAGAAGCCAATTGGGAAGGTTACAAATGCATGACCCTGGGACAGTGAAACTGTCATCAATACATGCCAGTTGCTAAGTGCCCAAATTTTGATCAAGTGACATGGGGGAATACTGCAAGGGTTGTAAGTGTGAAAAATAGTCTTAAGTCACTTTTTCCAGTGCCATTATAGCTTCAAACAGTCACCAAACAAAATAGCTGTAGATCAAAAACTGCCTCTGTTACTTTCTTGAGTACAGCTATTCCAGAGAAAAATGACAACAATTGAAATATTAAAATAATCCAAAACAACAAAATTCTGAATCCTCAACTCCCATTTCCACATCCCTATTATAGAAGGATCTATTTAATTGGTCCTTGTGGCACTAAGTTGCCAGACACATTTCTCTCCCAGGGCTATACCTTTACAAATAGAAATACTTCGGTTCTATTCAGTCTATTCATCAGAACTTTCATCAGAATAGAGCAAGAAGGAAATGTGGAGGTCCTCTAGTCCAACCCCTGCTCAATAAGATCCTATATCATTTCAGACAAGTGACTGTCCCGTCTCTTCTTGTGAAATACCCTCAACATCTGAAGGCAAATTGTTCTACTGGATCATTGTCCTCACTGTTAGGAAATTTCTCCTTAATCCAGGTTGCTTCTCTCCTTGATTAGTTTCCATCCATTGTTTCTTGTCCTGCACTCTGGTGCTTTGATAAGTAAGATGACCCCCTCGTCTTTGTGGCAGCCTCTAAAATCCTGGAATACTGCTGTCACGTCCCCTCAAGTCCTTCTTTTCTCTAGACTAGCCAAACCCAAATCCTGCAACCGTTTGTCATGTTTTAATCTCCAGGCCTTTAATCATCTTAGTTGCTCTTCTTTGCACTTTTTCCAAAGTCTCAACATCTGTTTTGTAATGTGGTGACCAAAACTGGATGCAGTATTCCAGATGTGGTCTTACTAAGGCTTTATAAAGCAGTACTAATACTTCACGTGATTTTGATTCTATGCCTCTGTTTATACAACCAAGGATTGTATTGGCTTTTTGGCTGGTGCCGCACACTGCTGAGTCATGTTTTAAGTGATCATCCACTAAGACTTCAATGAGGATCTAAACTAAAATATGAATTAAGAGAGGGCAAATTATTCTTAACTCATTGGTTCTTGTAATTCTGAACATTCTGAATTGTTATTCTAAATTATTCTGATGAGAGTCTAACTACTACTTAGAAACTTTCCTATGCAGTTTTCCTATAGTTTTTCTTACTCTTAATATTTAAAATGCACAGAAGTTTTTCTTTATTGGGAATCAGAATTGAATACATTATGAAGAAATGTCTGAATCCCCAGATTTTTCCACATGAATGTTCTCTATCTGTTGACCCAAGTTGCTACAATGATAACCTCCTGGAGTTGCTGGGCACAGCCATATAAAATAAATTCAGTATAAATAAATGGCCCAGCCAGATGCACAAAAGGCTTAGATTGCAGTTTACAATCTGTTCATGAATAAATGTTTTCTAGTGTGAATTACATATTGTTTATTGACAAGGAACAAGCAGCTGTATAAATGCAAGAAGAGCTTCTTGAAAAGAACAGAATTGCTTGAAAAATATTCCCCAAATGTCTCAGCTAAGTATTTCATCTTAATATTTTTTTTAAAAAAAAACCTCAAACCCACTAAAGATTCTTTTTTGATATTGAAAATTACCACAAGGAGTATAAGCATTTGGACAACAACTGCATTACATTAAAGATTGGGCTCCAAAATCTAAAGCAAGCCAGGGTTTTTTAATTATTATTTTATTTTAATCTTTTTAAAAGATTGCTAAAAAAAAAAAAAAGGTTGAGGAGTGCTTGTGGTAGCTTATAAAGATGAGGTTTCCCGAAGCAAGATTTATGGTCATTAAAACCAAGCTGCTTATATTCATAAAATGTTTTAACTTAATTACTGCCATATGATTCCTTAAAATGATTCAAAATTAGATCGTTCTCCAGATTCCCAAGCTTTCATTAACAGTCAATTAATATTAAGTAATATAACATTAATTAAATAGGCTGAAGATTGGTTTTGCTCCTCTCATGCTGAGGTAAATTTCTAATTCAGTCCAATGAAAAAGAAAAAAAAATCATGCGTGGCTATTAATTTCCTTCCTTTTCCTTCTATTCTTTATCTACAATATAAACTAATAAACTGCTTATTGGTATTTCCCCCCCTAAAGTGAGTCTTAATCTCTGAAATAATAATAAGGTAGGTGAAATTGTCAATAGATGAAAATGCAGACACATGACAATATTTTAAGAATAATTTATTTACCCAATTTATTTTCCTGTGCCTCCTTGTAAAGCTTAAATGAGATTATGGTTGCTGTAAATTCAATATGCACATGAATCCAGCTCAGTAATCATGCGATTCCATTCCAAGCCAAATTTTTCCTGCTTCTATACAGCTAAGCATTAAAATTTTAGCAGGAATTATTAATAATGTAAATAATGTCAAAACATTACAATCTAGCAGCTCAAACCTATGCATGCTTACAAAGGAGTAGATCCACCTTGTTCAAAAGGATTTCCTTCCTCATATGAAAATGCTCAGGCCATCATAGCTCTAAATATTTTTTTTCCCCAGTCAGCCATGTGATCAAAGATGATTTTCAGAGGGTTAATTTAAATCTTCCTGATCTGAAGTGGAAAAGCCAAAATCTACATCCCTGCAGATCAGCAACCCATACTGAGCAATTCTGAAGTTATAACTTTGAGGCGGATTTCATAAATTGTAGGCTAGAAGAGAACTGCAATAAGCATTCTTATTCCCAGTCGCATAATTTCTGAAACATCTCCCAGATATGAACATTTCAAAGCTGTCATCACCGGAGCCTTTTCAACTTGTAGACGAATCTCCTTTGGTGTCATGGAAACCTATGATGAGTAGCAACCCATGCTCCAATCCCACCTACTATCCCAAAGTCCTGGATACAATTCCGAGTAGTCTTCGAGACCTATATCCATCCCACATCTAATAGGGGCGCCTTAATGAAAACTCACCAGTTTCCAACAAAAACCGACAAATATTTTCCCATGGCCACACCTTCCACTCTGCCCCTTTCCCACGATGGCACAAGTGACATTCCCCCTTCTCCCCAACCCCCATTCGTTCTTTTCTGAGCCTTCAAACAGCGCTCCTGGCGGACACATCCAAGAATCACATGCCCGGCTCGTCTGGAATTGCAACGGGAATGGAACTCCGAAGAGGTTGGCCAGCGTTTCCCAGCCCTTCGTTCTACTCCAGGGTGACCAAGCTCCCCAAGATGGGATGAAGATGAAGGGGCCGGGCTAGATAAATCGAATCTCGTGTCAATGCAATTATTATTATTATTATTATTATTATTATTATTATTATTATTATTATTATTATTATTATTATTATTATTATTATTATTATTATTATTATTACCACCCCCGGGATCATCAGGGTCGCAAGAAGCAAGTTGCAACTCACTGGGCCAGGCTCACGCCTAGAAGCGAGAATGCCAGCTGCTCAAAAAACGCTCCCCACCCGCCTGCTGCTGACACGGTGAAACCCAGGCCCCGTTGTTGTCAAGGGGCATGGGGTGTGTGTGTATGCGTGCAAAAGCGAGATGGATTTCACACGCGCACCTCCAACCTCCTTTGCAAGCCACCCACACCTCCGAACGCAAGGCAAAACAGATTGCAGCGAGGCTCCGCGTCTCGGACTCGATCGTCCGATGGAAGGGCGAGAGAGCGGACGGGCCTTTGGACCCAGCACTGGCAAGGCAGCTCCTGCTGCTGTCGCTGCCGCCGCCCAGACTTATTGGCCGCAAAGTTTCGCTGCAAGCCGCAACCCAAGGAGAAGAAACCACGATCGGGCACAGGGAGGAGGAGTTGGCGGCGGGGGGGGGGGGGGGGGGAGAGGAGAGGTTTAGGCTCGGTTCTCCGAACGAAGCAACCCCATCCCCGGTTGCCCCTGCAAGGGATCGGGCGCTTGCCTCCTCCCCCCCCTCCCAAATGAGGCTGGGGTAAACTCTCGCATCCCTCGATCCAGGGGGCCTATTTCACACGCGCAAAGCTATTTATTTATTTATTTATTTTTCACGCGTCCCCCGATCCGCTGCGCTCTGGCACTAAGTAGCGCGGCTGACTTACGACTCCACAAAGTTGTGGGGAAACGGCAGCTCTTCTCCCACTCACTCCATCCCCCGGCCTCAGCCGAGGCTCCGCGTCCCAGCAAAAGATCCGCCGATCGCGGGGGGGGGGGAGGAGGAGGAGGAGGAGACGACACTCACCGTCGGCTGCCGCTACTTCGGCGGCCCCCTCGGTATGCGTTCGCCCCGCCAACCCCTGGCCGAGAAAGAAGGCAAGCGCCAGTCGAGTTTCTAAACCACCCCCACCCCCCCACACACCGCCGCCCTCCTGAAGCATCTCCCCTTCTCTCTCCCCCCCCACCACCGCTTTGGCCTCCTGGCCAAAAATAAAAAAAAAATCCCCTTATTCTTTAGAAAAGAAGCCATAAAGGTGCCTTCCCCAGCTACGATCTGATTTCCCCAGATCTGATCCGATTAGAAGGGGTTTGCACCCACCTCCCTAAGCGCAGCATTTTTCACTTGATAAAGAAAGGGAAACAAACAAACAAACAAAAAATCAAACCAGCAACCCAGCAAAACCAAAAAAAAAAAAAAAAAAAAACCCCAAAGAGAAGGTGTTGGGAAGCCTTTTGGTTCATTGAGAACCGAGGGAGGAAAAAGGGGGAAGAGAAAAGGAAGAAAAGTATTTACCAATTCACAAAGGCTGCCTTTTTTTTTTTTTTTCCCTTTTTCACGCAAAGTCCACCGCTTAAAAAAAAGCGTGATTCATTCGGATCCCAAGGGTTTATCCACCTTTCCCCGAAGCTGTAGCTGCGAGGCGGTCCTTAAATTATCCCCCTGGACGCTTCCAAATCGCAGCGGTTCATAGAATTTCTCCCCCTCCGTCCTCTTCCCAAGACTGCGAAATGAAGAGGGGACAAAACGCCACTATCCCATCCGGAATTCATCGGCGTCGAGCTTCTGAACCAAGCCGCCGCCACCACCTCCATTTAAATCCACCATCAAGGCAAGACCTAGGAAATGATCGAAACGCTACTTCTTTCTTCTTCTTTTTTCTTTTTCTTTTTCTTTCTTTTTTTTTTTTCGGATGCCACCCAGATAATCCGTCTAAATCCGATAGATTTTTGCCTCGATCTGAAATTGCCCTCTAAATGGAAGTCCCTTTGCTTGAGGTCCAGTGAGGTGATTTCGCACCACACACCGCGTCAGAAGAATTTTCTCTCTGTATGGGTAGTTTAATCTCGCTTGCTCTCCCTTTCTCCTTCTCTCTCTCTCCTGGATGCATAGTGCTCGCCAAAAGGAAAAGAGAGAGAGAGAAAGAATACCGAGAAAACGTTGCTTTTCCTCTCTTACGGTTCTCAACTCCCAAATTGCTGCTGGGTGAAAAATGGTACAAAGGTACCCCTCGTGGCCAAGAGGGGAATAACAGGAGCTTTTATTCCTCTTGTCTCCCTCCCTGGCGTTCATTGCCTTTCAAGACAACTCCGCTGTTTAGAGCATTTACTGTAAGGAGCCTATTCTGCCTTCTTAATTAGCTCTATATCTAGATGCAAAGAATAAATTCTGGGGCCATCCGACATAAAGGAATGAGAATTTTAGACGTCCCTCTTTGCTACCCGGCAAGCACCAAGGATCCCGAGGTTCAACCCTGAGCTACAACTGTTCCCTTCCATCTTCTACTGATCGTAGGTCAAACAAATCCCATTTCACAGGTGAAGGCAAGGACTTGTACTAAATCAGCATCTGAATGTAAGTAATCGTCAGCTTGCAACTTGCATTTAGTGTCTGTTCAAGGGTGCTGAGAAAAGAGACTTACAACTGATTCTCACACTTACAACTGTTGCAGTATCCCCATGGTCCCATGATCCAAAATCCAAGTATTTGACAACTGTCATATATTTATGATGACTGCAGCTGTCCTGGCATCGTGTGCAACACCATAGGCAACCTTCCTTGCCAGCTTCCAATCTAAGCAAATTAATGGAGGAACCGGAATTAGGGTTCACTGTGCGATTCACTTAAAAAACAGGGCAAAAAAAAAAAAGGTCATAAAATCATGAGTGACTCACTTAACAATTGCCTTGTTTAGCAATGAAAACTCGGGCCCCAACTGTGGTTTTAAGTGAAGGGTAACCTGTACCCTGTCACCCCTATTTTATGATACTGACCATGGCTTCTTCCCAAACTATTATTTGAATGGTCCTATCCCAACCCTTCTGAACATTCCATATTCTTCCTCTCTCTTTTCAGGGAGAGAAACATACTAAGACAGTGTCGGTGAACCTTTTTGCCACTGGGTGCCAAAATGGATTGTGCACATGTGTGCGATGGAGTGTCAGAAACCAGAAGAGCAGCTCCCCAACGCACACATATGGGAGCACCGGAAACCAGAAGAGCAGTTTCCCTGCGCACTGAGCTTCCGGTTTCTGGCATGCATGCATGCATGAAGACCAGCTGACCAGCTGTCATGCCCCTGATGGAGACTGACTCTAAGGGAGAGGAGGAGGTTCTGGAGGAGGCTAGGGAAGGGCAGAGGCCGGTTGAGTAGTCAGAGGAGGACCCAGGCCCATCCCCTATCCATCCTAGGGCGTGCAGGGAGGAGAGGATAATGGAGAGATGGGAATGACGTAGTCTATGGGGGAGGAAAGCCCCTTGATCCTCTTCATGGGCTGCAGCTGTGAGAACTGGTTAAAAGGACAGACATGTGTATGGGCCAGTGCTGGAAACAAAGCGTGGAAATATCTCTATTTTATGGTTTCTGAGTTTGGCATCCTTTCCAGTGTGTTATCTGTGGATGTCCTCCAGCCGTTATCTTGCCTGGTTTGTGTTGCTTTTCCCCTTCTTCTTGTAAATGTTTGTGTGGGAGTTTTTTGTCTTCCCTCAAGGGTACTCAGAGTTTGGAAGGAATAAAAGGGGCTTCACCTGTTTTCTGTCACTCTGTTTGTTTTGAGTCATCACACCAGCACACATGCATGTGTCAGAAACTGGAAGAGCAACAGGCGACAGCTGGAGAGATGGCTGTGCATGCCACTACCAGCACACGTGCCATAGGCTCACCATCACATCACTAAGGTGACCAGACTAACCTTGATCATGACTAAGTTAATTTTAATACCTACATAATATCCATATGTGGAGGTAGAGTCAGAAAGTACATTTCAACAGAGGAGAATATATATGTAGATGGGTTTGAACTGTTGAATCCTTGGTGCTTTCTGAGCTTGGTTGTTCTCTTGCAGGCCAACTGGTTGTTCTCTTTCATTGGTCATTCTCTTTCATTGCCCAACTAGGTAATATCATCACTGATGTTTGTTAACACCATGTTGTTGTCAGCACTGATGATGTTACCTACATCTGCAAATGAACAACCAAGCTTAGAGAACACCAAGGACACCACAGGAAATACACTGCCTATTTTCAGTCAATTAGCCCCCCCTAAAATATTTACCTGTCCACCCAGGTGGAATCCAGCTAAGGATGTTCTCAAAATCTGTTGGTCAATATGTAAAGAAATATAATACGTTATTGCTTTATCATCACTAAATCAAAGTCTGAATCTCTAATCAGACCTAACTGAAATCAGAAGCTTCTCTAGATTGAGTTTATAGATAGAGCAGGATTTTTTTTCTTGTGCTTTTTTTAAAAAATGTGTTTCTAAAATGAACATGCCTTTCAGCATGGATCCCTTTCTTCCGGCACATTTTACAGTGCTATGGCCCAGCAAGGGGAAAAATGTATCGGTTCAGACTGCTGAATACATAAAAAATGCACAACGAGCCCCATAAGCAAACGTTGCAACCAGAAGCATCCATCAGAGGTCAAAAAAGAGCAAATGGTGGAAGCAGCATTGTGTGTCATGATGCAAGCACCACTCCTTCTGTAAGTAGGTTGCGATGGAGAAGGGAAGAGCTTCCTTCATTTTGACAAATGCCTCTGAGGCTGCAGAAGTCTCTACTTGCAACATATTCTCTTTCCTAAAAGGAATTTTGTGCTCAGTACAATCTTCTTTACAGAAATTATGGGCTCCAGGCATTTGGATCTTTACTAGATGGTTTATCCAAGCATAGTTTTATATCTGTCCTGATGCTCATCACCTACATCAGTGTCTTACCTTGGTTCTCTCAACTCCTAGGTCACTATGAAATGATAAAATCAGTCTGGAGTTGTATGGTTCAAGAGAATCCACAAAGATAATTGTTCTTAGGAGATAGATAGATAGATAGATAGATAGATAGATAGATAGATAGATAGATAGATAGATAGATAGATAGATAGATAGATAGAATTACAAAATACATTATATATACTTCATATACTGTGTATATGAAGACAAAATTGAAGTATTGAAAGAGATAGGATTTGTGACTGGAGACTTCTAAGTATTGAAGCTGGATATGGAATATGGCAACTCTAGAAAATATTGATGGTGATGAAACAGAAATAAAGGAAAAGAAGTGCCAAACTTTTTCCAACTGCCTCTCTGATGAAACTCATTGATGACAGAGCTGGAGACATGGTAAGCCGCTGGAGAAAACAGTGAAAGCCTGGCTAACTGGCAGCTTTTACATTGGCTAGATTTATATTTCCAGTGGGGCTTTTTAAGATACTGGCTAGAGATAACAGCAGAAGCATATTTTAATCAATGTGTGCAATTAATTTGTTGGTGGTTTATACAGCTGCCCATCTCACCAATTACCAATTCATGTATGTTGTGCTTTCTTTAAATTCGATATACAATATATTCTGGGTTGAAGTTCTACTTAGAGTAGACACATTGAAAACTCATAAAGATTTCAATTCTGCATGTCTACCTTAAGTTCCATGGATGGCAAAGAGTCTCTTCCAAGCATAATTAAACCTAATTTAAAAGTTGATTTGAAATAATCTAACAAAGAAAAGAAAGAAAGAAAATTTTTTCAGGCACATAGAGATTAAAAAAAAAAAAAAAACATCTACATGCCACTCAAAAGAGACAAATAGAAAGTCCAAAAGGAAACAAGAAGACCAAAAACTCATCAACATCAGAAATCAACATCTATGAGCAAAGATTAACTCCAAGATTAACATTTGACCAACAGTTAAGATGTAAGCAACACCCCAATTAAGGAAATACCAATATAGACAAATAAGCTAACAATAAACAGTAGCCTAATTAAGGATTAAAACACGAAGAACATTCCTGTCAACACTGATAAGGCAAGCCACAAGTATACAAAAATAAGAGGAACCCTACTCTCTTCTAGCACTGATGAAGTTGCTGAGTTGGGTAATGAAATGTCTGCAAGAAAACCACCAAGTTCAGAGAGAACCAAGGATCCCTCAAAAACTTTCAGGTTAATAAAGGAGCCCTGGTGGATCATTGTCATCCTTCACTTTTAACACCAAACTAGATTCTTTAGAAATTCTTCCTACAAAGCTAAAACCCTTCCCTGTTTTGCTTCAAATATCTGATATCCAAAAATATACTGTCTCCACTCATGAATGTTATTTCCAGCAACCTGATAGATTTAGCCACTGTTTGACATCTCTATGAATTTCTCTGTCCATTTCAAAATGCTATCTTCCTCATAGAACTAGTGGCATGCTAGAAAGTAAATATTCAATATCTTTTTCCTAGGAAACTGCTCATGTATCATACTCATTCAACAGGAGTCTCCTTTTTCTGCTTACACAATGTTAAGTTACATCCCCCTCTCATGTGACTAAACAGTGTCAGCTTCAAAGTACTCATGTTCAGCAGGGCATCCCAAATGCATTCACAAGTCCAGCGTGTCGAGAACTCCAGGCAAGGTCTAAACCTGTCAGGAAATTTGATAAAAAAAATTCTGCTCCTGAGGTTTGGTGGCAGACAAGCATAGACTAATGTTTGTAGTGGTGACAGGATAATTTTGTACAAAGTTTGCCTCGTCTACCTGAAATATCAAAATCAACATGCCGGATATTTATTTTAAATTTAAATTGCATCTACAGCTTCAATAAAATGTGATGCAGTAGGAACCTGCACTGATGGTGAAAGAGATCATTCATAAGAAACCATTCACACACACACACACTTTCTATTGGCTAATGTCAGGCACTCCAAACTCCTCTCTTTTGTGGGGATGCAAAAAACCCTTCAATCATAGCTATGAAAATTGACAATTGGTTTACTGCATCTTCAAAAGAAAGGAACAGTTGAAAAAAGTAGCATAATCCAGAAATTAATCATAACAGTCGATTTTTCAAAATCCCAAGGAAAATCTCACATGCTTCCATAAACAACCAAGAAATCAAAGGACAAAGGTTTTGCCTGAAGATGTTTTGCTTCTGATCCAAAAAGCTTCTTCAGTTGCCAGCATGAACTGAAAAAGCTTTTTGGATGAGAAGGAAAACATCTTCTAGGAAAACAAAGAAAGTCCAGTTGCCTTTGGGAAAAGCTCTTTTGGGACAACCATGACCTGGATAATTGAGAATCTCCGTAGACACAGAACACCATGGATGTCCAATCCACTTTCCTTCCTCATTTTGCCTATTGCAACTTTCGTCTTCCTCCCCAAGTTAAGTTGGTTATCCTTTTATCTCCTATCGGGAACCACAGGGTTTAAGAAGTGCAAGAGTACCTTGGAGATTTAGAGGTAGGTTTTTCTGTATACAAGTAGTCCTCAATTTATGACCGGTCACTTAGCAACTATTTGAAGTTTTGACAGACCTACCTGGGGAATACTTACAATCATTACAAGTTACAATCATCATGGAAAAAGCTCAAACATGGTCATAACTTGGAGACTACTTGTATACATAACATGAAACCTCAGTTTCATTATTCACAGTTCAGGATCCATATTCTCTTGTAGTACTATGCATAATGTTATTCTGACTGGGAAATTTAGGGGTTTATAAATACATCTAGGCAGCTTGAGCTCAGGGGTGGGGAGTGGGAATTGCTCCTCCCTATTGCACCAAAACAGAATGCAGTAAACTGATCTAAATCCTGTTTAGTTTGTTGTCCCAGTGTTGTCCCAGTACTAAGAGCCAATCGGAATAGTGAAGGATTGAGTTTTCCCACCTGCAGTTCATTCTTTTTAGACCAGGTTGAGATAGGATAGTCCTTCAAGTAGAGGACATTTTTAGAGATAGTTGAGTAAGCTATTTTCTTGGTCTAATTGACCTCCAGGGGACAAAGGTTTAAAACATAATGACATAACTGGATACGGGCAAATATTCAAATTTATTTTTGAGTTTGCAAGTGTTTTAAAATCCTTTAAACAACTGCTTGTTTTGGAAGGTTGAGTAAAATGGTACTTGAAAGCTGTACAAATGAAATAAAATAAATACTGAAAAGATAGATAGGATAGGATAGGATAGGATAGGATAGGATAGGATAGGAAAGGATAGGATAAGACATAAGATATGATAAGAGATAAGAGAGGAGAGGAGTTTGAGAGGAGTTTGAGATGAGACCAGACCAGACAGATAAGCCCAATCTACTATGGGAAGATTCTTTGGGTCTAAAAGCAGGTTTTAGAGGGCAACTGTCCCTCAAAGACTGCAGGTTATTTACTCCTTGATATGTAAGACTGTTCTCTGTGAAGAAGGAACCTAGAATTGTTTTATTCTCTAGCCATCTCTTTTGTGCTCCTCACTCATTTTTGGTTTTTTCTCAACTGAAATAATCCAGCTTTATTCTGTTTCTTTAGGCAGGGATGGGTAACTTGAAACATATTTCTTTTTTCCACTTCTACCACTACTGCCTTATTTTAAAGGAATAAATATTCCCCAACAGGGAAAATGAGCACAAACATTTCACCATAGCTCCTTCTCATGCTATCGCTGCAAATGCCACTGTAGCTCTCAGAGGCTGAATATGAGAACGGGCAGCGAAGCTTTTCTCAAGCTTGTCACCTCTTAGAGAAGGCTATCTAACTGCTTGATTATTTTGTTTACTTATTTTACATCTTTAGAATAACCAAGTTGGAAAATATCTTATAATCCAACACCCTATTCAAGCAGGCACCCCTATACCATTTCAGAAAAATGATTATCCAATCTCTTCTTTAAAAACTCCAGTGATGCAGCACCCACAACTTCTGAAGGCAAGTGATTTCACTGAATAATTGTTCTAACCATCAGGAAATTTCCCCTTATTTCTAGTTTGGTTCTTTCTTTGATTATTTCCTGTCCACTGCTTCTTGGACCGGATAACACTATGTGCAACTTGCTTCATTACATGGGCATTTCAAAGTGTCTATATCAGTCTTGGAAGCCATTTTTTCCTTTGGAGCTTCAAGGCTGCCACATTTAGTGCTTGGGAAAGTGGGAGGGGGGATTGCAAGGAGCGTTGGAAGATTAGCCACAACAACATTCCTTTCTCTGGGCGTCAAGGACGATTTCCCTGTACCTGGAGGGGAATGACTGGAGGTAGTCTCCAGTTGGTATGAAGATATGATTGGACCATGTAATGGACTCGTGGGTGTAGGGGATGAATTATTGACTTTCTTTTGGGTGGGGGAAAACCCAGAACTCTCAGATTCAGGTTTTCCCAGGTGTGCCAATATGACATCTCTAATAAAATGGAACTTTGAGGAAATGCTAGCCAAGGAGTCTTTGTTCTTGGAGGTTGTTACTTGGGGCGTTGACAGTCTATCTTAATGTACTTTTTCTTCTTAGGTGTGGAGCAAACTCTAAAACTCCGATACCCCATCAAGTTTAATTTTGGAATGCCTTTGGGGTTCTTAGTATTCAAAGATGTGTAAATATCACATGGCTGGGTAATAAATTGCCTTGGATGCAGAGATGATTTTTAATAGGAAGAATCAGCCTGGCAACGTCAATAAGCTGCTTAATAAAAGATGAAGCTCTAAGTAATTGGAGTGTACTGAAGGTCAAGCAGGATGAAAATCTCAGGGCACCAAATATTCAGGAAATCCTGATAGATTTCATGGTTACTAACAGTCACTGTTGTTAAGCCTGTGTTCCCCAACCAGGGTTAAGGAGACAAGCTAAACAGAATGTGCAGCGTTAGTCAGATAGGCACACAGATAAATGAGTGAGATAAGCTTGTATGTTTATTAACATACAGTAAAAATAACAGATACGCTTGTGCTATCAAAAATATAGTTTATTCCGGTTTCCGGTTTTTGCCTGGCTTCGGGGCAGCAGGAATTCGCGACCGCTCGCGATTCCTGCTGTGCTAGCCGCCGAGGTACCCCCGATCCAAATGGGTCAGGGGGATATGGCTGCCCTGTAGGGATAGCCGAAGAGAGAGGGGAGCTGGACAGGGGGTTGGGGGTGTCGCAGACCCTCTCCTCGTCCTGAAAAACCCCTTTTTCCCAAGGCGGTGGAGCGGCGATCAGCAATGGCCGCCACGAAGAAGTCTGCAACTGGTTAAGATCATGCTGGAGGAAGCAAGAAAAGTGAAAGTTCTGGCTGAGCTGGGTCAATCAACATCCTTTAAATTTGCTGGAACTGAGCTGTCTGAATTGCTGGAGGATACATTGTATCCCTAAGAAGATCGAAAGCGGCAGAGAAACTGTTAAAGGGAACTTTTTTTTTTCTTCACTCTCCCACCCCATGAAAAAAGCAGAAGAAGATTTGAAATTTGTTTGGGCACTGAAGGTGAAATATTCTGAAAGTTGCTTGGACATTGGACTTAAAAATTTAAGAAATTGGAAAACCTTTATTAGAGGTATGGATTTTTGATTGTTTAAAAATTGATGTTGCAAGTGGGAAGGGAGTGGAAAAATATTGGAGCAGAAGTGGAAAAAGGAGGAGATTGCCAAGAATACTAAAAAAAGAAATATGGTAATTGGACCTCTTTGATTAAACAGTAACCCCAGAAAGAGAAATAGAAGAAGGAAGAAAAGTATTAACTTTTGGAACTTTCTTTTTGAATTACTTTTGACTAAAAATACTTGGGTGGTTGTTTTGGGGAAAGTTTTTCTTTTCAGGATGGCATCGTTTGTGGATGAACTAAAGATTGAATATCAAAAATATAAAAAGGAAGAACAAGATGGAAAAGATACTTTGGGCACTTCATTTCAATTTTTAGAAATGGCGTTATGTACTTATGAAAAGTTGATTACGCAGCAGAATGACTGGGACAAAGAAGAAGAGGATGATTGATGAACAATGGGTTTTTTCCGGGGAGGAGGAGAAAGAGAATAAGAAAAAGGGGATTTTAAGGTTTGAAAAAACAACCAAAAGAAAAAAGAAAAATGAGAGGAAAGGTGGATGCAAGGTTAGAAAGCAAAGGAAAGGGAATAAGAAAAGGGAAGACGAGAGACAAAGGGGTAAAAAAGGCAAGGAGAAGAATAAGCAAGAGAGAAAGGGGGGGAGGAGAAGCCTCAATGGTGGCAAGCAAGATCTAAAGAAAAAAAGCTTATTTAGAGACAATGGGTGAATCTAATTAAGGATAAAAGGGGGATTCTGGAAGGTATATAAGATTGTGTTTTTATATGTGTATTTAGAGTATAAAATTTATTGTGTAAATTTAGAATTTATTAAGCAGAATCCCAAGATAAATTAAGTATTATATGAAGTACTTTTAAGTTAGGGTAAAGGCGTCACTCCAAATAGTGTATAGGAGAAGTATAGTAAAAGAAAAAAGATGAATGGATGGTTGGAAACAGAACAGACAAAGAATGTTATTGAAAATGGTTATAAGCTGTTATGCTTTGATTGTTTGTGCACTGTTTTTGTAAAATTAATAAAATTAGTTTATAAAAAAAAAGAAAAGAAAATGATAATAAGATATGGAAGGATATATAAAATGAATATGATGTTTGAATTTGTATCTGTGTGAAGAGTTTTAACCCGGGATCAGGCAGCCTTCAGAAAAGATGTTTTAGTTTATTGTGTTTGTAAAATTAATAAAATTTGTTTTTTTAAAAAATATATAGTTTATTCCATTTAGAGTTTATAGCATAGTCAAAATAACAATCCATTAGTCATGTATCATTTTAGTCAGTCCATTCAAGGATATTCAATTAGCAAAGTCTGTGCAGAATATCCAATGTCAGTTCACTTACAATAAATCAGTCCTTTCTCTCTCCCGTTCCAGTAGGGAAAAAAGCAGTCTTCATCCAGTAATTAGGGATCATCAAAGCCAGAGAGATCAAGCTGATGTTCCTTGCTTCTTTTATGGTGCTTTCACAACCACTCCCTTAATTACAATCCTACAGTTAAAGTTGCAGACACTTTAACTAACAAACTATGATTACATATTTATTATTTTACCTAAACCGGTTCGGGTAAACAATGTTATCCCTAACAACTGTGCTGTATATGAGAACAGGGCTGTATAAGTTGATAGGCATCACATGAAGTTGTCTCCATAATCTTTGGCAGATTAATCAAATATTAATATTTATAATATTGGAATAGTATACATTTCATAACCTTCCTTAGCTTCTTTATCTGTACAGCTGCATTATGGAAGCTTTGTACATGCTAGTCAGGCACCCCTGGTGAGGGGAATAAAGCACAGCTTCTTTTATCATGGTGCTCATTACTTCTCAGCTTTGTAAACACTTCTATTTAAAATGACTTTTTTTTTTTTTTGAAAAATCACTTATCTGTTTAATTGGACTAACTTCAGTAATTTGATCAAGGGTTGCTTGTTTGTTTGATTTAGTTGACTGAGTGAGTTAACTGGGTAATTACTGCTGCTAAAAGCTGAAACCCAGGGTAGAGAAGACAACTGGGGAATGCAGCCAGAAACAGAAGAAGACAAATTTGCTGATGGGTGAAATTTGAACCAAAAGTAGGCTGAGCTTGCAGAACTTGGACTTCTGCAGAATTAAAGAAGAGAGGGAGAGGGAGAAAGACAGAGAGAGAGAGACGGAGGAAGGGAGGGACAGGGAGAGAGAAAAAATATGTAACACATTCATGCACACATGTATAATTTTATAAGGTCATTATATCACATTCCAACCCAAAACACACTCAAGAATAAACAGATTACAAGAGCTCAGAAATGGAGATTTGCTTCTTATCTCAGATTTTCTATACATCAAGGGACTTTTAATTCCAATCCAATGGGACCATCTCCTGCAATGATCATTTTTCACATGTATGAGTAAAAGAACAACAATGTAAGGCCAAATTGGCATTCCAAACTGGATCGAATTGAAAGCTCTGTTTCAGCATCCTTTTATCTCTTTAGCATGTACATCGATTCCTGTGCCTGTGAATGGATACACACTTAATTGTATGATAATTGTATTATAATAAATATAGGAAAAGGTTTCCCCTGTCAAGTCATGTCTGACTCTAGGGGGCAGTACTCATCTTCATTTCTTAGTTGAGGGAATCAGCATTGTCAGAAAACATTTCCATAGTCATGTGGCCAGCATGACTGTACAACAAGGTGCACCTAATATTATTACCTTTCCACTAAAGTGATACCTATTCATCTACTTGCATTTGTGTGCATTTGAACTGCTAGATGGGTAGGAGCTGGAGCAAGTAATGGGAGCTCATCCCATTGTGCAGTGCTCAGATCTTGAACTCAAGCTATCATCTTTCCAGCTGACAAGCTCAATGTCTTTAACCGCTGAGCCATCCTACCTCTGTATAATATATGGCTTACCCCAAAGACCTCTTTTTAGGGAAATGAGTGTTTTATGGGTACAAAAGCTAGAGTGATATAAAAGGATCACAAGGATAGTCCTACTGGGCATCTTGGTTGTCCACATCACAATTCATTTTATACCAGTGGAAGTTGTTGAAATGATTTAAGGGCCACCACATCTGGAGCATGTTCCAACAGGAAGACTAACCTCTCTTCAGAGTGAATTGCCAATTTTGTTAGGGAGACATCAATAAGAATCTGTCCATTAATCATACAATCTAAAAAAAAAAAATTGAAGGAAAATTAGCTTTCATTTATTTTCCACCAATTTTCATTCAGCTCTGATAATTGAGAATTAGTTTTATATATACTTTTCTTAAGATTGTTTTTTTAAAGTCCTGCTCTCCATTGAATAATCATGGTCTGGAGCAGGCATGTCAAAATCGTTATAACACACTGTCACCATGTGATGTATTGCAACTTTTTTCTCCTTCACTAAAATGGGGGTGGACATGACCAGCGCATGACACATCTGCCCCCATGTGCTGTAAGTTTGACAGACCTGATTTGGAGGGTTTTTGGCTTTGGTCATTTCATTTCAATCCTACAAAAGACATATTGAGGGAACAGAGGTGGTATTCAGCAGGTTCTGACCAGTTCTGGAGAACTGGTAGTGGAAATTTTGAGTAGTTCAGAGAATAGGCAAATACCACCTCTGACTGGAGATTTTACAGTATCCTTCCCCTGCCATGCCCACCAAGCCACGCCCACAGAACGGGTAGTAAAATAAAATTGAATCCCACCACTGTGAGGAAATCTTCCCAAACCCCTCTCCCCCTCTATGTTTTTTTTCCACCTTAGGAAGCTTCAGAGTAGAGAACTGAGATGAGTCATAATTATTCAGATGCCATTTTATGGGGACACTCATCACATGTTCTCAAGATTCCAGTGATATGTGCTGGGACAAACACGGTTGCATAATAATCTGAGGGAGATGTGTGATTAAGAAATATAAAATATAAATAAATAAAATAATCCTAATTAGACAAAGAAACCATTTTCCTCATTGTTGAAACTTATTAAGGTTTCTTTTTAAAAAAATACCTCTGCATAGATTCTTCTTTTAAGCAAATAATGTAACCAACCATTTAAGTAAAGAGAACTTCATAACAAAAGTGAAATAGTAGAAGGAAGAAAAATAACTTTTTTTTTCCTTTCCCCCTTTTTCTACTTACTGTTTCTCCCATTATAAATGCTGTTCCTTAAGGCCATATGCTTTTCTTTCATTCTTGACTTTGTGTGTGACTGGAATAGCTGATTGAAAATGTAACACAGAAAAAAGCTCTCATCTCCAAGACCTCTCAGTGCTATTCTGTGTCTGAATCTTTTTTCTCTCTCCCTCCGGAAGTCAATTCTTCCATTTAATCACTTTTGATCAAAGCTTATCTGACTGGGGCCACAGGAATACAAAGAATATAAACAAATATTTATTATCAATTAATATTATGAAGCTTGGACGTGAGAGGAAAACTGAGTCTCATCTTCTTACATCACTGAAAGCAAATATAAAAGTTTTGAAATATGACTGTCTAATAGTACTACAGTTTCCTAGAATGTAAAAGAAAAGCATATAGTTTCCATCTCTGTCTCTGTTGGCGTCTGACAGTAGCAAGGAGGCCATAAAAATGACTGGCATCTTCCACAGTTGCTCCCTAACAACAGGCACTTAAAACTCATTATAGGTAAGTCCTCGACATACAATGGTTTCTTTAGTGACCATTCAAAGTTACAATGGCACTGAAAAAAAGTGACTTATGACCATTTTTCACTCTTATGACCATTGCAGCTTCTCCATGGTCACATGATCTACATTTGGATGCTTGACAATTGGTTCATATTTATGACCGTCACTGGGTCCTGGAGTCAAGTGATCCCCTTTTGTGAACATCTGACAATGGGGAAGCCAGATTCACTTAACAACCATGTCACTAAGAACTGCAGTGATTCACTTAGTAACTGTGGTTAGAAAGGTAAAAAATGAGGCAAGCTTTACTTAACAAACATCTCACTTAGCAACATAAATGTTGGGCTCAATTGTGGTCGCAAGTCGAGGACTACCTGTACCTTTCATTTTTAGAGGACATAAACAGCTATTAAGATTTATAGCCACTGATCACCCATTCGCCCACGAATTTGCCTAATCTCTTTTGAAAACAGTACCAACTGGTAACCATCATCACATCTGTTGCCAGGGTATTGTGTATAATTGAACTTTGCATTGTAATTACTGAATCTCAGTAATTCCACATTTTAATACAGGGGGGGGGGGAGATCCTCTCTTTCTTTACTTTTCTACCAGCCGAGCTGCCAAATGCTCTTCCTAAAATCTGGGAAACCCAAAATCTAATGTGACACAGCATTCTTGTTAAACCAAATGGTCTAATTTAGGATAAAGCTTGTTCCAATATTCTTGAACATTAATTATCAGATTTTTGTTACACACCATGACTGGCAATATGTATCTGTGTAATCCATGCAAAGAAAGCCAACCTGGTGATGTGGTTAAGGCACTGGGTTAGGAACTAGAATATTTTGAGTTCAAGTATCTTCTCAAGCATAAAACCAACTGGATGAGCTTGGGCCAGCCAGTCTGTTTCAGCCCTAGGAAGGAGGCAATACCAAACCACTTCTGAAAATCTCACCTAGAAAACTTCAGGGATTACTGTCAGGTACAAGAAACCAGGAGCTAGAATATTATAGGAAAGTATTATGAGTTTATTTCCTCCTACCTATACACAAGAGTTTAGACTACTAACAGTCAAAGCAAATTTGTGCTAGATTAGAATCAACAGAATTCATGGTGGACTAGATTTAGATCTCTTGTGGAAGCTTAGTGACTCCAAACTGATGACACATTTGAGCCCACCCTCAAACTACAATTACTCCAGGCAGTTGTCAGGTTTCAATACTGATTCAAAGGCAAACAAACAAACTGAAAATCCACAGCAAGTAAGAATTTCCTTTGGTGACTTTTTATCCATGCACAGAGTTCATTACATTAAAACATGGGGAAGGAGAGAAAAAAATAAAAGGAATGGCAAGTTTCTAAAACAGCCTAGTAAAATGTTTTCAAGTTGATGACCAACTTGATATGGACCTATATTATTTCACATCTGATATAACCAGATTGCTGCATCAATAACATATACTTTTCAGACTAAATATTGTTCCCCTTTGTTACGCCTTTAGGAGCAGGCTGATTCTTAATCAAACTAGCAAGAATGCTTTGTGATTGATATAGCATGTTTATACTATATAATATTCTGAATATACTACAATGTACAGCAGAGTCCCCCAAAATTTCCAGATTGGTAGCCTGGAGCAGGAGGAAGAGGGGGGGGGAGGTCTAGGTATGTGAATGGGGCACTGAGCACCATGACGCTTGCACAAGGGAGGCCCTGAGCATTCGTAGTGCTTACACATGTGGAGCCCCGAGTATCTGCAATGCAATTGTGAATAAGCTACAGCCCATTTGCAAATAGACCGTGGATTGGTAATGGGCTGCAGCCCACAGGTTGGGGACTTCTGCTGTACATAAGGTAGTCCTCATCTTACAAGGAGGCTGGAAAGATCAGAAATGGCAATCCCATTACTACAGAATGCTGCAACTTTTGTTAAGTACAAGCTGGTTGCAAAGCACCTAGAGCAGAGGTGTCAAACTCGATCTCATTGATGGCTGCATCAGGGTTGAGTTTGACCTTGGGAAGGTGGAGGGGGGCATGGCCAGGGTGAGTATTACCAGCTCGATGTCACTGGTGTTGGGGGCACCTGTGGTGGCCCGAGCACTCTGCCAGAGAAAACAGGCTCCCAAGCTCTGTTTTCAGCTGCAACAGCCTCTTTGGGATGGCCACACATGGCCCTGGTGAACTCTGTTTTGAGCTGTGATGACCTCCTGCAACCCTCTGCCAGCAAAAATGGAGCTTGGGAGGGCCATGCGCGTTCCTCCTGAGCCCTGTTTTTACTGGCAGAGGCACCTCGGGCCAGTCCTTCACTGTTTCCAGGACAGCCCTGTGGGCCAGATTGAAGTAGCCCTCAGGCCAGATCCTGCCCAAGAGCCTTGAATTTGACACCCCTGACCTAGGAAGTGATCCAAGAGACAAGCTATGACAATCATAAGTGTAAGAATTTGTCGTAAGTCACTTTTTTTCAGTGCCATTGTAACTTTGAACAGTTGCTAAACAAATGATGGTTTAGCAAGGGCCAGCTATTAAGTAGTTAAGGAGATTCTACTTCCTGGAACATCTTGATAGATTACCTCACACTGAAATCTTTAGAAAGGCAGCTTTGATCATGGAATGTATCATTAAAGACACATGTGTAAGCAGCTCACGTTCATTTAACTAGGCCCAAGGGTGGGATGCTACCAGTTCTGCTCGGTTCTATAGAACCAGTAGCTCTGAAAAGCAGCAGACACCAAAACGGTTCTGTGTTTGCTGCTGTTTGCCCCCCCCCCCGCCCACCAGGGCTCTTACCTGTCCTTTATTTCCTGCTCTTTCAACCTCAGCTGCTTTGCATGGCACAGCAGGAAAAAGTGGCTTTTCAAATGCTGCGCACTCACACGCAGCACTTTTCAGCTGTCCGGGTGGCACAACTTAACGTAGTCACTGGACCAGTAATAACACCAGTTGAATTCCACCCCTGACTAGGCCTAATGGTGGTTTTTAAAGAGTCCTGCACACCTCCATGACAGCATACACAAATAGTTCTCAACTTGTAACCATTTATATAATGAACGTTCAAAGTTAAATGGCACTGGAAAAAAAAAAAATGACTTAAAGATGTTGCAACATCCCCATGACCAAAATGAAGCCACTTGGCAACTGATCTGTGTCGCATTGTCCCATGATCACCATTTGGAACCTTCCCAGTTGGCTTCTGACAAGCAAAGTCAATGGGAGGAATTCAGATTTGCTTATAATTCACTTAACATTGGCAGTGGTGATTCTCTTAACGACTGTGACAACAAGGTCATAAAATGGGGCACCACTCACTTTTAACAATTGTCTTGCTTAGCAATGGAAATTTTGGGTTCAATTATGATCTTAAGTCGAGAACTACCTATATAAGCATCAGTGTGGCTATTCTGACCAATATTCTGTATTCTCCTAATGTTCTAGCTAGACCATTATTCTTGCTATTATAAAAACAGAAAACCTTTACAAGGCAAAAAGACAGTTGAACAAAGCAAAGCAGCCTTTACCCTTTTAATGGTTGGCAACCATGTGAAATAGACATTTTCTGAATACATGGAATAGATTATTGTCATAGTTGACTCAGCCTTCCATCCTTCTGAGGTCAGTAAAATGAGGACCAAGATTGTTGGGGACAATATGCTGACTCTCTAACCCTCTTAGAGAGGGCTGTACTACACTTTTAAGTGGTATATAAGTAAGTGCTACTGCTATTGTTATTTCAGGAGCTGGTTAAGGAACCCTGGTGGTACAGTGGTTAGAATGTAGTATTGCAGGGTAAACTCTGTTCATAGCCTGGAGTTCGATCCTTACAGGCTCAAGGTTGACTCAGACTTCCATCCTTCCGAGGTAAGTAAAATGAGGACCCAGATTGTTGGGTATGCTGACTCCACTTTCGGAAGAGTATACTTTGTTTTTTCCCAAGGCAAAACTCTTGCATTGATGGGGAAACTCCATTTTGCAACTCCCAGGATAGAAACAGCATAGCATACATAGCATTTATCAAAAGCCTATGTCACTCAAAATTTTATAAGCTGGATTCAGAAATCCATATAAAGGAGGGACAAACTCTCTCATATTGTTGCTTCTTAACAATTGATATTACATTGTTTAAGTAACTAATATATAGCTACATTAAAGATTAAATTGCATGTGTTTGCATAAACATACTGATAATCACTTATAGTTCTAAGTTCCATGTATTTATGCAATTCTTTGAAGTCATTTGCATCCTTGGCCCTCATCACAGCTATCAATACCAAACTGGGGAGCTGAATCAAATTGTGAAAGTAAAGTTTTTCTTTTGAACAACTTTCAGGACTTCCCATATTCACTTTCAGTGCTTGGTCTTTCATTCTACTATATTCTACAGCCTGCATTATTCTATATCCACTTGTCATGCTCATGTTATTCCAGGACTTTCTGGAAACATAAGAAGGAAACATGTCCCAAATAATCAGCCTAAGAAGGAATGGAAAAAAAAGTTCTAAAGTTCAAGCTGTTGGATGCCTTCTGAAACAACTTAGTTCAACTCTTACAACAATCGCATAAAAATATAGTCTATAGAAATAAACTGCCTGCAGAATAAGCTAAAAGAATTCAGTGTGCTGAGTCTGGAGCATTGTTTCTCAATTTTACAATGTCAAGGTGTGTAGACTTCAACTCCCAGAATTCCATAGGTAGAATCAATGAAAAATGTAGGAGTTGAATTCCACATACCTGAAAAATTACCATGGTTAGGGAAATCTGGCCAAGAGGATTAGCAATGAAGCTAGCTTCCATGTGGACATATTTGTAGTTCTGAGGACCTTACCTGACTTTTGGCTGGTATTTCCATGGCCCCCATCCCTAAAAAGAGGATTAGTTTTTTGGATAGCCTCCAGGTTTAAGTATTCTTTTCATAAGATCTCCTTCAAAACACTTTGCTGCTTTATGGAGCTATTGGTTCTTCAAAGGGCTATTTCACCTCAATAAATCTTTCATGAAAGTGCCCTTTTGAAAGGCTTCAACAAACTGAAGTCATTCTCTGACTTCTAAGTGCTTGAGTGCAGCAGTTTTGCTGCTTTACTCCATCAATAAATGGGACTTCTACACATATGCAATGCATGAGTCAGGCCCGAAGTTGACATATGTGTAGCCATTTTAGTTAGGCTTAGTATATATTCTTTTTCTTACTTTCTCTTTGGCGGTTATGGGGGAAGAGTTTTGGGCTTGCCACATTCCTTAGGAGGGAGAAGTAGAGATATAGTTGTTAGGCAGGGGTTTCTTTTCAAATGAGGGAGGGCAGCCTGTCAAGGCTGAAATTGACATATGTGTAGCCATTTTAGTTAGGCTTAGTGTATATATATATATATATATATGTCTGGCATTCAGCTTTGTTCGGGTATTTTCCCACGTGGTGCTTTTAAAGTTGTAGCAACGTAGCAGAACACAGCTAACTCCCAGACCAATAAACACAGACCAAGACTCTCAACCAATCAGGAGGAAGAAAAAACCATTCTGACACAGCAATAGGCTGCCCCAAATTTAAATCTGAAACCACTGTAAAAGTCTGACTCCCAGACAAACACCATACAGAAGCCTGATGATGGCAGATGAGATTCTGCTGAAACGTTGCTACAACTTTAAAAGCACCACGTGGGAAAATACCCGAACAAAGCTGAATGCCAGACATGTAAGTACCCGCGAAAACTTAAGAAAACATATATATATATATATATATATATATATATATATATATATATATATATATATATATATATATACATATACATATATATATATATATATATATATATATATATATATATATATATATATATACATACATATACACATACACATACACATATACATATACATATACATATACATATACATATACATATATATATATATATATATATATATATATATATATATATATATATATATATATATATTTCTTACTTTCTCATTGGTGGTTATGGGGGAAGGGTTTTGGCCTTGCCACATTCCTAAGGAGGGAGGAGTGGAGATAGAGAGAGTTGTTTAGGCTAGGTGATTCTTCTTCCCATGGGAACAAGAGCTGACCAGGCTGAGGCCCCTTGAGGTGGAGATTTATGACATCAAGAAATATTTCATTACTTCTATTGCAGAATGTTAATTTTGGGGGGTTGTTTTTAACTTCTAATATTGTGGGGTAATTCCGGGTTGTGTCAGATCCAGAATTACCACAGACATTGCCAATTTGATACTTTCCTAAATAAAAGAAATTGTCTTGGAAAATGGACTTTGCTCTTTTCTTTTTAAATGGATTTCATCACTTGGAAACCTGACAGCATGTTTGTAAGCCAAAAGGGCAAGTTGTAGATGGAGGCAAATCAGAGTGGAAAAGGACTGGGACTGGAATTAAAATTAAGAATATATTCCTGATGCTTTATTTTTTTAAGATGAGGTAAAAATGCCTTTTTTGGAAAAAAATGAAGGTCATTTTTTTTTTCTCAAGTGAACATTCCTTGTTATGGAGTTGACTTTTTCCTATGCTTGGGGTATTTTATTGGGATTGAAATTATGTGGACATTAGTACTGAACTATAGTTCCCAGCTTCTATTAAGCCTGACTGTGCCTCTGGAGCTTCTGAGAATTGAGCAACATCTGTTAAGCTAACCATATGTTAATTGCAGGCCTTGCAATTAAGAAAGATTATCCTTTTGAATTTATATTATAAACCATGTTGGAAATTGAGTTGAAAAACATACCATAGAAATATTTAGAAGAAGGAACTGATATGTAATAATGTTGAGTGACCTTGGATAGAATGATTCTATTCATTCCTGAAGCAATTTCTATTCCACCAAAACATTCATATTTCCATTGAATCAAATATTCACATTATCCTCACATATAATGTGTCTTTCCTCATTTCATGTACTATATATGCCCATCTATAAACCACATTAAGATAATAAACAAAACACTGCTGTTTTTTTTAGAACATATCAAATTAATCTCTGCCTAAAACTCTCCCCATATCCTATGTACAAACTTAACAGCAATTATCTTACATTTAGATAATGCATATTTCGATACATGTAAATGGAGTCCATATGCCTCCATCAGCCAGGGCACATCAGCTGAGGCACATTAAATTCTTTAAAAGTATGGCCTTTTTGGAAGCCCATCTTGTTTTAACTTTATATATTTACTTGGAAAATTTATTTAGCCAACTGGTATTAATGTGACTCTGGGCAGCATGCATCAACTGAAAAAATTCAAAAGTTCAGATACCATTAAAACAAGTAAGAGATAATTGAGGACCTTCGATTACATTTTACCTCACAAGACAGGATCTCCTATTACCCTGGCTTCAAAACCTTGGAGAAGAGCCATGTTTTAATGCCTTTCTAAATGCCAATGTGGTTGGAGTATGTCTGAGTATGACACTGATATATTTACATATTTGCCTATAATTGAATAGATTTCATAGCTGTGTACCTACAGTATGCTTGAAATACACATACAGATGAACCTGAGTCCTTTTTCACCAGAATCAGGTGACATTTTAAATTATGACTCTGATTACATCTCATTATAACTGATGGTGTAGGATTATGAAGCATCTGGAGACCATTTCCAATCCTTTGATTACACTTGGGAAGCACCCAGACAGGCAGTGGGGAGTCCTCAAGTGTGGAACTAGCGTCAAATCCTTGCTCAGCCTCAAGAGATCCCTTTAAATTCCACAGAGCCTAAAGTACCTATTCCTCAGCAAAGGCTGGCAGTCTAGGGAGATTCCTGTATAATAGGCAGAATATAATAAAGTAGTTAATTATTGAACTTTACACATATGGATCAGAGGTGGTATTCAGCAGGTTTTGACCAGTTCTGGAGAACCGGTAGCAGAAATTTTGAGTAGTTCAGAGAACCGACAAATACCACGTCTGACTGGAGATTTTACAGTATCCTTCCCCTGCCATGCCCACCAAGCCACACCCACAGAACCTGTAGTAAAAAAAATTTGAATCCCACCACTGGATGTGGTTTGCTAAGTTGTGCCTGATAATGATTTTGAACTATAGTGTGCTCTTAAGATTTTTCAAACTGTGTGGCACAAAATCTAGGATTCTTCTAATACTTGATAAAGTTCTATGAGAGACTAAAGATATCTATCTATCTATCTATCTACCGTGTTTCTCACATAATAAGGCCGGGCCTTATTTTATTTTTGAGCCCTGAAAAAACGGCTAGGCCGTCTTTTCGGGGGTGACTTAATTCCCCCCCTTGCATCCTCACCAACAGCCGCTCCTAACAGGTGATCATGGCGAAGCACAGAGAGCTCCCTACTCCCACCTTTGCTGCAGACATCTTTGGCACCTGCCGCTGTTGCTTTCCCTTCTGCCCATTCCACCACCACATTTGGAGCTGCCGCTTCCATGTTTGGAGTGCCGCCGCCATTTGGAGCTTCAAATGCGGAAGTGGCAGCTCCAAACTTGACGGCGGGCGATCTTTTTATTTTGGTCCACACGAAGTTCAGAGCGAGCAAGAGAGGGAGACTGTGATGCCTCCATCCGAGATGGCAACCTCACTAGTGGATCACAATGTGGCTGGAAGCCCGAATTGGCGGGATATGATGGCAATCCTTTTGGAGCGAGAGGAAAGGGAGAGAAGAGTTGGGAGGCGTAATTTGTAGGAGGAAGTGGGTGTTCCCCACGGCAGGGAGCCCAAGGAAGAAGGGCCAGTAAGCAATGGAGAGCATCCCGTAGCTCCAGAAGCAGCCTAGAGACGCGCCCGGGAAGAGGTGCAGATGCTGCTTTGTAGTCCCCAAACCAACTCCAAATGCGAATGTGTTCCAAACGCGAAGCCGGTTGCTAAAGAGCCAGAAAGCAGCAAGGGCACCAGGTGGAAAGGACAGGGTCACGATCACACAGAGAGGCCCAAAGAGCGGAGCGCACATAACTAAAGGTGGCACACGCAGTTGGTTTGGGGACTACAAGGCAGCATCTGCGCCTCTTCCCGGGCGCGTCTCTAGGCTGCTTCTGGAGTTACGGGACGCTCTCCATTGCCTACCGGCCCTTCTTCCTTGGGCTCCCTGCCATAGGGTACACCCACTTCCTCCTGCAAATTACGCCTCGCAACTCTTCTCTCTCTTTCCTCTCGCTCCAAAAAGATTGCCATCATATCCCACCGATTTGGGCTTCCAGCCACGTTGTGATCCACTAGTGAGGTTGCCATCTTGGATGGAGGCATCGCAGTCTCCTTCTCTTGCTCGCTCTGAACTTCGCGTGGACCAAAATAAAAAGATCACTTGCCATCATGTTTGGAGCTGCCACTTCCACGTTTGGAGCTCCAAATGGCGACGGCACTCCAAACACGGAAGCGGCAGCTCCAAACGTGGCAGCGGAATGGGCAGAAGGGAAAGCAACAGTGGTGGGTGCCAAAGGTGTCTGCAGCAAAGGTGTTTGGTGGGAGTAGGGAGCTCTCCGCGCTTCGCCATGATTGCCCGTTAGGAGCGGCTGGTGGCAAGGAATTCCTGCCCGTCGGGCGCTCCTAACAGCAAGTCTCCCCGCCCTTCCCCCTTATTTTGCATATTTTAAAATAGGCCTAAATTTGGGGGGAGGAGCTTAATTTGATTTTATGCCCAAAAAACATGCTGGGCCTTCCTATTGGTGGAGGCCATATTGTTGGAGAAACACGGTATCTATCTATCTATCTATCTATCTATCTATCTATCTATTTCAAATGCAGGCAATTTTCTCTCATTAAAATTTTGTCTCTAGATCAAGGTTCTTTGATTGATTGATTGATTGATTGATTGATTGATTAACACATTTTGCAATACTGAATTATCTGGGAACAAATGAGTAAATCTTGTGGACTTCAAAGAATGAAAACTTTTGTTCATTGTGCTAAGATAAAATATGAATTTTCCTCATTTAGCCTTACCACATAATGTCAATTACCTGGTGGCTTATTTATCATTTAACAAATCACAGTAAAAGAAACTGCAGCTTAGCAATTGTTATTTGGTCACGAGAGAAGAGAATGATCTAATACCTTGATTGGCAGGTATATGGCAAAAGACTGTGGTTCAGAGGTTGGAGCCCAGAGCTTGGAGCTTTAATCCCAGTACATTTCAAGAATATGGATTCACTCTAAAAGACTGCTACAGACAGAACTCTTTTCACCCCATGGATCCTTTAGGGAATCACACAGCGAAACTCCTTCAGGCAAAGTATGTAATGACCAAAGGAAAAAGGAAAAATTTGCTCGGGTTATGTATCAATTTGCCTTTTCCAAGCTGCCTACAAACCATTCTGCCACTGATTCTCTGCATTTTGTCCTGCAGTTATCCAGTTAAAAGTTATGCATATGAAAATGCATGTATTGGAGTAAGCATACAGAAAAATAGGGACTTCAGTGAAAATCAAATGCAAAAGGATATTACTTTAGGGAAAAAGTGTTTGCAAAAATATGTGCATATTAGGGAAGGTAATGTGTACATTGGGAGTCATGTACCTGAAAATGCATACTAATTTTGTGCAAGCTTGAAAGACAAATTTGCCAATGGATGCCAGAAAGAGATGAAACTAATTTAAGATTGGAAAAAATGAGAAAAAAAAAAAGGAAACTATCAAGAGTTTGTGTATCCCTACAATCCCTGCAACTCCACAACCTACTCTTCTTACTTTAAAGAGCTTTTTTTGATGGTATATGTTAGGGACAACATTGGTTACCTAACTTAGTTTGGGTAAAAATAATATATAAACTATGTTAGTGAGTTTAAGTGTGTGTATCACTTTAACTGAAAAACATGTATTTTGGGTGCGGTTGTAAAATCACCATAAGAAGGAGCAAGAGAGCTCATTGTTAACTGGCTTTTTACTGAAGTAGCTGACAAATGTTGGATTGATGGTGATAACCGCCTGTTTTTCCCTGCTGTTGCTGAAACAAAGAAAAAGGGTTTGATTTTCTTCATATCTCTGACTGCAAAAGAGATATATTGCTGGACTGATTATTTGTAAGTTTACTGACCTCTATTTCGACACTGGACTTTGCAACTGATTAATACCCGGATGGACTGAACTAGTGTATAACATATGGACTGTTTTGACTATGCTATAACTCTTGCTGGAATAAAAAACTATTTAACTGGCACAGTGTATCTGTCTTACTGAGTGTAAACTGCAACAACATTTATCTCTCATCATTTGCCTGCCTGCTAGACTGCCATTGCACGTTCTGCTAGGGTGTGTATCCCTAACAGTATACTTATTTCACAAAACTTTATGTATGACAGCCAATGTTTCTCTGAAGGATAAGCAGTTTTTTCTCACATTTCTCTTAAAAATGTGTCATTTTGATTTAACATTTCAAATTGGAGGTATGAGTACAAAACTTCTATGACTTGCAAATGGTTTGTAATGGTGCCACATGTTACAACTCACACAGACCAGAACAGTCCCTCAGTACTTTTTAAATAAATCTTTATCTGATAAATCTATAGAGAAAAATAGAGATTGTCCAAGACATTTTCGAAGCTTCAGAGAGAAAGTCTAAAGATCTGGATTTGACCATTGGGTGTCTTTTATAGTACTTAAAGAATATACTGTCTGAGGCAGGTGAGGAGTCACTTTTTCTTATGGTAAAGCTGGCTCTGGATTATAAATTGGATCCTTTGGGAAATAAATAAAATACGTTTGACCATTTGCAAGCTGTATCAAGGCTTCTGAATTTAATGAGTAAAGCTGAGCCTTAACATTTGCAGAAAAGCACAAGATGTATTTATGGAACAGTATGTTATAGGAGACAAACCACACATTTTGCATACACAAAGATACTTCTGAAGCAATCCACAGTACCCATAGAAAGGGATGGAGAAAACACAATACCTAAAGAGTTCTCACACTGTGTGGTTGTGGTTGTTAAAGAGATTGGATAAAAATCATGAAAGCTATATCCACTTACAACTAGTATCCTAAGATTGGATTCATATAGCATGTTAAATCCAGGTTGGCAAAACTCAGCTCACATTTACCTAGCACACTATGACAAATTATGACTGATTACAGTGGCCTCATTCATGCTGCATGTTAAGACAAGGGCTGGTCTTTCATAGCATTGTGAATTATTATATTCTCAACTCTGCCTAGTCTAACATGTTATGGGAACCTATTTGATGTTGTCTACAAAATCTCTATCTTCAGCTGAATGCCAAAGATTGAGAAAACTTAATCAACTTGCCAAAGGTAATGCGTTGAGAAACATAATGATGGAATAATACATTTGAATATGAACTACAAAGATACTTGTTTCATTTAATCAGGAATTATAGGCAAGAATTAAGGCTATTAAAGATAGAGGTAAAATGCTAAGATATTTAAGAGTTTCTCCCACCTCTGCTATGGGCACTACTTCCTCACTATACATAGATTAATTTAATGAATCTGCTATCTAAATTACTATATAGATTTAGCTTCATAGTCTAAATTACTATATCATGTAAGTATGAAAGGTGATTGTACAATGGAAAGTTGACACATGCACCTTCCAGATTTGGTGATCCACAATTTTAATTTTCTCCACTATTATTAACAATGCTGTCTGCAGGCAAAAAAAAAACAAAAAACAGTCTTGTCCAACACATTCTGGAGAATGTTGATCTAAAATCCAAGCTCTTCTCTTCAATAAAATATGAGAGCATCCAGGGAGTAAAATAGAACCAGCAGAGTGAAGGCTTGAGGAACAAATACAGCAACTTTTCCTAATCTTCAATTTTCAATATCAACAAAGAATGCATAGGGAAATCTGGGATTGTAATCCCAACATACTGAAGTATATAAAGTCAGAAAGGGCTGCAATGAAAACAGGAAGCTTGAAATAGCAACAATAGATCACAAGTACATATGTAAACAGGTAGCAATAGCAATAGCACTTAGACTTGTATACCGTGCCAAGTTTGTGAGTAGAGTTTGCCTGCAATACTACATTCTAACCACTGCATCACCAGGGCTCTAGAAGATCCAGAAGATATAGAACGGGGGTATCAAACTTGTGACCCACAGGCCAGATGTGTCACACGTCCACATTCATTTTAGCAAAGGGAGAAAAGTCACAATACATTACATGACAACAATGTGATGAGTTTGACCCCCCTGATCTAGAAGATTTAAACCAGAAGATCATTCTGATTTAGAACACTGCAAATGTCTTTGAAAGTGTGTGAAACTACAGTATTCCAGACATATAAGTAATATTGAATCCTCTGTAATTTATTACCTTTTGAAAGAGCTCTGAAAAGACTTGCCTGAAAAGATCAGCAATGATAAATAAAATAAATTCTCAGAGTCCAAATTGTGAGTTTCCATTTATAAGTCAAGTTAGAACATTGAGGATAATAATGAAACATAAACTCACCAACAATATTCAGTACTTTATTATATTGTAATGTATATCTACTCTTTTCATAGCTGGCTAAAGATTTTTATCTCAATTCTTGGATTTATTTAAATCTTTAATAAAAGGTTAGATTCTATATTCTGCATATTTGTATGTCTGTAGTGGGAATGGGGTGCAAAGTATTCGTTCTCTTATTACTTATTAATTAGGAAAATTGTCAGATTCTGATGCATGTTTTACATAATATATAGTAGGTGGAAGAGCACACAATGTGCTTTTTAATCACAAATTATTGTTTAAGATAATTAATCAGGCTTTTTTCAGCTTAATAAAATAAATGAGTCCTTGATGAGAAAATCAGACACCATAATTTTGGACATAAAAACAGGAGCAGGTAGATATGCTCATTAGAAGAGGAAACATAAGCTGCTCAGAGTCACTTTGAATAGTGAAATGGCAGGATATAAATTTAATTTTAAAAAAATGAGTCAGAAGAAAGAATTTGGTGAAATCTTAAATGTGTCAAGACAAACAAATGGAAGCTCCACTTTTACTGAACTGCTATTACTCAGAAGTTTGGGCTGAATATCACAGAACAGAAAATTTAATTCTGGAGTACAAGTTGACTAAATGACAGGAAGCATATAAAGGGCAAAAGATAGAGAAACTCTTTGACCTGGACTGCAGATTGTATTAAGTCATAATGTGATTTGTTAGTTTCAGAGTTGCAAGTTATGTGACTCAGCCAACTGTATTTGAGAATTTATGTCTACCCAGGCAAAGGCAAAATAGTATAAAATGCCTCTGGAAAGTTCTCTTCTTTAAGCAGGGGATTCATTTATTAGGTAAATAATGACTCCAAGCTTTCATGACAGTCTCATGAATAAGTTTACCCAAATAAAAGTTTGGGGAACTAATTAGGATGAAGCAGTTCCCGAGATGTCCAGTTCAAAGTCCAACTAAAGAGACAGTATGCATACTGAGCCATCAATAAGAAATTTCACTAACCATTGAATTGCTCCAATGAGCAATGAAACCCAATATATTGAGAAAGGATGACACCTGAAATTTGTAAGGCTGATCCTTATCTAAGTTGTTGTTATAGTTGCAATCTCGTAGGTTTAATAAGTACTCTTCTATTTTTAATTGCTCTGTGGAAAGAAGAAATATATAGGAGGGAAAGCCACATCTTCATTTTGTAAAGCATGATGGTCTCAGTATGTTTGTAATTACACTGACAGCTTATGCACCAGAGTCAAATTCCTTGTGTGTCAATCACATGTGGTCAATAAAGAATATCGTGTTGTATTATATAGTCTTTTTGGTAGGTAAAAGAACAAAATCCGACTTTGTTCCTAGAACCTATATATAGGTCAATCCACTATTGACCTCACTCAACTCCTAAGAGTTTGTAAGGGGTTTGCATAAGTGCACAATCATGCCTACCATCCCTGTCCTATTGTCCCCATTTATTCATACCTATTTCCTGTATTCTTACTCATGTTTATACTTATACCTATTATCTTGTAAGCAATTGACAAATCAAATAAGCAAATAAACAAACAAACAAACAAACAAGCAATCTTCTTTTTCTGACTGGAAACAGAGAAGGCTTAGATTCAGTGTATTAATTTATGCTTGATTTAGCTATGGTTTACCCAATGAAGCACGATTGCCTGGGTAGACATAAATTCTCAAATACAGTTGGCTGAGTCACATAACTTGCAACTCTGAAACTAACAAATCACATTATGACTTAGTACAATCTGCAGTCCAGGTCAAAGAGTTTCTCTAGCTTTTGCCCTTTATATGCTACTTTCTATTTAAGCTATTCTTCATGAGAAGGTCATCTTCCAGCTTAATGGTGCATTTGAATTGTATAAAAGGACCATTTCTCCTATGAGTCCATCTTTGACAGGCCTACAGAGTGGGCACCCTGATACTTTCCCCAACACTGTATTAAGGTAAGAAATTCATTTCATTCACATTATCTCCATCTATCAGAGAGATAGCCAGAGAAAGATAGGAAAACAAGACCAGAGAAAGATAGAAAATCTTGTAAGCCAAAAGAAAAGGGAAGAAGCATGTATATTTGTTTTACATTTCTACATTTATCTATACATTGTATATCTCTACATTTGCACCAAATAATATCAGTTTAGAGTGAAATTGCTGTGATAAACAAAAATAATGCTGTAAACATGAAAATATGTAGTGTGCATGGTAAGTAAATGTAAATATAGTACAAGTTAATATTTCAAAAGTTCTTAGCATGTATTGCCATATTCTATGGAAGCTACTTCAGCTTGTTAATTCTTCTTTTGTGTGCAGTCTGTTCATTAAACATAAAACCTAGGCACTTATTTTTATTTATCAAACATTACATACCTTTAACCTATAAGTTTATAAGCGAACCCATTGCTTTAATTTAAAAAAAAAAATATACCAAAGGATTTTCCTCTTCTATGAAGGAAGCAGATGCTGGGAAAGTCTGATTGATTGATCAGTTGACTATATTCATCTATCTATCATATATTGGCATACTGTTCTTCCAAATAAGCATAAATATGAATAATAATGCTTTAAAATAGACTCTATTTGTTATGTCTGGGTCCAAGAATGGAGATGAGACTCAGAAAGTGACTACAGCTCTTTATTAATGACTTCCGATCTGAGCAAATGCTCCTAGCCACAGCAGCCCCTTTTATAGAGCTGGCTGTGGCTAAACGGCCAATGACAGTAATTTGAGCTTGCCGTGCTTGGTTCGCCCAATCGCAGCAGCCCGTTTAGTAGTCAATCAGATCAGTCTGGAGCGACCAATCACGACCCACTGTTAGCGGACCAATCCGTTTTGCAGGCTTTCAAGCCAGCTAGTCCGGAACACCCCTCCCATCTAGGTTCCATCTAAGGGGTGGGGTTATATAGTCTCGCAGGTAGACGGGTCTTCGCACCTGTCTACCTGACTTGCGCTGTTCGAATTATCTTTGCTCGGTCTCAGGTTCCGATGGGCTGCTCGCCTGGAACGGTGAGCTGGTTCCGTAGCTGTGACTCCCTTCAGGTGAACTCAGACTGATTGACATGCTTCCTTCGGTGCTACTGCTTGTGCTCTCAGGATTCACTGGACCTGTTCGGTTGCTGCTACCAGGTGAGACGATCAATTGCCAAGGCTCTTCTTCAGCTGGTGAGTACTGTAGGCTTTGATGTGGTGATCGTGGGTTTTTTTTTTCTCTGCCAGATGTTGGTTCAATTTCAGAACCCCCGGTTTCCCTTCCCCCTCTGGTTTCGTGGTTAGGGTCACTGATGGGAGATGTGGTTAGCCTGGATCGCAGCTGATCGATGTGGCGTTTCCACACTCTCCCATCTGTGGTTTCCAGCTGGTAAGAGCGAGGGCCTGTAATTTGAGTTATTTTGGCAGGGATCCACAGAGGGTCACCTGAAAAGTTCTTAGCAAATACAGGGTCTCCTACCTTGAAGACACGGTGTTTACTGCTGGAGCCCAGGGGTTTTTCCGGGGTGTATGCAGGGTGTAGGTGGTCTAAAGGCGATCTGAGTTTTCTGGCCATCAGAAGCTCAGCCTGGCTTTTGTTGGTCGTGGTGTTTGGTGTAATATGCTGGAGAAGGAGCATCCTGGTGACTTTACCATTTGTTCAGCTCTACCATTTGCCACTGGGTGAGCCGGCGATGTCAGTGCATGTCATATGCCACAGTCTGCTAAGTATTGTTCAAAAGCCAAGGCGGTAAATTGAGGGCCATTGTTGGATACCAGAACATCAGGTAAGCCGTGCGTTGCAAAAAGTCTGTTCAATTTCTTGATGACTGCATCTGTGGTGGTAGTCTTCATTTTGTTAACCTTGAGCCAGTTCGAATATGAATCTACTGTTATTAGGAAGGTATGCCCTTTTGTAGGTCCCGCAAAATTGATATGGATACGCGACCAGGGACCCCTGGGAGTTTCCCATTTGGCTGGTGAGGCTTTCGGTGGGGCTGAGTGTGTCTCTTGGCATTTGCTACAGGTGGCGACCCAGGTTTCAATTTGTTTGTCCATACCTGGCCACCAGGCGTAGCTCCTCGCCAGCGTTTTCATGTGTACGATGCCCGGGTGCCCATCATGTAGTAATTGTAGAACTTTTTTTTGTAGTTTTGCTGGTATAACCACTTGGTCTCCCCACAATACGCACCCCTTTTGTGAGAAGAGTTCTGTCTGTCTGTTCTTGAGGGGTTTAAAGATTTCGTTGGGTTCGATTTGTGGCCATCCCCTCTCCACCCAGCTAAGAACTCGTGCCAAGCATGAGTCTTTTTTGGTTTCCAATGCGATGTCTTGAGCTGTTAGTGGAGGTGAGGGAAGTGTCTCAATTTGTAGTGTTGATAGTGTGGGAGCTGGGTCATCTTGGAGTTCTGGCAATGGGGAGCGGCTCAAAGCATCTGCATGGGGAATGGTTTTCCCCGGGCAATGCCTCAATTGGTAGTCATAGGCGGCTAGGAACTCCGACCATCGTGTCATTCTAGGGGATAGAATATGTGGAGTAGGTTTGTCACCAGCCAAGATGCCAAGTAATGGTTTATGATCTATGATGATGGAAAATGATCTCCCATACACATACTCGTGGAACCTTTTGATTGCAGATATGATAGCGAGGGCTTCCTTGTCTAGGTGACTATAGTTCCTTTCTGTTTTTGACAAGGTTCTTGAAAAAAATGCAATAGGCGCCTCTGTGCTGTTTGGTAGGACGTGGCTCAGGATGGCTCCTACTCTGAAAGGTGAGGCATTGCAAGTCACAGTTAAAGGAAGTGTTTCATTATATTGGATGAGCACTGCATCCAAAGTTAAAAGGTCCTTTACTTGTTGAAAGGCATGCTCCTCCCATTGTCCCCAAATCCAGGAAGCCTTTTTATCGAGGAGTCTATAAAGAGGTTCAGCAACGGTTGCCTTCTGGGGTAGGAAATTGTTATAAAAGTTTTGAGTTCCAGGAAGGCTTGAAGGTCTGTTTTGTTTTGTAGTCTCGGGGCATTTTTGATGGCAGCCAATTTCTTTTCTGTAGGTTGAATTCCTTGTTTATCAAGGAGGTAACCAAGAAATTCAACCCTTTCAGTGCATAACTGGCACTTTTCCTTCTTTACCTTGAGGCCAGTATCTTGGAACTTTTGTAGGACTGTTCTCAGTTGTTGTTCTAACTGATTCCTTGTTGGGGCAGATATTAACACATCGTTGAAGTAGGGCACGACCCTTTTAATGCCATGCAACAACCTTTCCATCAAACTTTGGAAAATGTCTGGTGCTCCGCTTACTCCAAACTGGAATCTGTTACAGTTGAACGCGCCTCTGTGCATAACTATGGTTTGGGTTTCAGCAATTTCAGCATCTACTGGTAGCTGTTGATAAGCTTGGGCCAGGTCAAGCTTTGCGAATATTCTGCCATCCCCAAGTGAGTGAAGGAGGTGCTGGACCATGGGTACTGGATAGATGCTCTGCTGTAAAGCGTGGTTGAGGGTGGCCTTGTAGTCCCCACAGATTCTCAAAGATCCGTCAGGTTTTATGGGGGTTACAATTGGGGTCTCCCATCGGGCGTGATCAATGGGTTCTAACATGCCTTGTGTAATTAGTTTGTCCAGTTGCTTGTCAATTTTTGGTTTGGGAGCAAAAGGGACACGGCGTGGTTTTAGGCGAATGGGTGCGATATCAGGGCAGAGATTAAAAGAGATAGGGGACCCCTTGTACTTGCCTAGATGTTCACTGAAGACTTCTTGGAAATCCCGGATGAGGGCCACTTCCCAGTCTTCATCTACAGTCTGATTGATGCCTGCCATTTTGATTCCTAATGGCGCGAACCACTGTAGACCCAGTAGGCTGGGTCAGTCTCTGTCAATGATGGTAAAAGGTAGTATTGTGGTGTGGTTCTTGAAGGAGACCTGGAAATGACTGGAACCAATGACTGGAATCCGGTTGCCCTGGTAGTCCTTTAATATAAGCCTTTGAGTGTTGAGGTCCTGGCGGCGGATGTTGGGAATCAGCTGCTTCAGGGTTTTCCAGGAGACCATGGATAGGGAAGACCCGGAGTCCACTTCCATGATGCATGGTCGATTTTCAATGTTGACCTCTACATGAATTTTTCTGGTGTCTAAAGATGAAACGTGGCCGATGGTGATAGTCTGATGTGCTTCTTCCCATCTGGGTGCGCCAGTAAATTTCCGGTTTCTGTTGTACTGGCTCCACTGGTTGTTTGGGCAGTCCCAATTAGTGGTGGGGTTGCCCTCTGTTTGTCGGAGACTGTTTTCTTTCCATTTGGGACTGAATCCTCTTTTGTTTCGGCATACTTTAGCAATATGCCCTCTTCTCTCACAAATACGACAGATAGCATGTAGGAATCTGCATTCGGACATTTAACAAATGTCTCACTTAACAACAGAAATTTTGGGATCGTGGTCATATGTCAAGGACTATCAGTATTGTAGTGAATGGCTTCTGAACTTTGACTTCTTGGAAATGGTATTACTTTTATATTAGGGTTGGAGTATCAGCTTTATTTTTGTAGTTAATGATAGGATCTTGCTGCTAAGGTTTTGCTTTATATTTATTATAAAACCACCATGAGTTTGTTTTTATTGGGACTAAGTGAGTTATAAATGTGACAAATAAATAAATAAAAATAAATTATAGCATCAGTTAGCAAAACTAAGAATTACTAAGGCTGTAAAATGTTTATGCTATTTTATTGATTTTATAAAGGTTTTTATGTTGCTTTGAACTTGGTAGAGCATTATAACAGCCTATAATCCATTTTCTGTCCCCTCGATCATCTTTATTTCATTCTTTCTCTTGTTATACTACAAGTCCAGAATTATTGCTGTATGGGTTTTATTCCAACTCTCTTTCTCCATATTTTTTTTTGGCTCCCTTGTCTATTTTGGTCAATTTTCCCCTCTCCTCCCCTTGCTGCATGTTTTCAAAGTAGACAATTTTACAAGGAGTAAAATTTAGTTAAGCAAATTGGGTACTACAAAAGAATGCTCATCAGTGATATTCAAGAAGGTGAGAACACCAAAAGACAGGAGGTAATTTAGGATATGACTCATAGAAAAGGAAAAATAAATAACTCAATAAGCAATTTCTTGTTGTTTATGAGCAAAGCCTTCCTGTAACGAGATCAGTTATTCAGTGTAATAATGTCTCAAAGGAATGCTAGAAATCCATTTCTTCAGACACTTACAAGGAGAATAAAGGAAGTGATCGAAAACACGGCAGAAAGGATAGAAGTAACCAAATGAAGCTTGAGTATTTTCAACTTCCTCCTTCCCTATGATATTTATTTTGAAGGTGATTCCTGATGCTTTCCTTTTAGACTGCGTGAAGACTCCCCTAATGTATTTAAATAGTGGTTTTATCCAGGGGTTGGATTCTACCAGTTCACACCTATTCACTAGAACTGGTTGTTAACATTTTAAGCAGTTCGGAGAACTGGTTGTTAGATGAAATTACTGGTCTAACCTGTAAGGAAGGCAGGAAGGAAACATTCTGGTGTTGCTTACAGAAACTGCCTCTCCGTTAACCCTTATTACATTCTTGGCAGGACTAGACTTCCTGTCTCTGGAACTTCTCTGGAGTTTTTTTTCCCCTTCTTTGCTGGTACTTTGCTTGTGTGGAGCGTCCATTGAAAAAAGTGACTTATGACCATTTTTCACACTTACAACTGTTGCAGCATCCCCACAGTCATGAGAGGCCAGGTGAGGAGATGCATGTCTCCATGTGAGTGATGTTGAGTTGGCCAAGTCCAGCCAGTCACATGACCACCAAGCCATGTCCAGCCAGTCACATGACCACCAAGCCACGCCTACCAACTAAGCCATGCCCACAGAATCAGTTGTTAAAAAATTTGAATCCCACCCCTGGTTTTATCTACATGGAATATAGACATACACGTACTTTAGTCAGACCTCAAACAAACAGCAATCAGCAATTACAGCATGGAAGCAAACATGGAGAGAGAGATATGTCCCAACAGGGCCTCTTCTTGTTACAGGCTCTTAAAGTGATATCAGCCCAAAAACCTTGCTGACTCATTCCCAATATTATATCATTGTCGCAGCTGGTCAGCTTTTAAATCATTATCCTGACACAAAACTTCTATTGTTAAGTGCATTTTGCCCCATTTGACAACTTTTTTGCCATGGTTGTTAAATGAACCAGTGTAATTATTAAGTTAGTAACATGGTTCTTCAGTGAATCTGGCTTCCCCACTGACTTTGCTTGTCAGAAGGTCACAAAAGATGATCATATGACAGCCGGGACACTACAACTGTCATAAATATGAGTCAGTTGTCAAGCGCCTGAATTTTGATCACATGTCCATAAGGATGCTGCAATGATCATAAGTATGGAAAATTGTCATAAGCTACTTTTTCAGTGCACGTTGTAACTTCCCAATGGTCACGAAATGAATGTAAATAAATGTAAGTCGAGGACCACCTGTAACAAGAAATAAGCCAGCCACAATATCAACCTACTCTTCTTTGTGAGCTATCTTGCTTCTTCTTTCTCAATCCCTATTATCAGCTTGCTTTTATTTAGTCTTTTAATTGGGATTGCCAGTTGACTAAGGCAAATACCACTCCCCATTCCCCAGGAGATGGAAGGAAAGATAATGACAAAAGATTATCTGACAGGGAACTTTTCCAGAGTTTCTATGAGTCCACAATATTAATAATGGAAGAACTCTCACACTTCTTCTGGATTTCTCAGGGCATCTGCCTGTCTCCTGTCACTCTCATTTAAATTGTCAGTTCTTCTTCTTTTTGGCAGAGACTGCCTCGACAGTACATTTCTTGCTTTCAACAGCTCTTTCAAAGAAAGCTCAGCATGTGTCTTCCTCCCACCCTTTTTTTTTTTTACAATCCTGCATTGTCATAAATATTTTGAACAAAAGTTCCAGAAGGCTCCCCAGAGCACCAAGGAAGATAATTCATACCAACCTAGTGATTTTTTTTTCCTTTCTCTTCATTATTCCATTCTATAACAATCTCTGGATTTCAAAAAGGAAACTAAGTTAAGAGGAAGTACATAGATGAAAAAAGCAATTAATTATTTTAACCGCAATTATTTATAATTTATATATGTAACTTGAGAACATCAAAGGGCAGATAGTATTTTTTTTTAATGAATATTATACGACATAAAAAGATGCAGTGATGTTTGTTTGTTTTCTGGGCCCTAAAGTCTACATTTAATTTCTGCTATATCCAGCGGAATAGGAATGGTTAAGTATTTGGGAACTATTGCTTATTGGAATAGAATAGAATGGAATGGAACGGAACAGAACAGAACAGAACAAAACTTTGGAAGTCTTCGAGTCCAAACCCTGCTTAGGCAGGAAACCCTACAGCATTTCAGATTATCCAATCTCTTCTTCAAAATTTCCAGTGTTGGAGAATACATGGAGATGTTCCAGATAACAGGGATGAGCACCTTTTTAGTGGTCAGGACCTACGTCCTATGGTAACAGTGGCATTGTTAATGGCATCTGGATCATTGCAGAGAAAATGTGATATCCTGCTTGAGCAGTGGGCTGGGCTAGAAGACCTCCAAGGTACCTTCTAGCTATATTCTGATTATAAAATTACAAATTGTGCATAAGCAAAGATTCTCTAACTCGGGTTGCAATCTGTACAGAAGAAGTTTGCACCATCCTCTGTGAAAGATATCTGAGATATCACCATACTTAATCATAGAACCAATATTTAGGGTAAATGTCATGGGGTGTACAGAAGAGGTTCTTGAAACAAGCAGCACACAGCACTCATAAAGCATATCTTTTCCTCCCCTTATTTGTAGCCCTATAGGATAGAAAAATGTCAGTTTCTCTGAGAGTTTTACTTTCACAGCTAGATAGCTCTGCAAGTGGCATCCAAATAAAGCAAATAAACAAACCTCTTCAGATCTCCCTCCCTTCTGTTGTCTGCCATAAAAATGTTGGAATGCAATAAAAAAAGGAATTCACTTTATGATTGCAACTGTTCAGCAATTAAGTATTTTCCTGCCTGCAAAGTTTTTTTTTTCCCCTCCAGAAGTGCATGTATCTAAAACAAGTGTGTCAAACCCATGGCTCATGGGTTGCATGTGGCCCTGGACAGCTAGTAATGTGGCTGTACAAAATAGAAAAACTTTTACTATTGTGTATTTATATATATTAACTATACTATATATTTTACATGTGGCCTAAGACAATTCCTCTTTACTCAATGCGGCTTAGGCTAGCTAAAAGATAACACACCCATAATCTATACCAGGGCTGCCAAACTCCTGGCCCACGGGCCAGATGCATCATGCGCTGGCCACACCCATGCTCAGTTTAGCGAACTGGGAAAATGTCCCGATATGTCACATAACACCGCCGTGATGATGTGAGTTTGACACCGTGATCTAAGTTATTATTATGTATGCTGCTATAGTGAACGTCAGTTAATCAAGAACTTCAGACAAAGTTAGTTGGCAACCCTTCAAGACTAGCAGAATGTTGATCTTTGAATTCTCTTCTCCCTTAGGAAATCTGGGCAGGATAGAGTGAGGGATCTCTTCCATCTTTGGAATTTTTCCCAATTAGGTTTATCAGTTGCTTGTACCTCTGCCACATTTGACAAAATGGCAGTCTGGGTTTAATTGTGTCATTCTGTTCCCACAAAGGCCATACCCATTCTCATGAACTCTATGTGGCCCTAATCTTAGGTACTACCTGAGATAGTGACCCTCCCCTCCCAAAAGTGGCCAATTGGCCAATAAGAAAAGCATAATTTTCTCTATTTTTTTAAAAAAATAAGAAACTTTTTTTAAAATTGGTATGTAATCCATAAACAAACTTAATACACTTAAAATGTGGATTTTTTTGAGTGGTGGAATTAGTTCCTTCTCCTATATTCAAAGAAGGTAAAGTCCCATTTTGTTATCCATCAACCCCCACTTCTGTTTTGATCACCAAAGTTGCTTAACTCTGGCGTAGTGATTCAACTGCTGGATTTTGACAGGAAAAACCTGGTTGGAATCTTAATTCAGCCATGACATTCTCAGTGTGATTTTGGGCTAATCGTTTGTATTTTATCCTTTCCTTAGCTTTCAGGAACTATGATGAAATAAAATAGAGATTAAGCACACTACCCTACTATCCTTGAAAGAAGATATTGATTCCTAATGTAATAAATGGAAAAACAGTGAATTGTGGCTTCTATTTTTGGAGCATATTTTTGATATGTGCAATAATGGTTTGCCCATTTTTCCTTTTATCGAAATCTTCAAAGAAATTACTGACACTGTAAAACATATGCAAGGTGAATTGTGGAAATTAAGAGAAGCTGCTACAAACTAGGTTCCCGTTGAAAAGTTCATAGCTTAATGTCTATGGGGGTTCTCAGTCATCCAGGTCATGGTTGTTACAAAGGTGCTTTTTCAAGAGGCAACTGGACTTTCAGGTTTTTCTTTGAAGACGTTTCTCTTCTCATCCAAGAAGCTTCTTCACCTCTGAAAAAGCTTCTTGGGTGAGCTCAAGAAGTTTCTTGGATGAGAAGTGAAACATCTTCAAAGCAAAACCAGAAAGTCCAGTTGCCTCTTGTAAAAACATTTTTAGATTTCCATTGATAAGAACTGTATCTGTGAAGACATCTAAATATACAAATCTGGAAAGGTGCATGGATTGATATGAGGTCCTTGGTGTTCTCAGAGCTTGATTGATACCTTGCAGATGTTTTATTATCCAACTAGGTAACATCATCAGTGCTATAAGGGAGTGGGGTTTGCTCTCTTTTTAGAGATTAATAGTGTGTCCTATCAGTGTTGTATCAGGGTTGTAGGGGGTGTGCATAAGCACACCAAAACGTGCCTACCATCCCTGTCCTATTGTTTCTATTTTTCTTATTCGTATCCATTTCATGTATTTATAACCATGTTTATACTTATACCTGTTATCTAATAATTGTTTGACAAAATAAATAAATAAATAAAGTGTTGGAGTGAGTGTTTTTGGTGGCTCCTTGATTAGGCTGCTATTTACTATTAGCTTGTATGTCTGAGTTGGTAGTTCCTTGATTGGGGTATTGTTTAATGCTTGCTTGATGTCATATTGGGCTAGCCATCTCCAAGACCTCTCTCAGTAGTCTTATGATCCATTGCCTAGTGGCTTGTAATGGATAGATGCCTTTGCTTTAAATGCCTCCAAATATTACAGATTGAAATAGGTAAGGGTTCAATCATCATTTATCAGCCAAGGAATGGAGACTTATGTCAGGCCCTCCTCGCTAGTGGCAGAAAAGACCTTCAGAAAAGAGTGATTGTCAGTGCAATTTGCAGGCTAAGAGGAGCTTCATATGGTGACCTGATAAATCACCTTGCTGTATGGCTTATAAGTTTCCCCTTGGAACATCAGTCATTAGGAATGATCTATCTAAAGCTACCATCTTTCACAAGCTGTTCATCATCATAAAGATACTTCTGTCATTGTGATGGTTCCTTTTTGACCACAGTCCATTGGCCATCTAGTATCATTATTGTCAAGTTTTAACGGCTGCGGTGCTAGTTACCATAAAGCAAGCATTCCCTAACAGCTGGAGAAAGGAAAAACATACCATTTATTTTACCAGATAAGAGTTATCAAGTTTTAAAGCCTGCAGCCATTCAAGGTAGAAGGAAGATATCATTGCTTTGATAAAGAAAATATCATGTACAAAACAGTTAATTTTGAGTTACAATTGATATCGAACCAAGAAAATTTTATTTTCATGATTTCTGAGAGCTTCCCAAACTTGGTGTTACTAACCTCATATTTCTATTATTTTGTATGTCACTGTTTTCAAAATGATTGATATTTTTTAATATACCCAGCATATATACATCGTTATTTATTTTGTTAATATGCAGGTTTTTGTTTCCCTTTTCCTACCATACAAAGAACAGGGATCGTATCTATGAATGCAACAGAATTAAAAATTAGGACTAGAAAAGCATAGTGAACAATTTGTACATTTTTAAATTTCAAGTGAACAATCCTATTTTAATATTCAGTTATAGACATTAATTCTTATATGCACAATGTTTACCTTAGGCATGGCTTATAGGTATCAATAACTGTTTTGGTATATTGATTTAATTTACTAGATTTATAGAGTCACCCACCTTAAAGATTGTGACTCTGGGTCATCTACCTAACAACAACAGCAACAACAACAACAATAACAACAACAACAAATCAAATAGAAAACCACATAACATTGAAACACAACATACATACATACATACAAACAGACACATACATACAAAAATTATAAAATGATGATCACAGTAAGAAAACACAAAAACTGTCAAGAATATATTCATGAACCAGAATAGAGCTTAGTAAAAAGGTCAGCCAATAAGAGCTGAATTGGGGGCTGAAACTTAAAGAGAGAATTTGGACCTGGTTTATCTCTGTTCTGTACTCAGCTCTAAAGTGAAATAAAAACTAGACTTGCTTGCTTGCTGAAACTGAGCTCTGCTCTGAACTGGAGCTGTAACATGTCTGCTTATTGTTGGATTTGCTTGTAACCTTTCCATGTTGGAAGAGACTACTGGTATTGTACATTTACTTATTTTATATTGTTGTGAATGAATAAAAGTTAAATAAAGTTATCTTGAGCTTGAAGTCAAGTGCAGGGTTCTGATTGGCTGTTAATGGCAAAATCGGATTGGTCCATTGAGGAGAATCTGATTGGCCATTAACAGGCCATTCTCATTGGTTAACGGAGCTAGTGCTCCCGGATTGCTATTGGTTGAATAAGTTGCCTATATACGGAAGGCTATAGCAGCCATCCAGTTTGAGCTGTCACACCATGTAAATAAAGAGTTTGAAGTTCACTGTTTCTACCAGCTCGTCTCTGTTATTCGCACCCATGCTCCAGATTTAACACTGGCGACGAGGATTGGATGACGTCAGAGCCAACTAGAACAACGACGAAGACAACCAAACACGTGGCTGAAATGCACAATGGGGGAACCATGTCCGGCGGCGTAGTACCACCCGCTCCGTTCGACCCAGTGCAAGAGGACTGGGAGTCCTACATGGACCGTTTCCAAATGTTCTTGGAAACAAATAATCTGAAGGATGCCACAACCGGGAAGAAATGGGCGGTATTCCTGACGCACTGCGGGCCAACCATATTCTAGATGGCCAAGGCGCTAGCAAAACCGGCCGAGGTGAAGGCCATGGACTGGGACGTCCTCGAACCTCTCCTAAGGGCCCACTATGCACCGACCATTCCAACACTTGTAAGACGGCACGAGTTCTACCAAAGAAACCAGCGTAAAGGAGAAAGCATTGCCGATTTCATTGCGGATCTCTGAAACTTGGGAGGCCTCTGCGATTTCGCTGACCTAGAAGAGGCTTTGAGAGACCGAGTAGTTCTAGGATTAGATGCTCTAAACGTGCAGAGCAAAATAATGGCTAAGGGCAACATTAGCCTTGCCGATGCCATCGCTGAGGCTACGGCAGCGGAAGTGACCAAAAAGTCGACTGCTCAACTACGCCGAAATCGCGCTCCGACACACCAACCCGCCAGCGAACTTTCATCTAAGTCGGAAGGACAGCACTCGATGGCCCACCATGAGGACCTCTCTTCGTCGTCAGACAGCGACGAAGAAGAGGTCCATCGACTGCGGTCTGATCGGGACCGTTACCCGAAGTCCCAGCAACCGTGCGCTGGCTGCGGGGCCAACCATTACCGTTCTGATTGCAAATTCCGCGATGCGCTCTGCCATGAGTGCGGAAAACGAGGCCATATCGGACGGGTCTGCAGAAGTCTCCTCAGACCCAGCCAGACCCCGAAGGGGGCCAATTTTCACCAATCGACAGGAAACCGTCCTGTAAGGCGAGAACCAGCAAACCACTCCTACAGAAACCAACCCGTGAATTGCCTAACAAGGCGAGAAGAGGCTCACCAAACAATCACTATCGGCCACGCCTCTTCATTGGATGCCAAGAAAATTCGAGTTAAAGTGGACATTGAAAATCAGCCTTGCCAAATGGAAGTTGACTTGGGATCATCTCTTTCAATGGTCTCCTGGAAGACCCTCAAGCAACTCATCCCTACTATCCGGCGCCAAAACCTTCAATTCCAAAGGCTCGTGCTAAAAGACAACCAGGGGAACCGGATTCCAGTTGTAGGATCCAGTCGAGTCCGGGTTTTGTTCAAGAACCGCACAGCGTACTTACCCCTGACGGTGATCGACAAGGACCGGCCTAGCCTGTTAGGCCTATAATGGTTCGCACCACTCGGCATTGAAGTGGCAGGCATTAACCGAATCAGCGGCAGTGACTGGGAGGAGGACCTCACCCACGAATTCAAGGATGTCTTCGTGGAAAAGCTAGGCGAGTACAAGGGGACCCCGATATCCTTTAGCCTTAACCCAAAAATAGCTCCCATCCACCTTAAGCCTCGAGTTCCATTTGCCCTAAAGCTTAAAATTGATGAACAGCTTGATAAGTTGATAGCCCAGGGAGTGTTAAAGCCAACCGATCACTCCCCATGGGAAACCCCAATCGTGACACCAATTAAGCCGGACGGCTCCATTAGAATTTGTGGGGACTACCGAACCACCCTGAACCACGCCCTGCAGCAGAGCCCATATCCGGTGCCAGTGGTTCAACACCTCCTCCATTCCCTGGGGGGCAGAAAAGTCTTCGCTAAACTAGACTTAGCTCAGGCTTATCAGCAACTGCCGGTTGATGAAAAAACGGCACAGGCACAGACTATCGTAACGCACCAAGGTGCCTTTAAGTGTACGCGGCTCCAATTCGGAGTCAGTGTAGCCTCGGGGATCTTTCAGAGCCTAATGGAGAGACTTTTGCAAGGGATCAAAGGCGTTGTCCCCTACTTTGATGATGTGCTCATTGCTGCCCCCACTCCAGAAATCTTGTGGGATCGTTTAAGACTGGTTTTACAAAAATTCCAAGAAGCAGGCCTTAAGGTGAAGAAAAATAAGTGCAAGCTGTGTACAGATCGTGTTGGATTCTTAGGGTACTTAATTGACAGTCACCCAACCGATCGCAAATTGAGATCAATAAAAAACGCTCCCAGACCCCGGAACAAGGCCGACCTCCAGGCGTTTTTAGGCCTCATCAATTTCTATAACATATTTTTGCCGCACAAGGTGACTGTTGCTGAACCTTTACATCGCTTACTAGATAAAAAAGCCAATTGGGTATGGGGTCATAGAGAAGAGCAGGTGTTCCGTAATGTAAAAAAACTACTGACTTCTGATGCTGTACTAATGCAGTACAATGAAACCTTACCGTTAAATATCACATGTGATGCATCGCCTTTCGGAGTGGGCGCCATTTTGAGCCATATATTACCTAACGGTAACGAAGCCCCTGTTGCTTATTTTTCAAAAACACTCTCGAAAACCGAGCGGAATTATAGCCAGATCAATAAAGAAGCCCTGCCAATTGTATTGACTGTTAAAAGATTCCATGAGTACGTGTACGGCCGGGCTTTTACTATCGTGACTGACCACAAACCATTGCTGGGGATAATCACTGGGGATAAGCCAACTCCCTCCATACTTTCTCCCAGGATGACCCGCTGGTCAGAATTCTTGGCTGCCTACAATTATCAGCTACAATACCGCCCCAGTAAAGCCATTCCCCACACCGACGCGTTGAGCCGTGCACCACTCCCAGAAACCATCAACGATCCCACACCAACGATGACAACGTTGCAGATTGAGACACTTCATACGCCGCCATTAACTGCCCGTGATATCGCGAGAGAAACAAAACGCGACCCCATCTTAGCATGAGACCTCACATGGGTGGAACGCGGATGGCCATTGGACCAAGTGCCAGACGACTTCGCACCATTCAAAAGTCATCAAACAGAGTTGTTCTCGCAAAAGGGCTGTATCATCTGGGGTGATAAAGTCGTTATCCCAGAACGACTCCAACAGGCACAACTAAAAACCTTGCACGATGGCCACCCTGGCATCGTGCGCATGAAGGGCCTCACATGTAGCTATGTGTGGTGGCCAGGCATCGACAGACAAATCGAATCGTGGGTCAAAACTTGCCAGAGATGCCAAGAAGTAAGCAACGCTCCACCAAAGGCAATCCCAACCGAATGGGAGACACCGTGGGGACCCTGGTCCCGTATCCATCTAGATTTTGCAGGGCCAACCAAAGGCCACACATTATTGTTAACCACTCGAATTGGCTTGAGATTCACCAAATGAGGAACACAACTACCAAAGCGGTCATCAAAAGACTAGAAAGACTGTTTGTAACTCACGGATTACCAGACGTTCTGGTATCCAACAACGGGCCCCAATTTACCGCGCTGTCTTTTGAACAGTACCTGGCTGACCGCGGTATCCGACATGTGCTCACTTCACCTGTGCACCCTGCGGCCAACGGTAGGGCTGAGAGCATGGTACAATTTGTCAAGAAAACCCTACAAAAAATAGAGTACGACAACATCGACGAGAAAATCAACCGAATCCTTTTCCTGCAGCACATCATACCTCACAGCATCACCAACAAAACTCCCGCCGAGCTGCTAATGGGACGAAAGCTCTGCTCCCACCTCGACCAGTTACACCCAGCCTATGAACCGGAAAAACCACTCGGATCCAGCGGCCGATGCCGTACCTTCCAGGTAGGCAATTTAGTATTCGCTAAAAACTTATCGGGCGATCCGCTGTGGGTAGAGGCGATGGTAATCCGCGTAACCGGCCCAAGATCATACCTTGTACAGTGCCCTGACAATAGACTTTGGAAGCGCCATATCGATCAACTACGATCGCGGCTGCAGTCACGCAATTCCGAACTCCCTTATAACCAAACTGGGGGGGGGGGAGAAACAGAGGAAGACGAATTTCAACTAGAGGAAAATCTTTTCGAAGGGAACAATAGCGGAACAGAAACGTGGGAACAGGGACCAGGGATGGGAGTGAGTTCACCTCAGGGAGTTACCGAAGATATTGGTGACAATGGAAATGCGAACTCTGAACCAGAGGCACCCCTTTCGCTAAACAACGATCTACCTCAACAAGAGTGCAGCCAAATGCCAGGCGCACAGCGAAAATCAAAAAGACTGATAAAACAATCGTCCTACCTCAAGGACTATGTGACCGCGCCCCGTAAGCAGAAGCCGGGGGAAAGGGGTGTTGTGAATGAATAAATGTTAAATAAAGTTATCTTGAGCTTGAAGTCAAGTGCAGGGTTCTGGCCCTGCACTTCTGATTGGCTGTTAATGGCAAGATCGGATTGGTCCGTTCAGGAGAATCTGATTGGCCATTAACAGGCCATTCTCATTGCTTAATGGAGCTAGCGCTCCCAGATTGCTGTTGGTTGAATAGTTAATTAGTTGCCTATATAAGGAAGGCTATAGCAGCCATCCAGTTTGAGTTGTCACACCATGTAAATAAAGAGTTTGAAGTTCACTGCTTCTACCGGCTCGTCTCCGTTATTCGCACCCATGCTCCAGACTTAACATATATAAAAAGAAGTTTCATGAATCCTGCTGGGCCAGTCATCTCTGTATTTTCTGGTCTTGAATTTCTGCTGCAAACTAAAAAAAAAAAAAAAAAAACCAACCTAAAGGTGAATCTACACAAGTGGAGCAAATACTTGGGGGAAAATTAGGACTTTCCCAACTTTGGTTTTTCTAAAGTTGGGGACTATCATGTATTATCAGGGGAATGGGGAAGAGAGAGATTGTTCTAGAACACAGAAGCCTCCTCCCTAAGAATGCTACTTACTGTAGGTCCCTAGAGCTTAGAAGAGGGAATATTTTATTATTGTAGTGGGGGGGGGGGGCAGGTTGCAAGAAGGCAGTCACACAATTAATCTATCCTATCTATCTAGCCATGTTGGATCATCATCTCTGATCACACCAATAAATCTGCTGAGAATCAGTACACCTCATGAAGTTGATGTTTTCCATGGAGAGAACAAGCTGTGCCCATAAACTATACATGTTACTCTGTTCTAGAACAATTTAAGTTTCTGGATAACAGGAAAGACTAAACATACTGTAAAAGCTACTTCTCAATTTAAATAGGATTTATAGAGAGAGAGAGGGAGAGGGAGAGGGAGAGAAAGAATATGCAGGACCAGGAATGTGAAGGCATTTTTTAATATATTAAGAGTCACAGTTCCTTGATCTACTGAAGGTAGTAAGTGGAATCAAGAGCCTGTTTGGTATAGTGGTTATAGACAACAAGCTAAAAGCAGAGAGACCTTGAATTTTAGTTCTGCCTTAGGCACAAAGTCAGCTGGAGGACATTGGGTGCCTCCATCTCTCTCAGCCCAAATGTCAAAATGCTGTCATCAAGAGTCAAGATTGACTTAAAGGCACACACAACAAAAGAATGGGTACTATATGATCAAAGTTAAAAATATTTGATGGCACTTATCTGACACACTCCAAAGAACTGGGTAAACTATTTAAAAAAAAATCACTTTAATTAGTGCTTATGTTAAAATGTAATTACATTAATTCAATTAAATCAATTAAATCAATTAACTGAATTATAGGGCAATTATTCTGTATCTTCCACTTCTGCCCCATCAAAAATTTAGCTCCAAATTTTTGGTTAGTAGTGGGTGGCACTTATACCTTAGATGGCTGGTGTAGGTGATTTGAATCTCAATTATTTAACTTGATCTTTCTACTTCACCTGATCCCTATCCATGTAATTTCTAAGCAGAAGAAAGTGATCATACAGGAAAACCTATTATTCAATGCCTCTGAAAATAACTGATCAAATTGGTTGAAATTCTAATTTTTATTGCTTGATGAATTTTTCCCTTATTGAGATTGAAACCTTTCAAATATCCAATATTATACTTTGGGGCATGGGAATAGAAGAACATTCCCAAAGGATCAGTGTTATCACTGCTAATATCTATAAAAGTCATGCCTTCAAAACCTGTGCCGAATATTACAAAATCCATTTAGATTTTAGTTTAAAGGGAATTAAGGAATACCTCAGGAAGACAAGGACTGAATGGAGGGTTTCTCTGAATTTTACTGCCCAGCTGAAGGCTAAAAGGGGAAAAACATTTTACAGCTAGATGACCAAGATAAAATAATGTGGCAGGTCTAATTAAGCACATAGCTTCTTTTATTGACATTTGATCAGAATGCTTATTGAGATTTCATGCAAAAATAACTGGAGTGAAAACGGGGAATGAAAATTAGAAACTCAGCTGGATTTCCTGCCATAGGTGTTTTTTAAATATGTAAGCTTGCATATGCAATCTTTTATTTTTTGAAACTTAGATATCAATAAATTCTTAGATTGACTGATTTTAATAAAATTGATAGCCCACCAAGTTCCTATTACTTCAGGCAATTAATAGAGAAAGATAACCACTAAGATTTTTTAAAAAACAAAACAAAACATAATTTTAAAAAATTAAGAGTTAACTTGACCCATGCCACAAGAATTATACCCTACCAAAAAATCTACTTTTTCATGGCTTTACAAAAATTAGGAACATAGAGCTGTTTACGGGAGCAATCAGAACCACAATTAATGAATCCCTTTTTTAGAGTAGTTGTTAAGAAATTGATTAAATTTTGTTGAAAATCAGAAGTAAAAACCATTTTTTTGGCAAACCCATTGCCAAAAATTGATATAGAAGATTTATTACTCAAGACTTTACATAAGAATCTAGTCAACTAATGGTCAGCACTAAATTGGTATTAGATAAGAATTAATTCAAGGAAGGCTGGATTTGGATTGCTTGTTAGTTCATGGTAACTCCAGATTGATTCCTCTTTTGACTCCAGCCTCGTTCTCTTCTCCTACATCAACCTATACATTTTCAAGAGACCTACCTCTGAAAGGATTTGTTCTAAATCATACCTCCCCCACTTAATCTGCTATAAAGTAAGGCTGATCAAACTGTAAATTGGTAATCTCAACATACACCATGTTGAGATTTATTGACTTTTCATTACTCCTAGAAACAAGCAAGTCAGAGTAATGGTGTCAAAATGTTAACACAGTTTTAATCACTTTATAGTGATAACATTGTAGGAGCTGGAATTTCCTTATAGTTTCTACCCTCACGGTCATAACCTATGACAGTTGTAAGTTGGGTCACCTACATGGCTGACCCAATTTTACAATCCTTTTTTAGAGTAGTTGTTAAGAAATTGATTAAATTTTGTTGAAAATCAGAAGTAAAAATCATTTTTTTTGGCAAACCCATTGCCAAAAATTGATTATAGGTAGGAGTGGGATGTTGCAAACAGCCATAAATAAAGGGATGGGATTCTACAGGTTCGCACCTATTCACTAGAACCGGCTGTTAACATTCTAAGCAGTTCAGAGAACCGGTTGTCAGAAGAAATTACTGGCCTAATCCTGTAAGGAAGGCAGGAAGGAAACATTCTGGTGTTGCTTACAGAAACTGCCTCTCCGTTAACCCTTATTACATTCTTGGCAGGACTAGACTTCCTGTCTCTGGAACTTCTCTGGAGTTTTTCCCCTCCTTTGCTGGTACTTTGCTTGTGTGGAGTGACCAGTCAAAATTACAATGGTACTGAAAAAAGTGACTTATGACCATTTTTCACAATTACGACTGTTGTAGCATCCCCACAGTCATGAGAGGCCAGGTGAGGAGCTGCATGCCTCAATGTGTGTGATGTTGACTTAGCCATGCCCAGCCAGTCACATGACCACCAAGCCATACCCACCAACTAAACCATGCCCACAGAACTGATTGTTAAAAAGTTTGAATCCCACCCCTACATAAATGTGGCCTGAATGCCAAGCATCCCAAATGAAGTCATGGGGAGGCAGCTGTCTGAACCCTGAATTTGAGTTGTTAGTACTCCCAAGGAGTCTTTAAAGCAAATTTACTTTAATCAATTCCAATGACCACAAATTTAAAAAGAGAGGATAGTTTTGTTTTGTTGTTTCCTTTGTTCTGTAGTATCATTTTTTTCATTTTCGAATCAAAAGGGCGGCATTTTGGCGGTTCGAATCCCTAGTACCGTGTAATGAAGTAAGCTCCCGTTACTTGTCCCAGCTTTGGCCAACCTAGCAGTTTGAAAGTATGTAAAAATGTAAGTAGAAAAATAGGAAGCACTTTGGTGGGAAGGTAACAGCATTCCATGTGCCTTCAGCGTTTAATCATGCCCGCCACATGACCATGGAGATGTCTTCGGCTTTGTAACAGAGATGAGCACTGCCCACTAGAGCCGGAAAAAACTAGCATGGACATGCGAGGGGAACCTTTATCTTTACTATCATTTTTTCAGAATTCAACTTCCAGATTTTGCAAAGCATCCTTCAACTGAAAGTCCAGGTGCTTAAGACAAGGAATTTCTATAGACATTACTTTTCCCTGGAGAGGAAAAGCTACCGCTCGAAATGCTTGTCCCACTTCTTCAGAATACCAATAGTGGAGTTTAAAAGCAGAAAAATGTGGGCAACATCAGGGCTGGAGATTGGGAAAGGAATGTCCAGTCCCATTTTCATAAGGAGCCAGGCAGAGATGGGCTGCACTTTTGTTGACAAGGGGTTCACTGGTCATGAGTGTACACAGGGCTGAAACGCAGCTTCACACAGGAAGCTAATCAACTCAGGCAGCTTTAGTGAGTATACCAGGGTGGCGCGGAACTCATCTGGCCAGCCTGGGCAGGGGAAAAGTCAGTTATTCGGGGAATGCATAGCACAAGGTGGGCAGGCCCAGCCAGAGATCACAGCTAGGTGATATAGTTTCAGGCATGGGTGAAATGAATGGAGACAATCTTAGTTGGTGAACTTTCAGCTCTTTATTACATAGTGACTTAAGAGAGTGAACAACAACAACTCTGCCTTATATAGGTGACCTTAATGTGAAATAACCAATAGGGAGCTGTAAGACGCTAGCTCCAGAACCAATAAGAGTCCTTCGTTAAGGGCCAATCGGATTCTCTGAACCCAACCAATCCGATTGAGCCGCTTAACACCCAATCAGAAGTGCAGGGCCAGAACCCTGCACTTTACCACAAGCTTGCTTTTATTTAAACTATTTACATACATAACACTAGGCATTCGCCCAAACCCCACCAACCATCCAGGAGCCCACCACTGTATCCAGGCTTCCTTACATAATGTACTTTCTCAACATCTGTTCTAAAAAATTTCCAAATATAAAAGATACGATCAGAGGAGAGGGGGAAAAAAAAGAAAATACTACAATAATTAGGTATCTTGTTGCCAAGGAAAGTGGAAACCACTGTTGTTGGTAAGATTAATTACACAACAGAACATTGTGTGTGTGTGTGTGTGTGTGTATGTGACACCACTGCATTGCCGAATAAAATCGTCAGAAAAAAAAATTGAAGCTTTAAAACGACCTGGTTTATAAAGAGGATTAAATTGTCACATTTTGCCTTTCTTTGGTATTCTATCAGGGCCATTTCTTTCTTTCTTTCTTTCTTTCTTTCTTTCTTTCTTTCTTTCTTTCTTTCTTTCTTTCTTTCTTTCTTTCTTTCTTTCTTTCTTTAATTTATATGCTGGTCAGCTCCCCAATAGGGCAACATTGTTATCCCTTTTCCATATAAATTGGAGTTGGGGGAGAGAAATAAGAAGAAATCTATATGGGGAAAAAGTTTTGAATTTTTCTGTTGTATTCCTGGGAAGGTTTGCTACCTTCTGTACTTGGAGAGATCAGATTGTGGGCCTGAATAAAAGTTGCTTCTTTACTATGGGAATGTAAATGATCCTGGGAGTTATTATTCATGCTGAACAGTCAGTAATAAGGGCTGAACAGTTTTCAGCAAGGAGAAAGAAATAGAAGAGAAGGAGGAGGAAGTAATAAACCCTGCGTAGGCCTATATCCAACCTGAAGGTATTGCAGATCAGGTGACTCTACTTTAAAATATGAACTCATTAAATTACTTCCCTCTTCACAGTCTACTCACACAATATTCTATAAATCAGATTGCTCCACTGGAATTTAAAGTACCAAACCACTGACAGGATAATATCTCCAGGTATGCAAGGCATCAACACAACTTATTTCTGTCCTAATGATAACAGATTTCAATGTGTTTAATATCCCTGAGGTAACGAAAGGGACACTTCGAAGAAATTAATTCCTCAACCATTTGTATTCATTCACTGTGTTACATTATACATATCAGGCTGGTCATCTGGCGGCAATTCAGCAGCGCTCCTCCATAGTGTCATGTATTTCCATGTAATTTATTTCTTAGAACTAATGACAGGCTTTTTTAAAAGCACATTTTGAAAGGGTGGGCTGGCGAGCTTAAACATGCTGTGCACTCAGACAATGAGACAATGATCAATGCAGCAAAGTCTGTGTAATAAATAGTGTGCCGTGCCCCTTACCAAAGGTTACACCACAATATTTTCACATATCTCTCTATTTCTCTATCTATTTCTATCTATCTATCCATCCATCCATCTATCTATATGTCGATATAGATATAGACACACACAGAGAGAGGGAGAAGGAGAAGAGAGAGAAAGAAAAAGGAGGGGAGAGGGAGAGAGAGAGAAATTGTTAAATTTGTTAAATCAGTGTCAGAAAACTTTGAAGCTCTTAATTTCATTTTTAACAATAATAACAATGGAACCGTGCTTTTATGTATCCTATTTTGTTTCTCTCTGTCTAAAGATGTGAAAGTCCATTTTTCTTATCCAAATTTGAAAGTTGCATGGCGTACTAAGGATTACATTTCTCCCACTTATTTGCAAAATAGTCTAGCTACCTTAATGCAGAGAAAGACTGGGGTGATGGTAGCAGTCTTCCAGTACTTGAGAGGTGGTCACAGAAAAGAGGGAGTTTATTCTCCAAAGCACCTAAAGGCAGGACAAGAAGCAATGGGTGGAAGCTGTCAGAGGGAGATCAACCTGAAAATAAGAAGGAATTTCCTGGCATTGAGAAGGATGATTCGGTGGAACAGCTTGACTCCTGAAGTTGTGGCTGTTCTATCATTAGAGGTTTGTAGGAAGAAATTGGACAGCCAATTTCTCCTGCTTGAGAAGAGGACTGGCCTGGAAGAACTCTATGCTTTTCTCTAGCCCTATGAGGATTGTTTGTAAGAATAACTCCAATTTTACTGCAGTCAAGAATAGTGAATGTCCCAACAAACCAGAATTACACTTTGCCAGTGCTTTCCACCAGACAGGGTATGGCCCAAAACTGAAGCAAATAGTCTTTCCTGGAAAGTTATCACTTTCAGTTGAAAGTGGACAATGATTATAACCATCCATCTGACTAGCTCCTGCATGATAATTTAAAGGGTCTTCTGTTGTGTATGTACCATAGTTAATAAAGTATGAGCTTGAGGTAAAGTGCAGGGTTCTGGCCCTGCACTTCTGATTGGCTGTTAGGCGGCCAGATTGGATTGGTTAGTTCTGAGGAATCCGATTGGCCCTTAACAGAGGATTATTATTGGTTTAAAGAGCTAGCGTTCATAGCTCGCTATTGGACAATTCTCACAAGGGTTGCCTATATAAGGCAGAGTTCACTGTTGTTGTTTTGAGAAGTCACTATGCAACAAAGAGCTGAAAGTTCATATTCAAAGGCTGTCTCCATTTACTCCAACCCATGTCCAAATACTTAACACTGGCAACAAGGATGGGATTTGGAGACATCTGAACCTAAGAAGCCAGGAAGCAATACCAAGCACGTGAAAGACAACGCCAACAACGGAACCATGTCCAGCGGCATCGTACCACCCGCTCCATTCGATCCAAACCAAGAGGATTGGGAATCCTACATGGATCGCTTCCAAATGTTTCTTGAGACGAATAATTTGAACGACGCCACACCAGCAAAAAAGCGGGCACTGTTCCTGACGCACTCCGGCCCAGCTGTATTTAAAATGGCTAAAGCACTCACCAAACCTTGAGAAGTGAAAGCCATGAGCTGGGATGACCTCGAACCCATCCTGAGAGACCATTACGCACCAACCGTGCCTACACTCGTGAGACGCCACGAGTTTTATCAGAGAAACCAGCGAAAAGGAGAGAGCGTGGCCGATTTCATGGCGGACCTCCGGAATTTAGGGGGCCTCTGCGGGTTCACCGATTTAGAAGAAGCACTAAGAGATCGAGTAATTCTGGGATTAGATGCACTAGGCGTGCAAAGCAAGCTGATGGCGAAAGGTGACATCAGCCTTGCTGACGCCATCGCCGAAGCCACGGCTGCTGAGGCGACCAAAAAGTTGGCTGCACAATTACGGCGAAGCCGCACTCCGGCAACACAACTGACCGGCGAAATCTTACTCAACTCAGAAGGGCAGCTTGCAAAAACGCACCATGAGGACCTCTCTTCGTCGTCAGACAGCGACGAAGAAGGGGTCCATCGACTGCGGTCCGACCGGGACGCTCGCCCTAAACCCTTACACCCTTGTGCTGGCTGTGGAGCAAACCATGCCAGGGCCGAATGCAAATTCCGTGACGCACTCTGCCATGAGTGCGGGAAACGAGGCCACATCAGCCGGGTCTGCCGCAGCTTACCAGGACCCAGCCAGGCCTCAAAAGGGGCCAACTATCGCCAATCGACAGGAAACCGTCCTGTAAGGCGGGAACCAGTCAACCACTCCAACAGAAATCGAGCTTTGCAAAAAGAAGAGGCTCACCATACTATCACTATAGGTCACGCCTCAGTTTTGGACACTAAGAAAATTCTAGTCATGGTAGCCATTGTAACCAGCCTTGCCACATGGAGGTCAACTCGGGATCGTCCCTCTCGATGGTGTCTTGGAAGATACTCAAGCAACTTATCCCCACAATCCAACGCCAAGGCCTCCAATTTCAACGCCTCATCTTCAAGGACTACGAATCCCCGTGGTCGGGTCCTGCCGAGTCCGAGTCTCCTTCAAAAAACATACAGCATACTTACCTCTAACGATCATCGATAGAGATAGGCCTAGTCTATTAGGCCTCCAATGGTTCGCGCCACGCGGCATCGAAGTGGCCGGCGTGAACCGAGTCAGTGGTTGTGAGTGGGAGGAAGACCTTATTTCTGAGTTCAGCGATGTCTTTGCGGACCGTTTAGGCGAGTATAAAGGGACCCCAATCTCATTTAGTCTATATCCAAAAGTAGCCCCAATTCGCTTGAAGCCCCGTCGAGTTCCATTCGCTCTTAAAGCTAAGATCGATAAACAACTCGACAAGCTAATTGCTCAAGGGGTGTTGAAGCCCATCGATCACTCTCCATGGGAATCCCCTATTGTAACACCCATTAAGCCAGACGGGTCAATCCGAATTTGTGGGGACTACCGGGCCACTTTAAACCACGCCCTACAGCAGAATGAGTATCCAGTTCCGGTGGTGCAGCACCTCCTCCATTCCTTGGGGGGCGGAAAGGTTTTTGCTAAATTAGATTTAGCTCAAGCTTATCAACAACTACCAGTGGATGAAAAGACGGCCCAAGCCCAAACAATTGTAACGCACAGAGGTGCTTTTAAATGTATTCGATTGCAATTTGGGGTTAGTGTAGCCCCGGGGATATTCCAAAGCCTCATGGAAAGGTTGTACCAGGGAATCAAGGGCGTGGTTCCGTATTTTGATGATGTATTAATTGCAGCCCCTACCAAAAAAATCTTGCAGAATCGTTTGAAATGTGTTCTTAAAAAATTCCAAGAGGCAGGACTTAAGGTGAAAAAAAATAAATGTCACTTATATACTGATAGTGTTGAGTTTCTAGGGTATCGGATTGATAGCCAGGGCATTCACCCCACCGAAAGTAAATTAAAGGCGATAAAAAATGCTCCCAGGCCACGTAACAAGGCCGATCTCCAGGCATTCTTAGGCCTCATTAATTTCTATAATGTATTTTTACCGCACAAGGCAACTGTTGCTGAACCGTTACACCAGTTATTAGATAAAAAAGCATTGTGGGTATGGGGTTACCGGGAAGAACAAGCATTCCGGAATGTTAAAAAATTGCTCACATCTGACTCTGTACTTATGCAGTATAACGAGACTTTACCATTAGTTATAACCTGCGATGCCTCGCCCCTCGGGGTGGGTGCCATTTTGAGTCATGTACTACCTAATGGGAACGAAGCCCCTGTTGCATACTTTTCGAAGACTCTTTCACAAGCAGAGCGGAACTATGGACAAATTGATAAAGAAGCTCTCGCAATCGTTTCAGCTGTAAAGAAATTTCATGAATATGTGTATGGAAGGACATTTACCATTGTAACTGACCACAAACCGTTGCTAGGGATAATCGCCGGGGACAAGCCAACCTCCTACATATTATCCCCTAGAATGACCCTATGGTCAGAATTCCTAGCTGCTTATAATTATCGCCTGCAATATCGCCCAGGGAAAGCCATTCCCCACGCCGATGCATTCAGCCGAGCACCGCTTCCAGAGACTCTCGACGATCTGGCACCAACGGCAACCACGTTGCAGATCGAAACACTCAACTTGCCACCTATGACCGCCCGAGATATCGAGAGAGAAACCAAACGAGACCACACCCTAGCTCGAGTCCTAGGCTGGGTAGAAAGCGGATGGCCATTGGACCAAGTCCCAGATGACTTCGCGCCGTTTAAAGCAAGACAGACTGAACTTTTTTCCCAAAAAGGCTGTGTCATCTGGGGCGATAGAGTCGTTGTCCCAGAACAACTCCGGAAGACGCTGCTACAAATTCTGCACGAGGGCCACCCCGGCATCGTGCAGATGAAAGCGCTTCCACAAAGCTACGCATGGTGGCTGGGCATGGACCGGCAAATCGAGCAGTGGGTCAAAGCGTGTACCAAGTGCCAACAAGCCAGCAACGCCCCACCAAAAGCCATGCCTACTGAATGGGAGACGCCACGTGGACCCTGGTCCAGAATCCACCTGGATTTCGCGGGGCCGACCAAAGGATATACCTTCCTGCTGACAGTCGACGCATTCTCCAATTGGTTAGAAATTCATCATATGACGGTCACAACTTCCGAGGCAGTGATTAAAATCCTAAATAGACTCTTTGCAACCCATGGATTGCCTGACGTCCTGGTGTCCGATAACAGGCCACAGTTTACGGCACTAATGTTCGAGCAGTACCTCGCTGACCGCGGCATCCGCCATGCGCTCACCTCGCCTGCTCACGCTGCGACCAATGGCCGAGCGGAACGCATGGTCCAATTTGTTAAAAAGACTTTGCAAAAAATGGACTATGACAATATCGATGACAAAGTCAACCAAATTCTCTTTTTGCAACACATAACTTCACCTAGCATCACCGGCAGAACTCCCGCGGAACTACTGATGGGACAAAGACTCCATTCCCACCTCGACCGGTTGCACCCTGCTTACGAACCGGAAAAGCCAATAGGATCCAGTGGCCGTTATCGCACTTTCCAGGTAGGAGACCGCGTTTATGCACAAAACTTATCAGGTGATCCGTTATGGATAGAGGCAACGGTAGTGCGAGTGACTGGCCCCAAATCCTACGTAGTGAAATACTGTGACAATAGACTGTGGAAACGGTATATCGACCAATTACGGTCACGACTCACAACGGCCAGTCAACAACTCCCCCATGACCAAACCGAGGGGGGGGGGAGGTACAGAAGAAGATGACGTTCCAGGGAACCTGCTCAAAGGAAGCGACGAATCAAGTGAGACTCAGGAAATGGAGCAGGAAGGAGAATTGTTTGCACCGCAAGAAACTGCACCTGAGCAAGAAGCAGAGCCACTGCCAAACAACAATCTACCTCAACAGGATTGCAATCAACCAATCCAATGAAAATCCGAAAGACTCAAAAGACAACCGTCCTATTTAAAGGACTATATAACTACACCATAATTTAAGAAGCCAGGGGGAAGGGGTGTTGTGTATGTACCATAGTTAATAAAGTATGAGCTTGAGGTAAAGTGCAGGGTTCTGGCCCTGCATTTCTGATTGGCTGTTAGGCGGCCAGATCGGATTGGTTAGTTCTGAGGAATCCGATTGGCCCTTAACAGAGGATTATTATTGGTTTAAAGAGCTAGCGTTCATAGCTCGCTATTGGACAATTCTCACAAGGGTTGCCTATATAAGGCAGAGTTCACTGTTGTTGTTTTGAGAAGTCACTATGCAATAAAAAGCTGAAAGTTCACATTCAAAGGCTGTCTCCATTTACTCCAACCCATGTCCAAGTACTTAACATCTTCAATATACTGTTAACCTTCTCATCACTCCTTATCACCCATCCCCTCCCACTTGTGACTATATGACTGCAACTTTGTTGCTTGTATCCTTATGATTTATGTTAACTCTTTCCTAGTATGATTTGATTGCTTATTGTACCCTATGACTATCATTAATTTTGTACCTTATGATTCTTGACTCTTGACGAATGTATTTTTTCTTTATGTATACTGAGAGTATTTACACCAAGACAAATTCCTTGTGTGTCCAATCACACTTGGCCAATAAAGCTATTCTATTCTATTCTATTCTATTCTATTCTATTCTATTCTATTCTATTCTATAGATTTAACTTGTAGAACCTATTTGTATATAAATCAGCACATGCAATTTTTATGCAAAAATCTTTGCTCATTTACTAATAGGCTGCAAACCAGGAGGAGGTGAGTTTCTGATCCTTCCTAGGCATGAAGCCAGCTTGGTGATCATGGGCTGGTCACTCTCCCTCAGCCCTAGGAAACAGGCAATGGCACACCACTTTTCAGGGTCTTCTCCAGGCAATCACCAAGAGTCAAAATGGAGGGAGGGAGAGATGGAAGGAAGGAAGGAAGGAAGGAAGGAAGAATAAAATATGAATGTCAATAAATACAATCCACCTATCATGTACTCTAGCTGCCTAGCCCTTGATAATATTCCTTTTTTTAAAATCAAATAGGTAACAAACCAGGAGAAAAAGAAGTCATCTACTTACAACAATTTATTTAGTGACCATTCAAAGTTACAATGGCCCTGAAAAAAGTGACCATTTTTCACACATTTGACCACTGCAGCATACCCATAGTCACATGATCAAAATTCTGACATTTGACAACTGGTTCATATTTATGACAGTTGCAGAGTCACATCATCCCCTTTTGTGACCTTCTGGCAAGCAAAGTCAATGGGGAAGCCAGATTCATTTAACAACCAGGTTATTAAATTAACAACTGCAGTGATTAACTTAACAGTTGTTAAATGGTTGTAAGTTGTAAAATGGGGCAGCATTCACTTAACAACTGTCTAACTTAGCGACAGAAATTTTCAGCTTAATTGTGGTTGTAAGTATACTTTCCCAGTTGTGAACTCAAGGAATAGAAGTCAACCAACTTCTGTCCACCCAGCTGCAGAACTTTTGTTCTATTCCAGATGTCCCTCTAGGAGTCAGTGAAGATGAAACAGAAGCAGTTGTCTATTTAATCTTTGGAGACATTCCAGGAACAGTAACAACGGAATCCACAGATGGCAGAAATTCACTGAGAACATTTTTTTTATGAAGGGTTTAAATTGCCTTTGAGCCTCTCTCATCTTAGATGTTAGTGCATGATAATTGTGTTCATGGAAAATAAAGAGGAGAGATCTGAAAAATGAATTAGCATTCTAGATAATGTCAGTTTTCCACTGGCTTTACAAATCCAGCTGAATCCTAGCGACTTCTTTCCTAAAGAAAAAATTCTAAGACAGAGATAGGTAACCAACAGCTTTTAGCTCAGCTTTATATGATACTCGGACTAATTTAAAAGCACTCTGCAAAAGATTAGTGTGGACTTATGGTAAGATCCACACTCTCCTCCTTTTCAAGCTTGCTGCTTTAAAGAAAGGGAAAGAGGGTCAATAAAAATGAAGCATGAGAAAAAAGACCAGAGAGAGATTAAAAAATGAATGGATAACTATTAGTATGTATCCCCAAAAAGCAATCCTCTCCTATCACTGTGTCTTCTGGGCTTATTCATTCCTTATTTCAACCTTGACTGCCCTGAGGAGAGATTATGCTTAAAGGAACGGACACTATCCAGCCAGTTTGATGTAGTGGTTAAAGTGCTGGTGGAAACCAGGAGTTGGTGAGTTCTAGCCCCACTTTAGACATAAAAGCTGGCTGTGTGTGTTAAGTTTGAGCATGAGCGAGAAAGAATGGAGACAAGTTTCTGAACGGTGAACTTCAGCTCTTTATTTACATCGTGACTTGCTCATTTAATATCAGTAAAAACCCGTCTTATATAGGCAAACCTTGTAACGTTTAACCAATAACAACTGGGAACGCTAGCTTTTATAACCAATAAGAACTCTCTGTTAAGGGCCAATCGGATTCCCCGGAATGGGCCAATCCGATCCGGCCACTTAACAGCCAATCAGAAGTGCAGGGCCAGAACCCTGCACTTACTCCAAGCTCACACTTTATTAATTATATTGCATACACAACACCCCTTCTCCCTGGTCCCTTAGTTCAGGGCGCAGTTACATAGTCCCTTAAATAGGATGGTTGTCTTTTTAGTCTCTTTGATTTTCGTTGTATCGGCTGGTTGCAATCTCGCTGAGGTAGATCGTTGTCTGGCAGTGGGGCTGTCTCTGGTTCAGAGTTCACTTCTACGTCGTTGCCCACATTTTCCTTGATTCCCTGAGGTGCAGATGTTTCTCCCTCCGGCTCCACGTCCTGAGTTTCAATTAAATCGTCGTTTCCTTCGAACAGGTTTCCTAGGGCTTCATCTTCTTCCGTACCTCCCCCCCCTCAGTTTGGTCATAGGGGAGTTACGAATTGGCCGCTGCAAGCCGCGACCGTAATTGGTCGATATGCCGTTTCCAAAGTTTATCGTCAAGGCATTGCATGAGGTAGGATCTAGGGCCAGTTACACGTACTACTGTCGCTTCCACCCACAACGGGTCGCCCAATAGGTTTTTTGCATAAACCAAGTCTCCTACCTGGAAGGTGCAACAGCGGCCGCTGGATCCTAGTGGTTTCTCTGGTTCATACGCAGGGTGCAACCGGTCAAGGTGGGAGCGGAGCTTTCGTCCCATTAGCAGTTCAGCGGGAGTTTTGTTGGTGACGCTATGTGGGGTGATGTGTTGCAAGAAGAGGATTTGGTTGACCTTGTCATCAATGTTGTCGTAGTCTACCTTTTGCAAGGTTTTCTTCACAAATTGGACCGTGCGTTCTGCTTTGCCATTGGTCGCAGGGTGCACAGGCAAGGTGAGTGCATGGCGGATGCCACGGTCAGCGAGCTACTGCTCAAACGCTAGTGCAGTAAATTGTGGGCTGTTATCAGATACCAGGACGTCTGGTAATCCGTGGGTTGCAAAGAGTCTGTTTAAAATCTTGACGACTGCCTCGGAGGTCGAAGTAGTCATGCGATGAATTTCGAGCCAATTGGAGTAGGCATCGACGGTAAGCAGGAAGGTGTGGCCCTTGGTTGGCCCCGCGAAGTCCAGGTGAATTCGGGACCAGGGTCCACGTGGTGTCTCCCATTCAGTAGGCATGGCTTTTGGAGGGGCGTTGCTGACTTCTTTGCATTTGGGACAAGCTTTAACCCACTGTTCGATTTGCTTGTCAATGCCCGGCCACCATGTGTAGCTTCGGGCAAGGGCTTTCATTCGCATGATGCCGGGGTGGCCATCGTGCAAGGTTCTCAGCAGCGCTTTTCGGAGCCGTTCTGGAATAATGACTCTATTGCCCCAGATGACACAGCCTTTCTGGGAGAAGAGTTCGGCCTGTCGAGTTTTGAATGGTGTGAAGTCATCTGATAACTGGTCCAATGGCCATCCGCGTTTTACCCAGCCTAGGACTCGTGCTAGGGTGTGGTCGCATTTGGTTTCTCTCGCGATATCTTGGGCGGTCAGTGGCAGCGAGTTGAGTGCTTCAATTTGCAACGTGGTTACCGTTGGTGACGGATCATCGAGAGTCTCTGGAAGCGGTGCTCGGCTCAATGCGTCGGCATGGGGAATGGCTTTCCCCGGGCGGTATTGCAGCTGATAGTTATAAGCAGCTAAGAATTCTGACCATCGGGTCATCCTAGGGGATAATATGTAGGGAATCGGCTTATCTCCGGCTATTATCCCCAACAAAGGCTTGTGGTCAGTCACAATAGTAAAAACCCTACCATACACCTATTTGTGAAATCTTTTCGCAGCTGAGACAATTGCGAGGGCTTCTTTATCAATTTGTCCATAGTTCCGCTCCGTTTTTGAAAGAGTCTTTGAAAAATATGCAACAGAGGCTTCGTTCCCATTAGGCAGTACGTGGCTCAAAATGACGCCCATCCCGAAAGGCGAAGCATCACAGGTTATAACTAACGGCAAAGTCTCGTTATACTGCATGAGTACAGAGTCAGAAGTGAGCAGTTTTTTAACATTTCGGAACGCCTGTTCTTCACGGTAACCCCATAACCAATTTGCTCTTTTATCTAACAATCGGTGTAATGGTTCAGCGACAGTTGCTTTGTGCGGTAAAAATACATTATAAAAATTGATGAGGCCTAGGAACGCCTGGAGATCGGCCTTGTTTCGTGGTCTGGGAGCATTTTTGATCACTTTTAATTTACTTTTGGTAAGGTGAATGTCCTGGCTATCAATCAGGTACCCTAAAAACTCAACACTGTCAGTACACAATTTACATTTGTTTTTTTTAACCTTAAGACCGGCCTCTTGGAATTTTTTTAGGACTGATATTAACCGGCCCTGTAAGATTTTTTTTGTAGGGGCTGCAATTAATACATCGTCAAAATAGGGAACCACGCCCTTAATCCCTTGCAATAACCTTTCCATAAGGCTCTGAAAAATCCCCGGGGCTACACTTACTCCGAATTGCAGCCGGGTACATTTAAAGGCACCTCGGTGCATCACAATAGTTTGGGCCTGTGCCATTTTTTCATCTACTGGTAATTGCTGATATGCCTGAGCTAAATCCAATTTAGCAAAAACTTTCCCGCCCCCCAGGGAATGGAGGAGGTGCTGCACCACCGGAACTGGATACACGTTCTGCTGCAGGGCGTAGTTCAAAGTGGCCCGGTAGTCCCCACAAATTCGGATTGACCCGTCTGGCTTAATGGGTGTTACAATAGGGGTTTCCCACGGGGAGTGATCGATGGGCTCCAACACCCCCTGAGCTATCAGTTTGTCGAGTTGTTCATCGATTTTCGATTTTAAGGCAAACGGAAGTCGATGGGGCTTTAGGCAAATGGGAGCTATTTTTGGATCTAAGCTGAATGAGATCGGGGTCCCCTTGTACTCACCTAAGCTGTCCGTGAAGACATCCCTGAACTCAGAAATAAGGTCTTCCTCCCAGTCACAGCCACCAACTCGGTTTACGCCGGCCACTTCAATGCCGAGTGGCGCGAACCATTGGAGGCCCAGTAGGCTAGGCCTATCTCTATCGATGACCGTTAAAGGTAAGTATGCTGTGTGCTTCTTGAAGGAGACTTTGTGCTTCTTGAAGGAGACGTTTGCCTTCTTGAAGGAGACTCGGACTCGGCAGGACCCGATGATGGGGATTCGATTCCCCTGGTAGTCCTTCAGGATGAGGCATTGGAAACGGAGATCTTGGCGTTGAATTGTGGGGATGAGTTGCTTGAGTGTCTTCCAAGACACCATCGAGAGGGACGATCCCGAGTCGACCGCCATGTGGCAAGGCTGGTTCTCGAAGGTTACCGTGACTCAGATTTTTTTAGTGTCCAAGGCTGAGGTGTGACTGATAGTAATAGTATGGTGAGCCTCTTTTCTTTGCAAAGCTCGATTTCTGTAGGAGTGGTTTACTGGCTTTCGCCTTACAGGACGGTTTCCTGTCGATTGGCGATAGTTAGCCCCTTTTGAGGCCTGGCTGGGTCTTGGCAAGCTGCGGCAGACCCATCCAATGTGGCCTCATTTCCCGCACTCATGGCAGAGTGCGTCACGGAATTTGCATTTGGATCTGGCATGGTTGGCTCCACAGCCAGCGCAAGGGCGTAAGGGCTTCGGGTGAGGGTCCCGGTCGGACCGCAGTCGATGGACCCCTTCTTCGTCACTGTCTGACAACGAAGAGAGGTCCTCGTGGTGCATTGTCGCGAGTTGCCCTTCTGAACTAGGTGAGATTTCGCTGGCTGGTGGTGGTACCGGAGTGCAGTTTCGGCGTAATTGTGCAGCCGACTTCTTGGTTGCTTCCGCTGCGGTAGCATCGGCGATGGCGTCGGCAAGGCTGATGTCGCCTTTCGCCATCAGCTTGCTTTGGACGCCTGGCGCATCTAATCCCAGAACTATGCGATCTCTTAGTGCTTCTTCAAGATCGGTGAATCCGCAGAGGCCTCTCAAATTTCGGAGGTCTGCTATGAAGTCGGCCATGCTTTCTCCTTTTCGCTGGCTTCTTTGATAAAACTTGTGGCATCTCACGAGCGTAGGCACGGTCAGAGTGTAGTGGTCTCGCAGGATAGGTTCGAGGTCGTCCCAATCCATGGCCTTCACTTCTTGGGGTTTGGCTAGTGCTTTAGCCATCTTAAATACAGTTGGACCGCAATGCGTTAGGAAGACCGCCTGTTTCTTTCTTGGGTGGCGTCCTTTAAATTGTTCATCTCCAGGAACATTTGGAAGCGATCCATGTAGGACTCCCAGTCCTCTTGGGTTGGATCTAATGGAGTGGGTGGTACGATGCCACCGGACATGGTTCCGTTGTTGGCGTCGTCTGTCACGTGCTCAGTGTTCTTCGAAGTTTCGTTGGTTCAGATGTCTCCAAATCCCACCTTCGTCACCAGTGTTAAGTTTGAGCATGGGCGAGAAAGAATGGAGACAAGTTTCTGAACGGTGAACTTCAGCTCTTTATTTCCATCGTGACTTGCTCATTTAATATCAATAAAAACCCGCCTTATATAGGCAAACCTTGTAACGTTTAACCAATAACAACTAGGAATGCTAGCTTTTATAACCAATAAGAACTCTCTGTTAAGGGCCAATCGGATTCCCCAGAACAGGCCAATTTGGTCCGGCCACTTAACAGCCAATCAGAAATGCAGGGCCAGAACCCCGCACTTACTCCAAGCTCACACTTTATTAATTATATTTCATACACAACAGTGTGACTTGGGGCAATCAACAGGAGACTGTGAGTTCTAGTTCCTTCTTAGGCATGAAGGCCATTTGGGCCAGTCATTATCTCTCAGTCCAGTCCACCTCACAGCATTGTTGTGGTGGGAGCAAATCAGTAGAGGAAAGAGTATTAGGTATATTCAACACCTTGAGTTACCTATAAAGTAACAAAGGCAGGATAAAAACTTGATAAAAAATAAATAAATGCAATTGTCCCTGCTTTAAAAAGCAACATCTGGTAAAAGGGAGTATAATGAGGCCTGGTAGATATGGAATTTTACTCTCATCAGGAACAGGCTGGAGCCACTGATCTGAGGAGCAATTTTGTAGACTTAAACTCGTGATGTCATACTGTGGAGCCATTTACAGAACAGACTAAGTCACTGTCAATTAGCTTCAGATACAACTGGGGCTATGCCTTATCACCCCTATACCTAATTATCATTAATCAGTGGACTATATTGCCCAGTGCACTAAAATAGGCGTAACATAGTGAAATTCTGCTACATTTTTATTGTAAGCCTCTCTGAAAATTTGGGGTGACAAGGACATGGGTGAACTCTTCTTTTTTTTCTAAATAATCCTAGTAATTATCTTTCTTTCTTTTTTAAGGAAATAATGCTGGGATTGTGCTATCATATGTAGCTCCACTTAATGTAAATTCAGCCATGATTATATAGTTTGATGATTCAATGATATTATTTTCATACCAGCAAGCTGCCATATCTGAGTCTGGGGCATTATATACACTTGTGAAACAATGAATGGATGAATGAAGCCAAAGAGCAACTGAAATAGCTATTTTATGTCTATTTCCATGATCTATTAGACAAAAAGTTGAGTTTAGTTCAATAGACTAAAAAAAAAAAAAAACCCTATTCCAAGATTCAGGACTGTCTGTATTTCATTAGCATGGAACATAAAAATAGATGGGAATATCCAGAATATTATTGATCAGAATGGGATGCCCTGGGAAGTTGATCATATATCTTGGTCAGTCACAATGTGCTGTTGCCAGGAGACATCCTGTGATGACACAGAGTATAACACAAACGTAACAAAATCCAAAACCTAAATAAATGTCCTCCAACTTGGCCCCATTGTTCAGTAATTCTCAGTTGGAGATAAAACATACTCAAAAATAGTCTTCAAAAGAAAGCAATACAGTCCGAACTTAATGAGCAGATAAAGTGAAATAAAAAAAAAATCAAACAAACTACAATGACAAAATTTCCACAATGGACCATAAGTAATTACCAAATTCAAGGAGATAACAAGGTACAGTCTATTGGAAGGATAACTTCAGCCCAAAATAAAACACACTTTGCTTCTGGCAACGCTGTGTTGTAATCGTCTCTTTTATATACTAGTCTCCCAAGCTGCAACCAATGAGGAGGATCATGGTTGCTTCCTCTATCATAAGCCAAGTTGTTGCCTCCTCCATTCCTCCCTGCATGTCCTAGGATGCAGAGGGGATGGGCCTGGTTCTTCCTCTACTGCCCAGGCAGCCTCTGCCCTTCCCCAGCCACCTCCACAACCTCCAGAGCCACACCTCCACTCCCTGTCGGCTGTTCCTCCTCTCTCTCAGAGTCCAACTCTACCAAGGGCATGACACATCCTGGGATATATGCTGGATGTGGTATGCCAAAGCCAAGATGGCAACTGTAATGGTGCTGTCTAAGCTCTGCCCATTCTTTTAAAAATCTGACTCACAAGATCAAGCTATGAACTGTGGGGGTCACCAGGCTGTTCTCTTCATCGAGTGCATATAGTGAAGGCTATGGTTTTCCCAGTTGCAATGTATGGCTGTGAAAGTTGGACCCCAAAAAAGGCTGAGCGTAAAGAATTGAGGCCTTTGAACTATGGTGCTGGAGAAGACTCCTGTGAGTCCCTTGGACTGCAAGGTGATCAAACTGATCAGTCCTAGAGGAGATCAACCCTGACTGCCATTTAGAAGGCCAGATCCTGAATATGAAACTCAAATACTTTGGCCGCTTAATAAGAAGGAAGGACTCACTGGAGAAGAACATAATGCTGGGAAAGATTGAGGGCAATAGAAGAAGGGGATGACAGAGAATGAGGTTGCTGGATAGAGTCACTGAAGCAGTAGGCGTGAGCTTAAATAGACTCCAGAAGATGGTAGTGAACAGGAAGGCCTGGAGGAAGCTTGTTCATGGGGTCGTGAGGGGTCGGACATGACTTCATAACTAACAACAGCAACTCCTATGAAGTAAGTCCTTGACTGTCCCAAAGGTGCTTTTTGAAGAGGTCACTGGACTTTCTGGATTTTTTTTTTTTTAAACATTTTGCTTCTCATCCAAAAAACTTCTTCAGCTCTCTCGGATGGGAAGCAAAATGTCTTGAAAGGAAAATCAGAAAGTCCAATGGCCTCTTGAAAAAGCACCTTTGGGACAACCATGATCTGAGAATTTCCATAGACATTTTGTCTTTGACTGATTACCAGAATTGAAATCTAAATTTTGGCTGCTAAGCAAGCCAGTTGTTAAGTGAGTCACATTGAACTTTACAACCTTTTTAGCCACAGTTGTCGTTAACTGAATCATGCTGTTGCTAAACAAATCTGGTTTCCTCCATTGACTTTGCTTGTTGAAAATCAGCTGGGAAGATTGCAAATGGTCATGTGACCCTGGGATGCAGCAACCATCATAAATACATGCCGGTTATTAAGCACCCATATTTTGATCATGTGACTCTGGAGATTCAGCGATGGCTATAAGAGTGAAGACCTGTTATAAATCACTTTTTTTCAATGCCATTGTAAATTTGAATCAGATGTGGTATTCAGCAGATTCTGACTAGTACTGGAAAACCAGTAGTGGAAATTTTGAGTAGTTAAGAGAACCAGCAAATACCACCTCTGACTGGCCCCACTCCCATCTATTCGCTACCTCCCGAGTCCCAGCTGATCAGATGGGTCTTCTTTTGTTGCCCTGCATAGGAGAACGGAGCTGGAAAGCAGGTTAGTGGGGTGGGGAGGGAATGGGGATTTTGCAATATCCTTCCCCTGCCACCAAGCTGCGCCCACAGAACTAGTAGTAATTTTTTTTGAATCCTACCACTGCTTTGAATGGTTACTAAATAAATTGGTATAAATTGAGGAGCATCCATAGATGATTCTGAGCAGCTTGCCATTAAAACAGAATAAAAACAATAAAAACAATCAGAATTTAAAACAACAAAAATATTTTTCCTGAGTATTTCTTATGTGGGTTTAATATTGCTGCAGCCACAGAAAATTACTAGATAGGGTATATGAGGATCTGAATGAAGCCCTGGGTTACATATTTGGACCTCTGCTCCACATCACCATGGAAGTTATAAGAATTGATCTTACATATTCATATCCGGTTCTGAGTATGGAATCAATCATCTATCAATCAAAGATTCCTTGGACATTAAAAGAAAATGTCAAGAAATAATCACAAGGCTTCCAATACTTCACAGAAGGACTGAAGCCAACCCTTGATAAATAGAAAAATATTTTCCCCAGATACCAGCTCAGTGGCAGCTAAAAAGTACATGTTTCTAAACTGCTAGGGCACCCTGGGCAATTCAAGGTCACTTTATTCATTTTATTACATATATCTAAAAAAATTCACCCAGATCTGGGCGGTATCTAAAATGTATTTTAAAAAAACTCCAGATCTGGGCTGTCTGCAAAGCTGCTAGAAGAATGTACAATAAAAAGTAAAGAGCAAGATATATATTAAAACACACAAGACTAATCTGAGAAAAAATCAAAAAATTCAACAGAGCAACATTAACTTCAGCTCTGTAGACATTCTGACTTGAAAACAGCCTGATCTTGGATTACCTAATTATTTATTACATTTTTAGAGCACCGAATAAATGAAGAGTCCTAGATAGTGTAGAGATTTTAAAAATAGAACAAAACCAAGAAAGCAAGACAGTTATAGAAATAAAACAGTATGTGATAATCCATAAGCAGAGAGATAAAATAATGTGTCATAAAATAAAGCTGCAATTAAAACAAGCAACAAGAACAAAATATGCTAAGAATCTAACACAATCTTAAAAATCCTGGGTAAATTAAATGCCAAGGCTTTCCAGGGATGGGGAAATGTTTCAATTTTATGTTTCCATAGATCTTGCAGGTTTGCAAACCACCACGAAGCTGAAATCAGAGTTCTAGTAATATGGTAAACAAATAAATGTTAAAAAGATATTTTCTACTCTGAATGTCCCTGGTATAGAAATAACACTTCTCTAACAACAGACAACATGTTACTACTGAATATGTCTTTTTTCCTGTGCCCACTGTCTCCCCTCATTTGATGGGGAAACTGGTTGGATATCTAAGAATCAACTGATTTCAATCAAAGCTTATATAAATTCAAGTAAATAGATCTGGAAAGAGATACTCCTTTAGAGATCACTGTTCAAAGCAGAATCCATTTTCATCATCCACTAACCAATATCCAATGTTTGTTTAATTTATATGCCCTCCAATCTCACTGTCAGGAGATTCATTTTAATGAATGTAATTGTGAAAATGTGCAAATACAGTCATGAGTGTGTTGTGCTAGTCACACTTGCTCTTGGTTTTCTTACAGGTGCAATTCAAGGTGTTAGTTATTGCCTTTGAAACTGTACCTGGCACAAGACCAGGTTATTTGCAAGACCACCTCTAACTAAGAATATTCTGGTAGGGAGTGTATGCTCCAAGCTTGTTCCCTGGGATTTTGTCAGCTGGGGGACCTTGGAAATGTGCCTTTTTTCATGACTTCCCCTCCCTTGTGAAACACTTTCCCACTGGTAATTGGATGAGCCCCTTCCCTTCTAGCCTTTCAAAGGACCATTAAGACCTTACTTTTTTTACTGAGGCTCTGGGATTGTATGGGTAGAAGGTATGGAAAGAGAGCAGTTTAACCTTCTGTGGGACACCCTAAGGGGAAGGATGACAGAGCGTGTTTTTTGGTTTATTATTTTACTGTTTTTTATTATTGTTTTATTTATTGGGGGGGGTTGGTTGTTATGAGTCGCCAAGAGTCGCTTATTATGGGCAGCCATATAAATCATTTCAATAAATCAACAATTAAATGAGGAAAAGCAGCAAGATCTCACTCTGGACACTGGCTGCCTAACAAGCTAGAATCTAGTTTCTCATCTATCATTCTGAACATGTTTAATTGTCCTATTTCAAAATTAAAACTGTATCTATTTTGCTCATTGAGTTCTAACAGAACTCACTAATCCACTGCATCCTCTTAGATCTTCCCTTGATTTTGTGGTCTTTCCCTTGGTTCTGTAAAGCTTTTCTATTGCTGCTCTGATTCCACAGCTGTGTATTCCCTAACCATTGCTGCTCTAAATCTATTTTACTTGCCCCATTCATCAGATATCAGAGATCCTTGTGCAGCTAAGTCATGTCCATCGATCTCCAAGTAGCGGTTAGCCTCTTGGGTCAAATGAGAAATGAAAATAAATCAAAGAGGGTGACTTTCCTGTAGCCAGCAATAACAGCTTAACAATCCCTTGAATCCCTTGAATTTTATCCAGTATTTACTGATCTTAAGCTATGGTACAAAGACTTCTGAAACACCAGGAAATATTATAACTCATGGAAGGCAGCCATCAGCTTTGGGTAATAAGCATATTCTGCAGTGGATGAAACTGTGAGGAAGGGATCCAAAGTGATTCAGTCAAAGACTGTAGTATGCAAGAACTTCAAGTTACTGTTCCAGTGGATATTTAATTAAGCACTGAGACAGAAAAGCAAAGCAGTTTCCAAATAAACCAATGACATAAAAATTCACAGTCTTTCACATGTCTTCAGTACTTATTCTCCTCCTCCTTTTTGCAACCCAGTTCAGTTTCCAGTCTGAGAGCAATTCTATCTGAATATTTTTTTAAAAAATGAGAAGGATATGTGACACGGGTATGTAACAGTTCTGGCAGAGCTTCTTTATTCTGCTTGCGAGTCTCTTATGTTATCTGCTTGCCAGCTTTTAGGAACAAAATGTTGGACGAGAAAGGCCCTTTGTTCGATTTGTCCCAAATGCAAGCAGAAATTCGTGCTTTTTTTATGACTGGAGTAGATTGCATTAGCTTTTCACTTGAAATTTTGTATACACGGATTTTATTGTAATTCTCATGCAAAAGAGTGCTTTTATTTTTTTGTACATGTATACATGACTAGCTTAAAGGCTTTGAGATGAGGAAGATGGATTAGCTGACAGTCATTTGTCTCTTCTCTATAAATGAGCTAAATAAACAATGGTCTATTGTGATGACCTTCAACTTGGAAATATTTGATCCCTAGCTGGCTTCATCTCATCAGATTTATTTTAAAAAATCAGGTTTTTTTCAAATCAACATCTGCCCGAAAGCTCTATATGCTTCCCATTTGAGCTAGAAATACACTTACAACTAGATAACAAAATTTTTCTTTCACTTAACTCAACTGATGATATTTATTGCCAACAGTCATTCCTGGAAAAACATTAAAGCTAAGCTAAGAATCAAGCAGCAAATCCCAAACCAGCCAATCTCCAGAGTGCTAAACACAAGGCAATAAACTATCTTTTTAATATAATTACTATTTTGTTTTGTCTGATATCCAAGCAAATAGCCACATATCTGTAGTAGCTACTATAAATTATGACATTATATGGAATATATGACATTATGCCTGATACAACCATTGCCAAATATTTTCAGATTAAAATAGTGTTCTTACTACCATTTCAAATAAATTGTCTTTTCACTCCCCTTCCCAAGAAATTAGGTTGAGAAAATGTACATGCAATAATCACAGTCTTAAAAGCCAACCATTATGAAAGAAGATTTTGCAATATCTCCTTGTCCCAATAAAATGCCTGCAGTATTTGTCATCATGCAGGAAAAGAAAAGTCAATAACAGGAGAATGAGAAAGGAAGAAAACTATATCAAGAATAAAAAATGAGAATCTTAAAAAGAATAGATCTAGGAAACAGAAGGAATATGTAAATGATGACAAGAGCCCAAAGGCAATGATGACAAGAGCCCAAAGGCAATGAAAAATATGCGGTATCTGCCATCCCGCATCTGATGGGCGGCTCATGAAAGGGAGCGAAGGGAAGAGAAACGACAGGAAGCGAGGTTTCCTCTTGATGAGCGCGCCCCGAATGTCTTGGCACATGCTCTTTTATTGTGCTTTTTTACAAGAAAATGATTTAATCAAAGCTCAAGTCAAACATGGTAATCTCATCAGGATGTGCATGTTTACAAAGCTGCATACCGGATAGATTATTTACAATGTGGATAAGCTTATTAACAATCGTCTAGCTCCTTGTCCCTTGTACTTGCCTTGCAAAGGTCACTGAAGATACAGAAGTTAATGATTACACGTGAATGATACAATGTTGCAAACACATGAATGATACATAGTTGCAATGATACATAGTTGCAAACACATGAATGATACATAGTTACAACATCTCCTCTGTTTTTATTATTTATGATGAGTCTTCTTCCTCGTCCGAGAAGACAGGAACCATTTTTCTGAAATGTTCGCCGTCCCCATCATCTAGGCAAGAGTGCGACCCGTCAGCGTCAGGGTTGTCGAAGGAGCGGTAACTCAGCAATGACATTTTTTCATCCGGTGTTGAGGATATAACATGAGCTTGCAATAGCACATTAACATCAGCAGTTATGGAGGATAATTGATTTTTTAAAAATTGCAATATTCTATAAAAACAATAAGGTCCTATAATACATATCAATATAATGATTATTAATGATCCTGCCAATGCAGTTAAAAAGGTTGTAAGCCATGGCGAAATAGAAAACAAACGCCCCCCCCCCCTGCTATCAGCATAAAGACAACATTCTTCTTTAAGCATAGCGCACAATCCCCCTTGTTTTTTTAAAAAAATAACAGATCTAAATCTTTACGATTTTGCAAAAGAGGGGTATTCCATGGGTACCTGTAGGGATATAAAATCATCAGAGTTATACACACAAGCCATACTTGAATGCAAAATGATTTAGATTTAACAATTTCATCCCCGTGGACACATGTCATAAGACCGGTGGAACAAGTCCAAACAAAATTATTGCCAGGGATAAAATACATTCCTTTCAGGCGTGATGTTAAAGTTCCTCCTGAAGTGGTGTAGATTGCAGGATATCCCCTGGTTGTGTGGGTGCGTCTGCCAAATCGAATTGAAGTGGTGGGTAGAAGTCTTCTATGCAAGAAAAATTGGTTGTAGAACTTAAACGAACGCCTTGAAGGTCAGTTATAGTCCAAGCAATATTATATCTTCTATGAGGCTTCTGCGGATCATCATGGACAGTTCTTTTGAAGCGTCGTTTGTTGACAGGATCAGAGTTCGGGTATATAAAAACATGACAAGTAGGAGAGAGGGCTATGGACAAATTAGTTGTAGAACATTTGCGAAATGAGGAGGGAATTCAATTAGTAGAAAAAGGATAATAATTACAATAATGACAATAAAGATTAATTTGGTAATTCATCAAGGATGTTAGTTGGGGTGGGGAAACCCATAATACAATAGAAGGACATTTAGGTCCCCCTATGTTTTAGATTGAATAGAGGAAAAGATTTTAAGGTTCCTTTCCATAGGAAGAGTAAAGAAGGAACAAAAGAGTGAGTGGTAGAGTGTTCTTTAAATAAAACAGAAGTGACAGAGTGAAAACTACGGGTAGCATTTTCATGACGTACCCACATGGACCAAGTATAATAGCCTTCTGTTAATGAAATGGTTTTAACACGAATAGTCTTTTGACAGGAAGCATAGGTTTTGTTGAAGTAAGGTAGAAATCGCAAAGAAGATATAGGCAAGAATATCAGAAAGAGTTTTAAGATACAGATGTAGCAGAGGAATTCCCATGATAGGGTCTAACCGCCCTACCAGGGATCCAGCAAGTGGTTTTGTCTGGCAGTAAGATCGCAGCGTAGCCTCGTCCCCAAGTGAGAAGCTCAGCGGGACCCTGCCAGGCAGGATCTGGCAATCTGCAATAATATACCAGAGGTCTGTTAGGCGGGGGTGAGGGGGAGGAAAAATGATGTGAAGCAGCAGAAGTGGGAGGAATGCCAGTCAGATTAAGAAAGTTTAAAGTGTAAAGACAAATGTTAAGAGAATTTTGCAATGCTGGGAGGTTCGGGGGTTTTTCCCGCAACGAATATCGATCAAGAGCACCTTTCAGAGACAAGTTCGCTCGTTCCACAATAGCCTGCCCCTGGCTGTTGTAGGGAATCCCAAACTTGTGGGTTACATCCCATCTGTTACAGAAGTCCTGGAAAGCAGAACTTGTATAGGCAGGTCCATTGTCAGTTTTGATTTCTTTTGGACGTCCCAGCGAGGCAAAGGTACGAATTGAATGATTGATGACATGTTTTACAGTTTCTCCCATTTGAGGAGTAGCCAGAATAAACCCTGAATATGTATCTATGGAAACGTGCAAATATTTCCAAGGGGCAAAAGGTGGATACTGAGTTACATCCATTTGCCAAATTTCACAAGCTTTTAATCCTCTAAGTTTTACTCCTCTGGGAATGGAATGTCCTTGCTTACTACATGTGGGGCATTGTTGAATAATGGCAGCAGCTTCTGCCTGAGTTAGAGCAAATTGAAAAGTTATCATAACTTGGCGGGGGAGATTCAAACACACTCCCTGCTTCTATTTTATAATGGACTTTTAAAGCCTCCATAATTTTCCTCCAAGTGACCAAAATGCCAATAGGTGCACGAGGACTATGGAGATGTTCACCAATTTTTTGCCAAGTGGAAATTTTTAAGGACCCTTCCTCTGAATAATTGGGACAATGTTGCCACACATAAGCCAATAATGTAGCAATAGGTTTTTTTTTTACAGGAGAGCCCTTTAAATTAGCAGAATATTTAGAAGAAGAAGCGACTAACTCCCTCAATTCCTTCAGATGCTGCGTCTGTTGTTGAGAAAAGTTTCCACCCATACTTACGAAAGTCGAGACCGTGTTTCAGATCCGATGATGTGCAATTCGCTTCAGGCCTGGCGATGCACAGCTCCCATCGAGCTGATAAGATATGGGCGCGTCGCAACGTATCCCCCTTAGGGAATCACGTTGGGGTCACCAGAATGCGGTATCTGCCATCCCGCATCTGATGGGCGGCTCATGATAGGAAGCGAAGGGAAGAGAAATGACAGGAAGCGAGGTTTCCTCTTGATGAGCGCGCCCCGAATGTCTTGGCACACGCTCTTTTATTGTGCTTTTTTACAAGAAAATGATTTAATCAAAGCTCAAGTCAAACATGGTAATCTCATCAGGATGTGCATGTTTACAAAGCTGCATACCAGACAGATCATTTACAGTGTGGATAAGCTTATTAACAACCGTCTAGCTCCTTGTCCCTTGTACGTGCCTTGCAAAGGTCACTGAAGAGACAGAAGTTAATGATTACACGTGAATGATACAATGTTGCAAACACATGAATGATACATAGTTGCAATGATACATAGTTGCAAACACATGAATGATACATAGTTACAACAAAAATACTTGAGAAAACCAAATTGAAAAATGAGCATCAAATAGCACTGAGATTTGAGTTAATACCAAAGAACATTTTAGGCATAATTATATACCGAACAACTGGCAATGAGAAAGGAAAGCAATGCAGTATAAAAGAACAGGAAGGCTCTTTTTAGCAATTACTTTTGCACCCATCTTTGAAAAGGAAACAGGGCAGCTGTTTTTTGTTTTGTTTTTGTTTTTGCTTAAAAGATGCAACAGGCAGAGATATGAATGAAGAATGGAAGAAAAGGAGGGGCTGAAATCCGCAGTTCAAAGAGCAGAATGCATACAAGCTTTTGCTCAGAATTCCAGTTACCAGTTTGCTTATGGTTCTCTGGGCCACTGCTATTCTCAGAGAAAATGGTTGCTGCAGAAACCATACTCTCAGATCTTATAGGACGAGGTCTTTCTCACTGAGCATTATGTAGAATATTACCAACTTTGTAGAAGACACAATGATATGGGGCACAGGCAGTGGTGGGATTCAAATAATTTAACAACTGGTTCTCTGCCCTAATGAGTTCTTCCAATAACCAGTTCACAAAACTGCTTAGAAACTTAACAACTGGTTCTTCCAAAGTGGTGTAAACTAGCAGAATCCCACCACTGGGCACAGGAAAAGCTTTGGAGGAGTTCATCAAGGTTCAGGAGATTCTGACATGCTTTGACAATTGGCTGAAATCAGCATGAAGAATTTCATTGGGGATAGCGGGTGGGATTCTACTGGCTCGCACCAGTACAGTAGAACTGGTTGTTACCATTCCCGATAGTTCAGAGAACCAGTAAACAGGCCCCTGGCTGGCCCCATCCCTCTCTGCCCGCTCTTCCCTTCCTTACCCAGTCAGTCCTTATTGCACATGTGCAACATTGCGTGCTTGCATGACAATCACTGACAGCCCCAACCCACCCAGTCACTCCTTATAGCATATATGTGCTACATCGCTTCCCACATTTTCCCACCTGCCGCCATTACTACCAGTAGCAGCAGCCAGCCAGCCTTCCATCATCTAATCTCCCTAGATGAGTGAGGCTCTACAAGCCCCGGTCATCTACATGCCGCTGCTGCCGCCAGTCTGTTGCCATCGCTGCCACCCTTGCTCTTGACACCACCACCGCCACTAGCCCCAGCTGAGTCCTGACTCCTGGTCCAGCCTAGGCTGCCATTGCCATGCCACCAGCCCTCAGCACTCCCATCCTAGCAAGCTTCTCTCCCCCCCCAACTTTCCTGGCTTGCTTAGCCACCAGCCCCATGGCTCCATGTGGCACTTGTGGCCTAGCAAGCTTCCCACCCCCACTACTCACTTGCCTGGCTTGCTTAGCCTCCAATGCCATGGCTCCATGCGGCACGTGTGACCTAGCAAGCTTTTCCCCCCATTTGCCTGGCTTGCTGGTGGCCAAGAGGAAGGCGAGCCAGGGCTGACCTGTCGCCCCTTGGGTCCCGCCTGGATTCTCTGCAGTTGCTGGGTCTTGCCTGCTAGGAGTGAGGGTAGGGGAGTGATCAGGGAGGACAATGCTATACCACCTGGGCCCACATCGCCTGGGCAGCATAGCATCAGAGAAGGCAAGCCAGGGCTGAGAGCCACTGGGCTCCCTGCCAGCCCGCACTTCCACTTTGGTACAGCAGACAATGAAGTGCACCCTAGTGCAAAGAACAGGGAGATAAGTCCTAGCTGCTGCTTCTTTCCCAGCTGGAACTCAGCTAGTAGCCCATGCGCCACCTCCTAGCAGAAGATTCCAGGACCTCACATGTGCACACGTGAGGCTGTGAGGAGACGGCACATGGGCGAGTCCCTGTGGCACTGTGAGATGCATTGTTCTGTGTATGCCTGAGAAGGAGGAGAAGACTTGGGTGAACTTTCTGACTCCCTTCACTTCACTCCACTGCTTCTCAGAAGGCAGCTGCCCCAGCCTGTCCCTTTAAGATATTTTGATGCAGAGGGAGGGACCAAAATGGGATGGGCAGGGTGCAGGAGCTACCTTCTGAGTCTCGCCCTGTCCCCATCCCCTTGCCAAGAAGCCTCCAAGCACCACCTCTTTGCTGGCAGGAGAATCCTCCAGCCGCCGCTCCCAGAGTCCAGCTGCATGGAAAAAAAGACATGGCAGCTACAGGCATCTCATGACAAGAGCAAGAGGAAGGTAAGTTTTCAGGCAGTCAGGAAAGCTAAAAACAAGCTGCCTAGCCCAGAGCTGCTGGTGGGTGGGGTGGCGAAGTGAGGCTGCAGCACACACCGTGCTTGAATTTCCCAGCCCTTAACTTTCTTCAAAAGTGGGAGGGAAGGAAGTCGCACCTGCAGCCCCTTTATTGGAACCAGAAGCCTTGCCTGCTGGCTTTTTGGGCAACGTGGGATCAGAGACTGGCTGGGAAGAACCTCATAATGAGTGATGCTGCCAAGTGCTTGGAGGCATGTGTGTGTGTGTGTGTGTGTGTGTGTGTTTATTTGTTTGTTTTAGGTGGCTATCCTTGCTTTAGAAGGAGAGAGGGAAGGAGGAAGGAAAAGGATAGAAAAAGAGAGAAAAAGAGAAAGAGAGGAAGAGAGAAAAAGAGAAGGAAAAAGAGAGAGAGAAAGAGGGAAAGAGAGGGGGAAGAGAGGGAGAGAGGGGGGAAGAGAAAGAGAAAAAAAAGAGAGAAAGAGAGGTAAAGAGAGAAAAAGAAGGAACAGACAAGAAAGTAAAAGAAAAGGGAAAGAAAGAAAAAGGGAAAGAGAAAGGAAGAGAAAAGAAGAAAAGGGAGGATGGAAGGAAGGAACAGAGAGGGAGAGAGAAAAGAAAGAGGGAAAGACAGGGAAAGAAGGAAAGGGAGGGAGGAGAAAGTGAATGGGATATAGAGGGAGGGAAAGAAAGAGAAAAAGAGAGGGAAAGAAAGAGAGAAAGAGAAGGGACAGACAAGAAAGTAAAAAAATAAAAGGGAAAGAAAGAAAAAGGGAGAGAGAAAGGAAGAGAAAGGAAGAAATGGGATAGACAAACAAGGGGGGATGGAAGGAAGGGACAGAAAGAGAGAGAGGGAAAGAGGGAAAGAGAGAGAAAAGAAAGGGAAAGAGAGAGGGAAAGAGAAAGAAAGAAAGATGGAGGGAGGGAGAAGAAAGTGAATGGGATATGGAGGGGGAAAGAGAGAAAGAGAAGGGACAGACAAGAAAGTAAAGAAAGAAAAGGGAAAGAAAGAAAAAGGAAGAGAGAAAGGAAAAGAAAGGAAGAAATGGGATAGGCAAAGAAAGAGGGGGATGGAAGGAAGGGACTGAAAGAAAGAGAAAGGAAGGAAGAAAAGAAGGAAGGAAGGAAGGAAGGAAGGAAGGAAGGAAGGAAGGAAGGAAGGAAGGAAGGAAGAAAGAAAGAAAGAAAGAAAGAAAGAAAGAAAGAAAGAAAGAAAGAAAGAAAGAAAGAAAGAAAGAAAGAAAGAAAGAAAATGAGATAGATGAATGGATAGATCTGAATGGAAAGAGGGAGGGAGAGAGAGAGAAAAAGAAGGAAGAATGGAGACAAACCCTGGCTTCAGAAGACTCTTTGAAGCAGCATAGCAATTTAGGGCCGGTCTGCAAGGAATCTTGGAGGTCATCTTCTAGTCCAACCCCCTGCTCCAGCAGGGTTAGAAGTGTGTGTGTGTGTCCATGGCTGTCAAAAATCCAAAAACAGGTCAAGTAGCTCTGGGGAGGTCAGTCATAAATTAGAACTCTTGCTAAGCAACTGGCCATTAAGCAAGGACTACTTGTATTTGATTTGCCAGTCACCTGGCCACCTGGCCACACCTACCCAGTCACATGACCACAAAACCATACCCAGCTTGTGACCACCAAGCCATGCCCACCTAGTCACATGACCGCCAAGACATACCCACAAATTAAACCACGCTCACAGAACCGGTTGTTAAAAAATTTGAATCTCACCCCTGATTGGGGACAAATGCAAGATCCCACACTTGTGAAAGAAACATCAAAATATAGGATCAATCCTGACTGCTCCTTTGAAGGACAGACACTGAAGCTGAAACTCAAATACTTTGGCCACCTAATGAGAAGAGAGGACTTACTGGAAAAGACCCTGATGTTGGGAAAGAAGGAAGGCAAAAGGAGAAGGGGAAAGTAGAGGATGAGATGGATAGATAATGTCACTGACACAATTAACATGAATTTGGCAAACTGCATTTTGGGAGGCAGTGGAAGACAAGGGGGCCTGGTGTGCTATGGTCCATGGGTCACGAAGAGTGAGACATGACTCATCAACAAAATATAGGATGCAAAAAAGATTTTTGGGATCACAAGATGAATATGAGCCAACTATGTGATGCAGCTGCCACATAAAATGCAATCTTAACCTGTATTAATAAAAGCATTTATCAAGATCACTTTTTTCCTTATTATTCCATTGATCCTAATGCACCTGGAATAGGGGATCCAACTCTTGCACTCTAAGTACACTGATAAACTGGAACATATCCAGAGGAGATATTTCTCCCAGGGCAGAGGTGGTATGCAGTAGGTCCTGACCAGTTCTGGAGAACCGGTAGTGGAAATTTTGAGTAGTTTGGAGAACTGGCAAATACCACCTCTGACTGGTCCCACTCTCATCTATTCTCTGCCTTCCAAGTCCCAGCTGATTGGCTAGATTTTCTTTTGTTGCCCTGCACAGGAGAACAGAGCTAAAAAGCAGGTTAGTGGGTTTGGGAGGGAATGGGTATTTTACAGTAACCTTCCCCCAGGAGTGGGGTGCAAATGAAGATTTTACAGTATCCTTCCCCTGCCATGCCCACCAAGCACGCCCATTAAGCCATGCTCACAGAACCAGTAGTAAAAAAAAATGAATCTCAGCACTGTCCCACCACTGAACATATCCAGAGGAGAGCAGCCAAGATGATAGAGGCCCTGGGAAGAAATATTTATAAGGAGACATTGATAAGATTATAAGAAGACACAAATATCTATTCAGGTAACAAGATCTGTACTGTAAGGCAGGGCCAAATAGTTCAGAGTTGCTTCAAGAGAAACAACAAGAAACAATGGGTAAAGAATTAGGATTTTTAGTGGACATCAGGAAGAATTTTCTAATGAAACAGGTTGCCTTATTAAATATCTTTCACTGGAGGAATTTAAACAGAGGGTGGATGGCTTGCTGTTGGGGATGTATTAGGAAAGAATTAAATTAGATCAGATCAGTGTTTTTCAACCATATGGACTTCAACTTCCATGTTGACTTAGGAATTCTGGTAGCATTAAAGTCCACTTTAAACCCATTGCAAAACTTGGGAAACACTGGATCAAGTCCCTTCCATTGTTTAAATTCTATGATGCTATGAATACCTAAACTCAGGCAATTGATAAAAGAAAAGCTGGAAAGAATGAAAAAGAAAGCCCATCCTTTAATTCAGGGGTGGGATTCTACCAGTTTGCACCTATTCACTGGAACCTGTTGTTAACATTCTAAGCAGTTCAGAGAACCAATTGTCAGAAGAAATTACTGGCCTAATCCTGTAAGGAAGGCAGGAAGGAAACATTCTGGTGTTGCTTACAGAAACTGCCTCTCCATTAACCCTTATTACATTCCTGGCAGGACTAGACTTCCTGTCTCTGGAACTTCTCTGGAGTTTTTTTTCCCCTCCTTTGCTGGTACTTTGTTTCTGTGGAGTGACCATTCAAAGTTAAAATGGCACTGAAAAAAGTGATTTATGACTGTTTTTCACACTTATGACTGTTGCAGCATCCCCACAGTCACGAAAGGCCAGGTGAGGCGATGCATGCCTCGATGTGAGTGACTGAGTTGAGTTGGCCATGCCCAGCCAATAACATGACCACCAAGCCATGTCCACCCAATCACATGACTACCAAGCCATGTCCACCCAGTCACATGACCACCAAGCCACACCCACCACCTAAGCCATGCCTACAGAACTGTTTGTTAAAAATTTGAATTCCACCCCTGCTCTAATTTATATTCTAGTTGCTAGCTATATTAGAGTTGGTGGGAGTGGTCTTAGAGGTTCTTTGTAAGGAAACAGCCAAAAAACCTCCAAGACCACTCCCCACCAACACTGACAGGGCAAGTAACTAGAATATAAATTGTGAGCAAACCCCATGATATTGTTACCTAGTTTGGGTAACAAAGTGTCTGTAAGAAAACCACCAACTCAGAGAGCACCAAGAACCCTTCATTACAAACTAAAGACATCAACATCCAAGATACCTTAGAAGATATTCAAACTAGACTGGACCATCTCTAAACTAGAAGTTGAAATCAGATCATCACTCTGGTTATTATGAAATCAAAAGATTATTATGAAATCAAAAGGCTACAGGAACTGGTGCAATACTCCCTGTCAGGTGCAAACAATTAAACCCAAACACAAAGGATTCAACCAGGTGTTTTATTGCTCATGCCTATAACACAGGAATCTTCTCAGATTGATGGTTTGCATCTGGGTCAGACTGCTTAAGGTTTAATGGCATTCAAGCAGGTGGGGTGGGCCAGGTCTTATCTTCTTATTCATGTAGGGATTCCAAACTAATTCCCTATTTCACTTCTTACCCTGGCTTAACCAGTCTCTCTTTGACACTCACTGAAATATGACAAGCAACAGAAGAAGAATCAGTCAAGGTCATAAAAAAAACCTTAAAGCTATACCAGCAAATATGGAGAACAACACAGTGGCCGACAGATCAGAAGAGGTTAATTTACATTCCAATATCAAAAACTGGAGACTTGACAGTGTGTGCAAACTATCCTATCATGTCCTTATTTTTACATGCTAGCAAAATAATACTTAGGATCATCCAACACAGATTAGAGCTTTATGTGGAAAAAGAAATGCCAGATGTTCAAGATGGCTTTAGAAAAGAGACATAATTGCTGATGCACACTGGATAATTGAGAAAGCCAATGAATATCAAAAAGGAAGTCGCTATCTGCTTCATTGAATATATAAAGGCCTTTGATTGTGTTGATCACATCAAGTGTAGCATATTTTCCCCCAAAAATGGGAATCCCAAAGAATCTCATTGTCCTTATGAGAAACATACGTGTCTATACTAGTTTTGACAGAACATGGTAAAATATCCTGCCTCCAGTTTGTTAAAGGATTATGTCAAGATTAATTACTCATTTATTCAATCTATATGCTGAATATATATTAAGGAAAGCTGGACTGAAAGAAGATGAGTATGGTTTTAAAATTGGAAATATCAATAATCTATGCTATACTCTGATTGGCAAAAATGCAAAGGACCTGCAAGCTCTAGTAATAAAAGTAAAGAAACACAATGGGAAAAAATGGAACTAATATAAAGTCCAAACTAACGACAAAGGATAGAACTAGCCTTAGAAATAGCAATGAAGTTATTGAAGTGTTGGATAGCTTTTGCATTTTAGAATTAACTGCCAAAAGTAAATGAACAGGCAGTCAAGAAATATGCTGCAAATTTGGTACAGCAGCCATGAAAACCTTGGAAAAGACATTCAAATACCCTGATGCCTCTATACCTACAAGGATCAAAACTATACAAATTGTGGTATTCCCTGTGACAATTTATGGAAGTTAAGGTTGGATTTTGAAGAAGCAGGATAGAAAGAATATTGATGCTTTGAACATTGGTGTTGGAGAAGACTGCTGAGAGTGCCATAGACAAGCAAGTAAAGAAACCTGTTTATTTATTTGTTTTATTCATCAAATTTATTGGCCACCCATCTTACCATGTGATAACCCTAGTAAGTATTACCAAATATTTGTTTTCACTAGAGGCACAAATGGACAGGTTCAAATTATCCTACTTCAGACACATTATGAAAAGACCTAGCTTTCTGGAGAAGACTGTTATCCTGGGAAAGGCAGAAGGAAAGATGAGGATGACTAGCAGCGAGATGGATAGACTCAGTTATAATGGCAACAAGGTTGGAAAATCAGAAAGACCAGGTGTCAGTCTGTGCTTCCTTTAGATCCCAAGAAAGAAATACTCAGGCTCCATGGTGTAGAGCAAAGTTATCCTTTTACTGGAAAATAAAGTGGAAACTACAGATCCAATTCCAAAACTGAGAAATTGGCGGGTAGAACACACATACAAAGGAATAGAATTGCTCCCACCCTCAAAGTTCAAATGATTCTTCCAATTAAAATTTCTGAATATGATCATGTGGTTATCTCCAGGTGGTGATGAGACTTCTTGTCAACTGACCTTGACATATTTTGATAAAAGTTTGCAGTTGTGCAAAAGGGGACAGAGGCTAGCCAAGAAATGGAAAGTTAAAAAAAAGAATCCCCCCTCCCCTTGTTAACCCAGCAAAGGAATGCAAAACACCTCCAACCTTCTTCCCCTCCAAGATCCCCCCTCCCACCGTTGTCATGACAGCTGAAAGAAGTAAATTAGCATAGCAGCAGAGAAGCAACAGTGGAAGATATCTTGAGGCTGACATTCAGACCCCCTAGAAGAAGGACATTAGTCCCTGTAAGAAAAAATAGCATAATCATATGTTAATGTTGATATACATCTCTATGGTTTATCAGGGTATTTGGCATAAAAATTCTTGAGCAGTTCAGGAGCCCTAATGTCTTTCTCATTAACCCATTCAGCATAGGACGGAGGAAAATGTTTCCAAACTACAAGATATTGGATACGACCCCTCCATTTCCTAGAGTCTAGAATTTCTTGAATCTCGAAATGTTGTTCACCCTCAATCAACAATGGTACAGGGAGATCAGACTGGGTCGGTCTCAAGGTACAGGTACATTCGGGTTTCAACAAACTGATGTGGAAAACTGGATGAATATGACGAAGAGTCTTTGGTAAAGTCAGTTGAACAGTCACAGGATTTACAATCCTCTCAATGGGAAAAGGCCCCACATACTTAGGACACAGCTTCTTCGATTTCTGGGTAGTCTGCAAATACTTGGTCGAGAGGAATACTTTATCACCCACCTGATACAACATCTGCGGGGCTCGCTTTCTGTCAGCAAATTTCTTATGAGACTGGTGCGCCTCGTCCAAAACTTTGTGGGCGACTGGCCAATTAAGTTGAAGTTGAGATATCCAGTCACTCAATGACTGGACACTGGGTTTTTCATCAGGCAGTTCAGGTATGGGCACAAAATCTTGCCCCATTGCTATTTTGAAAGGAGTAAACCCTGTACTGCTGTGAACAGAGTTATTGTATGCTACCTCTGCAAAAGGCAGTAGATCCACCCAGTTGTCTTGCTGATAATTTATGTAACATCTGAGGTATTGCTCTAGCACCCCGTTAGTTCTCTCACAAGCCCCATTAGTTTGGGGATGGTGGACGGAGCTTAAGCTTTGGGTGGAGACTATTAACTTCAAAAATTCTCTCCAGAAGTTCGAGGTGAATTGGACTCCTCGATCAGAAACTACACGCTCAGGTACACCATGCAACCTGTAGACATGAAGAATGCACAGCCTGGCCAATGACTTCGCCGAAGGGATCTTGGAGCCGAAGGGATCTTGTTTGGAGAACAAGTCAGTCACCACCCAAATGACTGTGTGTCCACTGCTCTCGGGTAGGTCTACTATAAAATCCATGGAAATTTCCTTCCAAGGAGCAGTTGGCCTGGCCACACTTTGCAGCAGCCCTGGTGGCTTACCAGGAGGTCTTTTTGCTGAGGCACAAACCAGACAACTCGCCACATAAGTCTCAATGTCTTTTTTCAACGAAGGCCACCAGAACTGCCATTTCACCAAATGTAGGGTCTTGACAAAACCAAAATGACCAGCCACTTTGGAATCATGAGTTTGTTGCAACACTTGGCTTCTCAGGTTTTGAGGTACATACAATTTCGCACCTATCCCGGCTAGACCATCTCGAATGGTGCAGTTATTCACATTTGCCAGAACCACCCATCCGTTTTCAAAGCCTCCTTAAATCGTTCCATCAGGTCAGTGGACAGATCCCTCTCCTGGTTTCTCTTTTGCGCGCGGGTAACTACAGGGGCAGCCAGCTGTGTAGTGGACACGATTGGCCTTATCACTTCTTTACAGATACTGTTGTATTGAGGCATTCTAGACAAAGCATCGCCATAAAATTTTTCCCCCTGGGATATATTTCAAGGAGAAATTGAATCGCTTGAAAAACTGAGCCCACCTACCTTGCTTAGGGGATAGCTTCTGAGGAGTTTTTAAAGCTTCCAGATTTTTATGGTCAGTCCACACTTCAAATGGGTGTTTCACTCCTTTCAGAAAGTGCCTCCAAGCTAGTAAAGCCCAACAGACTGCAAACACTTCCTTCTCCCAAACGGCCCATCTCCTTTCAGTGTCAGTCAATTTATGAGAGGTGTAAGCGCACGGTGGTAGTGTCCCCTTCTCGTTTAATTGAAGTAAGACCGTCCCCCCCACCACATCGCTCGCATCAGCTTGGATCACGAAAGGGGTGTCCATGTCTGGGTGTTTCAGTACTGGTTCTGCAGCAAAAAGTCTTTTAAGCTTTTCAAATGCAGCTTGGCACTCCATGGTCCAATTCAATGGTTGGCTGGGTTTTGGTTTCAATTCCCCCTTTGTTTTCAGGAGGTTGGTGATGGGCATGGCTATTTTAGCAAAAGACGGGATGAATTGCCAGTAAAACTTAGCAAATCCAAGGAAACTTTGAAGCTGTTTACGGGTTCTCGGTGGGGCCCAGTCCAAAACGGCTCGCACTTTCTCTGGGTCCATCTCAATGCCCTTGGGGGAGATAAGATATCCCAAGTAGTCAATTTTTTCTTGATGGAACTCACACTTGGATAGTTTGGCGTACAATTTGGCGGCCCTCAGGTTGTGCAGCACAGAGCGTACCAGTTTCACATGTTCATCTCTAGTCTCCATGTAGATAAGAATATCATCAAGGTATACCAGAACCCCCTTGTATAAATGTTCGTGAAGCACTTGATTGATCATTTGCATGAAAACAGCAGGCGCCCCCTGTAGGCTGAAAGGGAGAACATTGAACTGAAAACAACCCATCGGGCAGTTGAACGCAGTCTTCCACTCGTCTCCCTCTTTGTGCATCCCGAGTCCAATAAGGCCAACATCTCTCCCTCAGTCCCTGATGTGGGCTGCCTTAACTTTATAGGGATGGTCATGGGTCCTTGGTTAGGACTTACCGGGACGTCATCTTCCAAGTTGGTCTCGCTCTTGTCGAGTGGGGTTGGAGGTCCCAGCTCCTCTCCGGTCGAAAGGGCGACCTCTACTACCTCTTTTGTCTTCAGCCCGGTCTCGCGAGGCTTGGTTGAGAGGTTTTCGCGCTTCCTTCCTGGGCCTTGCGCTTTCGGTGGGTTCGTCTTGACCCAGCAATCTGCCATCCGGTGGCCCTCCTTCCCACAATAGAAGCAGGCCGTGGTCTTGGCTCTTGCCACCCTCCCCCCTTTGTGGGGGGTGGAGGTCTCTCAGAGACGTGGAGGGAGTGGTTTTCTCCAGGCAGGACCTCCTCTGCGTCTGCTTCGGGTTAGATCAATATCCAACTCTTCCGCCAGCAAGTACCACGACTGCAAATCATGTGGGTCCCTTCTGGAGATGCACATGTGGTATATATGTTCATTTAAGCCATCTTTGTAGGCTTCCACCAGGCCCCCCGGGACCAACCTCAGATGTGGTATGCCAGCTGCCTGAACTCTTGGGTGTAGTCTGCCACCGATCTCCCCCCTTGGACTAAGGTCTTCATTCTGATCCTGGCCTTTCTCTCTGCCAGAGGGTCCTCAAACCTTCTCCTCAATGCAGTCATGAAAACATCAAGGCTCCGCAGTTGGGGGAGTTATCATTGTACAAAGTCACCACCCAGTCTGCTGCCATCACTTCAAGGGTTCTGGTAACACATCTCACTTTGGCTGCTTCAGAGCTGAACTCCCTTTCAAATTCTGCCAAAGAGCTCCCGACTTGTACCAGGAAAAAACCCCAAATCTCTGGGATTTCCTCCAAACTTCACATCTAGGGGGGGCAGGTGTCGTCTTCCAGGAACCACACCTATTGCTGGGGCTCCCTGGGTGGCAGCGGGTGGCTGCGCTGGTGTAGGCTGGGCTAAGGGGGTGGGGATAGTTCGACTTCCCCGGGCTGACCTCGCTCCCTCTTCCCCCTCATACCTTTGAGCCATGCCGGGCTTCTCAGAAACGTCCATAAGGAATTTCCCGGCTTGATCCAGCCTGCATTCCATCTCCTCCCCCTCTTGCCACAGCCGTTCCCTCGCACCTTTTCGTCTTACAGTGATTCTGGGAGGAGGGGGGTCTTCAGGGTCTCTCCAACCAACCCCCAATGACCATCTGGGCATCTCAGCTGGGGTTTCTTCCAGAGTCAGGTCAGTCAGCAGGTCAGCAGCCGGCATCTCTGGTAGCAGCATCGGCTGCCCCCCCGCAGCTCCCTGGTCATCTTCATCGCTGGCTGGAGATGACATGAGATGAAACCCCCTCGGAAGAAAAGTTGCTATTTTCTCCGGGTGGAGAATGTGGGAGTTTCGGAATAATGTCAGTCTGTGCTCCCTTTAGATCCCAAGAAAGAAATACTCAGACTCCATGGTGTAGAGCAAAGTTATCCTTTTATGGAAAATAAAGTGGAAACTACAGATCCAATTCCAAAACTGAGAAATTGGCGGGTAGAACACACATACAAAGGAATAGAATTACTCCCACCTCCCAAAGTTCAAATGATTCTTCCAATTAAAATTTCTGAATATGATCATGTGGTCATCTCCAGGTGGTGATGAGACTTCTTCAGTTGACCTTGACATATTTTGATAAAAGTTCGCAGTTGTGCAAAAGGGGACAGAGGCTAGCCAAGAAATGGAAAGTTAAAGAAAAGAATCCCCCCTCCCCTTGTTAACCCAACAAAGGAATGCAAAACACCTCCAACCTTCTTCCCCTCCAAGATCCCCCCTCCCACCGTTGTCATGACAGCTGAAAGAAGTAAATTAGCATAGCAGCAGAGAAGCAACAGTGGAAGATATCTTGAGGCTGACACCAGGTTAAGGATTATGGAGAGAATATTTATTTATGTAACTGCTATCCAACAATCAATCCTCATACATTGGCTCTGTGGACTGTAGAGTATGAAGAGAGTTGGTCTTAAAACACTGCCTTGGGGGACCCATTGTTGACAGGTACTGTCAGCCTCAAGATAACTGGGAGACGCCACCTGCCCCCGTTAGATGTGAAGTTTGGAGGAAATCCCAAGGATTTGGGGGGTTTTCTGGTACAAGTTGGGAGCTATATGGCAGAATTTGAAAGGGAGTTTACCTCTGAAGCAGCCAAAGTGAGATGTGTTACCAGAACCCTGGAAGGGATGGCAGCAGACTGGGTGGTGACTTTGTACAATGATAATTCCCCCCAACTGCGGAGCCTCGATGTTTTCATGACTGCATTGAGAAGGAGGTTTGAGGATCCTCTGGCAGAGAGAAGGGCCAGGATCAGAATGAAGACCCTGATCCAAGGGGGGAGATCGGTTGCTGACTACACCCAACAATTCAGGCAGCTGGCATACCACATTCGAGGCTGGTCCCAGGGGGGCCTGGTAGAAGCCTACAAAGAGGGCTTAAATGAAGATATATACTACATGTGTATCTCCAGAAGGGATCCACATGATTTGCAGTCATGGTACTTGCTGGCAGAAGAAGTGGACATAGAGCTGGCCTGAAGCAGACGCAAAGGGGGCCCCGTCTGGAGCAAACCACTCCCTCCACATCTCCGAGAGACCTCCAACCCCCAAAAGGGAGGGGCGATGGCAAGAACCAAATCCACAGCCTGTTTTCATTGTGGGAAGGAGGGCTACCAGATGGCGGATTGCCGGGCCAAGCCGGATCCAAAGGGAGTGCGGGGCCCAGCGAGGAAGCCCAAAAACCCCCCAACCAAGCCTCGCGAAACCGGGCTGAAGATAAGGGAGGTTGTAGAGGATGCCCCGCCAGCGGGAGAGGAGCTGGGACCTCCGACCCCCCTCGATGAGAGTGAGACCGACTCGGAAGATGACATCCTGGTAAGTCCTAACCGAGGGCCCATGACCATCCCAATAAAGTTAAGGGTGCCCACCTCAGGGACCGAGGGAGAGATGCTGGCCTTAATGGACTCGGGGTGCACGAGGTGCGTAATTAACATGAAGGTAGTCAAGGGTATGGGCATCGGACTGAGAATTTTAAAAATGCCCATATCCTTCTGCCAACTGGATGGATCTGAGGCAGGAGGTTGCCCCGCACGTTTTATAATGGAGCCCCTAGAGATGACCATGAGAACCCACCGTGAGACATTGTGTTTTATTGTGGCCCCTGGGATGTAGCAACCCCTAATATTGGGATTGCCTGGCTTCGGAAGTGGAATCCCCATGTGGACTGGAGAGAGGGGTGGATACGTATCCGCACCAATCGGCCACTGGAAGGGGAGGAGCAACCCTACCCAGAAGGGGAGGAGAAATCCCATCCGAAGCTCCACGGCCCAGCCAAGACAGCTTCCGCAAGTGCCGAACGTGTGGAGGGGTAGGAGAAAATCCCGAAGGAGTACTGGGACCTGAGAGAGTTGTTTAGTGAAAAGGCCTCCGATGAGCTCCCCCCTCATCGGTCAACCGATTATAGTATTGAATTTCTACCGGGGGTGACGTTCCCGAAACCGAAGCTGTATTCGATGACACCAGGGGAGCTGGAGGAACTGAGAGCGTTTATCAACAAGAACTTGAAACGTGGTTTCATCGAACACGCGAGACCTCAAGTGGAGGCCCCTGTAATGTTTCGCGAGAAGAAAGATGGCTCCAAATGCTTGGTGGTGGACTATAGAAACCTGAACACAGTGTCCGTGGAGAACGTGTACACCCTCCCTCTGATGAAGGACATGTTAGCCCACCTGGCCAAAGGAAGATTTTCACAAAGTTGGACTTGAGGGAGGCGTACTACCGAGTCCGAATTAAAGAGGGAGATGAGTGGAAGACTGCGTTCAACTGCCCGATGGGTTGTTTCCAGTTCAATGTTCTCCCTTTCGGCCTACAGGGGGCACCTGTCATTTTCATGCAAATGATCAATCAAGTGCTTCATGAATATTTATACAAGGGGTCCTGGTCTACCTTGATGATATTCTTATCTACACAGAGACTAGAGACGAACATGTGAAACTGGTATGCTCCATGCTGCACAAACTGAGGGCTGCCAAATTGTATGCCAAACTATCCAAATGTGAGTACCATCAAGAAAAAATCTACTACCTGGGATATCGTATCTCACCCGAGGGCATTGAAATGGACCCAGAGAAAGTGCGAGCCGTATTGGACTGGGCCCCACCGAGAACCCAAAAACAGCTTCAAAGTTTCCTTGAATTTGCTAAGTTTTACTGGCAATTCATCCCATCTTTTGCTAAAATAGCCATGCCCATCACCAACCTCCTGAAGACAAAGGGGGAAACGAAACCAAAGCCCAGCCAACCGTTGAATTGGACCATGGAGTGCCAAGCCGCATTCGAAAAGCTTAAAAGACTATTTGCTGCAGAACCAGTACTGAAACACCCAGACATGGACGCTCCTTTCATGATCCAAGCTGATGCGAGCGATGTGGCAGTGGGGGCGGTCTTACTTCAATTAAACAAGAAGGAGACACTACAACCCTGCGCCTACACCTCCCATAAGTTGACTGACACCGAAAGAGGATGGGCTGTTTGAGAGAAGGAAGCTTTTGCCGTCCGTTGGGCCCTACTAACTTGGAGACATTTCTTGGAAGGAGTGAAACACCCATTTGAGGTATGGACTGACCATAAGAACCTGGAGGCCTTAAAAACACCACGGAAGTTATCCCCTAAGCAAGTTAGGTGGGCACAGTATTTCAAACGATTCAATTTCTCTTTGAAGTACATTCCAGGGGGGAAAAACTTTATGGCAGATGCACTATCTAGAATGCCTCAATACAATAGTGTTTTCCAAGAAATGATAAGGCCGATTGTGTCAACCACACAGCTAGCTGCCCCAGTGGTCACCAGAGCGCAAAAGAAGAAGTAAGAGAGGGATCTGTCCAGTGACCTGATGGAACGATTTAAGGATGCCCTGAAAATGGATGAGTGGTTCCTGGCCAACGCGAGTAACTGCACTGTCCGAGATGGTTTAGCCTGGGTAGGTGCAAAGTTCTATGTACCACAATCCTTGAGGAGCCAAGTCTTACAACAAACTCATGACTCCAAGGCAGCTGGTCACTTTGGTTTTGTCAAGACCCTACAGCTGGTGAAACGGCAGTTCTGGTGGCCTTCATTGAAAAAGGACATTGAGACTTATATAGCGAGCTGTCCAATTTGCGCCTCAGACAAAAGACCTCCTGGTAAACCATCAGGTTTGTTGCAAGATGTGGCTAGGCCAATTGCTCCTTGGAGAGAAATTTTCATGGATTTTATAGTAGACCTACCCGAGAGCACTGGGCACACAGTCATCTGGGTGGTGACAGATTTGTTCTCCAAACAAGCCCACTTCATCCCTTGCTCCAAGATTCCCTTGGCAAAGTCGTTGGCCACAATGTTCATTTTACATGTCTACAAGTTGCATGGTGTTCCTGAGCGTGTAGTTTCTGACTGAGGGGTCCAATTTACCTCGAACTTTTGGAGGGAATTTTTGAAGCTAATAGTCTCCACCCAGAGCTTGAGCTCCACCCATCATCCCCAAACTAATGGAACTTGTGAGAGAACTAACGGGGTGCTGGAGCAATATCTCAGGTGTTACATAAACTATCAGCAGAACAACTGGGCGGATCTACTGTCTTTTGCGGAGGTGGCATATAATAACTCTGTCCACAGCAGTACAGGATTTACTCCTTTCAAAGTGGCAACAGGACAAGATTTTGTGCCCATACCTGAACTTCCTCGTGAAAGACCCAAGGTCCAATCGTTGGACGACTGGATATCTCAACTTCAATTTAATTGGCCGGTCGCTTGTAAAGCTTTGGACGAGGCACACCAGTCTCATAAGAAATTTGCTGACAGGAGGCTTCCGGTTTCGCGTGGCTTCGGGGCAGCAGGAATTCGCGACAGCTCGCGATTCCTGCTGTGCTAGCCGCCGAGGTACCCCCGATCCAGATGGGTCAGGGGGATATGGCTGCCCTGTAGGGACAGCTGAAGAGAGAGGGGAGTCGGACATGGGGTTGGGGGTGTCGCAGACCCCCTCCTCCTCCGGAAAAACCCCTTTTTCCCAAGGCGGTGGAGCGGCGGTCAGCAATGGCCGCCACGAAGAAGCCAGCAACCGGGTAAGATTGCGCTGGAGGAAGTAAGAAGAGTGAAAGTGCTGTCTGAGCCGGGTCAAGTAACATCTTTCAAATTTGTTGGAACTGAGCTGTTTGAATTGCTGGAGGATACATTGTATCCCTAAGAAGATCGAAAGCGGCGGAGAAGCTGTTAAAGGGAACTTTTTTTTTCTTCACTCTCCCACCCCATGGAAACAGCAGAAATGTTTGGACATATTGGACAAGTGAAAGTGAATTGTTTTGAGAGTTGAAGCTAAGGGACAAAAGGATTTTTGGACATTGAAAAACTTAAGAAATTGGAAAACCCTTGTTGGAGGTATGGATTTCTGATTATTTAAAATTGATATTGCAAGTGGGAAGGGAGAGGAAAAAAAAATGGAGCAGAAGCTGAAAAAGGAGGAGATTGCCTAGAATCCCAAAGAAAGGTATATGGTAATTGGACCTCTTTGATTAAACATTAACCCCAGAAAGAGAAAGAGAAGAAGGAAGAAAAGTATTAATTTTTGGAACTTTTTTTGAATTATTTTTGATGAAAAATACTTGTGGTTGTTTTGGGAAAAGTTTCTCTTTTCATAATGGCATCGCTTGTGGATGAACTAAAGACTGAATATCAAAAATATAAAAAGGAAGATACTTTGGGCACTTTGTTTCAATTCTTAGAAATGGCGTTATGTACCTATGAAAAGTTGACTACGCAGCAGAAGGACTGGGACAAAGAAGAAGAGGAAGAAGAAGCCATCTTTGATGAACAATGGGTTCTTTCCGGGGAGGAGGAGAAAAAGGATAAGAAAAAGGGGATTTTAAGAATTATAAAAACAACCAAAGAAGAGAAAAATGAGCGGAAAGGTGGAGGCAAGGTTAGAAAGCAAAGGAAAGGGAGTAAGAAAAGGGAGGAGGAGAGACAAAGGGGTAAAAAGGGCAAGGAGAAGAATAAGCAAGAGAGAAAGGGGGGGAGGAGAAGCCTCAATGGGGGGAAGCAAGATCTAAAGAAAAAAAGTTTATTCAGAGACAATGGGTGAATCTAATTTAGGATAAAAGAGGGATTCTGGAGGGTACATAAGATTGTGTTTTTTATATGTATATTTAGAGTATAAAATTCATTGTGTAATTTTAGAATCTTTTAAACAGAATCCCAAGAAAAATTGTTATATGAAGTACTTTTAAGTTAGGGTAATGAGTTATAGACGTTACTCCAATTGGTGTATAGGAGAAGTATAATAAAAGAAAAAAGATGAATGGATAGTTGGAAATAGAACAGACAAAGAATATTATTGAAAATGGTAATAAGATATGAAAGGATATATAAAGATTTTGTTATGCTTTTTTTTTTGGATGTTGTATATTTTTTTAATTAATAAGAAATAATTTGGATGAAAAGGAGAAGTTGGGATAAGATATGAAGTTAAATAGACAAAGTATTGATACTATAATTTGGGATTGTTATGTTCTATTGGTTTTCTTCTTTTATTATTTTTTCTTAGAAAAGAATTTATAAGCTGTTATGCCTTGTGCATTGTTTATATAAAATTGATAAAAATGGTATATATATATAATATAAAAAAGAAAATGATAATAAGATATGGAAGGATATATAAAGTGAATATGATGTTTGAATTTGTGTCTGTGCGAAGAGTTTCAACCCGGGATCAGACAACCTTCAGAAAAGATCTTTTAGTTTTGTTTGTGTTCTTTGTAAAATTAATAAAATTTGTTTTAAAAAAAAATAAATTTGCTGACAGAAAGAGAGCCCCGCAGAAGTCTTATCAAGTGGGTGACAAAGTGTTCCTTTTGACTAAATATTTGCAGACTACCCAGAAATCGAACAAGTTGGGCCCTAAGTATGTGGGCCCCTTTCCCTATTGAGTGGATTGTAAATCCTGTGACTGTTCAGTTGACTTTACCAAAGACCCTTCGTCATATTTCTTAGGAATAACATTGTTTACCCTAACTGGTTTAGGTAAAATAATAAATATGTTATCATGGTTCGTTCATTAAAGTGTCTGCAACTTTAACTGTAGGACTGTAATTAAGGGAGTGGTTGTAAAAAGCACCATAAAAGAAGCAAGGCACTGCAACTTGCTCTCTCTGACTTGATGATCCCTAATTACTGGATGAAGACTGTGTTTTTCCCTACTGGAACGGGAGAGAGATAAAGGACTGATTTATTGTAAGTGAACTGACATTGGATATTCTACATGGACTTTGCTAACTGAATATCCTTGAATGGACTGACTAAATGATACATGACTAATGGACTGTTATTTTGACTATGCTATAAACTCTAAATGGAATAAACTATATTTTTGATAGCACAAGCGTATCTGTTATTTTTACTGTATGTTAACAAACATACAAGCTTATCTCACTCATTTATCTGTGTGCCTATCTGACTAACGCTGCACATTCTGTTTAGCTTGTCTCCTTAACCCTGGTTGGGGAACACAGGCTTAACAGTATTCATCCGGTTTTCCATGTCAGCTTATTAAAACCCGAACATACCTGTACATTGAGACCGACCCAGACTGATCCCCCCGTACCATTGTTGATTGAGGGTGAACAGCATTTTGAGATTAAATAAATTTTAGACTCTAGGAAATGGAGGGGTCATATCCAATATCTTGTAGCTTGGAAACATTTTCCTCTGTCCTATGCTAAATGGGTAAATGAAGTGTAAGAGTTGCAGATTTCAGGATAGCTTTTTTCTGAAACCAAATTGTTTATTAGAGAGTAGGTTGTTTGTCTCTAAGTGGAGGATAATGGATTGTTTAATAATTGATTCCTTGACTTTACAGGTGATGCAACATAAAGAGATTGGTCTGTAATTTTCAACTAGGCTGGGGTCTCCCTTTTTGAAGATGGGGATTACCGTGGCTTGTGACCATAGTTTTGGCACGGAGCTGGTCCTGAAAGATTTTTCAAAGATTATGCTTAGAGGTTCGGCTATGGCAGTGGGTAGCTTTTTTAAGAAGTAGGCACATATTCCATCCGGTCGAATAGATAGGGATGATTTTAGATTGTGCAGTGCTTTTTCAACAATGTCTTCTGTAAAATCGATATGTATTAGATAATTGTAGTTGTCTGTGGTTCAACTAGGAAGTACTAGCTTGTACTTTCTAGTTGATATATATGTATATATGGAGTGTGGGTGCTAAACTCCTCCCGAGAATGTCAGCTACCACTCAGGGATTATCATATCATCTTGTAGCTAATTATATTTGTCGATGTGATGAGGTCACAAAGCTAATGAGCAAAAAAACAGCAAATTCTGCCTTTACCCATAATGTGTAAATTTGCATTGTTTTGTAGCTGACCATCCTCATGAATCTTTCCTGTTCCTACAATATGACATCACTTGTTTTTCCCAGTCTTCAGTTTACTCAATAACAACTGTCTTAATTTTCTGTTGTGCATAACTAAGAAGAACATTCTTCTCAAACCACAATTACAGCAGTGAATCATGTCCTAGCAGAATTCAGCCACCTGCTAAACCTAAGCAAAATTTAATTGTACACTTATCCAGCTGCAATGATCCTGATGAACACAATACTGTTTGTAAAAGATCAATTCTTCAATCTAATTTGGAATTCCAGAATTCCCCGAGTTCATTACATTCTAATCAGTCTCAGGTTTTATACTAGATTGGGAGACCAAAGAGCACATTGGAAAGAGAATCATAAGTTCAAGTTCAAGTAAGTTCAAATAAGATTAAAATTTGTACCTCTCGAACACCAAACCTCCCAGACAACAGTCTAAGGCTCCCAAATTGGCAGAACAGAGCAGCTGTTATTTTTTAGTGCTTAGAAGATTCAATTTTAAAAGCTACTAAGTTTGCAAGAGAGTCCACTTGGTAGACATAAGAACATATTTTGTTGTTTGCTATTTTGTTTTTCCCTTACCATTTAATCAACATTGCCTTCCTGTAACTTAGGGACATAATTTTTCATCTTTCTCTCTGTGATAATGAAGAATAAGCCATTTCCTTTTGTGTTACATCCTTTCAACTTTTTGAAGCATGTTTCCAAAGCATGATCTTCTTAGCAGGGACATCTTTAGGTAGTGAAATGGGCAGCCAAAATTTTTTAATATCTATATTTATCTATCATCATCTATTTAGCTATTTAGATAGATAGATACTGTAGATAGATAGATACTGTAGATAGATAGATAGATAGATAGATAGATAGATAGATAGATAGATAGATAGATAGATGGATGGATGGATGGATGGAGGGAGGGAGGGAGGGAGGGAGGGAGGGGTGGGTGGGTGGATGGGAGGGAGGAAGGGAGGGAGGAAGGGAGGAAGGAAGGAAGGAAGGAAAGAAATAAGTAATCTATCTGCAAGGAACTCTCAACAATTGTCATGATAGCATGAAATTAAAATATTATACCTGTAAGTTCTCCTATGCCTTTCTACCAAAGTTAGGTGTGAAAAATAAAGGCTGTACAATAAGTTTCATTTAAGCTTATTTATTGCTCATGCCTACATCCAAAAATATAGTCAACTAATGCTCAGCATTAAATTGGTGGTAGATACAGTAAGAATTAACAGAATTCAGCAGGAGTCAGACTTAACTTGCTTGTGGGAATATAATGATTCCAGGCTAGTTCCTCTCTTGAGTCTACCTCTCTTAACTCTTCTCCTACAAATAGTGGTGTATAGTGTGTTAATAGCATCATCCAACCATTCTTGAAGAAATCTAAAGCCAATCTTTGTTAATGTTATTTATAAATATAAACATATAAAGAAGTTCTGGAAAGAAACTGATTGTTTTTCTCCTTCAAAGACTACCAGTACTTTAACACAAAGATCTCAAATGATTTTGTAGATTTTTTTTCTGCTGTTTACAAAGCTTTCTATATTTGTGAATTGCTTTAGTATATTTACTCATGTGTCCTTGGAAATATTTTTCTGACCTTCATATCAATTATTGAAGATCATTTCCCTCAAAAGGTCTTTAGGATTTATTTGATCAGTTTCTTTAACCTAACAATTTAGACAGTCCAAAAACATGTCCTCACCAGTGATTTTTAGTGTTGCTTAAATTATTGCTGTGCTAATATATCAGTAATAAAGAAAGGTTTTTTTGAATTTCCATTAACGATGGCTGGGTAAGATGCTATAACAATAGTGTCAAATGATACATGAAGCCTTCTATCAAGCTAACAAAACCAAATTTGAATATTTACAGTTTACCTCTAAATTCCATCTTGAGCTTGTAACTAACTACATATTTGATAGTTTGAATGTCTGCCATTATTTCATTATTTCAGCTAACCCCTTTACCCTTTATTTAGCTTTATTATATTTTTTCTTGCTTATTTACCATCCTACATGACAAAAATAATCTGGAGATCTCAAAGAATTGCACACCATTTTTCAACCTTAGTACTCCAATAAAAGCATCAATCTATTTTTTTTAAAAAAAGACCAACATATTATGGCTGTAAAAAATATGAATGCCAGAAAAGAGATACAGAAAATGGAGCTCTTTTCAACTACCCAGCAATCATCAGCATTTTTCACCCTAAAAAAATTACAAAAGATTAATTTTCAAATATCCCACCACATAAATAAAATAACAAAATAGTGCCAACTATTTTTCTTGAACAATAAGGCCATACAGAAAGGTCTATCCTTTAAAAAAAAAGGATAGGAAAGAAAATGTAAAAATAACACTAAGACAATATATAACAATGACACTTACTATGTCATTGTAATATCAACATCCTTATTGTGATTTATTATCACCCAAGTCCTAGTATCCAATTTTCTTTTAAATTTAGGACGGTGCTATCTTTTAAATATGCTTAAATCCTATGCGATAGTGATGTGCAAATTGTAATAAATCAGTCAATGGTTTATTTAAAAAAAAAATCTCACAGACACAAACACACACCCACATAACATGCACACAAAAGGTTAAGATAGCAACTCAGTCCTTTGGCAGATTTATTGCAGAAAAGATCTCTGGCTGTTTGTATCATAAAAACACTTTTTCCCCTCCTTGAAAACTGATAATGAAAGCAATATATGACTACATGGGGCCATTTCTGTCACTGCATTAATACACAATGATTTATACATATGTATTCTGATTTGATTCATCCTTATTAAAGCTAAAATGGAATCAACTGGGGAAATTAATAAGGCTTTTAAAACAGATGCCTGGACACCATCCAGGAGTTACTTTTCTTTTACAATATTTCATTACCACATCTTAGTATAATGGGTTGGAAATGGTCTATTTTACACAAGAATTCCACCACCTGTTTTCTTTCTTCCTGTAGCTCATGCCTAGAAGCAAATGAAGATCTTTCTGTTACAAACACTTTAGAGTACCCACTGTAGTATAGATATTTAATCCTATGAAATGTGGAACATGTTCCCGTAAATCCTTATTCAATTAATTTAAAAGGATTTACATGTCTCTGAAGTGATATTTTCCTTTATGAGTATCTTTATTAAAAACATTGTGAATATGAATTGGCTAACACTGGCCTACTGCACCCAGAATGTACCCAAAACTGGCAAGATTCACCCTCACGGATCATCAAAAATGGGAGTTTTTGACATTCCTATCCATTTAAGAGGTGCAGTGGCTCAGTAGCTTAAAAAATACTGGAGAAGGTCAGTAGATCAGTTCGAGTCCTTACCACAGCACAGTGGAGTCCCATCACTTGCCTCAGCTCCTGCCACCTCACCCTCACAGTTTGAAAGCATGTATCTGCAAATAGATAGATAGGTACCATCTTGGTGGGAAGGTAACAGTGTTCCATGTTTTGCTGGATGTTTTGCACTGCAGTGAGATGTCATGCTGGGCAGATGACCATGGGAACATCTTTGGACAGCACTGGTTCAATAGCTTAAAGAAACAGAGATGAGCACCACCCCTAAATTCTAATATGATTAACAGAGTAAAACCCACAGGGACTCCTTTTATCCATTTAAGCAGTTTATATACAGATCCATTGATTTATCATATCTATCTTAGGTCATTTCTGCTTTTCTGACTTACAAGTGTCTTCTAAAGTCATCCACAGATTGTTCTTCCAATTTAAGAATCATAAACATGGGCTTTATATCCTTTCAACAGTGGTGGGGTGATGTTATGAAGATGCTACAAGTTGCTAATGTGGAAATGACAAGAGTCCACTGAGAATCTGAATACAATGTATGCAGCTTCTTGTAATGTTGGACAATGGGATAATATTCCTTCCCATATCACTTTCTATTGGTGAGACCTTCTTTCATCGTTTACCTGAGCAAAACTACTTTTTATTTTACTTTTTCACTTTAAAGTGTTTGTGTGTGTGTGGATGGGAGAGAGAGATCTCATTTTTCTAATTCTACCAGTCATGCAAAGGAATAAAATGCAATAAAACTAGAGGTGTTCACAGGAATCCATGCTAATGAATGAGGGAGTAAGTGATGGCATTTATTTCCAAATTGGTGAGTACTGAAATTTTGTCTAAAACGCATGTTTAAGACTGAAATACTATGTGTAAATATTTTGGCTATAAGATTCACTCAATGTTGGTTAAATTTGCAAAGGACTACAATAAGCACATTTATCAGATGCAGTATATTTTGTGAGGAATGGGTTGCACTATTGTAAAAGTTTACATTTTAAAACAGCCTAACCTTGGAAGGATTTAAAGAAAGAGAAATACTGAATGTAGAAAAAACAAAACAAACAATAACAATTTTATGTAGGAGTCAGGGTTTACAAGCTTTCAGCATTCCAACAAAACTCTCCCATAATCATTCAGCACTCAGAAACAAAGTCCATCTAAGTCAGAATCTATTAGAGTTGTCATATTGGCACATCTGGGAAAACCCAAATGTGAGAGTTCTGGGTTTTCCCTTCCCCAAGAGAAATTCAAAGATCCATCCCCTGCACCCATCAATCCATCACATGGCCCAATCAAACGTATCCTAACTGGAGCCATTTCTCTAGACACTTCTCTCCAGGTACAGGGTGACTTCTCCTTGACTTTTAAGAAAGAATGTTGTTGAATCTATTCTTCTACTCACTAAGAACTCTCCACTCCCAAATTCCCAGGCACTAAATGTGGCAACCTCAAAACTTCCAAGTAAAATATGTCTTCTCAGGCTGACACAAGCAACTTAGAGAGGGATCACTTTTTTTTGTAAAGCAGATCCGGATTTGTTTGTTTGTTTGTTTGTTTGTTTGGTTTGTCAATTGCTTACAAGATAATAGGTATAAGTAAAAACATAGTTATGAATACATGGATGCATATAAGAAAAATAAAAGAAACAATAGGACAGGGACGGTAGGCATGTTGGTGCGCTTATGCACGCTCCCTACAGACCTCTTAGGAAAGAGCTAAGGTAGTAGAAACTCTAAGGTTAAAGTTTTTGGGGTTTGGGGAAGAAACCACAGAGTCAGGTAGAGTATTCCAGACATTGACCACTCTGTTGCTGAAGTCGTATTTTCTGCAATCAAGTTTGTTGCGATTAACCTTGAGTTTGTATCTATTGTTTGTTCTTGTATTGTTAGGTTTGAAGCTGAAGTATTTATTGACAGGTAGGACATTGCAATGTATGATTACTCAGCAGAGTAAGAATCCTGTCAAAACGTGTTTGCACTTCTGTGGATAAGGCCATAGAAGGTCTGTACAGACCAGTGTTTTTCAAATAGTGTGTAGAAAGTCAGTATCTACCCCTCAGAAGAATTAAATATTTTGGGAAATATTAAAAAGGCAGAATATTATATTTCACTAAAGGAGAAATGGAGAAACGTGCTCTTCAAAATAGAAAGCACACTCAGTCTTTTTGAATACCCCACAGCAGATAGTTTGTGCCCATTAAAAAAGATTGGTCCAGCTTTTTCAGAAAACCAGCCCCAGTTCTCAATAGCCCCAAGCAGAAACTGAGAAGGTCAGCTTTTAGAAATGCAGATTTGGTAATCCATTCAAAAAGACTGGGTCAAGACAGAAACTCAGATAAGTAAAACCAAAAAGTTGACAAAATTAGCTGAGATAAGTACCTAGGATTTGCATTTCTCCTTTTGCTTATAGAGCCAGCCATGACCCCATAGGAATCTGGCAACAGCCAATAAAATATTAAAGGACGGGTGCACAGGAACAGGAAACTCAAATGCAAAGCCCAAAAGAAGTATAAGCCCCCCCCTCAACTTCATTGGGTCAGCTGCACCAGAACCACAAATGCTTGTGGTTCTGTTCATCATTAAATCATATTTACAATCAGCCCCCATGTCTTTCTCCCAGCTTGGAAATGAACCAGATGGATATATCTTCCCACAAGTGTTTGTTTTTTTTTTTTTAAACAGAACTAAGAGATGGACAGCATGGTCATCCATTTATTAGTTCTGTTTTTTGCATAGTTTTAATAGTTTAATATATTTTGATTCTTTTTCTATTTGTTTATAATCTGCAAACTGCCAGAGTTGCTTTACAGGGAAGATGGACAGCATAAACATTTAACAAATAGATAAAAAAAGAAATGTGACAACTTTAAGATATATGGGCTTCAGCTTCCAAAATGCTGGCTGGGGAATTCTGGGAATTGGAAGTCCACATAGATCAAACTTGCTAAGTTTGAAAAACATCAGCATTGACAAAGCAAGAATCAAAGGCCAGAGTAACATTTGAGAGATGGGTAAATTGGTCCAGTCACCTGTCAAAACCAACCACCAATGTCAGTACAGTATTATTGTGAATGGTGAATTAATTTCCTTCTGGCTGATGACTTTTAGCCTGGGATGTACTACTATATGTTAGTCAGGAGGGACTGTAAAATAGTATGTTTGAAGTATAGTATTTGTATCCATTATTTCAAACTTCTAATCTTCCAATATAAAAAAGGGATTATTGGGTGGCAACAGAAAAACTAGACACAATCAATCTTCTGGCAGTGCTGATAAAAGATGAAATTAAGAATATATTGTGAAAGGTACAAATCTTTTGGTAAGCTGCGTATTCATTTCTTGCCTAGTACCGGCCCCAATGAAATCATTACTGTTATGAAAGAGCAGGAATGTTCACACAGATTCATTTATCATTTTAGATAGCTACTTTATCCCAGTGTTTGCAAACCAAAGGAATGCATATTGAAATTCAATCATTTTTCCATCTTAACCCAGGATTTAATGAGCATAACTTCTATAGCAGACAGGAAAATAAAAGGAACAAATGTTTTGTTCTTTCAGCACAATTGATTTGTAAACCTACAAGGAAACAAAAGTCTGATGTTCAATAAGTTTGATGGTTCAGGAACCCTGAGCACCGTTGGAGATGTAGTTATGAAATCAATTCCCCATTTGCTAAACAGGCATATATTAAGCAAGAAGTACATTTCTTATATGCAAAATCTCCTCTTGTAACTCAGGTTTTTTTTTACCTGAATTTTCATCTTATGCTTCCACATTTTTTCACAGTAAAGAAAGAATATTTTTTAATGGCACCATTTAATTTGTAAAATGTATGTAGGTATCTTTTCAATAGAAGGCAATGCACAATTATAAAAAAATATGGAAGTCAAAACAATTGCATGTCAAAGCACAGCTATTAAAATTCTCCTGCAAAATTAGCAAAAATCAATCTTGAGTTCTTACTTGAGGCACAAATGCTCAGGTTCAAATTATTACTTTGGAGCACACTACTCAAAGATCCAACACCTTTGAGAAGTCCATTATGCTGGGAAAGATAGAAGGAGATGAAAAGGACAACCATTAGCAAGATGGATGGATTCTATTATAGTAGCAATGGGTACACCACTAGAAGAACTGAAGGGCCAGGTTGTGGACAAATGACCCTGGAAAAGGTCCTTCCATAAAGTCTTAACTTAGCAGAATATAATCAATCAAATATCCATGAGACATTTCTTAAAAGTTCTCCAAAGCACTAGTATTTACCTAGAATAAAATTTAACAATGTCCAGTAGGATTTATTTTTTCTGAATATGTTGCATACATTGATTATTGCCACTTGATAGTGTTATCCTAGGATTTTTAGGTCTGTGGAGATTCTTACTCATCCAGGTCATGGTTGTCCCAAAGGTACTTTTTCAAGCTGAAGAATCTTCTTGGATGAGAAGTGAAATATCTTCAAGGAAAAACATCGAAAGGCCAGTTGCCTCTTGAAAAAGAACCTTTGAGACAATTATGATTTTTACGTTGATGTAAATTCAATTTTGTTCAGTGATGCTTTCTCCCAGACATTGTCAGAGGACTGCAACCAGCTTCCACAATCACCCCATTATCTGTTTATTTTATTAATGTTATAAAACACAGACTCTGAACATAAATTGAGAATGGCTGACCAATAGAACACACAGTGGTCCTCCTTGTAGTCAAATCAAGACAGGAGCAAAACAATCCTACTATGAAATGTGAGAGCAGCATTAAAATTGAAGTTCAAAAAACATTGCACAATATAAATATCAAATTATTTGAAAGCAGACCAACAAAACAGACAATCTTAATGTCCTTGGTGTGGACATTTGCAGACAGAAGTAAAAGTTTGACACTGGAGGGTTTACTTAGAAGACCAGTGGGACAGCAAACCACTTATAGGACTGCAGGCATAGTGCATAGAAGTTTCCCCATTTGCTTGTAACTACACCACAGTAATATCCAGGCAATATGTACTTATTTTCTCCTTTGTCTCCATCAAACTGCATTTATCTTGTCCCCAGCCCATGAGTGAGACATCTTTAAGTCATCTTCAACTGTCCTAGTGTTAAAGTAACATTTTCCCCTTATCCCAACACTCTTCTTCTGTAAGATTTGTCACCTGCCTAGCAATGATGGGGAACACAAGCAAGGAAGGACAACAGAGATAGCAAATGTCTTGCACACATATTGCTTCCTGCCAAAAGAAATAGGCAAGAAGTGCCTCAGCTCAGCAGTGTCAAAAAGCTCTCTCCTCCCCTATTGCTCTCAGGATAAACTGAAATTAAAATTTCCATAATGCTCCATCAACTTGGAAATAATAATCCAGAGACATCCCAAAAGTAATAGTGATTTTTCTTAATATGATTGCAATAGGAAGCATACTTACTGTCTTTGTCAGCTTGGCATTTCTAGGCACAAATTATGAGTATTCTCTTTGAAGAATCTTACCAACTATTTAAATTTCTTCAGACTGCTCAAAAAAGATTTACAGCAACAGGGCTGCCAACCTTGAGTGATAGTTCGGAGTGAGACACTGCGAAGGAGCGGAGCGACCGAGGGGGGGATGGTGTGGAAGGGGGGTGTCCCCCCTTCCACGGTAGGGAGCTTTGACAATTTTACATTTTAAATGGTGCAATCTGATGCATACTTTAGTCATGATTTGGACATATACATACATACATACATGCAAACAGCACCAATGTACTTGAACCGGATTTGTAAGATATTAATAATGCAGTTCACTGACCATCTTGGCCGGAAAGGGTCCACATTCTTGGGCCTCTGCCCATCTGCTCCGTCCCTTTGGGCTGCTCCAGCTCTCCTCCTCCTCCAGGGTCCCTGGCTGAGAGGGGCGTCCCAAGTGCCTGGGATCCGGCCCCTCCAGGCTGCCTCTTCAGGGCCACAGAAGCCTCCCTCACATGGCCCCGGGGGTGGAGGGGGCCTTGCCAGGGTTCCCGGCCTTGGAGCTGGGCAGAAACAGCCCTTCCCAGCCCTCTCCCACCCTCTGGGCCTCCCACCTGCGGAGGGGAGGGGGATCCAGGCTGAGTCTTGGACCCACCAGCCTCACAGTCCAGCTGAAGGGTCGGAAAGGGCCAGGCAGGCAGATGGACACACACACACACACACACACACAGAATGGGGGGGGAGGCTGGTGTCCTTCACTCCCCAAACGCCCCCCTCCCAGTCTGTGCATGGGACCCCCAGCAATGCTGCCATCAGCTGCTCCCCTGCAGGGAAGTCCTGATTGTCTGGGGGAGGAGAGGAGAGGACAGTGGCCACTCCCCCCCCTTTGCTTGGCATTTGTGGGGAGACCCCTCAAGGCGAGATTCCTTCCCAGGGGCTCCCAAAGAGCATCCAAACGTTCCTGGCATCAAGTGGGGAAAGAAGCCTAAAAAGAGAGAAACTCCTGCACCGGCTGCAATTGGGGCTCGGAGGGGACAGGAACCCCCCCTCCTTGCGAGCCCCCCCGCCCCGCTCCAGCCTGCCCTCTGGCGGGACCCCCTTCCTGGAGAGGCTCCTCCCTGCCAGACCCTCTTGCAGCCTCTTGGACCCAGGGGAGGCTGGGGGGGGCGCATATCTAGGTGCAAAGGGTGGGGGGAGGGACACAATGTACCCGGGAAGGAGCCCTCCCCCCCTCTTCCCCCTCCCTCTCCAGGGACTTCCCATCAGGCTGGGGAGCGAGAGAAGCCGAGGCGCGCAAGAGGCCAGCCACGGCAGCTCCCCTTGCGAGAGGGAGGCCGGAGAGGGACGCGCCTTTGCGCCCCAATCCCAGCGGCCTTGAGACCAGATGAGTGCGGGGAGGGGATGATGGGAGCTCAGCTCTCGAGAAAGGCCCAGGGATGCCCTGTAGTCATACTTCATGGGGGATAGAGAGTTCGTCTCTCTCATCTCCGCCTGCCAGAGCAGAGTGCAGCGCAAGGGTTAAGCCCAGAGAGTTGTGACATCCTAGAGCGGAAAGGAGCAACCGCTTCCTGCAGCGTGGAATTCTCTCCTCACCCCAGTACAGAAATCAATGCGGGCAACGTCCTCTCGCACATGCTCTGTTCGCCCTCTGAAGCCGCCCAGGATCGGAGGCTTCACTTCTCGAAACTTTGGGCTTGGGCATATCGATATTCGGAATACCAGAGAATGTAGAGATATATTTATTTTTGTACATTCCATTTTGGGGGTTTAGCGTGAGATTTCGTTTATCAGAGTGAGACAGTCAAAACTGGTTGAATTGCGTGAGTCTCACGCTGATTGCGTGAGAGTTGGCAGCCATGCAGCAATCTTGGCTTAATTGATATTTTCAGTAGTGTTAGGGATAACATTGTTTACCCTAACTGGTTTAGGTAAAATAATAAATATGTTATCATGGTTTATTAGTTAAAGTGTCTGCAACTTTAAATATAGGAATGTAATTAAGGGAGTGGTTATGAAAAGCACCATAAAAGAAGCAAGGAACGTCAGCTTGCTCTCTCTGGCTTGATGATCCCTAATTACTGGATAGACTGAAGACTGCGTTTTTCCCCTACTGAAAAGGAGAGACAAAGGACTGATTTGTAAGTGAACTGACATAGGATATTCTACACGGACTTTGCTAACTGAATATCCTTGAATGGACTGACTAAATGATACATGACTAATGGACTGTTATTTTGACTATGCTATGAACTCATAATGGAATAAACTATATTTTTGATAGCATAAGCGTATCTGTTTTTTTTACTGTATGTTAACAAACATACAAGCTTATCTCACTCATTTATCTGTGTGCCTATCTGACTAACGCTGCACATTCTGTTTAGCTTGTCTCCTTAACCCTGGTTGGGGAACACAGGCTTAACACTGGTTATGGGCCCAGACTTAACACTGGTTATGGGCCCAGAGGCTGCAAAATCAGTTTAACTAGGATAAAACAGATTTATGTAAAAGTGAGAGTTTGTGTTGTTAAACATTACAGAAAACAGACAGCTGTGTTTTATTAATTATAGTTATATATCCATATAAAGAAAACATGGCACAAGTCAATCTACAAAGTTTGTCCCTTATATCCAAGCTGGATGGAACAAACTATGTAATGTAGTGTATGTAATGTCTATGAAATGTAGTCTACTTCTACGAAGAGAAGGTCTGTGGAACATAATTGAAAACCCACCAAACGTAGAGGAATGGGATCCAGAGGATGATGAAGATAGACTAAAAATAGAAGAATTTATGCATAAAAATGAACAAGCTATTTGCATAATTGGATTAACATTAACTGACCAACAACTTGTTCATATCCATGGAGAGCAAACGGCTGTTGGGTGTTGGCAGAAGCTGAAGAGGATTTATGTCTGAGATAACGTTGGTGCTCACATAAATCTAACACAGAAGCTTTTCAGGACGCATCTCCAAACAAATGGTGATATGCTGAGTCATTTGGAAACTATGAAAAGCATTTTTCAAGAACTGCACAAGAAAAAGCTTATTTTCTCTGAACTACACCAAGTCTACATAATTCTATCATCACTAAATGAAAGTTATGATAACTACGTCACTTTCCTTGAAATTTTGTCTAAGGAAAGTTTAACTTTAACTGCTATAACTGTCAGATTGATTGAAGAGGCCAGAAGAAGACTTGAAAGATATCAGTTAAGGAGGGAACAACCTCAAAAAGAAGATAATGAATCTCCTACTGCGTACGCAATTAAAAAGTGTTTTAATTGTGGAGGAAGAGGACATTTGGCAAGATTTTGTAAAAAAGCAAAGCGCCAGAACGCTGGCCAGAATACTAAAAGTCATCAAAAGATAAATAAAAGTTTAGAGTTAGCTATGTATACTAACGGAGCTGTAAAAAATAATTTATGGGTGGTTGACAGTGGAGCATCCCACTGTATAACAAATGATAACAAAAATTTTATTAAAATGTCCAAGAGTACACAGCAGATATCGTTAGCCAATGGCTGGAAACTGAAAGCTAAAGTCAAGGTATAGCATATTGTTCTTTTATAAAAGAGAATGTAAAAATATTATATGTACCACAACTTAAGTTTAATTTAATTTCAGTAAGAATTTTGGTTAAACTAGGATATGTAGTTACCTTTAAAGGAAATAACTGCATAATTGAAAAAGAAGATAAGAAAATTACTGCAACTTTAAGAGGTGAATTATATGTGTTAAATGATAATGGTTTAGAGGTGGCTAACACGGTTTATGATAATAAGAAACCTCATGATGAATGTATTCATTTGTTACACCGAAGGCTAGGGCATTTAAATTTTAAAATGCTTAAGAAAACTTTTGAATTATCTGAAGGAATAAGTTTGAAACCTTGTAATAAGTATTTGCAATGTAATGCTTGCAATCAAAGCAAGAGCAAGATCAAACCGGCTAATAGAGTTGATGGATTTACTACCAAAGAGCGTTTAGAGGTAGATTTAATAGGTCCGAAAAAACCAAGTGTAGGAGGAGCTCAATACATACTAAGTATAATGGACCATTATTCTAGATATGGGTTTTGCTATTTAATGAAGAACAAAACTGAAACGTACCGTATATACTCGAGTATAAGCCGAGTTTTTCAGCCCATTTTTTGTGCTGAAAAAACCGCCCTCGGCTTATACTCGAGTCAGCCGCAACGGCACCATGCCTGGCCTGTACTGGCGTGGCTGCAACTGATCGCGCCTCCAGGGCAGCATCGCCACCGCGGCTGTCTACCAGCTGAGGGCCACACAGGCGACCCCAAGCGGCCTCTCCTTCCCCATTAACAGGCACCCGGGGCCCCCGCGAGCTCCTGCATTGCGCGCTTCCAGCTTCGCCAACAAACCGCCAGGCTCAGGCAGCCTCCCCTGCCCCCTAGCCTAGCAGCGAAGAGCTGCTCCGGGGGCAGCGAGACAAAGTGCCTGGCTGCGCCGTGGCGGGAGCCCCCCGGAGCAGCTCTTCGCTGCTAGGGGAGGGGGCGGGGGAGGCTGCCTGAGCCTGGCGACCCCAAGCGGCCTCTCCTTCCCCATTAACAGGCACCTGGGGCCTCTGCGAGCTCCTGCGTTGCGTGCTTCCAGCTTCGCCAAGAAACCACCAGGCTCAGGCAGCCTCCCCCACCCCCTAGCCTAGCAGCGAAGAGCTGCTCTGGGGGCAGCGAGACAAAGTGCCTGGCTGCGCCGTGGCGGGAGCCCCCCGGAGCAGCTCTTCGCTGCTAGGGGAGGGGGAGGGGGAGGCTGCCTGGGCCTGGCGACCCCAAGCGGCCTCTCCTTCCTCATTAATGGGCGCCTGGGGCCCCTACGAGCTCCTGCGTTGCGCGCTTCCAGCTTCACCAACAAACGGAGCTGCAAATCTGGTAATCGCTTGCGGAGCCTCGGCACGAACCCCCTTTCCCCGCACTCCCCCCCCGCACTCCTCTGGTGGCAGCAGGCAGAGAAAGCCCCGCTTCCCCCTGGCTTTGATGGCACACGTGAGTTGGCTTCCCACTCTTTTTTTTTTAACTCTCCTCCTCCTCCTCCTCCTCCTCTTCCTCCTCTCCTCTCCCCTTGTTGTCTGGTCTTCCCTAAGGAAACTCGAGGGCTCACACTTCCAGGTGTTTCTCCCTGTCTTTCTCCCTGTCAATGATCTTTTTTCTTCCCTTCCCTTCTCTCAGCCCCATCCTCCTTCACCTTTGTCACCACAATTCTGAACAGATGAAGTTTGTACTTCTCAAGAAAGGTTGGATGTTCCTTTTGAGGAGGGAACCAAGTGTGACATCTGTATGTTGACCTACTACTGAGCCATGGCATGTGTGCACATGCAATGGAGGCATGAGGGAGAGCTATGAAAGAGATGGTGGCTCTCCAAAACAGGATGTACATGCAGCACATAAACATGCTTTTTTCTTGCAAGGGAGAGAGTGACTCTGTTTGGACATACAGATGATGATGAGGAATCCAGTTTTGAAGGATTTTAACTCTTGTGTTTTAGCTTGGTTGCTGATTGAGCTAAGGTTTTGTACTTTTAAAGTTATTGTTGATACCATATTGGTTTTGTTGGCTCTCTTTTCCACTTACAGAGCTAGTTTACTGTTTTTCTTTGAAATAAATATTCAAAAACATTTAACCTACTGATGCCTCAATTCATGTAATTTTATTGGTATCTATTTTAATTTTGAAATTTACCAGTAGCTGCTGCATTTCCCACCCTCGACTTATACTCGAGTGAATAAGTTTTCCGAGTTTTTTGTGGTAAAATTGGGTGCCTCGACTTATATTCGGGTTGACTTATACTCGAGTATATACAGTATCTAAATCTCTTTAATTGGATTAAATTTGCTGAAAGAAAAACTAAAAAGAAATTAGTAACTCTTATAACAGATAATGGTACGGAATTTACAAATAATAAATTCCAGAACAGACTTAGAATGTTAGGTATTCAACATAAAAAGTCTGCACCATATAGGCCACAACATAATGCCTTTATAGAGAGACGAGGCCAAACACTGCAGTCAATGGCAGGTACAATGTTGTCTGATTCAGGATTACCTGACAATTTATGGGGAGAAGCAATAATGTGTGGTAATCATATATTAAATAATGTTATTAATTCAACAACAGGTGAATTACCATTCACACTGTGCCATGGTACAAAACCTGATTTAAGTTACATGCACACATTTGGAGCACCAGCATGGGTGCATATCCCTTCACAACTCAGACAAAAAGGACAGCATTGAGCTAGAAGATTATTTTTTGTAGGATATAAATCTAATCATAGATCTTATAGATTCTGGGAACCAGGTACATCTAGAGTTTACACCAGTGCTAGTGCTAAATTCCTAGAACATGTAGGATGGAATAGATTAGAGCAAGATTTAAATAACAAAGTAATTATTGAACCCTACAAAAGGCAAAAAGATCAGAATTGTTATGAGAAGAGTCCAATTAAAGAAGAAGTCCACGAAAAGCAAATAGGACAAGAACAAGAGGAAACTGTTGATCAGGAAGAATTAGATAATCAAGAACAGGTAATAAAGGAAAGTCCACCTGAAAGTCCTGTAATACCTAGATGTACAACACATGTAACTAGACCACCTGATAGATATCAAGCAAGTATAGTTTGCCAAGTAACTAAAGTTCCAACTAGTATAGATGAACTTAGGATGTATCCTGCTAAGGATCAGGAGAATTGGCAAAAGGCAATGGAAAAAGAACTAAATTCATTAAAGGTAATGAAAGTATATGAAGATGCTAAATTACCTCCAGGAGAAAAATCCATTGGGTGCAAATCGATATTTAAAGTAAAAACTGGAAATGATGGGACTGTTACCCATAAAGCTAGGTTGGTAGCTCAAGGATTTAATCAAACTGCATCTGATTATGATGAAGTTTTTGCACCAAGCCTTAAAGCAACATCTTTAAGAGCAGCATTAGTGTGGGCAGCTAAGAAAAACTATGTCATTAACCATTTAGATGTAGAAACTGCTTATCTGCATGCACCATTGCAGCACACTATATATTTGAAAAAGCCAATTGTTATAAAAGAAAATAAAGTAAATAGTAATGATTGTTGGAAACTCAAAAAGAGTCTTTATGGATTGAAACAATCTGGCTATCAGTGGAATCAATATATTGTGAAAGAATTAAACAATATAGGTTTTAAATCTGGTTTAGCAGATCCATATGTGTGTCTAAAAGAGAAAATAATGGAACGGTGTCATTATTGTTATTATTTACAGATCATATTGCTTTGATAACTAAGACTAATAATGAAGCTAATGAGATCATATCATTATTAGCCAAAAAGATAAAATTAAAGCATTTAGGTGAAATTAAAAAGTATCTAGGATTGACAATTAACAAAACAAAAAATGGATTTAAGATATCTCAAGAAGATAAAATTTGCCAATTAATTAAAACATATAAAATGGAACTTTGTAAACCGGCAAAGATTCCAATGAGTCAGGAAGTTTGCCAAACTGATGATCAAAGTCCCAAATTTGATAAGTCCATATATCAATCTTTGATTGGTAGCTTATCATATATAAGCAATTAGTCTAGGCCAGATATAGCTTATAGTGTAAATCAGCTGGCACGTTTTAATTCAGATCCACATCAATGTCATTGGCAATCATTAAAGAGAATTTTACGAAATCTTAAAGGAACAATGAACCATGCATTGTACATAGAACCAAAGGGTGATTTGAGTCTTAGTGCCTATGCAGATGCAAGTTTTGCAACTGACATAAACACTAGAAAATTAACATCTGGGATGGCTATATTATTTGGTAAGACACTAATAGGGTGGAGGTTAATCAAACAACAGCATATCAGCTTGTCCACGATGGAAGCGGAATTTTCATGTCTGTCATTACTATGCACTGATTTAATTGTGTACAAACAGTTATTATTAGACATGGGTATAACTGTTAAAGATTCCATTACTGTGTACGAGGACAACCAAGCAGCCATAAAGTTAGCTACTAGTATTGCTGTAAAAACTAGATCAAAGCATACTGACTTAAGATACTTAAATGTTAGAGAATCTGTAAAGAATGGGCTAATTAAATTGGAATACTGCATGACAGAAGAAAACATTGCAGACCAATTTACAAAAGCTCAAGGAGTAATCAAATTTAAAGAGAGTTGTAACAAATATGATTTAAAGATGTAAATAGTTATATTTATTATTATTTCCTAAAAGGGGAGAATGTTAGGGATAACATTGTTTACCCTAACTGGTTTAGGTAAAATAATAAATATGTTATCATGGTTTATAAGTTAAAGTGTCTGCAACTTTAAATATAGGAATGTAATTAAGGGAGTGGTTGTGAAAAGCACCATAAAAGAAGCAAGGAACATCAGCTTGCTCTCTCTGGCTTAATGATCCCTAATTACTGGATAGACTGAAGACTGCATTTTTCCCCTACTGAAAAGGAGAGACAAAGGACTGATTTGTAAGTGAACTGACATAGGATATTCTACACGGACTTTGCTAACTGAATATCCTTGAATGGACTGACTAAATGATACACGACTAATGGACTGTTATTTTGACTATGCTATGAACTCATAATGGAATAAACTATATTTTTGATAGCACAAGTGTATCTGTTATTTTTACTGTATGTTAACAAACATACAAGCTTATCTCACTCATTTATCTGTGTGCCTATCTGACTAACGCTACACATTCTGTTTAGCTTGTCTCCTTAACCCTGGTTGGGGAACACAGGCTTAACACTGGTTATGGGCCCAGACTTAACAAGTAGAAAAGAACTGTGGTTTATTTGCCTTACACCTTTTATAAAGTTTTTACATGCCAATTCTATGTAGGCATGTATATCAATTCTATCCCATTTGTACTGGGTTTTTCTTAAATAAAACCTGCATATTTCAAAACACAGTTTGCACAATGTATGAAGGTCTGTTGCTTCGATACACAGCGATAGAGTTGCATAAAAATGGTGTTGAATTGTTCAAGTAAGGATGAACATGATCAGTATATTTAGAACGTGCCATAGTAGTATCTCAGTGGTTTCCCTTTTTGCTGCCCTAAAGAGCCAAATTGGTGTAATGATTAAGGTGCTGGATTAGAATTTGGAAGAGGTGAGTTCTAGTCTTCCTTTAGGTATAGGGTCCAGGTGGATGACTTTGGACCACTCATTCTCTCTCAGTAAAACCCACCTCACTGGGTGCCTGGTTTTCGGAGTGGGAAACAAAGAGGAAGCATTACATGTACTATCTTCTTCTAGAAAAAAAAATTCAAAGGTGGAAATAAATAATAAAATAAAATAATAAAATTCTAAGGGGAAATCTAAGATTTGTATTTCCAGTGATCTGGGAGCTAATAGTTCCGTTATTTGACTTGTAGGGGCATATTTGAAGAAGGAATGAGTGTGTTGATTTGTGTTGTTTTCACCTCAGCTCTAGCTTATGTCCATGTTCCCATTTTTTCCCTTTTAATTCTGCTTTTAATTATTTAATTATTTTAATTATTCTTAGCCATGAATTTTAGACAGGTTGTAATATAAATCAAATGGATAATGAATTATAGAATCAATAACAGTCTTCCTGTGACAAGACTTACAACTTCATTATTGTCTAATTAAAACAAAAATCAGAATGTTCAAGGCAAAATTGGCCACATGCAGACATATTTTTCCTTTTTCTCGTAATTAAAAATACAACCTTATAAAAATATGCTTTGTTCTCTCTTTATTGTATTTATAAATAGCTCAAAAGGGTCATTCTCTTTTCCTCACAAAAATCATCCTTGGAGGTGAGTTGGGTTGAGAGATAGTGAGTTGGGTTGAGAGATAGCAGCTTTCGTGTCTAAGGCGTACTAGGCCAATCCGCTTTCACTCACAGTCACCCAATGATTGGCCCAAAGTAATTCACCTGGCTTTTATTCCTAAAATGGAATTAGAACTCACAGTCTCTTGGTTTCTAGCCTGGTGCCTTATCCACTCCAGACCAAACTATCCTCAACTTTTTTTTATTCCACTACAATGATTTCTTAAGGATAGACTTCACATTTCAGGAAGAAACATCAATCCCAGAACAGAGATATATTCTCCATGCACAGACAGAATATTCCAGTCAGCCCTGAGAATCAATGGGTTATGAGAGAAGCTGTGGAGAGAAGGGCTACCACAGCTAATTTGCAAAAATAAAAATAACTTGCACGGAGTATTTTATGTGTGCAAGGAGTCAACCGTGCCTACCTCTTTCTTCCTTCAAGGAAAACCAAGCTCCATTCTGGTTCAATATGTTAATTTTGGTTACAGTCTAATGAGATTCTTACAAAATATCCTATTAAAACTAAAAGCCTTGTGAGAAGATGATACTTAAGACATATTGCTTATCTTTTTCCCATCAGGGATCCTTTGTGCTTTTTGATGTGTCACTGGGCTAAATCATCTAGCAGCATACAAATTATCAGGTTGCTTACCTGCACTTCAAAGGGATTAGCTCCTGAAATTTAAAAGTATCTCCTTATGCTCTCTGCAGTAGTTCACAAAGAACTCCTTTGTCAAAATGGGTACCAAGCTTACCCCATGGATAAGAGAACTGATACGAACACTCAGGTCTAATTGACTCTTTTTGCAAAAGGACAACAACTAACCAGGTGGGTTTGTGCAAAAGAGATGAGGAAAAAAAATAGTAAAAAGATGCATGATAGTTTTTTTTTTTTCCCTAAGAAAATAGTCTGAGTGAAATCAATAGGCACTCCCAGCTGCTGTATCTTAACTAAATTAGACCTCCCCTAACCTGGAGCCCTTTAAATTGTCTGGATGACCATTTTAATCAATTCAACCAGCATAACTAAATATATAGGAGGTACATTTCAAAATATTCATTACATGATATTAGCATTTTTTTTAAGGGCCTGAATGCTACAGTTTGTAGAGTGTGCTCTGTGACTTAGACACAATTTTGTCCAACGCACAGGTACGCGCATCTCTACACCTGCATCAATATTATGAAAATGTTGATCAAATGAATTTATTTTCCCGACCCTTAATCACAAAGTGGCCAAATAATTGGACAACCAGCACTCTACTCCATAAAATTTTGCTGAAGATCTTAAATGTTGTTTTTATCTCCTTTGTTTAGGTTGTTGCTGTTGTTTATGTGGTCCAAAAAATAACCGAGTGCAGACAGACCTGAGAATTTGCAGAAACTCAAAGTATGTTTAGAAAATCTTTAATTGGAGGATCCCATGAAAGAGAAACTCTGAAATGGGATGACTAGACTCAAAACCCACCTTAGCCATAGAACTCAGTCCACGATTTGAAGCTACATCATTTATATTATCTCATCCTAACATATCTTGTAATAAAGACATAAAATTTGGGGAGACCTCCAATGGTGGGATTCAAATGTTTTTACTACCATTTCTGTGGATGTGGCTTGGTAGGCGTGGCAAGGGAAGGATACTGTAAAATCTCCAGGCAGAGGTTGTATTTGCCGGTTCTCCGAACTACTCAAAATTTCCACTACCAGTTCTCCAGAACTGGTCAGAACCTGCTGAATACTACCTCTGGAGACCTCCATGTATGCATGGAGAAGAATACAGCATAAAGAAGAAAGACAAGATATAAATTATTGATGACTATGTGCCATCATGTCAATGTTGACTATTCGTGACTGCAGTGATAGATCTTCTCCAGAATTATCGGACCTCAATTTGTCCCTTTAGATCTTCCATTGCTGCACTCATTGCTATGCCAATCAATTCCATCCATCTTGTGTTGGTTTTTCGTGTCTCTTCCCTTCTACCTTTCCTAGTACTCTGGACTTAAGGAAGTTGTCTTCATGTAATATGAGCCAAATATTATAATTTGGGAATATTCATTTGTATCTTGAGTGAAGACATTAGTTTGTTCTGTAGTCCGTTTATTTCCTTGTCAATTGTAGTGAAGGAAAAACATGAGGCTAACTATTAGTAAACCATAGCTCCAGACTATATGTGCCTACAAACTCAGTCTCTATGGAGATGATCAGTCATCATGGTCATGGTTGTATCAAAGATGCTTTTCCAAAAGGCAACTTGGCTTTTTCCTTAAAATGTTTCACTTCTCATGCAAGTTCTTCAGAACTGAAAAAGTTTATTGGATGAGAAGCGAAACATTTTCACTGAAAGTCCAGTTGTCTTTTGGAAAAACATCATACAGTCTCAGTACTTACTAAACATAAAGGCTGTTCTGAAGAAACAGCAGATATGGATGTTGGAGAAGTAGAATGAAAGTGATAACATATGCTAGAGTACAACAAAGATAAGCCTGCTGGAATTAGCCTTATTATCCCTACACATTGCTCGGTCCTTGCTCATTGCCCAGGATGACAGAGAGAATAGAACTAGTTCCTTAAGGTAGAAAACCTTAGAGAGAAGGAAGTAACCAGAGACTACACAAGGAATATTCACAGCTTAAAGCTTGAAAAGCTTATTTAGACTATTGAGGTAAGTACTAGAACAAGCCTCAAACTACTACTGCCAAACTTATTTACTTCCCTGATTTGATTTTTACTATGAGTTCTTGGCTTGGACTATTGAGATTCCTATAGTTGGCCACCAGTTTCTGAAAGCTCAAGGATATGGGAAAATAAACTTTAACACCTAAAATGCTTCAGAGTAACAAATATATAGTTTTTATTAAATAAATTGATGAAATGAAGTATTGCATGCATTAGGTGTTGATAGCAACTTGCTAAAATATACTTGCTAAAATATACTATATTTATTTCATTAATATATAATGGAGCTAATATACTGCTTTTCTAAACACATTATTTTTAAAATCCCTGAGACTAGATCATGATCTATTCAGTTTGAATAAGTTCCTTTGGAATTAATATCTTAAGTTAAATCATGATCACAGTCTTGAATTTCATAGCATTACTCTATAAAAACAAATAACAAATTTTAAATGGATCTTGAAAAGGAACAACAGTGCATGATAATAAAACAAGAGAAATTGAAAGAAATGGATTGAAACATTGATTAGCAATACCCATAAACCCTTGTCAAGTGTTACTCAACCACTTGTCTGTGTTTAACTTATTATTCTTTACAAAGGTTATTTTCTCCTCTGTTTGTTAAGAGACAAATTTAAATTTCCCACAACTGCTGCCCTCTTAAAATCTAGACTAACACCTACACTTAAATTCTATACTTTTCAAAGGCATTAAAATCTTTTCAATGTGGTAATGAACCATCTTATTTTCTATAGTAGCAACCAAAATGATGGAGAAGAGCAAAAAAGAACTGAGAGTTGAATTTGTATAGCAAATCACAGTGACAGCTGGGGAAAATGGAGAAGTGATTTATAGCATCCTAAAGAAAAAAAACGCTGCCTTCACAAATTGAGCATCTTCACATTACAGTACATTTATTCTGAAAATAAGCAATGGTATTAGCAATACTTATTCAGTTTCCCTATCTTTACAGTGTAGGATAAGAGCCATGTTAGATGATACTGGCAAAAGAACCTGGAATGCTACCAGCCTCTTTCTGATTTACATTCTACCAATCTTGATAACTATATAACTTGTAATTCTCCAAGTACCAAGCTCAGGCATGAGTTGGGAGGAAGTCTAATTCCAGTGGCCAAAGCCAACTCTTGCCATTAATGAGAAAAACTAACTTGGCTGTCGTATTTCTTTGCTTGCTTGGCAGTCACAAAGCTACGAGTTAACATAAATATCAAAAATAGTCACTTGACTCGCCTCTGTTCTTTAACAAAAAAACAGAAATAATACTTTAAAAAGTAACCTAACTTCATAAGCCTGCTGTGTATCTATTCTTGTCTATGGAGGGAGGAATGATGATGCGTTATCTGGATTTTTCTGGGAAATTAAAACTAGTTTCTCAACTCCTTGGGGCCACTCAGCATTCACTGAAGAAGAATAACAATAAACCACTGGATGCATCCTCCTCCTCATTATCATCACTAGAGAGTCTAATTGTCTAAGGAGAAATTTCCTGACAGGAACAATTAATCAGTGGAACAACTTGCCTTCAGAAGTTGTGAATGCTCCAACACTGGAAGTTTTTAAGAAGAGATTGGACAACCATTTGTCTGAAATGATATAGGGCTTCCTGCCTGAGCAGAGAGTTGGATTAGAAGACCCCCAAGGTCCCTTCCAACTCTATCATTCTGTTATTCTGATGCTTACATTCATGCCAGGTCTGTAAAATGACTGAAATGGTTGGACTGCAAAGATGGAAATGTCATTCCAGTAACTAATTAATATTAAAAAACCAATTTAAGGCCTGTCTTTGCTTAAATAAGGGTTACCCAGAGTGATTAGCACATGCCTTAATATTTTCCATATTCCCTCTTCCAAACTTGACTTTGAGAGGTGCACTTTCATATTTGCAAGGATCAGTTAATGTAGGTAATAAAGATGTTGTAATATCCCTTGTTGGGCTTCTTGTGTGGAAATACCTCAGAAATTTGACAAATTATGACAACGTGGTTTCAAAATCTGAAAAGTGCCCCCATTTCAAAGAAAGTTGTTGATCCCAGAACTAGATACTTTCAGAAAGTTTTGTAAATCCAAAGCACGGTTACTGTGGATCTATGCTGCACATGAACTTTCCGCTCACATCCTGATTTTATTTATTTTGATTGATCCCAAAGATTTAAAGGTTAGTGAATTCACTTTTCAATAATTGTGACCATGGGAACGTTCTATAACCTCTCAAAGGCTAAGGCAAAGAAAAGGGGGAGAGAGAGAGAGATTACTGCTAGAGCTTTTTCTACCAAAATAAAAATAAAAAATACACAGCAGTACCCTTGGTTAATTTGAAGTTTCATTGTTCATTGCATGTTTGGGACAAAGTGACCATTCATCATCAATTATTTATTTCATTCTCAAATGTCTTTGTGATGGCAATGGTAACATGACCTACAAATTTGCCCATTGCATGCTATGACTTTGTTTCAGTTGCTTTATATTTCTGTTTGCACCCTCATCACAACTAGTATTATTAATTCAGTTTTTATTATTACATCTCTGATAAATAATAATCAGAAAAAAATACAGACCATCACTCAACAAATTACAGGAAAAGGCAGTCTATTCTCGGAAACCTGAAGCAGCATAAGCTTTCAGAGACATGATTGCCAATATCAAAGTTCCAGATGCCAGAGTCAGTGTATGCAATAATTTTGACATATGTGATCTCAACCTATTTGAAGAGCAACAGGCTGAAGAAGCCATTAAGGTCATGCTATTAAATTACACATACACACACACACACACAGGATTCATAATTATTGACATCTGGGTTCAATGAAGGAAGAAGATTCAAAATCCAAAACAAATGCAGTGGATAAATTAAAACATCACTTGTCTCCCAAGCCACACTTCGTTATAAAAGTACCAAATTTGGTATCCATGACCAAGACATGGCAAGAAAAAAAATAGGATGCTCATATATCTTTTGATGCCACCGCATGCTTATCTATATTTTTGTGACTCAGATAGTTTTGCACATATGTATATTTCATCCCCACAGTACTGTTTTATGCCTAAGGATATCTAATCACATAATAGGACTGTATTACTATTATCCTTTTCATCTTTCTTATTGCCTACTCCCATTGATATCTTATGACTATGCTTTATGATTTATGATTTATTACTTTGTTGCTTGTATGCATAATGAGAGCTTATGCACCAAAGATAAATTCCCTGTGTGTCTAATCACACTTGGCCAATAAAAAATAAAGAAAAATGTGAGAGTTGATGTTTTTATGTTTTGTTTGTCTTGTTTGTTTGTAGAAAATTAATAAAATCTTTTTCAAAAAAGAAAAATGTATGTGCCTATGTGCATGTTTGTATAGACCAGTCAGAAACCATACATACAAAACTAAAAAAAGTGTAATAAATTAATCATTGGTTGAATGAACACTGATTAAAACAAATTAGCTGTAAAATAAGCAATAGCAATCACACTAAGATTTATACACTGCTTCTCAGTGCTTAACCCTTTCTAAGTGATTTACAGAGTCAGCATATTGCCCCCAATAATCTGGGTACTCATTTTACGACCTCAGAAAGAAGGCTGAATCAACCTTGAACCTGGTGAGATTCGAACTGCCAAACTGCTGGCAACCGGCAGTCAGCAGAAGTATCCTGCAGTACTGCATTCTAACCACTGTGCCACTGCAGCTCAAATAAGGCATTTATTTGTGAAGTTAATGGCTCTCCATCAATACATACAAACTCAAACCAAATTGAACCTACCCTTTTACACACATACACATTGTGTATAAGAATATAAGAATACACAAACTCTCAGATGTCTCCCTCCCTCCCTTCTTCCAACTGAAATAAATAAGTGAAGAAGAGGAATACAAGACAGGTGAGAAAAGCTAACTACACAAACAAGTGAAAGAAAGAAAAGAGAATTTGCAATGGAATAGCAGAGGTGAAAAAGTCACTGTCATATCTCCAGTCTCACTAAGACTGAAGACTTCAGGGGTTCAACCATGGAGCAGCCTTAATATACTTTGTTCTCATTGTTAAGTCAGGAAGAAAGCATGTTGATATAAAAAATGGTCCCTTCACAGCCTACATTTCATTATGCCTCAACAATGAGGCTGGCAATGTTAATGCTCTCACAAAATTAAAACAGGTGGCAGTTTCAAAGCAACAATTGGTTACACCTTGTGAGGGCCAAGATTGAGAATTGGACAGGGAAGGATCTGGCAGACTTGTTAAAGACTGCTGTGATCCACTAGCTTGGTTAATAATTACTAATCATTGGAGAAATGGTGCATTTAGGAAGAACACTTCTGTTTGTCCCTGGAAAACTTAAATCGGGAGTTGAATTTCTTCTCTTCTACACTGAAAGCTCAAGAGAAAATGGATGTTCATTTCTGGTATCTATTAAAAAGATTGTGAGCCATCTAAATTTGCAGTGAAGTCATCTTATGTCCAGTGATTTTAGTTTTTTTCTGCCCTAGGTGGAAGATAAGCATTCAAAAAGAAGACATGCTCTGAAACTCCCTTTTTTTTCCTAGGGGAAAAATGTTGCTGGATGAGTTTTTGTTTTCAGCTTACCTATGGGAATATCCCTTGTGAGAGACTTGCATTTGGTGTTTGAAGTTGATATTCCCTTGGCCAAATCATGTACACAAAAAGAAGAAAACAACTATTCAGAAGAATTGTTGAGGCACAGCACAGCATGTAGCCAAGCAGACACATAGCCCTGTGGCCAGATGGGAGGAGTAATCAACAGATTGGAACTCAGCAGATCATTAATTTCTGAAAGATCCTCTTCTATGTGTCATGCATTGTCCAATTGTGAGATCTACTGCAATGACTGAGAAAACACCACAGCTTAGATTAGCATCAGCCTGACAATGAAATGGAGCCTCTGTCACTGGATAGGTCATCAAGAAATGATAAGTGAATGTCTTCACCCTGTGGAAAATAAGATGTATGGGTGTGTCCTTTAGAGCCTTCCTTCCATAGAAACCACATATTTTCACAAAAAAGATTCTCAAAAAAGCCAAAGCTAAAGCTACTCCTTTCTGAAAGCTTTCTTCTGGTCTGCAAATGAAAATGACATCTTTCAGGTAAGTATGTTAAAATCCAGATGGATTTTCCAAGGGTCAATTCAGAATGCATGTATTTATAGCTTCCATTGAAACTTCAGCCAACCAGTAGCATCAGTGTCCAGTTTCAGAGAGATAAGGTATCCTGAAGAAGAATGGGATTACACATACAGTCCTATTTCCACTGGACCAAGAAGCTTTGAGCTGATCAACAACCAAGAAAAGAAACCCTGCTGAATGTCTCCATTCCTCTCTCTAAACCTGCAGCTCCACAAAGTTCTAAGATGGTAGATTCAGCAGGAGTGTTCAAGCTAACATAAAGACATCCAACTGCCAACAACTGACATAAAGCCAACAACTGCTCGGAAACTTGAGAGGATGGAAAATAGCAACTGTAAACAAATCAGTAGAAGATTAACATTGTGCAGCATAACCCCTCCGTGTTGTTACAAAGCCTTCATTTGTACTAATAGAGTATTATTATAAAGTGAAATACTCAGATGTCACTGTAGGAAAATACCAGCTAACTTCAAGCTGTTCCTGCGCAGCAATTAATCTTTTGAAGAATATAACCACTTCCACTGTTTTGCAAGAATGGGAAGCCTAAAGGCGGGAAGAGGACAACACATGTAGAGAAATATAGGACATAGATGGAGAGAAGAGAGAAGCAGGAAAATTAGAAGGAAAGGGAGAGATTTGGTTGTGTTATTAGTGAGTATCAGGAGTGGGATTCTACCAGTTTGGCCCGGTTCTATAGAACTGGTTGTTACCGGTAGTTCGGAGAACCAGTAAAAGAGGCCCCTGGCTGGCCCCGCCCCTCTCCGCCTACTTCTCTGCTCCCTCACAGTCAATCCTTATCACACATGCACAACATTGTGTGCATGCACAACAAGCTGACTGCATTCTAACCCTGGCCGCCTCACTCCTCCTTATCTCGGCCATGCACCATCGATGCCTGCCATCTGCCTTCGCCTGCCGGTCAGCCATCGCTGTCTGCCTTACACCATGATCTCCCTAGATGAGTGAGGCTCTGTAAGCCTTGGTCACCTACATGCTGCTGCTGCTTCTGCCAGCCCCAGTTGAGTCCCGACTCCTGGGCCAGCCGAGGCTGCCACCATTGTGCACTACTGCACCACTACTGCCACTGCCCTTGCCGCCACTGCCACCACAAGCCCTGGTTGGGTCCCAACTCCTGGTCTGTCCAAGGCTGTTACCACCCTGCTACTACTGCCCTCAGCATACATGGCCTAGCTAGCTGCCCCCTATCCCTGTCTGGCTTACTTAGCTGCCAGGGCCATCCATTGCCAGTCACATGGCCATCTGGCCACACACAGACATGGCCACCAAGCCACACCCATCCGATCATGTGATCACCAAACAACATCTACCCAGTCATATGACCACTAAGCCATGACTACCCAGTCACATAACCACCAAGCCATACCCACAAATTAAACCACGCCCACAGAACCAGTTGTTACAAAATTTAAATCCTACTCCTGGTGAGTATGAATGGTGCACAACATTAGTATCAGCATTCCAAAGGACTTATGTCCTTTAGGTGTTTTTTGTACCTGATTCCTAATATTTGCCTCTACTAGACAAGACTCTTGACAAGTTTTTGGGTTTTTTTGTGCCAGAAATGGTTTGCGTTGCCTTTTTCCTAAGTCCAAGAGTCTCACTCAGTTTCCTTTGTATCTAAGGCAAGACAAGAACTCGGTGTCTGTTGGTTCTAGTCTTTCCCAATCTCAGCAACTTTTAAGATGTGTGGACCATCTCCCGAATTCCCAAGCCAACAGCTGGCTGGGGAATTCTGGGAGTTGAAGTAAAAGATGTCAAACCTGAGAAACATTGACCTAGAAGTGTCTATGGAGATTCTCAGTCATCTAATTCATGGTTGTCCCAAAAGTGCTTTTTTCTAATCAGCAACTGGAATTTGTTTTTTTTCCTTGAAGACATTAAGCTTCTTATCCAAGAAGCTTGATGTATCTGAAAGTTTCACATATCATGTGTCGTTTTGATAAAAGATACTCAATTCTGAACAAGGTGATAATATTACCTCTGCTAGTATGTCTTTTTAGTGTCCTATAATTCATCTGAAGTCAGCTGAAGTATGGGAGATGTATCTATGGCAACTATCAACCGAAAGGTCTTCTGTTTTTATGGAAAGGCAAGCTTCAAACTTGAGTTTTTAAAGTAATCCAATATTTTTTCCCCATTTTGAGGCCAGAAAAAGAAAAAGAAATATTACACTATATTAAATAGGCTAGACATGATGGCAGCGGTCTTATCTAGAATGGAAAGCAAACCTAGGTAATTAAGAACTGAAATATAGTTTCTGGCTTTGATATCTGCCTTAGTTAAAAGAAGACAGGAACACTATGTTTTAAAAGGATTGGCTTTGGAAAATGTCATTATTATTATTATTATTAACTCACTGTACTGAACAAATGCTGGCCAGAAGAAAACATTCATTGTTCTTATTTAGTGAAAATGAATAAATGCTTTGCAGCTGCATACATGGAAATCATTAAAGAAAGTTGCTTGCCAGGATACAGCGCTGACAGCAACATTTTTTTTAGATAAAATAAACCATTTGTGATATACCATCTTAGCTGGCCAGAGTGCAACTTAATTTATATTCAAACACACTGTAGCATCCATGATGTTACAGCAAGGAGACTGTTACTGTGCAGAATGTGAATTACAAAGAAACCAACACCTGCTTGGGATATTATGATTCCTTGTAAAAGATTGTAAATATTGCCACCTGTCGTATCCGCAAATAAGGCTCGTAGTCAGTGACTTTCAATTCAAGCTCTTTATTAACACTGGTGGAACCGAACCGCAAAAGACAAAAAGCTTGCGGCTTTTATATCTTTTGCTTCGGCGGCCGCGGCCAATGGCAGCGATTCAAGTCTCCCGCTCTTGGCTTTAACCAATCGCGGGAGACTTCAATCGGGCCAATCAGGCGCGGCTCGCCTGGCCAATCAGAAATCCCCGCGCCTTAGCCAATCAAGGCACGGGGATTTCGAGTAGTCCATTTGCATACATGACACCCCTCCCCTCTTGGTATGGTCTTCTCACGTGGTGTAGTCACGCAGGTAGGCGGGGCTCCGTCGAGTCCTAGATGACCTGCGCAATTCATTTTCCTGTTGTATCTCGGTAGGGGCGGTCATCTTTTTGGCTGTTCCTGCCTCTGAGCGAACCGGCTGGATGATCGGGCCGGTTCCTTCGCCGCGGCTCCCGCCTGGGCCTACCGGGTCGGTTGAGTCGCGGATTCCGCCGCTCCCGCTTGGCTTCTCCGGGTCGGTAGAGCTGGCCAGACGGTTCTTCTCCGGCTGTGACTCGCGAAGGCTGCGTTCTGGTGAGTTTTTACTTTTTATTTGTTCTTGCGGTTGTTTAACCGGGTGTTCCCTCCCCCCTTGGTTCGTGTCTTGGGGGTTGAGGTTAGTCAATGTTCGTGACCGGAGCTGGTCGATATGTCGTTTCCAGGCTCGCCCGTCGGTGGTTTGGAGCCGGTACGACTTTGGACCAGTGATCTGAGTTATGACGGCTGGGATCCATAGGGGGTCCCCCGTCATGTTTTTGGCGTATACTAGGTCGCCTGGTTCAAATGTCCGATACCTGGAGCTGGAGTCTGGGGGCTGCTCCGGGTTGTAGGTTGGGTGTAAGCGGTCGAGTGGGGATCGCAGCTTCCTGCCCATCAGGAGCTCTGCAGGGCTCTTGTTGGTGGTTGTGTTTGGCGTGATGTGCTGTATGAAGAGCAGCCTGTTGATCTTGTCGTTGATCTCCCCGTGGTCCATTTTCCGGAGGGTCTTTTTTGTAAACTGGACCATCCGCTCCGCCCTACCGTTCGCCGCCGGATGCGCCGGTGCTGTTAACGCGTGGCGGATGCCTTTTTCTGCCAGGAACCGTTCAAAGTCGATGGATGTAAACTGTGGCCCGTTGTCCGAGACAACGACGTCTGGGAGGCCGTGGGTGGCAAACAGCTTACACAGTTCTTTAATGACGGCCTCTGTGGTGGTGGATTTCATGTCGGCCACCTCTAGCCAGTTTGAGTATGCGTCAACTGTGATTAAAAAGGTGTGCCCATTTGTGGGGCCGGCAAAGTCTAAATGTATTCTGGACCAGGGTCCCCGAGGTGTCTCCCAGTCCCGGATAGGTGCTGTGGGTGGGCTGGATCTGGTCTCCTGGCACCGGTGGCATTTGGCGACCCATGTTTCAATTTGTTTGTCCATGCCAGGCCACCAAGCGTAACTCCTGGCCAGGGCTTTGGTCCTGACGATGCCAGGATGACCCTCGTGCAACATCTCTAGGACCCTGTTCTGTAATTTAGTCGGAATTACCACCCTGTCTCCCCAAAGGATACATCCTCTCAGTAGTGAAAGTTCCGTCTGGCGCTGGCGGAAAGGTTTAAAAGTCTCATTATCGTCTTTTTCCGGCCAGCCTTTTTGTAGCCAATGTAAGATTGGCGCTAAGTGTTTGTCCTTAACCGTTTCCCTCGCTATGTCCGATGCGGTAATGGGTAAACACTCGATGGACAGGGTATTTGTTGTTGGTGCAGGGTCAGGGTCAGAGTCAGGTAAGGGGGAACGGCTTAAAGCGTCCGCGTGCGATATCTTCTTACCTGGCTTGTGTAGCAGTTCATAGTTGTAGGCTGCCAGGAATTCAGACCATCTTGTCATCCGGGGTGACAAGATGTTTGGTGTGGGACGGTTTCCCGCGAGAATGCCCAGCAACGGTTTATGGTCAGTCACTATTTTGAATGGGCGGCCATAAAGGTACTCGTGGAAACGCTTAACGGCGGCCACTATAGCCAAAGCTTCTTTGTCCAGCTGGCTATAGTTCCGCTCTGGTTTAGTCAGAGTTCTCGAGAAAAATGCGATAGGTGCTTCTCTCTGGTCTGGGAGGGTATGGCTGAGGACAGCGCCGACGCCGAAGGGTGATGCGTCGCAAGTGACAGCTACAGGCAGGGTTTCGCAGAATTGCATTAGGACGGCATCAGAGGTGAGGAGGTCTTTGGTCTTTTGAAAAGCTGTTTGTTCCCGTCTCCCCCAAGTCCAGGCTGCCTTCTTGTCCAGGAGTCTATGTAAAGGTTCCGCCGCCGTAGCCTTTTGAGGTAGGAAGACATTATAGAAGTTTAGTAAACCTAAGAACGCTTGCAGCTCTAATTTGGACTTTGGGGTGGGGGCTTCTTTGATGGCCTTTACTTTTTTTGTTGTGGGGTGGATGCCCTGCTGGTCTAGGAGGTAGCCCAGAAACTCTACTTGCTTCGTACAAAGTTGGCATTTTTCGCGTTTGACTTTAAGTCCTGTTTCTTTAAATTTCGTTAAGACTTGTCTTAAACGGTTTTCTAGTTCAGCTTCATTTGGCGCCGCCACTAATACGTCATCGAAGTAGGGCACCACCCCCTTGATGCCTTGCAGCAAGCGTTCTATCAGGCTCTGGAAGATGCCTGGTGCCACGCTGACCCCAAATTGAAGTCTGTTACATTTAAAAGCCCCCCAGTGGGTCACTATTGTTTGGGCCTCTGCCGTTTCCTTGTCCACAGGTAGTTGTTGATAGGCTTGTGCGAGGTCGAGCTTAGCAAAAACTTTGCCCCCTCCCAGTGAGTGCAGTAAATGTTGCACTACCGGGACTGGGTAGGCGCTTTGTTGCAACGCGCCATTTAGGGTGGCCTTATAGTCCCCGCAGATTCTCACGGACCCGTCTGGTTTTATTGGGGTCACTATAGGGGTTTCCCATCTGGCGTGATCTGTCGGTTGTAACACCCCTTGTCTGACGAGCTTGTCTAGCTGCTCGTCGATTTTGGGCTTTAATGCAAAGGGTACCCTTCTAGGCTTAAGCCGCTTCGGGGGAACCCTTGGGTCTAAATCAAATGAAATAAGGGGCCCCTGGTACTTGCCCAATTCTCCATTGAAGACCTCCTGGAATTCTTCGGTTAGCCGCTGTTCCCAAGCTTCAATGGATACGTGATTGACACCTGTCAGCGCGATGTTAAGCGGAGCAAACCATTGTAACCCCAGCAGGCTAGGGCGGTCGCGGTCGACTATTGTGAGTGGAAGTTGTTCTGTGTGGCCTTTGTAGGTTATGTTAAAGTTCTTGGTGCCCACTACCGGAACGCGATTACCTTGATAGTCTTTTATGATGATTTTTTGGGCAGGTACGTTTCTTCTTTGTAGTGTAGGCACTAGTTGCTTGATTTCGCGCCAAGCAATCATAGAAAGGTAGGAACCGGAGTCCACTTCCATCTTACATGGTCGACCCTCTATGTGAACTTCTACGTGAACCTTTCTAGCTCCGTCGGAAATGGCGTGGCCAATGGTCACCGTCTGGTGGGTTTCCTCTTTACGTCGGCTGTCACTGCTTCTTTGCGATCGTTGTCTCTGGTCCCATCGACCCGTTGGCTGGCGCTCTCTGGCTCTGGGCGGGGAGCTTTCTCTCTTCCTGTCAAGTTGTTCCCGTTTGGGCGGGCTGCGGGGTTTTTTCTGGCGGCAAACTCGGGCGATGTGGCCTCGTCGGTCACAATGCCTGCAGATAGCGTCGAAGAATCGGCATTCTGACCTGGGGTGGTCGCCGCCGCAACCGGCGCAGTTGGTCCTCGACCTGCGACCTCTTTGACTTCGCTGTTCGCCTCGTCCCATTTGTACACGGTGTATGTCCTCCTCGTCATCTGACGCGCTGGAGGTTGATTGGTATTCGCCGTAGTGTGCGGTCGCTTCGCTTCTGGTGTCGGCCGACCTCGCGGGGTTGTTGTTCCCGCCCTTCGCGTCAGATCTTCGCATGGTGTCTGCTGACGTGCGGGTGGCTTCTGCTGCTGCGGCCGCAGTGAGGGCATCGGCTAGGCTGATGTCGCCTTTGGCCATGAGTCGGCTCTGGAGTGTCGGATCCCATAGCCCGAGCACGAAGCGGTCTCTGATGAGACTATTAAGCCCTTCAAACTCACAGAGTCCTCCCAGGCGCCGTAATTCAGCGACAAAGTCGCTTAATTTCTCGTTCGGTTTCTGGTTTCTGCGGTAAAACTCGTTTCGCCGTATCAGGATGGGGACCTCGGGGGCGTAATGGCGTCTCAGTATGGGCTCGAGGACGTCCCAGTCGATGGCGGTTGCGTCTGCTGGTTTGGCCAATGCCTTGGCCATCTGGAAGACCTCTGGTCCGCAGTGTGTGAGAAAGATGGCGCGTTTTAGCGGGCCCGGGGCGTCCTTCATGCCGGCGCATTCCAGATACATCCGGAATCGATCCGAGTACGATTCCCAGTCCTCGGCGGCGGGGTTGAAGGGAGCGGGCGGTGCTATTTTCGCCATCTTCGCTGTCGCTGGTTCTTAAACGGATACGGGGTTCGGTTCAATGGCGAGATCCCATCCTCGTCGCCAGTGTCGTATCCGCAAATAAGGCTCGTAGTCAGTGACTTTCAATTCAAGCTCTTTATTAACACTGGTGGAACCGAACCGCAAAAGACAAAAAGCTTGCGGCTTTTATATCTTTTGCTTCGGCGGCCGCGGCCAATGGCAGCGATTCAAGTCTCCCGCTCTTGGCTTTAACCAATCGCGGGAGACTTTAATCGGGCCAATCAGGCGCGGCTCGCCTGGCCAATCAGAAATCCCCGCGCCTTAGCCAATCAAGGCACGGGGATTTCGAGTAGTCCATTTGCATACATGACACCACCCTATCCTTAGACTCTTCGTTTGCTACAAATTCAGTGTAAACTGCATCAAAGACAACTGGAAAAGCATACCCTGTAAGGTGATTCTGAAAATGAGCAATACTGAGCAAGGAATATGAATTCTTTCACCTAAATTCAGTCTCTTTTGTGCACTCTGATGAAATTCTTCAGAAAATGCTGTCATGTTTAATTCCCTCTTGCTCTTCCTCCTCCTCTTCTACAGTTTTCTGAGCAAGAGATTTAAAAGTAATGAAATCTATCTCTACTTTAGCAATGGTATTGTGGGAAGCCATCCACCTCAGAGGAATGAAAAAAGGCAGAATATTATATTTTCCTAAAGAAAAAAAATGGAGAAACATGGTTTTAGAGGCAAAAAGCAGCCCCCCAAATCTAGAGGCAAAAAGAAGCCCCCTAAATGCCAGCATTTAAGAGATAATGAGCTTATTGAAAGAGGAAGACAACTATTTAGATAGCTGTATTCATAAGCAAAGCTAATACTGCAGGCAGAAATCCATTCAGAACAAGATATTTTGGAACTCGTCACAGCAAAGTTTGACAGCTAACCAAGACAGAAGGGTAGGATTAGAACAAGTGGCCCCTCACCCAAGATCCAACACACAACAAAATCCATTAGCCACAATAAGAATTGCCCAACACCTTGTCAGAACACAAGCTCCTTCACTGCACAACCCCCAGAACAGTTCGCACTTTAAAGTCACAGAAACCTATAAAGACCCATCCACTCATTCAACCATTTGTTCAGCTGACCCAGAATCACTGTCTTTGCAATTCTGTTCAATAAACTTTCTTTCCAATCAGCCTCCATGTGGTTTCCAGCATCTTTCTCCCAGCTTGGAACTGAACCAGAAGGATTTTCCTTCCAACAGTATAAACACACTTCAATTAGTAGAAGCATGGATTTCAGGCCTTTGAATATTCTCAGTGCTTGGAAGGTGTACCTGCCCCAAATTTGGATGGCTAAAATCACATTTACAGAATCCTTAAACTTGGTATCGCCTAGTCACATGGGTAAAATGAACCAATCATGGCCATTTAATGACAAATGGAATCAGAGTATTTCAGGGACCACCACAGCCCTATCATCAGCCCAAGAGATCAGATCTGGCAGAAAAGGAAAGTTCTGAGTCTCATCGACAAAAAAAGTCATCCAAGAGGATACAAGAGGAAAGCAATTTCTGCTCTCCTTTGGAATACCCACACTTAAGGCAAGATCCATCCTTTCTCTACATGAGTTTCTTTTCAACCGTTTGCAGGCACTCACTCCATTAAATCACTTCTAATTGTGCAGTTTTACAAGACTGAGCCAAGTCACAAAGTAAAAGATGCTTTATTGGGGACATTTCACTGACCCAAAATTTAGTTCTAGGAAGTGGAAGTTACATTCACTTATGTATTTCACGCATTGAAACATAAATTAAAAATCAAATCAATAAATGTTACATTGAACCTTAAAATTAGCCTAATCCAAAACAAGAAAAAACAACAGTTATAAAAAGAATCTACCATACAAATTAGAAAGAAAGAAAATATAACATAGCCCAAGAAACCATTACAGCTGATGCGAGAAAAATGTTAGACAAGTTTTGTTGCAACTATGTATCATTGCAACTATGTATCATTGCAACTATGTATCATTCATGTGTTTGCAACATTGTATCATTCATGTGTAATCATTAACTTCTGTCTCTTCAGTGACCTTTGCAAGGCACGTACAAGGGACAAGGAGCTAGACGGTTGTTAATAAGCTTATCCACACTGTAAATGATCTGTCCGGTATGCAGCTTTGTAAACATACACATCCTGATGAGATTATCATGTTTGACTTGAGCTTTTTGATTAAATCATTTTCTTGTAAAAAAGCACAATAAAAGAGCGTGTGCCAAGACATTCAGGGCGCGCTCATCAAGAGGAAACCTTGCTTCCTGTCGTTTCTCTTCCCTTCGCTCCCTATCATGAGCCGCCCATCAGATGTGGGATGGCAGATACCGCATTCTGGTGACCCCGACGTGATTCCATAAGGGGGATACGTTGCGACGCGCCCATATCTTATCAGCTCGATGGGAGCTGTGCATCGCCAGGCCTGAAGCGAATTGCACATCATCGGATCTGAAACACGGTCTCGACTTTCGTAAGTATGGGTGGAAACTTTTCTCAACAACAGACGCAGCATCTGAAGGAATTGAGGGAGTTAGTCGCTTCTTCTTCTAAATATTCTGCAAATTTAAAGGGCTCTCCTGTAAAAATGAAACCTATTGCTACATTTTTCGCTTATGTGTGGCAACATTGTCCCAATTATTCAGAGGAAGGGTCCTTAAAAATTTCCACTTGGCAAAAAATTGGTGAACATCTCCATAGTCCTCCTCGTGCACCTATTGGCATTTTGGTCACTTGGAGGAAAATTATGGAGGCTTTAAAAGTCCATTATAAAATAGAAGCAGGGAGTATGTTTGAATCTCCCCCACCAAGTTATGATAACTTTTCAATTTTCCCTAACTCAGGCAGAAGCTGCTGCCATTATTCAACAATACCCCACATGTAGTAAGCAAGGACATTCCATTCCCATAGGAGTAAATCCTAGAGGATTAAAAGCTTGTGAAATTTGGCAAATGGATGTAACTCAGTATCCACCTTTTGCCCCTTGGAAATATTTGCACGTTTCCATCGATACATAATTAGGGTTTATTCTGGCTATTCCTCAAAGGGGAGAAACTGTAAAACATGTCATCAATCATTCAATTCGTACCTTTGCCTCGCTGGGACGTCCAAAAGAAATCAAAACTGACAATGGACCTGCCTATACAAGTTCTGCTTTCCAGGACTTCTGTAACAGATGGGATGTAACCCACAAGTTTGGGATTCCCTACAACAGCCAGGGGCAGGCTATTGTGGAACGAGCGAACTTGTCTCTGAAATGTGCTCTTGATCGATATTCGTTGCGGGAAAAACCCCCGAACCTCCCAGCATTGCAAAATTCTCTTAACATTTGTCTTTACACTTTAAACTTTCTTAATCTGACTGGCATTCCTCCCACTTCTGCTGCTTCACATCATTTTTCCTCCCCCTCACCCCCGCCTAACAGACCTCTGGTATATTATCGCAGATTGCCAGATCCTGCCTGGCAGGGTCCCGCTGAGCTTCTCACTTGGGGACGAGGCTACGCTGCGATCTTACTGCCAGACAAAACCACTTGCTGGATTCCTGGTAGGGCGGTTAGACCCTATCATGGGAATTCCTCCGCTACTTCTGTATCTTAAAACTCTTCCTGATATTCTTGCCTATATCTTCCTTGCAATTTCTACCTTACTTCAACAAAACCTATGCTTCCTGTCAAAAGACTATTCGTGTTAAAGCCATTTCATTAACAAAAGGCTATTATACTTGTTCCATGTGGGTACGTCATGAAAATGCTACCCGTAGTTTTCACTCTGTCACTTCTGTTTTGTTTAAAGAACACTCTACCACTCGCTCTTTTGTTCCTTCTTTACTCTTCCTATGGAAAGGAACCTTAAAATCTTTTCCTCTATTCAATCTAAAACATAGGGGGACCTAGATGTCCTTCTATTGTATTATGGGTTTCCCCACCCCAACTAACATCCTTGATGAATTACCAAATTAATCTTTATTGTCATTATTGTAATTGTTATCCTTTTTCTACTAATTGAATTCCCTCCTCATTTCGTAAATGTTCTACAACTAACTTGTCCATAGCCCTCTCTCCTGCTTGTGATGTTTTTATATACCCGAACTCTGATCCTGTCAACAAACGACGCTTCAAAAGAACTGTCCATGACGATCCGCAGAAGCCTCATAGAAGATATAATATTACTTGGACTATAACTGACTTTCAAGGCGTTTGTTTAAGTTCTACAACCAATTTTTCTCGCATAGAAGACTTCTACCCACCACTTTAATTCGATTTGGCAGACGCACCCACACAACCAGGGGATATCCTGCAATCTACACCACTTCAGGAGGAACTTTAACATCACACCTGAAAGGAATGTATTTTATCCCTGGCAATAATTTTGTTTGGACTTGTTCCACCGGTTTCATGGCATGTGTCCACGGGGATGAAATTGTTAAATCCAAATCATTTTGCATTCAAGTATGGCTTGTGTGTATAACTCTGATGATTTTATATCCCTACAGGTACCCATGGAATACCCCCTCTTGCAAAATCGTAGAGGCTTAGATCTGTTATTTTTTAAAACAAGGGGGATTGTGTGCTGCGCTTAAAGAAGAATGTTGTTTTTATGCCGATAGCAGGGGGGTCGTGTTGGATTCTATGAAAGAATTAGAAATACGCTTGAAAGATAGAGAAAAAGAAAGGTTAAACATGTATAATTGGTATCAAGGTTTTGTTTTCTATTTTGCCATGGTTTACAACCTTTTTAACTGCATTGGCAGGATCATTAATAATCATTATATTGATATGTATTATAGGACCTTGTTGTTTTAATAGAATATTGCAATTTTTAAAAAAATCAATTATCCTCCATAACTGCTGATGTTAATGTGTTATTGCAAGCTCATGTTATATCCTCAACACCGGACAAAAAAATGTCATTGCTGAGTTACCGCTCCTTGGACAACCCTGACGCTGACGGGTCGCACTCTTGCCCAGATGACGGGGACGGCGAACATTTCAGAAAAATGGTTCCTGTCTTCTCGGACGAGGAAGAAGACTCGTCATAAATAATAAAAACAGAGGAGATGTTGTAACTATGTATCATTGCAACTATGTATCATTGCAACTATGTATCATTCATGTGTTTGCAACATTGTATCATTCACGTGTAATCATTAACTTCTGTCTCTTCAGTGACCTTTGCAAGGCACGTACAAAGGACAAGGAGCTAGACGGTTGTTAATAAGCTTATCCACACTGTAAATGATCTGTCCGGTATGCAGCTTTGTAAACATACACATCTTGATGAGATTATCATGTTTGACTTGAGCTTTTTGATTAAATCATTTTCTTGTAAAAAAGCACAATAAAAGAGCATGTGCCAAGACATTCGGGGCGCGCTCATCAAGAGGAAAGCTCGCTTCCTGTCGTTTCTCTTCCCTTCGCTCCCTATCATGAGCCGCCCATCAGATGCGGGATGGCAGATACCGCAAAGTTTTGATTTTAATTACTAGGAATTTCAGGCTGTGCCGGAAAACCTTCACATTTCATCTATAGGTTATCTCCAAGCTTTCAAATTATACATGCTTTCTATTCCTCCTTAAGCATTATAAAATTATAGAATAGAATAGAAATCTTTATTGACCAAGTGTGATTGGACACACAAGGAATTTGTCTTGGTGCATATGCTCTCAGTGTACATAAAAGAAAAGATACATTTGTCAAGAGTCAAGAGCCATAAGGTACAACACTTAAAAATAATCATAGTGTACAATAAACAATCAAATTATACTAGGAAACAGTCAATAAAAATTGTTAGAATACAAGCGACAAGGTTACAGCCATACAGTCATAAGTGGGAGGAGATGGGTGAAAGGAAGGATGGGAAGATTAATTGTAATAGTAATGCAGACTTAGTTTGACAGTGTTGAGGGAATTATTTGTTCAGCAGAGTGATGGCATTTTTGAAAAAACTGTTCTTGTGTCTAGTTGTTCTGGTGTGCAGTGTGCTCTATACCATTGTTTTGAGGGTAAGAGTTGAAATTATTTTATTCTATTATAAAATTCTAACCATGGCAAAAAGGGAAAATTGTATTAAGCATAAATAAAGGTGATAAGTACACTTCAGGTTCTGCCTTAGCCATGAAAGCCAGCTGGGTGACCTTAAGCCAGTCCCTGTCTCTGGGCCCGACCCACCTCAGAGGGTTGTTGTTGTGGGGAAATAGAAGGAGGAAAGTTTGCTGGACACATTCACCACCTAGAGTTATTTGTAAAAAATCACAAAAGGTGGAATACAAATAATAAATAAATAAAAATTCTGCTGAACATAGTTACAATGCTTCATGTAAACAGGAAACACTATGCTAGGTACTTTATTGCAGGGGTCCCCAAACCATGGGCCATGGGCCACTCAGAAGCAGGCCGCAAAAGTGGTGGAGCAGCGTGCATATCCCCTCCCTCCCCCCCTCCTCCCCGCTGATCCTCAAAGTCAGAAAGGTGTAGACTGCTATCTTATTGCAGAAATGTGCATTAAAATATTCAGCCAAAATTGATTATAGCCTGTCTTCAGGCCTAGTCCAACAACTACAGAGTAGAATATTTGAGGTTATAATGCACAGCCCCAGCTCCATAATTAGAATATTATAGCATCCTTAGAAACCTAAGTACCAAGCTATAAATCATTTCTTTGCCCCTGCATTGCTTCTTATTGGCAGCTGTCCTAATTCACCTACATGATCTACATCCATCTCCTTGAAATTACAGGGACTAGACTTCAACCCTTATAGTGTGGAGGAGCCATCTAATGATGCAGAATCCATCTTCTTGGATAGATGGGAAAAGCTGTGCTTAACTGTCTGAGACTGATGAGATAGTGGAGAATATCTCCATGAGGTGAGGCAATAGCTCCAATAACACCAACACCACCAAAGGACTGAGATTCCAAACTTACAGCCTGTAGACAGCATGCTTGATTCTGTTCTTGTCAGCAATCCAAGTAATGCACTCAAAAACCCCCAGCTATCTATTCCTCCCCCTTCTTCTTCCTTGTGTCAACCCTGAAGCCTCCAAAATGGCCTCAGCCAGGTTCGCTTCAGGATTGACAGTTCTTTAATATCACCACAACCTAAAATATTTTATTTCCATTGTTCTTGAATGCTGTTGTTAAATTCATCACAGAAGGAAAATCTAGAGCGATATCCTCCATCCACATTTCTCCTTACATGTTGGGACAACTCCAAATTCATTCAAAGCAGGAGAATATCTAGGGAACATTTTAAACCCAGCATACCTGGAAAACACTAGGTTTGGAAATGTTAGTTGAAAGAGTGCTGACTTTTTTTTTTTTTTTTTTGCTATATCATAAATACTGATGTTCAAATTGATCCATCTGATTCCATGAATACGTTTTTGGCATTGTTAACATCTGGTACACTATGGGCCCCTGACCTTTCCAAACTCTCTGCTGGATTAACTGGAGAAAATTCTTGGAAGTTTCCTTCAATTACATTGATACTATCTTTATCAACTGTTCTCAATACGTTACCTTCTTTATTGAGGAAATATGTTTACCGTGGCTGGTTTAATTTATTACTCTTCTCTTGGACTTCCTCCACATACACACCAATCACAATTTCTGCCCCACTTATTTATTTACTTCTGGCTGAAGGCTAATACATTCTCAAAGGATGGAGAGGAGGTTCCATCCATTAAGGAGCATTAAACTCTTTTGTCAAATCCCACAGTACCAATCAGCTGCCAGACGATAGGTCCATTCACAACATTTGAAACAGCTAAAGTTTGTAAAAGTGCCATCTGTCACTTATATCTGCAGATGGAGAACTCATTAGAGTTTACCAAGCCCTGTTTTTTTTCCTACAAGTCTGACTCATCCATCTTGGCTTGCAAAGATTCACCAAATAAAATCTATAAATGAAATCTATTTATTTGGAAATGTTGATACCTCTTTATCTGGAAGCACTTTTGTGGTGCAGTCCTTGCTCTCTGAGCTTGGTTATTTTCTTGCAGACATTTCATTACCCTGCTAGTTAACATTGTCAGTGCTAAAGGTAGTGGGGTTTGCTCCAGTGGAGGGATTGAAATAATTTAACAACCCATTCTCTGCCCTAATGATTTCTTCCAACAACCAGTTGGAACAGCTCAGAAAGTTAACAACTGGTTCTCTCCAACTGGTGCAAACTGGCTGAATCCTACCACTGGTTTGCTCTCTGTATACATACAAATTGCTTGCCCTGTCAGTGTTGGTAGAGGTTGTTGTTTTCTCTTTGTTTGTTCCTTGTTTAGGTTGTTGATTACTGCTTGGTTGTTTGTGTGGTTGTTGCTCCTGATGTTAATCCCTACATGCATTGATTAATTGTGAAGAGGTGTTCTGGTCTTTTTAAAGCTTTTGAATGATGTGTAAATGTTGTTTATCTCTAAGTGCCTGTTGATAGCTGATTTGTCTGAATGCCAAGCTTCCAGGAATTCCCTAGCATTTTCACAAGGGAAGAAGAAAATAACGACATACAACTTTTCACTTGATATTCACATCAGTAGAGGAAATGGCAGCAAAATCTATTGAAAAACCAGCCACGCTAAACAAGTACTCCACTGTCAAAGTTATAATCTAACTTTCCACAAGAGAAGCTGTGTAAGAATATTATTTAGTCAAGCCCAACCACGCTGCAATAGTCCAGAACACCAGAAAAAGGAACAGACTGTCATCTGTCAGACATCTTCCAATGAAATTGTTACCCACACAACTTAATCAAAAAGTGCCTGACCACTTAATCCAGTATAGCACAACCAACATAAACTATGAAAAGGATAGCAATGCCATACATCAAAAATACCTCAGAAACCACCAACAAACTATTACAATTACATGGTATCAAAATCCTCCAAAACCCCTGTTCGCAACAAAATACCCTACATCCCCAGGCTTGAGATTTTGGGCTTGGACAACCTTGAACTATGCCACCTATAGTTAGACTTAAGTGTAGCACACAAATTATCTGCTACAATGTCCTACCAGTCAATGACTACTTCAGCTTCAATACAAGAGCACACAACAGATACAGACTCAATGTAAACTGCTTGAAACTCGATTGCAGAAAGTACAACTTCAGCAACAGAGTGGTCAATGCCTGGAATGCACTACCTGACTTTGTTGTTATATCCTCTAACCTCCATTCTTTAATCTCAAACTATCCATTATTGACTTCACCCCATTCCTAAGAGATCTGTAAGGGGCGTGCATAAGTGCACCATTGTGCCACCATCCCTGTCCTATTTTCCCCATTATTCATACCTATTTCATGCATTCTTATTCATGTTTATACTTTTACCTATTATATCTTGTAAGCGATTGACAAATCAAACAAATAAAATAAAAATAAATAAATCATAAGTAAACCAAAAGACCAAGCAGCCCCAGAAGAAAAAAACAGGTGTCAAATAGTGTAAGGACTGCAACAGACACTACATAGAGCAAAAGGAGAAGGTGAGGAGAATGTACCCATCAAACAACTAGCAGTCAGAAGATATGATGACAATTCCTTAATAACAAATGGACAGACTAGCTATACTTTCAACTGGGAAACTGTGAGTATCCTAGATCAAGCTAATTCCAAAAATGTTAGGGAATTGCTGAAAACCTGTCATTCAGACAAATCAGCCATCAACAGACACACAGAGATAAACAGCATTTATACAGAGAGACAATAAGAAAGCTAACAAGAAAACAAAAGAACCAGAACACCTCATCAGTAATAAACACCCAGAAAAGCAAAATTTAACATTAAGAGCAACTTAGACAAACAACCGCCAAATCAAGGAACTACCAAAGAGAAAACAATACCCTCACCAACATTGACAGAGCAGTCTACATATATAAATAGAGGCAAAGCCTGCTCCCTTGTAGCACTGAATGAAACATCTGCAGAAAAACAACCAAGTTCAGAGAGCACTAAAGACTCCACAGTTCAACTACATGTAGCATCTCTATTGGTACTTTTGTGCATGTGTGCATTCAAATCTCTTTAATCTTTGATCAAATGACTTATAGCTCAGTCACAACTATTTTTTTTATAAATGCTATTTTTAAAAAAATATTTTGTTCTTATTAGCATCTTCCTAAGAAATTAAGGCTAGGATACTCTGAAAGTCTAGTCTTAGCCTCCAAATACAAGACAAATTTAAGCATCTGCCTTAAAGACTTAGGCTTCAAGCTTTAGAAGATGATTTAGTTGGCTTCAGAGCCATGGTGGTGCAGTGGTTAGAGTGCAGTATGGCAGGCTGCTTCTGCTAACTGCTGTCTGTCTGCAATTTGGCAGTTTGAATCTTACCCAGGCTCAAGGTTGACTCAGCCTTCCATCTTTCAAGGTCAGTAAAATGAGGGCCCAGATTGTCGGGGCAGTATGCTGACTCTATAAACCGCTTAGAGAAGGCTGTAAAGCACTGTGAAGCGGTATATAAGTGTTATTGCTATTGTATCATTTATGTCCCAAGTTCAATCTACTACTTAGGGTTACCAAAGTGCAGTACTGGCATTGAGAAAGGGCAATAACTTGGAACTAAGTAAATCCGAGACCAGGCTCAGTTGGTACAGTTTTAATTCTGGCAAATAGTAGGACAAAGTAAAAAATAGCCTGTTTTTCAGTGGATGAAGTATTACTGATTATGGTGAAGGAACAAAATTAACAGTTATAGAAGAAGAAATGGTTAACCACATAGGGAATTAGAGACCATGCTTCACAAGATAGACACCATCGAGCTAATGGGAGAGAATTGCAAACTTCTCTCTAAAGTAGCTGAGCATCAGATACAAAGGAACCTCTTTCTGAAGAGATATTGGAGCTATTCAAACAGTGAAGACTTATACATAGAGAATAGCTATGTTTTGATTTTTGCACAGGAATTCCTTAAGAGTTTCCTGACAATTCCTTTGCTTCTGGAAAGCAGGAAGCAAGTTCATTGACTAGCAAAGGAAGACAAAACTGGTCAAATGATGTTCTTACTCAGATTTTCCCTTCTTCCAAACTTCATGGGAAATGAACAATCCTCTTCAATCAATTTGCTGATTCAAATATTTCCCATATTACAAACCATCTTTAAGAACTAGAGAAGTAGTTTGGCATCATCTAGAGTCTCTGGGGTCGCTTTTATGTTCCTAAATCAATTACTTTTGTAATTGTCAAATTAAAATTAATTGCAACTCAAATGCTCTATTATACAATCCGGCTCTAAATTTCCTGCCATATTCCAGATTCACGGCTGGAGAAAACAGGCAATTGAGTCACTATTAGCATTCTGATCACGATTACTGTTTCAGTTGTTTGTTTTCAAATAATCTAATCTGAGTTATCTTTTGCTGGTTATGAACTCCAAGGCTTTGCTTACATTGATTAACATAGCCAATTGCTCTCCTATCAGGATTTTATGAGGTTCTCCACTCTCTGTGTAACAATATAGGGTTGTATTGGGGCTCCAACTGAATGTGCAGTCTTATTTGGAATTCACCAGTGTGTTCTACTTTATTAGCTCAATTTGTCTTCATTGTAATTCTGCTCTGTTGACCAATAACGTATATAGCACCATCTGGTACATAAACACTAATGAGAATACTTGGGGCATCATTCATTGGTGGATTGGACATTTACAGCTATGTGGGTAGAAGCGGAACCCAAAGGGGTACCTATGCCCCAGTTTTAAAACTCACCAAAGACTTCTTATTTGGTAAAATAATCAATATCTTTAACTAAAAATGAGAAATTCCCAAGTCTATTAAGATTGTTGGTGGAATTATCATTCTGAACCAACTATGGGTAAGATTTCATGCTTTATATCCAACACAAAACCTTCAAGACAAATAGTAACTTAGAGTACATTAGGTATGAAGACTAGTTCAATTGAAACCATAAATTCCAGGTAGTAACATGTTGTTGTCGTTTATGGAAAGGATCTAGCACAGATCTAAAGACAGAGGACCATCTGTTCTGGGAACTAAAAAGACTTTAAAACTTATTGTTTATTCTTTCATATTTAATATAAACCAAAGGAAAGAGAAGTGATTTTAATACTATACACTGGAAGGTAAATTATGGAGAAATATTTGTCCTTTGAGCAAACTCTGAGAGACAGTTGAGGCCTTGGGTATCTGGTGTTCTATGTTCCATGGGGTCACGAAGCATCAGACATGACTTAGCACTCAACAACAAAAATGTGTTTGTCCATGTTTAAATGCCCTCATTTTTATTTCCCTCATACCTGTCTTCAGACCCCAGTTTTTGGAGTCAGTCAACCTTTCTCTCTTTCTATAATTGTTCTGGGCATATTGTTCATGCAGGTAGTCCTTAACTAACAACAGTTTGTTTAGTGACTGTTCAATATTAGAACGGTATTGAAACAGTATTGAAAAAAGTGACTCACTTTTCTCAGTTATGACCATTGCAGCATCCCCATGGTCATGTGATCAAAATCCAGGAGCTTGGCAACTAGTTCATATTTGTGACATAGGTGCAGAATCCTGGGGTCATGTCATCACCTATGAAACCTTCTGACATGCAAAGTCAATGGGGAAGCCAGATTCACTTAAAACCATGTTACTTAACTTAACAACTGCAGTGATTCACTTAACAATTGTGGCCAGAAAGGTGGTAAAATTGGGCAAAACTCTCACTTAGTAATAGAAATTTTGGGCTCTGATGTGGCTGTAAGTTGAGAACTACCTGTACTTGTTTTCTTTTGTTTGGAAGGGTTAGGCTTATTTTCTGGTTTAATTTATCACATATTTTTATTCAAATTATGCAGACATTTGTGGCATAATTATAGAGCAGTGATGGTGAACCTTTTTGTTGCGGTGTGCCGAAAGCGTGTGTGTGGAAATACCAGAAGTGGCAAAACGGGGCCATTTTTCAGCCACCAAAGGCTGCAGAGGTTTCCCTCGAGCCTTCAGGAAGGCGAAAACAGCATCCCACAGGCTCCAGAGTCCCTCTGGAGGCTGCAAATGGGAACTTCTGATATTTCTGGAAGGCCCATTTTTCAGCTTCCTGAGGCTGCAGAGGCTTCTCTCAAGCCTCCGGGAGGGCAAAAGCAGCCTCAAATGGGCCGAAAATCAGCTGGGAGGTGTACTCATGTGCAGTGCAGGTAAATTTGGCTGGGGCTTGCGTGCCTGCACAAATGGCTCTGCATGCCACCCGTGGCACATGTGCCATAGGTTCATCATCATATTTTTAGAGAATAGTGTATAATCTGTTGTCTTTTAAAAAAATGTTAAGTTGCTAAAATAAACTTTTTTCCCAGAAGCAGAGTACCATAACGTTTTTCTATGACAATACCTCTGACCATCCATGACTGAAAATAGAATTTAATATGTTTAATTTTAATCATTTATGTCACAGTTCCTATTCTTCTCAGTGTTTGGCAAAGATGACAGCTTTTTTGCATTTGTTTTCAATGATTTGCATATATGATTTCTGATTAAATAACTAGGATATTTCTGGATGCAAACTTTTTCAATAAGTGGCTAGAAAATAAAGTGGAAAACAGCTTCTTTCATAGAAAGAAAAACAGTGAGAAATTGTAAAACAACTAACAGACATTTTTAAGTTAGAATCACTCCAAAATGTCAATTTCTCATGGAAAGAAAGAAGAAAAGAAAGAACTAAGTGTAAACCTTTCACCTCAAAAGTTCCAAGTATGCCTAACAGTTTTCAATGAAGAAAAAGAAACCCAATTCCTATTAGTATTGTACAAAGGATTTCTGCAGACGGGAAGATCTTAGCTATTAGAGAAGGATACAGAACACTCTGTGTCCAGCATAACTTCCATTCCAGTTAATGATTGAGGTTGAAAATTGGGATCTTTTGTGATTAAATCTCTTTATTAAAGCTATGTCTTCATTATGATGATTGTGGTTTTAATTTTCCTGATTTCCCCAAAGTTAGTTGTTGACTTTGAAGTCACAACTCTCAGGATGCATGGAGTCTGCTTCCTATGCACAGCTCTGGCATTAAGTTATTCAGGAGTTTTTCAAGTTATGATTAATATTTGGACAGTATCTTGAACTATAGTTACACAGTATTTTTTTTTTAAGAAAATAAATCAGTCCCGAAACCTGACTGAGAAAAGATACACAGGGAGACGAACAATGAAGATATCATGCTTAACTCTTAAGGGATAAGGGGTGGAAAAACATAATGATACAATCCTATCATACATTTCAAGAGACAGTTTCCACTTCCAAGATTAAATTTTTGACAAGCACTGATGTTTCTTTTTCTTTTATTTTAGAGTCTTGATTTGTATAGCTGACAAACTGTCACCAGTACCATAGGGATATTCTGTCCTACAGCTATAGATATGAAAGATAATTCTCTACATTTCACGATGGAAGAGGAGGAGGAGGAGGAAGTGGAAGAAGAAGAGGAAGAGGAAGAAGTAGTAGTAGTAGTAGTAGTAGTAGTAGTAGTAGTAGTAGTAGTAGTAGTATTGGTTGAGTCAGAAACATTGAGTAGCATTTTTATTTGGGATGTACTTATATTTAATAAACAGGAAAAATTCAATCCTTCCTTTCATTTTCTTCTATAGAATTAAATGCCTTCCATTTATTGGGATAGTATATTTTTCCACTGACCATGGATGATTTGCAGATTGGGGTGAGAGTAGAAGATAGAAAATTCTTATTGACCTCAAATTTTAATTCACAGCAAAATGTAAAAATAGCATACTATATTGGGGTCTGTAGTGCTTCCATAATTCCAACTTGCCATGACAGATAACACCATTCACTTTTAAGACCGGGGCACCACTTATAGCTGACTACAATTATCTATACTGATAACCTCTGGAAGGATCACTGATGTATATTACCTGTGAGATAGCCAATTAAAGATTGAAACTGCAGTTTGTCCCCAGTAGAAAATTGCTAACATTTTAACTGGATCCATATACTGTATTCAGCCATGGATTGTTTTAATGATGACTTGTTGAATGAAGTCTTAGATTATTTAAATTATACATCAATTGAATACAAATTGTAACTTAGACTTTCAATTGTACAATGTAGATATAGGAGACAGTCCTTCCTTGGGATTTTCATCCAAGTGGGGTACATTTTGCTGCCTTCTTCCTGACAAATATTTTGTTGTTGATGGTGATATTATTGAATTATTCTGTATCTATTCTCTTTCCTGCCAAAGTGCCCTCTCTCTGTAGTGTTAATTACATTGTTTTAAAAGATATTCTTTTTTTCCTTGTCTTTCTTCTAGGAGGTATATCTATTTTAAAAACAAACCAGAGGGAGGGAGGGAGGAAGGGAGAGAGAGAGAGAAAGAGATCTATATTTAAAGCTCTACTGGGTACCTACAATTCCAAGGACATGCATGAGATGCTGTGCACGAAATCTTATTATCATTAGCTTTCAAATGGCAGAGGAGAAAATTCGCCAAGTGAGTCCAAATTTAATTTCCATTCTCCTTCCTTGGAAATGAATATCTCATCTTCCTTTCTTATAAGCAGTGAAGTGTTCTTTGAAGCCCAAGGACTATATTTTTGAATTCTAGAAATGAACTTTAAACTTTCTGACATGGCTAAAATCATCTGTCTTGCCAGAGATAGTAATGAGGTCAAGAACAGTAGCCATTTATTACTCCATAAAAATACATACAAGCACACATACATAATTAGCATGACAATGCCAATTGTATGGAATAGGCAGGTGAGTATCTCTTATTGATCACTAAGATTCCTGAGGATTTTTTCAATAAAAATATCTTGATTAACATAGCCCTTTTAGCTTTCCTAGAGGTGGCAAAAAATTTTCTTTTGCAGTTGACAATAAAAAAGATTTACTCCCTCTTGCATCTTCTTTTTATGATGTGAGTGGAGAATCTGATGTTGACTGAGATTCTGGGTCATAACTAAACTTATTACAAAGTCCAATTACAATGTCTGTTTCTTTCTCTTTTCAAAGCTATTTCTTAGCAAATAATAAGGAGCATTTAACCATTGTTTTCACCATCTCCAAATGGTGAAAATTTCCCTTGAAATATCTTGAGCTTCTCTGTTCATATTTGGCATTTAAAGACTACCAGAGTGGAATTACAATGAAGCAATATTACAAGAGAAAGAAAAGGCTAATGTTTTCATTTGTTGCTTTCATTAACACTGTTCTGTCCTTAATTTGAATACTCGAAATCCCCGCGCTTTGATTGGCTAAAGCGCGGGGATTTCTGATTGGCCAGGCAAGCCGCGCTCATTGGTCCGATTGAGGTCTCCCGCGATTGGCTCGCTCCAAGAGCGGGAGACTTGAATCACTGCCATTGGCCGCGGCCGCCTCAGCGAAAAGGATAAAAGCCGCGGGCTTTTTCCTTTTCGCCGGTTCGGTTCACAACTATTCAATAAAGAGCTTGAAACTTAGTCACCGACTCCTGGCCTCTTTTGCGGACACGACACTGGCGACGAAGGTGGGATCCCGACCCTGAACCGAACCCCGTGTCCAACAAGAGCCAGTTTCAGCACGGAGATGGCGAAAATCGCACCGCCCGCCCCCTTCAACCCCGCCACCGAGGACTGGGAATCGTTTTCAGATCGGTTCCGCATGTACCTCGAGTGCACCGGAATGAAGGACGCCCCGGGCCCGCTAAAACGCGCCGTCTTCCTCACACATTGCGGAACCGAGGTCTTCCAGATGGCCAAGGCATTGGCCAAGCCGGCAGACGCAACCGCCATGGACTGGGACGTCCTCGAACCTATCCTGCTGCGCCATTACGCCCCCGAGGTCCCCATCCTAATCCGGCGCAACGAATTTTACCGCCGAGATCAGAAACCAGGCGAAAAACTGAGCGATTTCGTCGCTGAGTTACGGCACCTAGGAGGACTCTGCGAGTTTGAAGGTCTGAACAGCCTCCTCAGAGACCGATTCGTACTTGGCCTATGGGACTCTACCCTCCAGAGCCGACTTATGGCCAAAGGCGACATCAGCCTAGCAGACGCCCTCACCGCAGCCGCAGCAGCAGAAGCAACCCGCACTTCCGCTGACAGCATGCGAAAATCAGACGCGAAGGGCGGAAACAACAACCCGGCAAGGTCGGCCGACCCAAAAAACGAATCAACCGCACACTATGGAGAATTCCAGTCTACGTCCAGCACGTCGGAAGACGAGGAGGACATACATCGCGTGCAGACGGGCCGCGGCGACCAGCGGAACCGAAGAAGTCGCAGGTCGAGGACCAACTGTGCCGGATGCGGCGGCGACCACCCCAGATCAGAATGCCGATTTTTTGACTCTATCTGTAGGCATTGTGACAGACGGGGACACATCGCTCGAGTTTGCCGCCAAAAGAAGACCCGCAGCCCGCCCAGATGGGAACATCACGACCGGAAGAAGGAAAGTCCCCCGCCCAGGACCAGAGATCGCCAATCGGACGGTCGGTGGGACCGAATCCAACGATCTTCAAGAGGCAGCGACAGTCGGCGAAAGGAAGATGCCCACCAGACGGTGACCATTGGCCACGCCATCTCCGACGGCGCCAGAAAGGTACACGTAGAAGTGCATATAGAAGGCCAGCCATGCAAGATGGAGGTGGACTCCGGGTCCTACCTCTCCATGATTGCATGGCACGAGATTAAACGGCTAGTGCCCACCCTCCATAAGAGGAACATTAATGCCCAAAAAATCATTATAAAAGACTACCAGGGAAACCGCGTCCCGGTAGTGGGCACCAAGAACTTTAATGTAACTTACAAAGGCCGCACCGAACAACTCCCACTCACAATCGTCGATTGCGACCGCCCGAGCCTGTTGGGCCTACAATGGTTCACCCTGCTTGACATCGCGCTGACAGGAGTCAACCACGTCGTCGACGATGGCTGGGAACAGCGGCTAACCCAGGAGTTCCGGGAGGTCTTCGACGGAAGCCTGGGCAAGTACCAGGGGCCCCTTATCTCATTCGACCTAGACCCTAGGGTTCCCCCCAAGCGGCTAAAACCTAGGAGGGTACCATTCGCCCTAAAACCTAAAATTGATGAGCAGCTCGACAAGCTCGTCAAACAGGGGGTATTGCAGCCGATAGACCATGCCCGATGGGAGACCCCTATAGTGACCCCAGTCAAGCCAGACGGGTCCGTGAGAATTTGTGGGGACTATAAGGCCACCCTAAATGGCGCGTTGCAACAAAGCGCCTACCCCGTCCCAATCGTGCAACACCTACTGCACTCACTGGGAGGGGGCAAGGTCTTTGCCAAGCTCGATCTCGCCCAGGCATATCAGCAGTTACCGGTCGACGAAAAAACAGCGGAAGCCCAGACCATCGTTACCCATCGGGGGGCATTCAAATGTAACCGGCTCCAGTTCGGAGTCAGCGTGGCACCAGGCATCTTTCAGAGCCTGATGGAACGTTTACTACAGGGCATCAAGGGGGTGGTGCCCTATTTTGATGACGTATTAATGGCGGCGCCAAACGAAGCCGAATTAGAAAACCGACTCAGGGAGGTCTTAACAAAATTTAAAGTAACGGGACTCAAAGTAAAACGAGAAAAATGCCAACTATGCACAGAGTGAGTGGAATTCTTGGGCTACCTTCTAGACCGGCAGGGCATTCACCCTACAATTAAAAAAGTGAAAGCCATCAAAGAAGCCCCTGCCCCAAAGTCTAAAACGGAACTACAGGCTTTCTTAGGCTTGCTGAATTTTTATAATGTTTTCCTACCCCAAAAGGCTACGGCGGCGGAGCCTCTGCATAGGCTCCTGGATAAGGCGGCTACTTGGACTTGGGGGAGACGAGAGCAAGCTGCCTGTCAAAAAACCAAAGACCTCCTCACCTCCGATGCCGTCCTGATTCAATTCAGCGAAACCTTGCCCTTGGTTGTCACTTGCGACGCATCACCTTTCGGCGTCGGCGCTGTCCTCAGCCATACTCTTCCCGACAAAAGAGAAGCACCCATCGCTTTCTTTTCCAGGACTCTAACTAAACCGGAGCGGAACTATAGCCAGCTGGACAAAGAAGCTTTGGCTATAGTTGCCGCCGTTAAGCGATTCCACGAATACCTTTATGGCCGCCCGTTTACCATTGTGACAGATCACAAGCCGTTGCTGGGCATCCTTGCTGGAAACCGAGCCACCCCGAACATTTTATCACCCCGGATGACAAGGTGGTCCGAATTCCTGGCAGCCTACAGCTACGAACTGTTACACAAGCCAGGTAAGAAAATTTCGAACGCGGACGCTTTAAGCCGCTCGCCTTTACCAGACTCTGATCCTGACCCAGCACCAACAACACCCTTAGCATCGAAAACTTGCCCAACCTACCCATTACCGCGTCAGACATTGCCAGGGAAACTATCAAGGACAGGCGTCTGGCGCGAATTTTACATTGGGTGGAAAAAGGCTGGCCTGAAAGGGACAATGACGAATCCGTTAAGATATTCAGAAACCGCCAGACTGAACTTTCACTACTCAAGGGATGTATTTTGTGGGGTGACAGGGTGGTCATCCCGGACAGGTTGCAAGGGAGGGTCTTAGAGATGCTGCACGAAGGACATCCTGGCATCGTCAGAACTAAAGCCCTGGCCAGGAGTTATGCTTGGTGGCCAGGGATGGACAAGCAGATAGAGGCATGGGTAGCCAAATGCCAACGATGCCAGGAGACCAGACCCAGTCCACCCGCAGCACCCATCCTGGACTGGGAAACACCAAGGGGACCCTGGTCCAGAATCCATTTAGACTTTGCCGGTCCCACGAATGGACATACCTTTCTGATCACAGTTGACGCTTACTCTAACTGGTTAGAGGTAAGCGACATGAAATCCACTACCACGGAGGCCGTTATTAAAGAACTTTGCAAACTCTTTTCCACGCACGGCCTCCCAGACGTCGTCGTCTCAGACAACGGGCCCCAGTTTACTTCCCTCGACTTCGAGAGGTTCCTGGCGGAGAGGGGCATCCGCCACGCATTAACAGCACCGGCGCATCCGGCGGCGAACGGTAGGGCAGAACGGATGGTCCAATTTACCAAAAAGACCATCCGGAAAATGGACCACGGGGAGATCAACGACAAAATCAATAAACTCCTCTTTATACAACACATCACCCCGAACACCACCACCAACAAAAGCCCAGCCGAGTTGTTGATGGGTAGGAAGCTGAGGTCTCCGCTCGACAGGTTACACCCAACATATAACCCGGAGCGACCCCCAGACTCCAGTACAAAATACCGGACCTTTGCCCCCGGGGACTTAGTGTACGCAAAAAATCTGACGGGGGACCCCCTATGGATCCCAGCCGTCATCACTCAAATCACAGGTCCACGGTCGTACCGGCTCCAAACCACCGATGGGCGAGCCTGGAAACGACACATAGACCAGCTCAGGTCACGAACTGCAACAGACCTCAACCCCCAAAACACGGACCAAGGGGGGAGGGAATACCCGAATAAACAAACGCAAGAAAAAATAAACCAGCAGTACTTACCGGAACGCAGCCATCGCGAGTCCCCACCGGAGAAGAACCACCCAGCCAACTCTACTGACTCGGAGAAGCCAAGCGGGAGCAGCGAAACCCATAGCTCAACCAACCCGGTAGGCCCAGGTGGGAGCCACGGAGAAGGAACCGGCCCGATCATCCAGCCGGTTCACACAGAAGAGGGAGCAGCCAAGAACATGACCGCTCCGACCGAAATCCAGCCTGCAACTGAGTTGCGCAGGTCAAGTAGGACTAGACGGAGCCCCACCTACCTACGTGACTACGCAACGTGATGGACTATACCAAGAGGGGAGGGGTGTTCTGTCCTTAATTTGAATACTCGAAATCCCCGCGCTTTGATTGGCTAAAGCGCGGGGATTTCTGATTGGCCAGGCAAGCCGCGCTCATTGGTCCGATTGAGGTCTCCCGCGATTGGCTCGCTCCAAGAGCAGGAGACTTGAATCACTGCCATTGGCCGCGGCCGCCTCAGCGAAAAGGATAAAAGCCGCGGGCTTTTTTCCTTTTCGCCGGTTCGGTTCACAACTATTCAATAAAGAGCTTGAAACTTAGTCACCGACTCCTGGCTTCTTTTGCGGACACGACAAACACAGAATGATGAGGTTAACTAACAAGTTGTAATGTCTAAATAAAAACAGAATTACAGAGTTAGAAGGGACATTGGAGGTCTTTTACCCCAATCCCCTGCTTAAGCAGGTAACCCTATACCATTTCAAACAAATGGTTAACCAATCTCTTCTTTAAAAACTCCAATAATGGAGCACCACAACTTCTGAAGGCAAGTCATTCCACTGATTAATTGCTCTGTCAGAAAATTTCTCCTTAGTTCTAGGTTGCTTCTCTCCTTGATTAGTTTCCATCCATTGCTTCTTGTCCTTCCCTCAAGTGCTTTGGAGAATAGCTTGACTCCCTCTTCTTTGTGGCAGACCCTGAAATATTGGAACACTGATATCATGCCACCCCAGTCCCTTTTTCATTAAACTAGATGAATCCAATTCCTGCAACTGTTCTTCATAAGTTTTAGTCTCCAGTCTGTTTAAGAATGAAAATTTGTGTGACCAGCAGTCATTGATTTCCTGAAAATTTTAGTTATGTGGTGTTATTGAGTCTAGAGCTGTAAAATAGAAAATAGACTGTTGATTGTCATTCCTGGCTCACTTCAATTTCTTGTAGTATAGTCTCCTTGTTCTCATCGGTTATTGTATTTATCAATATTTGCTCTCTTAATTATATTTTAAAGTGGGGAGAAATGAAACAATTAGCTAAATATATCACAGAAGATCAATCTTGTCCAAGGTGGTTTGCTTAGCGTATGTCATTTTCAGGAATCTAATGAAGTGACAGGCACATCACATAAGATAGTAGGTTAACTTTATCAAAAGCAAATCAGCACTTAATTTTTATGCATTACTTAATTTAAAACAATGAAGTGAGATCTATACCACTAAATATTGCAGCATGTTTATTTCACTCTCCTTATTCCTGAAAACTCAAGAGATGTTCATGAAAATGGAATAACAATCAAGTACAGTACAAAGATGCTGGTAATAATGAAAAGCAATTTTGATTTCGCTCAGAGATTTGTTATAGTCAGAAATGCTGCAATTTGCAAACTTTCTATAACCAAACAAAAACAGCTGAAACAAATGACTTTTTTTTAATGAAGGGGAGAATAAGTTTACTGGCAGTCCTCAACTTGCAATAATTCATTAGTGGATGTTCAAAATTACAATGGTGCTGACTTCCAACTGTACTCTAAGTTACAGTTACTTTAGCACAGTCATGTGATCACAATTTAGACACTTTGCAATCTGCCCACCCTTTTGATTGATCGCAAGGGTGCTTCTACTGCCCTTCCTGCAGAGATGGTATTCAGCAAGTTCTGACCAGTTCTGGAGAAATGATAGTGGAAATTTTGAGTAGTTCAGAGAACCTGCAAATACCACCTCTGACTGGCCCCATCCCCATCTATTCTCTGTCTCCTGAGTCACAGCTGATCATCTGGGTCTTCTTTTGTTACCCTGCACAGGAGAACAGAACTGGAAAACAGGTTAGTAGGGTGGGGAGGGAATGGGATTTTGCAGTAGCCTTCCCCCGAGAGTGGGGTGGGAATGGAGATTTTACACTATCCTTCCTCTGCCATGCCCACCAAGACACGTCCACCAAGCCACATCCACAGAACCAGTAGTAAAAAATATTGAATCCCACAACTGCCTGCCTGCCCATCTTTCTCTGCTGCCTCCCTTGGTCCTACTTCTTGCCCAGGTGAATCTCACAGGCCTTTGACCCACTTCTCACCCAACTTAATTTCACAGCCTTGGGCCTCCTCCCTGACCCATCATGCCTCTATTTATTCTTTTAAAGATTGCCTTTCAGAAAGAGTGCCCAGGCCATGCCACACATGGTCTTTTACAGAAGCCATCTCTGGAAGCAGCCCACTATTTTCCCAATCTCTCAGAGGGATGTGATTTTTTCAAATTGGGTGACCTTCTGAGAGATGGTAGAAATGGTACATGTCTCCAAAATGACATGAGGTGGCTTCTGCAGGAAGGCCATGGGATCACATCAGCTGGGTGCTCTTTTGGGGAAAAAAATATTATTCAGAAGAGAGCAAGGTGGACTGGGGGGCAGATCCAAGACTATGAGACCCAGTGGGGCTAGAAGCTATGTAAGGGGAGTGGAGGAGGCCCTGGGAGGTTTGGCATAGGTCTCATCTGAGCCGGGCAGGTTCTGCAGTATAGGCACACTTCCTGAGACATCCTGTGCTCCACTTAAAGACCACAACGGGGAGAGACAGAATTTAGGGTTGTTAAGTGAGGTGATCATCTGGATGTCTCACTTGAAGATGGGATTGATTTATAGCCATAATTCTGGGCTCAACTGTGGTCATAAGTCAAAGATTTCCTGTCAGGTACAAAGAATCAGGAATATATGTTAAATTCCAGGTAATCAGATTTATTGCTCATCGGGGTGGATTTGATTTAAATCAAGTTGATTTAAATCACCAGTAAAAAGGCTTGATTTAAATCAACACAAGTTAAATCATAATTTTTAAAGAGCAACTGTCATCTCTGTCCTGCAGCAGCTCCTCCTCTGACCTGCTGTTGACTCACTGATGGTCCCAATATTGCAGAATATAGAGCCTCATGTTACATAACTAAGCTCCATTTCATGCAGAATAAACTAAATTATTAATGTATCTTAATTAGGAAACTATCTTTAAATAGAGTTTTACTCCAAAAGCAGTTTATTAAAATAAACTTGATAAAGATAAAAAATCCAATTTTAAAAAAATCCAATTTAAATATAAAAAATCTAATTTTTTAATTAAAAAAAAAAACTATTGATTTTTATCCACCCTGCTGCTTATGCCTATACACAAGAACCTAGTCAACTAACAGTCATAGATAAGAGTTAACAGAATTCAAGAGGGGTTAGACTTTAACCACTAGTAGAAATATAAGGATTCCAAGTTGGTTCCTCTCTTGACTCCATCCCCAGGTTCTGCTGATCATCTGACCTACATTTCACACAACACTGTCTTTTTCATAGCACGAGGCCAACTTCTGATTTCTGAAAACCTGCAAAACCTTAGTATGAAATGCAATCATTTTCTAATTGATTTTTATTTTTATACCAGTCACCACTAAAGTTTCTGACTGACCCAAAAAATGCCAACGTTCCAAATGAAAATTCAAAAAGTATATGTAAACATACATTGCTTCAGGGGTTAAAGTAATATCCCATTTTCAGTTTTCCAGTTTGGGTAGAAAGGTTATGAAAGCTTTATCTGTATTGCTCTCATAGCCATTTTAATAGAAGTTATTATTGAGGCAAATAAGTGCTGGTGTTTTGGAATTGATGGCCATGAAATGGGTCCACAGACATTAATCTAGAAGAATTCAAAGTGGGGGAAGAATTCACATATGCCTCTCTTAGCTCATTTAATGTTCATTTAATATCAGGAAAAATTCCACCATGACATTGAACTGGGATTAAACATACAGAATGGCTAAAGTGAAAGCTGAAAGATAAAAGCACACATGCTGCATTCTAACAAAATCATCTCCTGGAGGATTTCTGTGAATGTGATTTAGCGCTGCTGTGGTTTGGGTGTATGGCAAACATCTCCAACAACTGGTATCTCTAGAAGGTTGAGAATATATCACTGTTGCACAAAGCTGCTTGAGTTTTTGGCACAAGATATTTCACGTAGGTTGGGATCACCCATTGAAAAGGCTGCATTCCTAATATTAACCACTTTAGTGATGGGCCAGAAATAAAACCTCTGAAGCCGAGCTTAAGCCTGGACAGATTTATGAAACAGCCCTTCAAATAACCTGTTCCAAACCATTCCTGATTTTACACATTTAGGGTACTTACACTGAGCTTAGAAAAGACTTGAGTAATCAATGCAACTGACCTGCGGTGTTAAAAAACAAAACAAAACCTGATTTCTACGCCCAGTGAGTTATATGACAATGAAATAACATTAAATAGTCCTGACATCTTATGACTAGTGTCACAGGGTATTTCTGAGGATGTGAAGGATTTTATTGAACACGATGGGACAAAATAACATTGCTGGGTTTTTTTGGTCTTTTTTATTATTATTGAAAATACTGATAGCAAACACAGCAGAAGCTGTTTTATTTCCAGCTTTGCTTTTCAACCACAATTTGTAGCTTTTAGCTGCTCTCATAGCAATTGATGTTCTATAACATCACTTTGGAAGAGTGGTGTGCATTACCTGGCCTTTGACTAATGGGTCAGGTCTAATGTAGGATTATATGACAAGCATATGACCTCCTATTTGAGTTACTGGGTGTTTCAGTGCATTCTGAGGAAAAGGCTATTCATGTTTTTTTCAGTGGCATACTGATATATCTAAAGATCCTTAGTTTTATGTCAGGAAACACCAGGCAGAAATTTTAATATATGTCAATCATTTATTAATATGGCATTTTCACATCAAGTACAATTCCCAGAGTATTACAGCCAAGCCCCCAAAGGGAAAAAAATGTCAAATTCTGCACTGCTTTAGCTTCTGCCTATGAATAGTATGAATAGTTGCTCTCTGAGCTTGCTTGTTTTCTTGCAGACATTTCATTATCCTAACAAGGTAACATCATTAGTGCTAGTAAGGAGTTCTGTTTGCTATCAGTTCCGGAGATTTGCTTGTCTGTGGGGTGGGGATGGTCTTAGAGATTCTTTGGTTGGGCTGTTTTACTGATGGCTTGTTTGGCAATTTCTTGATTGGAGTTTTGCTTACTTGATTGTTGGTCTGAAGCTGACCTTGGAGTTAATAGATAAGAGATAATCAGAGTTGGAAGGGACCTTGTAGGTCATCAAGTCCAACCCCCTGCCCAAGCAGGAGACTCTACACCATTTCTGACAAATGGCAGTCCAATCTCTCCTTGAAAGTCTCAAGTGATGATGCATTACCAGAAAGAGAGAGTGGTGTGTAACGATGTCTACGAGTAAACAACATGTATCACTGGCAAATAGATGGAAGATGAAGGCTTCTGGTCCAGGTACTGCATATTGTTCTTGTGTAAACGAACATTTAACTATGTTATATGTATCTAAACTAAAATTTAATTTGTTATCGGTAAGGGCTTTAGTTAATATTGGTTAAGTAGTAACCTTTAGGGGAGATAACTGTATAATAGAGAAAGAGGGTAAAAGTGTTACTGCTACTTTAGAGAATGATTTATATGTGATACATGATGCCCAGTTGAAGATGGCTAATTTGGTTTATAACAATGTTAAGCCACATGATGAATGTATACATTTACTACATAGACGTCTTGGGCACATTCATTTCAAAATGTTGAATCAAACTGTCAAATTATCAGAGGGAGTAAAATTGAAACCCTGTAGCAAGTATTTAAACTGTAATGCTTGTAGCCAAGAGAAAAGGAAGGTTACTCCTGCAAACAGACAAAATGGGTTTAAGACCAAAGAACCTTTAGAGGTTGTTTTTGCTGACATAATTGGTCCTAAGAAACCTAGTTTAGGAGGTGCCTGATATATTTTGAGTATTATGGACCATTACTCATGGTACAGTTTCTGCTATCTCATGAAAAACAAAACAGAAACATTCCAACATTTCTTTAATTGGCTAAGGTTTGCAGAGAAACCGGCTAAAACACCGATGAGCCAGGAGTTTAGTCATAGTGATGTTCAAAGTCCTATTTTTGATAAGAACATTTATCAGTCTTTGATTGGTAGTTTATCTTATATCAGTAATTGGTCAAGGCCAGATATAGCATCCTATGATAATCAATTAGCAAGATTTAATACTGAGCCAACTGAAAGGCATTGGCAAGCTGCTAAACGTGTGTTAAGATATCTGAAACAAGCAATGCATTATGCATTGTATTTGGAACCTAAGGATGAACTGAGATTAACTGCGTATGCTGATGCAAGTTTTGCTACAGACATAAATACACGTACACCTACATCAGGTACTGTAGTATTATTGGGAAAAGTGTTGATTGGATGGAGGTCTATTAGATAGAAACATCTAAGTTTGTCAGCAATGGAGACTGAATTCTCATGTTTGTCTTTATTATGTCCAGATTTATTTTTCTATAAGCAACTATTGATTGATATGGGAATTGATGTAACAGATTCTATTGTTGTTTATGAAGATAACCAATCAGCAATACAGATGGCTTCAAATATTGCTGTTCAAACAAGAATGAAGCACACAGATTCAAGATATTTAAATGTGAGACAATGTGTGCAAAGTAAAATGATTAAGCTAGAATACTGTATGTCAGAAAACAATATAGCAGATCATTTTACAAAGGCCCAAGGCTCTATAAAGCATAAGGCTAGCTGTGAGGATTATGGACTTAGAATGTAAGGTTGTATATATTGTCCTACCCAAAGGGGAAAATGTTAGGAATGTAAGTCACCTAACAGTTATTTGGGTTATTTGGGTTGGAAATATATAAACTAGGATAAACATTTTAACACTATGTCTTTAAGAAAATGCTAAAACTGTAATTGGGTGTGCTTTCTCAGATGGAGCCAGATACCTGGGTTGTTCCGTCTCAGTGAGTCTCTGTTTTTCTGTTGGAGAGTTTTGCCATTCCTACCAATGACTGTAACTGATTGTTGATGTAAGTCTGTTACTGAACTGTTTTTTGATACTGGACTTTGATATTTGGATTATCCCTTAACTGAAAATTGACTGTGAATGACTTGGACTGCTTATCTTGGACTGTGCTTAAATGTTTATTGGAAGTAAAAAAAAACCTGCATTTACTGTACAGTATATCTCTGTGTTATTTGTGTATTATTCTTAACTACTCTCACTACGTCTCTCTATATGCGCTCATTCTCCTAATGGGAAATTACCTCAACAGGTTGCCTGTTCAAATCAGGTATGATTCATTGCCAAAATCACAAATTAATTTCGTCATGGTGGGTGTCCCAAACATGACACTATAAGCACCGAGGAAAGTAGAAATAACTGTAGAAAGATTTCACCCAGGCCGCCATCGCTCCGTTTTGCATACTGTTGAAAAATATGAATATTTCACACCCTGAGATAAAGACAGTTGGCAGGTTGCCCACAAAAACAGTCTTGTATCTGTCAGTCTCCCAAAGCTACACAGATGCAATGTTACTAAAGCATTCCTTCATCTGCTTTGCTGATTTACACAATCAAAATGCCTGGCGCACCACTTTTCTTTTCTTCTTTTCTGACATCTTTACAGACAGAAAAAGAGCACCTTTGACCTTTCGAGTGACAGGAGCGTATCATGAATAACCTTGGCCCCAGTCCAGCTGATTGACCCTTCTGGCACAAAGACCTGTACCCTAAGCCAATGCTTAAAAATGGCTGGTTTAAGATAGAAGACTCCATTTTTTTTTCTGAAAGTGGCAGTCCAGAATTAAGACACAACGTGTTAGTTTTCCCTTTGGCCTCTCCTGAGTCTCCCTGGGATTCTCTCATTCTGAAGTAAGAGGGTAACTTGTGATTGGGTAGATGGTATGAACAAGCCTGGAGATCCCTCCAAGCCATGCTTTCCCTCCTGAAGGCAGAGCAAACAAATCAAAATGTATCTGAGAGTGCTGCTAACCCCATTATACTACCTGCCTTCAATGTTTTGACATACAAGGGAGTTAGGATGGAAGAAACGCTGTGATCACCAACCTTTTCCATTCCCCCCTCAAATGTTTTCCCTGCTACAAGTCAAATTCACATAAAACCAGGTATGTTAGAAAAGGTCAGTGGGTACAGCTCCTGTCCTTTAAAGTGTTAGAGCTAAGTTTAATTTCAAAAGAAACACGGTGTCAAGTAAGACAGGTAGAAAAAGATGGATTGTGCAGCTGGACATGAATGAAGAAAAAGGCTGTAGCTTCCAGAGCTATTCAAAGATATTAAAGAAGAATATGCATGAAATGGGAAGAAATGTTTGGTTTCAAACCACCCCATTTTTGAAAGTTTTGGCAGAGTCAAGTTTTGGCAGAATCATCACCATTCAATCAAACCCAAATTTGGGTTGTTTTGATTTGTCCAGGTTTCAGGTGTAATAAAAGATGACTAAACAAAAGCTACCTGAACTGGCCAGTTTGATCTAGCAGTTAAACTACAGGCTACAAATCAGGAGACTGTGAGTTCAAGTCCTACCTCCAACATGAAAGCTGGCTGGATGACTTTGAGCCAACCAGCAGGAGACTGTGAGTTCTAGTCCTGCCTTAGGTATGAAAACCAGCTGAGTAGCAGGTGCAAATAACCAAGAGCATTCATTTATTTCAAAGCACATAAGAGTTTATGATTTCTACTTATGCAGCAGAATCCAATCAACTGATGGTCAAAACTAAATTGGTGCTAGATAAGGGTCAATGGAATTCATGCAGGGGGCTGGACTTGGGTCTTTTGTGGCAATGAAATGACTCCAAACTGATTAGATGTGTAATTCTGCCTTCCAGCTCAGACTGTTCTTTTCCTCTGCACCAATCACCAAAAGACAATAACTTCTAGCCCAGCTTCAAGCTTGAAAGCCAGCTGGTTCAGTCAAAAGGAGACTGTGAGTTCTAGTCCCGCCTCAGCCAGGAAATCTGGCAAGGTGACTTTGGTCCAGTCAGTTTTTCTCAGCCCAACTCAACTCACAAGGTCATTGTGGGGACAATAGGAGAAGGAATAGACATATCAGCCACCTTCAGTTATAGTAAACAAACAAACAAACAAATAAATAAATTCCACCCCTGCTATAAAGTAACATGGTATAGCAACCAAAATGGAGGCCAAGAGTAGAGAGACCCAGAATTGTGAGGGTTCCCTCCCCCCTGTTATGGAATGCACTGGATGTTCCTGAGTGTCTCACTATCTTTCAACTTTACCTCAATGAGTTGTTGTTTTGTAGATAAAACTTAGGAGAAGAGCCATGTACGCTATTTAGAACTCTTAAAATAATGTCTGGATGGGTACTATTTTATGACATAGCTTTTCACTCTTGGCAGAAAGTTTTGCTTTGATTCGACATTTAACCTTGCAGGTTTTAAGGTTTGATGCTGTGATTTCTGTTGAGACTTTGTGGGTTGCTCAGAGTTGCTGTAGAAAAGTGGTATCCATATAGGTGGAGATAAATAAATTAATAAATGAAATAAATAAATAAATGAAAGCCAGGATATAAATCTAATAAAACTAATAAACAAAAGCCAATGAATGATTGAAAATATCATCTTAAAAAAAAAAAAGAAGAGATAATTGACTTTCCAGTATTTGTTTGGAACAAATGGATGATGAGTAATTTGAACAGTATTTTACACAAGAGCACAAATTCCATCTTCCAGATCATGCTCCTATAACATTAGCAGTAAACCATTAACAATGGAAAGTACCATTTTTCCCTTTAATAAAACAGGTGTACTGAGACTTAAAACATTTATTTTACTAAAACCCCAAGGCAAAACAAGAGTCGGGGTAACTGAATGGAACTGAGCATTTACTGGCCAGATGCCCTTCCTGACACCATGTGGAGTTCTCAGCAGATTTCTTTTTTTAGCCTTAAGAGAGAAATATCTGCTGATTACGATCAAACTCTCAACCTTCCGAGTGGGAGGCCAGCATCTTCACTACTAGGCTACCATGCCACTCAAAACATTACACACACGCGCGCATATATATGCATATACATATGGTATGTATACACACTCACATATGCATGTATGTGTATACACACAGAAAGAGATATACATGTGCATGTACATATATACATATATATTACACACATACAAAAAGAATTGGAGCTATATTTACTTGTCCCAATTTGGGACGGGACGTATATTATACTTTGGGGCTCAAGATTAGAAAAGCAGCATGTCCAACAAGCAGTATGGTCAACGAGCAGTATGATCTCTCAGGTCCTATCATATATTTGCACTCTTAGGTAGGCAGCCTCCATTCATGAAGAGCTGTGTTTGGTATGGATTTCGAGTTTGGTATGTAGAAATAATAAACTTTATTATAAGGGGAATGGAAATGAAACAAGATGAGTGCTAAGGATTCCTTCCTGCTCAATGATTCTTGATGCTAAGATTTCATTGTATCCAGCTGATGCTAAGATTTCATTGTGGGTTGCTCTGAAGCTGGCTAGGCATTTTACAGACCTTGAACCAAATGAAATTTCATAATATAAGCTAGAAATCTATCTGTTGAAGTGAGCCTCTCTATTCAGTCTTTGTAACTGTTAATGACAAACGCCCTAAATGCCTCAACATCCCATAAAGATAGTATGCTAAAATCAACCCTATCAATCAATCTCTGAAAAACTCAATCAATCTCTGAAAAACTCAGCTGCCCAGAGAACTGGAACCAACCATTAGCATTTTAACTGTAGAACTGCATATACCGTATTTACATTTTCTTAATGCAAGTCTTCTATTCTTATATCTATCTTGGCCAAAGCATACATGAATTGACCAATATATTTTTCAAGACAGCAGTATAGCTCAGCTTTAAATTGGATAAAAGCAATTATTCAACAGAGCCCAAAGCAACGGCATTGTTTTGTGGAATGTGCAATCTATTGAAATCAAATGAAAAAACAAAAGAACTGTCACCCAAATGCTAAAGATCTTGCTCTGAATTCAAATCACAAATGAGGAAATTTGACAACGTGCTATCTTTAAGAAGATCATAAAAACTGAATTAAAATGGAAAATTATTGCACATTTACATGACTGTATATAGAGCCAAAATTAATATGATGGTGACTCTCCAATTACACACACTCAGATGACTTCTTATAAAGTGGAAATATTTTGAACCCAGGTAAAATATGATAGTGAAAGACTATATATATATGGTTAACTGATCAAAGTTTACACATCCAGACTACCAGGCAGGTTGATTATCCTATAAATGATACACTTATCACTTTCCTGTAAATTCTAATTTAGTGGACCTCGGTGTAGTGGAGAAAATTGGTCTGTACTCTGTAAGTTTCTATGTATGGACATTTTTGTGCAATTGCCAATTTACACATGCATAAAATAAGAATATAAAATGCCATTTGGATTTAATGGATACTCATCCTTTCCATTAAATCAAGTTTTCTGTTCTTAAATCCTGCCCAAGGATTTCCCCACCACTCCATGCACAGCAAGGTAGGACTTCTGCAGCAGGCTAGAAAAAGAAACTCGGATCTTCATGATCCAAGCTTCCTTTCCAGTGTTGGTATAAATTTGTTTACTACCAGTTCTGTGGGCATGCCTTGGTGGGCATGGTGTGGCTTGGTGGACGTGGTGTGGCTTGGTGGGCATGATGTGGCTTGGTGGGCATGGTGTGGTTTGGTGGACGTGGTGTGGCTTGGTGGTTTGGTGGGCATGGCAGGGGAAGGATACTGCAAAATCTCCATTCCCTCCCCACCCCACTAACCTGCTTTCCAGCTCCGTTCTCCTGTGCAGGGCCACAAAAGAACACCCAGACAATCAGCTGGGACTTGGCAGGCAGAGAATAGATGGGGGTGTGGCCAATCAGAGGTGGTATCTACTGGTTCTCTGAACTACTCAAAATGTCCGCTATTGGTTCTCCAGAACCTGTCAGAACTGGCTGAATACCACCTCTGTTCCTTTCTCCAGGCCAGGACCTCCCTTCTGCACATTGAGTTCCTTGTGCCCCTTCAGTAGGCAGATCTTTCACTCCATTTCTTGAATGACCACAACTGGAAGAGTTGGGATTGTGATCATTGAGCAGAGCAGTCATTTGGGCATCTCATTTAATGACCATTTTGCTCAACAAACAAAATTCTGATCTCAATAACGGCTTTAAGTTGAGGACTTCCAGTATTTAATACCGAATTGATTTTGTTTAGCCTTTCTTCTAAACGGAACATTAATGAAGCAGCACAGAATCTGGCAGTGGGATTGCTCATTATCCAAAGCTACATTGCTAATCAATCAAGACTTGTCCAAAGAGCTCAAAGCATCAGATAAGGAACTCTGTAATTAAACGGAAAAGGGGCTTTGAGTGCAATAATTTCGGAGATTTCCAGTAGGTATATTAGACACTGGTATTGATTTATCTAATTATGAGTTACAAGCCAACCCTTGATCAGTAGTATTTAGCCCAACATATGATTGCACCTTACAAGTTTATATACAGTATATTTATCAATCCAGCACAGGTAAAGAAAACACAAAGATAGTAAAAAAGAGAAAAATGAAAAGAAAAAAAATAACTTCTGCCCCTCTTTTATTATGTAATTATCATTTTATTATTTTCCCAATCCTCTTTGGATATAATCTCCAAATAAATACATCATCATAAAAAGCCCATTAAAGTTTCCAGTCTTTCAGAAAAAAAAATGTGTCATTTCCCCTGCCCCCACCTTCTGGGTAGACTGGCCAGATTCATCATTTTGGCAAGTTCAATTGCTTTTCTAATCCAGTTTTCCACTATAGGCATTTCACTGCTTTTCTAACTTTGTGTACAAAACATTCTTGCTGCAATCACCATATATAACATAAATTTCCTATATTTCTTTTCTAGTTCCATAAAACCCAATATGAATAATTCTGGTTTCATTGTGACATTAACATATATTATCATAGACCAGAATAAATATTACTTCATCTACTGATTTCTGATAGTTATGATCTCTTTCAGTTGCTGCTGAATATGTGACATTGACTGGCCAAGATTTCTCTTTCTGTTCCCTAAAAAAACACCTTTGATAGTTTCATCCAAAAACAGTTGCCTTAATGCTATAAACAATGCACATGGACAGAGGTGGTCTGCTGGGGGTTCGCAGGGGTTTGGGGAAAACCCCTAGTTAAGATTCTGCACAATTCGGAGAATCCCTAAATCCCACTCCTGGATGGCCCCACCCATCCTGCCTGTCCCCTCCCAGGAGTCCCCATGGGGCCCGTTTTGGATGCCGATAAGTGCAGGGTGCCCGTGGAGGCTCAGGGAGGATGAAAAAAGGGCCTCCCAAAAGTTTGGGAAGGCTGGAAACAGACCCATTTCCAGCTTCCAGAGAGCCTCTGGAGCCCTGGAAGGCTATTTTCGCCCTCCTGGAGTCTGGGCAAAGCCTCCAGAGTCCAGATTGCAAAAATACCCCTCCCCCTGCCATGATGCAGGAAGCTGACTAGGATACGCCCACCATGGCCACACCCACCCAGCAACCCCTTGCTAAAAATTTTGAAGCTCACCCCTGCACATGGACCTTTAAAGCTCTGCATGGCATGGATCCAGGTTTCTTGAGGAACTATCTCATCCCAATGGGGCTGATCTGCCCTATCCGTGCCAGCAGAAGAGGTATCTTTCAAGGAATTATAGCTGGTGGGATCCCTTTTTTCTGCCATGGTTTCTGTCCTTTAGACTATTGAACCCCTCCTTGATATGAGATCTGTTCACATTCTTCTGACCTTCCATAAGAGCCTGACGACCCAGCCTGGTGCCCCAATGGGACAATGTCACACTGGAGGTGGTTGACAGATTAAGAGAAAATCCCCCTTCCCTCCTCGACAACATATTCCGTTCATCACTGTCTTTCCACTATAATTTTACTCTTGATTGTAATTCGGTTCTATTGTCTGTTGAAATATTTACATTTTATGGTTTCACAGCTTTTAATACTGTAAGCCGCCCAGAGTCACCTCGAATCCAGGTATGTGGAAAATAAATGTATTAATAAATAAAAAATAGTACCCCACTAAGAAAGACATTCATATATATACAATAACCTAGAATCAGGGGTGGGTTTCTACCGGTTCTGTCCACCTCTATAGAACTGGTAGCTCTGAAGAGCAGCAGACATAGAACCAGTTCTATGTCTGCTGATGTTTTTGCCCATCCACCCACCCACCTGGGCTCTTACCTGATCTTTATTTCCTGATTTTTCAACTTCAGCTGCAAATAAGGCACAGCTGCAGTTAAAAAAGCAGGAAAAGAGGGCTGTTACAAAGGCTGCATCTCTGCACACAGCATGCTGATGACGATTTAGGGGCGTGCTTGCAGGGAAGCTCGTAAGTCCCAAACCTGTAGTTAATCCTGTCGTATCCTACCCCTGCCTAAAATCCAAGATCTTATACCATCCTGGTCAAATGGTTGTCTAATCTTGAACTCTGTATTAGTGTACATTTACCAAAGTTACCAAAATAACAGAATAACAGAATTGGAAGGGACCTTAGAGGTCTTCTAGACCAACACCCTGGTCAAGCAGGAAACCTTACACCATTACATCATATGCTTATCCAATCTCTTCTTTAAAACCTCCAGTGTTGGAGCAACCACAACTTCTGAATGCAAATTGTTCCACAGATTAATTGCTCTAACTGTCAAGAAATGTTCTCCTTAGTTCGGAGCAGGCAGGAATCCGTGACTGTGCGCGGTTTGTGCCTGTGTTCACTGCCTGAGTGCCCCGAGCCATTTGGCTTCAGGGCTAAGCCACCTCCGTAGAAGGTGGCGAAGATAGGGGGGTCTGGCAGGGTCGAGAGATATCACACCTCTCTTCCCTAGCCAGCGAAACCCCCTTTTCCAAAGACAGCTGAGCGGCAGTCAGCAATGGCTGCCACATAGAAGAGCTCAGTCGGAAAAAGAAAGTGCAGGAGGAGCTGTGAAGAATTGAAAGTGATCTTTGCTGACCGGGACAAGCAACAGTGAAAGTACCCTGGACTTTGAAACTTGCTAAAGAAACATCGTTTCCAGAATGTGTCAAGCGGAGAATGTAAATTAAAGGAAAAGCTTTTTTTTCTCTTTTCACTCTCCTTCCGAACGTGACAGCGACAGAATCTTGAGAGAAATCAGAAAACCCACATTGGAGGTATGGATTTCTGAACATTTAAAGGAAAATTGTTGCTGTAAGTGGGAAGGGAGAGGGAAAAAAATTGGAGCAGAATTTGAAAAAAGAAGGAGATTGCCTAGAATTTTAAAGAGTTTTGAATATTAATACGGCTTCTAAAAGATATATCTTAATTGGAACTCTTTGATCAAACAGCAACCCCAGAAAGAGAAATGGAAGAAAGAAAAAAATATTAAAAAAATAGTTTATTTGGATTCTTTGGTGACTTTGGAACTTTGGGGAATTATTCTTGATTAAAAACACTTGGGTGGTTGTTTTGGAAAAAAAATTTCTCTTCATGATGGCATCACTTGTGGATGAACTAAAAATTGAATATAAAAAATATAAAAAAGAAGAACAAGATGGGAAAGATACTTTGGGCACTCTTTTTCAATTTCTAGAAATGGCGGTATGCACTTATGAAAAATTGACTGTGCAGCAGAACGATCGGGACAAAGAAGAAGCCATCTTTGATGAACAAATGGTTCTCTTTGGGGAGGAGGAGAAAGAGGAAAAGAAAAAGGGGATTTTAAGGCTTAAAAAACAACCAAAAAAGAGAAAAATGAGGTGAAAGGTGGATATAAGGTTAGAAAACAACAGAAAGGGGGAAAGCAGAAGAAGAAAAGGGAGGAGGAGAGACAAAGGGGTAAAAAGGGCATGGAGAAGAATAAGCAAGAGAGAAAGGAGGGGATGAGAAGCCTTAATGGTGGGAAGCAAGATTTAAAGAAACAAAACTCATTTAGAGACAATGGGTAAATTTAATTGAAAAAAGGGGATTCTCTAAGGTACATAAGATTCAGTTTTTTATATGTGTATTTAGAATGAAATGCTTAAGCTATAAATGAGTATTAATATGTATGATTAGTTTCTTAATGGCATTGATTGTGGTTCATATGCTTTTCTTTTTTGGTTATTGTTGTATTTTTTTTCTTTCTTATAAAATTCATTGTGTAATTTTAGAATGTACTAAACAGAATCCCAATATAAGTTAAGTGTTATATTAAGTATTATTAAGCTAGGGAAAAGAGTTAAAGGCGTCATACTCCAATCAGTGTACAGGAGAAGTATATTTAAAGAGAAAAGATGAATGGATAGCTGGAAATAGAACAGACAAAGAATGATAAGTATTATGAATTGAATTGAGATAAGATAAATAAAATAAAATTAAGAAAGATAAAAGAGGGAAGAAGCTATATAGAAAATTGAAAATGGTAATAAGATATGGAATGATATATAAAGTGAATATGATTTTTGAATTTGTGTCTGTGCGAAGAGTTTTAACCCGGGATCAAGCAACTTTCAGAAAAGATGTTTTATGCTTTTATGTTCTATGTTTTGTTTGTCTGTGTATTGTTTTTGGAAAGCAATAAAATTTTAATTAGCAAAAAATATAATTTGGATAATAGAATGAAAAGAAGAAGTTGGGATAAGATACGAAACTGAACAGATAACGTAAATATATATATATATTATAATTTGGAATTATTTTGCATGTTCTATTGGTTTTTTCAGAAAAGATCTTTTATGTTATGATGCCTTGTTTGTTTGTGTATTGTTTTGTAAAACTAATAAAATTTGTTGTTGTTTTTTAAAAAAGAAATGTTCTCCTTAGTTCTAGTTTGTTTCTTTCCTTTCAATAATTTGCACCATGAAAGAACAGGGACCAGCCAAGCACAACCATATACTCTGAAACAATGACATTGCATAGAGAATATCAGCCACCAAACTCCAAGAAACCATATGCTTTTCCCTGAGACCATTCCTTCAGTGCCATCCCTTCTTGAGTGACACATATATAACTGAATGACTGCCAAGTCCAACAGGAAGCAGGAGAATTTTACTGCTTGTTAAGCACATGTTGCTGAACATGAAGCTTTTTCTACACACATTTCAAATTTGTCCAAAGAAGGTTTTTCATAATGAAAAGGTAAGCTGTCTTTTTAATGTCCCAGCACAAGTTGAACTGGGCTCTTTTAGAATTAAAAGCAACATGACACCTGCAGTCTGATGTTGCTGACGGCCTTGGTAAAGCAATGAATACAAATGAAGGATAGGAAGCTGAACTTTTTAACTCCTTCCAAGTTTTGCCAGACTGTAAAACTAGAAGAGATTTGTGAAAGACCATTTTTCCCCTCAAATTAATTATTTTATTGGCTCATAAAATGCAAATAAGGCATTATGGAATACAGATAGCAACTGAGTACAGTGGCATTTATAAAATAGGAACTGGAAATTGTTAACACTGTGATAATTTAGATAAACGTTTAAAGATGAGGAAAAAAAGTGGGTACCAATATTAAAATGTAATGAACATAAAGTTGCTTAAAATGTACAATTATTGCTAAGGATGACAAATGGGTATAAATGGGTATAAAAAGCTCTGCATTATTTCTTGATAAATGTTTCGATCTTTGAGGTTAAAACTTAATATTCAAATCTGTACTGTATCATTTATAAATTTTAGGAGAGAGAGAGAAAATGGAAAAAAGAGCTGCTTGGGAAAAGCAGCTTTCTTTATAATCTGACTACTTTTCAGATTACTTTTACTAACCTTAAAGAACACACAGTAGGTATTTGCATTTGCCTTGCCAGGTGATGAAAACTTATATTGTGTATAGGTGCTGTTTGTTTCACCATTGCTGTAGATTCTCCAAATTAAATTGCAAGCAAATATTGGTTTTTTTTCAACTTTCTGTTAGACAAAGTTAATTCTCACAGTCATGAGCGTGTATCTCAATAAATTATAGTGTTTCTGTTAATGTATTCTGGGATTGTATCAAGTAAAAATGTGATTTAACTTCAAATTTAAGTTTTCTGGATAATGCTACATGTCTTTTTAAAGTTTTTTTGAGAGATTTTTTTTTTTTTACCATACCCACTACGTGTGATAAAATGTTCCTTCTGTTTCATGGCATTTTCATCATTTGTTACTGTATGATTTGTCTGTCTTCTAAATTATTGACTTGTGTACCATCTGTTAAACATTTTATACTAGTTTTCAATTACAACTTTTGAGTACATTTTTTTTAGATTTGGTCCATCATTCTTCCCATTGTGGTGTGGTGACTGTTTTGCATCCATTTTATCATGTAGTTTTAACTTGATCTGCCCTTGTATCATATCTGAATGGGAACTTATATATGCATCCTAACAGATAGCATTGATTTTGTATAGATTTTAAATTGTCATTTTTGTTATTGTTCCTTCCTCATTCTTATCTTTCCAACAATTGTTTAGTACATCAACCATACTGTATTCTGACCTTCACTGAATAATTCTTATGTCTATAATTTACTCATGGAGCTTGGATGAACCATATCTGCATATAAAAACTCAATTTTTCTTAATGTAATTATCTCTAAAATGGGAAACACTTAGAGATGTTAACAGTGAAATATGTTGGGCTTATGGAATTTCATACTTCTATCAAACTTGATCTAATAATATATCCTTTAAAATTTTTGTTCTCTTGTATATTTATTATACCATATCCATGGAATCTATTGGCATCTAGACCAGTTTCTGCCATTATTGTCATTTTACTATTTGGAATTTTATCCACTCTGTGCACCATTTGTTTTGAGGATGCAATTTAAATTTTGGAAGAGCAAGATCATCTTTGTCTTTTGAAACCTGTTGATTTCTTAATTTAACTCCAGATCTTTTCTTACTCCATACAGATTTACTGACAATTTCTAACCATTCTTTTAAGGTTTTCTCTGAGATTTTGAGATGGCCTGATGAGTTTAAATAGACACACTGTAGCAGAACCACTAATAGATCTAGATTCTACAAACTTTGCAGCTGATTATATCAATAAACTCTGCCACCATCCATTAAACTATCAGAGACTAAAGCTTTGATCCATCTATATTTGAATAGGAATGTAGAGTTGAAATGAAGTTTTTTAAAAAAACTGGTTTATTTATCCTATAAGCCACCCCAAACCCTCAATTCCAACAATTATTTGAATCAAATGGAATCAAGCCTTGTGTTGCTGCTTGTCAATGATCCCCACTTCGATTAATTTTCTAAATTAACTTTACTTGAAAATAGTCTGGCAATCTGGCAAAACTAGCTTATAACTACAGAGTGCCTGTGGAACAGATTGGAGGTATTTTCCTTTCATCTTTGTACTAGGGAAAGGAAAAGCCACATGGTTCTTGTGAAATTCTGGCATTGCAATCAACCCAATTCCAAAAGGCTATCCTTATACTAAACTCCCAAATTAACTCAGTTATTGAGTAGATAAAGTATCCCAGGACAATCAATCCTAACAAGATCTTAAAGATACAGAAAGAGAATAGAAGACCAGTCAGAATGACATTTGGTCTCAAAGAGTTCTTTGTAACTTGTATCTTGGAACATCTTTGATCAGAATAATAAGAGAAATATATAATGTTACACTTGTGGATTATATAACTAAATTGAAAGAACTGTTTCGGAGGAAATGTGGATAAATTATTGCACTGCAACAAATTCATTTGATTTTTAGCAAGCAATGGGAATAATAAGGGTCCAATTTCCAAAGATCTAAACCATGATTCAACCATGAATATATTCAAGCAAGTCTTTATGAGTAGCTATGCCTAGTACAGAAGCAACCCACGTAATAGAAATTCTCAAAATTTATTGTCAGAAAGGTGTCAATATAAAGAACCAATTCTAAGGAGAAAAAGTTAACCAAACTAAAACAATTAATTATGACTATAAAATCTTATGTCTCTTTTGGCAGAAGATAATGAAAAACCTGTCAAGAATTTTAGACCACTGTGTATTCTGTAGTGGCCTAAGTAGCTTATTTCTAACCACTATAAGCACAGACTGATTATACCTATATTCTACCAGATCTAAACACAAAAATGTGAGCAAGTTGGCCAACAGTAGTTACTGGTCACATAAGGCAACCAATAGACCAAATAAAAATCCATAAAGCCCCTAGTAATGATATTGTACTGCCAATATCTTCAAAAATAATAGTAATTTGTGGGCACCTGTACTGGCAGCTCTGTTTACTTATATTGAAAATATTGTTTACATTCAGAAAAAAATATGGCTATCTTTGTCCCAATTTATTCAAATATTTTTTAAAAAGAGGCTCCAAATGAATGCCAAACATTTACATGAGAAACTATAAGACTGAATAAAAGGTAATATTTTAGCAGTGCAGCAAGCAAGATTTAGGCTAGGTAGAACTTCAGTGGCTCAAGCAATGATTTTGTATCACTCAGTAAAGAAATATAAACTATGGGTTTAAAATTCCATTTCATAGAACCTTTATAGATGTGAAATCGGTCTTTGATTCAGTGTTCAGAGGGAAATTGATGGCCACTACTAGAAATCAAGAATTCTTACCACTGATATATACACTCTATAGTAACACTGGCATAAAAGTTTGGTATGATTCCCATGGCCAATTATCTGATCCAATTTCTATAACTCAAGAAATAAAACAAGGAAATCTCCCTGCTCCATTATTCTTCAACCTCTCAATAACTATAGTTTTATAGCATCTTAGTTGGCTATTGACCAAAAATTGAGAGAGTAAAAGTTAGCTGCTTCTTCAACAATCGTCCTTGAAAATAGAAATTTTCCCTTTGTTAAATGGATGGCACAATAGCAAAAGTGGGTAAGATGCTGGGCTTCTCAGCTAGAAAGCCAGCGCCCCAGGTTCGAGATTCAAGTGTCATGTAATGAGGGTGAACTCCTGTCCTCACTCCAGGTCCTAATTAATTTTTTTAAAAAATAAAAACAAAAATAACTGGAGGTCACAGCCTGAACTTCAAGCAATTATGATTTCCTGTTTTAGTTTTTCTTCCCCTCTGGAAGTACATATATGCCATTTTTTAAAGAGTACACAGGCATGGTTATTGCCAAATTATTGCCTTCTGGTATATTTTGTGTTATCTACCTACCTGTTTGTGCACATTTGTGATGAACAGGAAGGAGATTAATAATAAAATGCAATTGAAGTAGTAGCCAGTAAATAGTCAAAACATAGTTAAGGTTTCTAGAGAACTCCTGGATCTCGAAGAAGAAACTTCTATTTACAAGATTAAACCATCTGATTGTTATCTTTTCAGAACAGAAGATAATAATTGTCCCCTCACTAGATTTTGTACATCCCTATTGTTAGTTTTCATAACCATGTTGCATACAAAAGCTTCAATTACAATTTCTATGCCTAGGTAGACATTTTTACTTATCTTTTGATTAAATGAAAAATTAAAATGGAACAAATATTATATTTAAATTCCTTTTCTTTAGAAAAGATACCAACAGAAACAATAAAATCAACGAATAATAAGGTAAAAAAATACATGATTTTCACCCATAGTAAATCAAAAGTTAGCAACAAAAAAAGGTAAAATACAATCGAAAAGCTTTTAAGCAAGATAAGCACTTGCAGAATAAAAATACTTCTAGTTAAACAGATCTTAATCCTTGGAGGACAGCAGTTTATAACTTGACTTTTTTTTTTACTTTGCACAAATTTATACTAATCAAGAAAATGTTATCTTCCTAGCAACAATAAAGAAGGGAACTTAAAACATATTTCTACAAGAAACAGTATTTTAACCCTCATGGATAATGTTACTGTGATTCTTGAAATTTTCACATATTATATCTTCACTGCAATTGTAACTTCATAAAATACACTTCTTTTACTTTTCTTTAGCTGGGTGAAACAGGGCATCACAGGGCAAAACCTTTTCAACCGGGTTACCAGAGGTGGTATTCAGCAGGTTCTGACCAGTTCTGGAGAACCTGTAGCAGAAATTTTGAGTAGTTTGGAGAACCAGCAAATACCATCTCTGACTGGCCCCGCACCTGTCTATCCTCTGCCTCCTAAATCCTAGCTGATCGGCTGGGTCTTCTTTGTTGCCCTTCATTGGAAAGTGGAGCTGGAAAGCAGGTTAGTGGGCTGGGGAGCGAATGGGGAATTTTGCAGTAACCACCCCACCACTTAGGTTACCTCAAATAGATTAACTTACAGAATGCTAGGACCCAATGTCCCTGACACCTTCCCACAAGTCAATGGGGAAGCCTGAGAAACTTGCAGTAGAAAGTAAATGGGGATCATGTGACTCATCCTGACATAACCTTACAGCAACATGCCCGCTCCCATATACTACGCACAGAACTCAAAAATCATCTAGACAATGGAGAGAAGGACATGTACATTGATTACCGTGCAGACTGTATCAAAAAAAAGTCACACAACCCACAACTCAGCATCCAAACCTTCTTCAACCAATCCACCAACACCCAAGACTAGGCACGCATGCCCCCAACTACCTCAATTCAAACTACAACTGGCTTAAATGCAAGCTACTCAATGCAAGAAGCCTTGTAAATAAAATACCTGAATTTCTCATCTTACTAAATATGGCTAAATTCAAATCATATTTGTCTGTGAAACATGGCTCAATGCATCTCTCCCTGACTCCATTACCTCAGTAAGAGACTGATCCAATTGTGAAATCTGTAGAGGAGGTGGTGTTGCTAGCTTCTATAAAAAGTCCTTATATCTAAAAAACATCCAAATTACCCAAGAGCTTGCTCTTCCTGAGACCATTATTTATGAACTGACCTGAAATATCACATTTTGGTTCTTACTATGTTACAGAGCTGCTGATTATGACATCAAACATGCAAACAAACTAAATACATTACTAACATGGGCAGCATCCTGCCCACACGCTTTTATCTTTCTTGGTGACTTCAATCTACTTCATATTAACTGGACCCTAAACGAATGTACAACTGAACCATACATGCAACCTTCTACAATACTGTAACAAATCTAGGACTGGAACAACTAGTAACCAACAATACGAGGCTTAACAACTGCTTTGATTTCATCTTCTGCAATAGTTTGAACTCAATTTATGGAATACAAATTAAAGAACGCTTTTCCAACAGTGACCACAATATGATTGACTTTTGTCTCAACATACATCCACACAAAAATCATCACAATGACAAAATCCCCAATTATAACTTCAAAAATGGCAACTATGATCTTATAATCAACTACCTCTCTTCCCTTGATTGGCAATTTCTATTCACTGGATGCAATAGTGTTGAAGACCATTACAACATAGTCTTACTAGAAATCAAAACAGCCATCAAACTATATGTACCAATAACAACTCCCAATACCAGGAAAAACAGATTACCCATAACAATAAGGAAGCTATAATCCAAAAAGCTTCAATTTCCACTTTGATTGAAAAACACGTTGCCAATTTCAAAAGAAGATACAAAAATCTATGCCACCAGATAAAAACTGAATGCACTACTCACATTAAACAAGAGGAAAACCTTCTACGCACAAATTCCACCCACGCTTTCAACAATTTTGTAAACAACAAACTAAAAGACTCAAGGTCTATCCCACCCCTGAAAGGACCTAATGGCAAAGACTGCAATGACAACACCATCAAAGCAAACCTCTTTAACACATTCTTTGGCTCAGTATTTGTATATAGCAATGGAAATACCAGTATTTCCTAGTGGAACCACAGACAACTACAATGACCTAATACATATCAATTTTACAGAAGACAATGTTGAAAAAGCACTGCACAATCTAAAACCATCCCTATCTATTGGCCCGGTAGAATATAAGTCTACTTCTTAAAAAAGCTATCCACTGCCATAGTCGAACCTCCAAGCATAATCTTTGAAAAATCTTTCAGGACCAGCTCCTTGCCAAAACTATGGTCACAAGCCACGGTCATCCCCATCTTCAAAAAGGGAGACCCCAGCTTAGTTGAAAATTACAGACCAATCTCTTTATGCTACGTCACCTGTAAAGTCATGGAATCAATTATTAACCAATCCATTATCCTCCACTTAGAGACAAACAACCTACTCTCTAATAAACAATTTGGTTTCAGAAAAAAACTATCCTGTAATCTGCAACTCTTACACTGCAAAAACATATGGACTATACAACTCGATCAGGGCAAAGCAATAGACGCAATCGAAATAGACTTCTGTAAAGCCTTTGATTCAGTGGTACACGACAAACTATTACTAAAACTAAAATCTTATGGTATCTCTGGACACCTACATAATTGGATAGAAGCATTCCTGTCAAACAGACAACAAATGGTCAAAATTGGGAGCGTCCTATCAAATTCTGTACCTGTCAACAGTGATGTCCCCCAAGGCAGTGTATTAGGACCAACTCTCATCCTACTCTTCATAAATGACCTCTGTGATCATATTAAGAGCAACTGCGTTCTCTTTGCTGATGATGTAAAGCTATTCAACACCACAGATAATACTACTACCCTCCAAAAAGACCTTGACTATGTATCAGAATGGTCAAACAAATGGCAACTTCAAATATCAACAAATAAATGCTCTGTCTTACATATTGGCAGAAAAAAAATCAGAAAATGAAATACAAGCTGAATAGTCAAGACCTTGTTGATGATCCAAGCTCTGTAAAGGACCTTGGAATACTCATTTCTAATGATCTAAGTGCTAGAGCCCACTGTAACTACATAGCCAAAAAGGCATTAAGAGTTGTTAATCTAATCCTACATAGCTTCTTCTCTGGTAATATCACTATCATGCCCCTGGTGGAGTCTGACTCTGAGGAAGAGGAAGAACAGCCAACAAGGAGTGGGAGTGTGGCTCCAGAGGTGGTGGAGGAGGCTGGGGAAGGGCAGAGTCCAGCTGAGCAGTCAGAGGAGGATCCAGGCCCATCTCCTATACATCCTAGGTCATCCAGGGAGGATCAGGGAAAGGCAAGGTCCACTTAAGAGGAGATTACCACGATCCTCCTCATGGCTTGCAGGTGGGAGCTATGTATATAAGTTTTTCAGCTACGTAGTTAGAATTGCTGGAGTCAATTAGTGTTTACCTTGAAAGATGTTTATCTTTGTTGGTGTTTTTCCCATGGACTTTTCTCGGTTATTTGCCTGGAGTTTATGATTAGTTATCTCGGCTTGCTTCAGAACTCTCATCAATGTGGTTTTTTTTTTGGTTTTCTGTTAGCGTCATTATTTACTTTTGTGACTTTAAACTGTGCCTAATAAAACAGTGAAGTTAAGTTGAAGGCCTTACCAGACTTTGATATATGTTTTGGGTTTTGGGTTATTTTGAGAGACTATGGGTCATCACAATCACACTACTAACTAGAGCATACAAAACATTTGCTAGACCAATACTTGAATACAGCTCATCAGTCTGGAACCCACATTACATATCTGATATTAACACAGTAGAGAAAGTCCAGAAATATTTCACAAGAAGAGTTCTCCGCTCCTCTACTCATTGCAGAATACCTTATGCCACCAGACTTGAAACTCTAGACCTAGAAAACCTAGAACTATGCTGCTTCCGGTCTGATCTAAATATAGTATATAAAATTATACATTGCAATGTCCTACCTGCAAATGTATACTTCAGCTTCAATCATAACAATACAAGAGCACACAATAGATACAAACTTAAGGTTAACCACACCAAACTGCAGAAAATACAACTTCAGCAACAGAATGGTCAATATTTGGAATACTCTACCTGACTCTGTGGTTTCTTCCCCCAAAACTTTAACCTTAGACCATCTACTATTGACCTCACTCCCTTCCTAAGAGGTCTGTAGGGGGCATGCATAAGCGCACCAATCGTGCCTACCATCCCTGTCCTATTGTGTTTTTTTTTTATTTTTCTTATAAGTATCTATCTCATGTATTCAAAACTATATTTATTCTTATACCTGTATCTTGTAAGCGATTGACAAATCAAATCAAATGTAAAAAATGTAAAAATGACTGGCTGACAGATGGAGGTGCCGGAAAGTTTGGACTTGCAATTTCCTTCCTGTAAAGCTTGCAAGGAGAAAACCAATGGGGAACCTTGCAGGGAAGGTCAAAAGTTGCTTGGGTAAGTCTTCCTCCCTCATGCAATCTCTACCAAAAGATGACCTAACAAGTTATGGGTTGACTGGTGCATATTAACAGTGGAGAAGACTTTGCTTTCCTAGCTGAGCTTCTCATTTTGAATCCAGTGATTGTTACTGTGGTCAGGACAGGAACACCTTGTGAAAACCTAGTCATATTTCAGCAATATTATGCTTCCGAAGAAGCTCAACAACCAAAGGATTGGATAGACCAGAAGCAATCCTAACTCTAGCTTGAGGACCTGTAGTTATAAGTAATGCAGTAAGTCCACCAAAAATTAGATCTATACAGTGGATCATATGACCTCCCAAACAGACCCCTTCCAGAGCAACCTACCAAAAAGAGAACAATGGCAGGTAACCCCATGAAGGTGTCCAGCAGCAGAGAATGGCAGAGGAGGAGAAGGAGGATGGAAAAGGAGGAGGAGGAGGAGGAGGAGGATCATCCACAGGGCAAGGGGGAGAAGCAATAATTATAATTCTTTGTATCCAAACAAAGTTAAATGTGTCGACAAAAGCTGATGATCGTTTTTTGAGCTCTGTTGAAAAGTTAAATAATAACTGTCAAATTAAAAGAAAAAAGATTGGAGGAATCACTAAAAAAAAAATTCCACTTCAAAGATTGCATTATATACAGAAAAAGACAGAAAGAAGCATACAATAACATTTGTTCAAAAGCATGACAGTGTTCCTTCCCTGTTTGATACACTTACTTGCTGTACAGTAGGATATAAAAGTATAAAAAAGATTTCCATGGTTGGGCAGTCAAGGATGTAATTGCTAAAGCCAAATAGCACTTAGGGTGGAGGTGTGTTTTTTTTTCCCAAGGGGAAAAAGAGATATTTACCTCTGCGGGTTGCCTGATTGCTACGAGAAAGATCTAAAACCAAACAACAAAATGGACTTGAAATTTATTCTAATGCTAAATCTAGGCAACCATTTTTTAAAAATAATAATAATTGCATCTGTTGAGTGCAAGGAAAAAATGGAAAAAGAACAACTACAAAAAAATATTACACAAGAGGCAGATGCTGGTTGTTTGGTGATTGGGTGAAAAAAAATCCTCTGTTTTTACTAACTTAGATCCAAACGGAAGTATTTTCTGGGGGGAAAAAATCCTCAACCTTGGTGTACTATAAGATGGGACTTTCAATCAGAAGAAGAATCTTTGTCCTAGCAATGGTTAGCAAGAAGAAAACCTTTTGGAAAGCCCCCAATGATGGAGCACACACAACTTCTGAAAACAAGTTGTTCTATTGGCTGGTGGCTTTATTCACTACAGGACTACCTAACAGTTCAAATCACTGGTGGAATTCAAATAATTTAACAACCCTTTTCCTGCCCTAATGACCAGCTGGGTGGGCGTGGCCAGGGGGTGTTACAGGCCTTCCTGCACACACACCCCAGCAGCAAAAACATGCTGCCAGGAGGATACTACTCCCCTGCGCCTCGTTTTAGTCCTCGTAGGCCTCTTTGCAGCCTCTTGGGAGAAAAAATAGTCTGTGGGTAGGCCACACCACACCAGCTGTGCCCCATTTTGGGCCTAGTAGGCCTCCCTGAAGCCCCCTGGGAGCAAAAATGGGCCGCAATGGGGGCCGCACCACAGGGGAGTACATGTAAACTCTTGGAAGGGGCAGGAAGGAGAGGGGCCTGCTAGCAATTTAATAACTGGTTTGTGGTGCGAACCAGTTGAATCCCACCACTAGTTCAAATGGTGATGAAGTTAATGGTAACGCTAAATCAAGAGTGTCAAAGTCGTATCATCATGTTGTCATCATGTGTTGTATCACAACTTTTTCCCCTTTGCTAAAATGGGGGTGGGAGTGGCCAGTGCATGACACATCCAACCCACAGGCTGCAAGTTTGACACCCTGTGCTAGGTGGATGTGTGTGAAGATCAGGTTTGGCTATGAGCAGAAAAAGCTCCTCACAGTTTATGCAGGCTATGATACCTGGTTAAATATGTGTGATGTGAGAGGCCAGGGATGGTGATTAATTCTTCACTAGTGGACAATTTATACTGTACCTTTTAAATGAATTACAACTCCAGAGCCCCTTATTCCCATCTTCCAGAAACTATTTTGATCATTGTGTTTCTGAAAATGTCTGGCCCAATTTCTCCCCGTTTTGAGGCAGGGAACACATCAACTATAGCACAAGTTCTATAATAAGCCTTATAAAGGTAAAATTCTTCCCAATTCTTACCTAAAATGATTATCCTTCCCGCTGTGGTCCCTTACCATTAAAAGGTTGCCTACTGCTAGCTCAGATGAAAGGCTGCTTGGGTTCAAAGTAATTTCAGGGTTCTAAGTTAATGATCTTGAAGAACTGAATTACTGCAAAAAAATAAGCATAAAATAATAACAGAGAAGTCCTGTTAAGTTTTCATCACCTTCATAAGAGCAAAAAAAAAATCAAATTTAAATTCAAAGAAATCCTAACTCCTATGTAATAAATTGCTATCTATTCTAACCATAGTTAATTTACAATCCAGGATAAAACTTGCTTGGATCCATGGCTTCCCAAGCTCATTCTACATATATAACAGGGAACTGTATTTTATTCTACAGTTAAAAAAAAGGGGGGGGGGAACACCTCCTACTCTCAAATAACTAGTTTGTGCAAGGCTATAACAGCTAACCCTAGCCAACTGAAGTTTTATTATGCTGCAATTAACTATTTATAGGGATACTTACCATAAGCACTATTTGGGAAGAGCTGCATGAGATGTGTGGCTGTATGGATAATAACATTTTTCCCATTCAGTCAGATTCTCAGAGATATGTTCCTGCAGTTTTTTGGGCAAGAGTTTTTGGGAAGTAGTTTGCCATTGCTTCCTTCCTAGAGCTGAGAGAAAATGACTGGCCAAGTTCACATAGCTTGCCATAAGGCAAGACTAGAAATGGTCTCAAAGTTTCTAAAATAATGGCTTAACCAATATACCAAACTGGCTCTCTAATAGCTGATACCAAAATATAAATGTAATAACTGTCATTTAATGCAACCTGGTTTAATTAATTGCATCACTTATAAGAACAGTATCAGAAATCAATGCAGCCTCTTTGACAAAACAAAGCATTTAATGATGAAGTTCAAGAGGCACAAACTTCTTCCCACAACTTGAAAGAAAATTGTAAAGGAAGCAAATTAAAAACATTATTTTGTTGAGATTACTAATAGGCTGAAAGATTTGATGATGAATAACACCACATTCCTTTTATTTCCTTTTCTTTCCGAAGTACAATATGCTCTCTCAAATAAAAAAGGAAATTGCCTTGAAGTTTAATGCTTATGAAAGAAGAAATGGAAAAGCACTAAATACAGCTCTTAATTTTTTTTTTCATTTGCCTTGGTAAATTCCTCACTATTCCAAGAAATTATTAAAGTTCTAAATCTAAAAGTTTTAACACAATGTCATCTTGATCATGTGCCAACATAGAACTGCAAAAGTAAGTAGGATATATTACTGTTAATATATTTATTATTGGATATCTTATACATCATGTAGTAAAGCTGGATGAAAACTTTGTAGCCAAATGCTCCTTGTAGCCAACACTTCTTCTTTGCAAGTTCGGGTTTTTGTGGTGGTTGTTGAACTTCAAAGAATATATGAGCCTGGCTAGTTTCATAACATCATTGGAGCTGCTAAAACCAGCATCCTTATTGGTTCCATCATCCTTGTGAATATGCTTCTGATCTATCACCAGTTAGTACTAGTGCTTTTAGTAACTTCCTGGTGACAAGGTGGTTATAATCTTAGAGATGTTGGAAAAGTCAGATTGGTGCTCCTAAGGGACTTCAGTATTCATTCTGGGCCCTGATTGGGATAGCTCAAGATTTCATGATTATTACTGTATTATCAATCTGACAGATTTGGCAGATTACATTATGGAGTGTTTATTGAAAATAACATAGAGGTCTTGGTATTGAAGAAAAAATTGATTGCATGATCTTTAGATTTGTGATGGAAAATCTTCCCTGAAAGGATAAAAGATGTTCTGGACAATAGAGTGACAGCAATAGCTTTTGAATTATCCTAAAGGTATATGACTCTCAGTATCTTTTTGTATTCCTTATCATGGTATCATCCTGGTTATTTGGAATGGCTGTAGGAAGCACTAGTATTACTTGCGCTCTTCAGGATTGGCTAAGAGAATGGATAGGGATTATTTTGCTTGGCCCAATAGCCTAGGGGATGTAGTGCAAGTAGTCTTCGACTTACAAATGGTCATTTATCAAACATTTAAAGTTATAACCTATCTGAAAAATGGGACTTACAGCTCAGATCGTTATAAAATCAGGCAGTCATATTTTACAAGCTGTTTACAGCTGTTACAAGTTATGATCATAATTGGCATGCTCCATTATATCATAATTCAAGGACTACGTGTATTTGGCAGGGGCCCATTCTGGTATCTTCATTGTTAGATCTACATGAAGCAGCCTGAATTAGATCTTCAGGAAGTTTGCAACTGGGTGCACTATGTGGTACCGAAAACATTCATTGAAGACATTCATTGAAGACTTTTAAGGTAATTAATGCCTTAGGATTCCAATATTTAATGAAGTGGTTTTCTTCAATTAAAGAGAGGAGAGTCAAATTTAATATTACATATTTTTAAGAAGCATGCTGTGCAATATGCAAAAAAAGGCCCTTCTTTTTTGTGGCAATCTTGCTATAAAATGCTCTTCTTCCCTCAATCAGAAGTTTATCAGCAAGTTTTTTCCTTCAAAGAAGGTAGCAACAAAGGCAGGGGGTGGGTAGGTCATGATCTCTTTAATCACATATTTTTAATTGTCTTGAAGTTGTGATGGAATTGTATGCAACATAATGTCGTGTAAACTTCCCGCATACAACTTGAAGCTGTATTCTATGCTGGAAGTGAGGATTGATTAAATCTGAGAAGAGGTTTATACGAGATAATTTTTGCCTGGAAAATTCAAACCAGCTTTGGCTCAATTTCTTCTCTGCAGCACCAATGGCTTCTTTTCAACTCTGGGTAGCATCTGCTGTGTTTTGCTTTGCAAAACATTGTGGACAGCTAGATTATTAACCTACTAGCTCAATAGCCGAAGACACAAGCCTGAAGATGATGAATGAGACTTCGTCGAAACGTCGCCAAGATAATTCCAATTTTATGCGGGAGAAAACCCGAATAACTATAACTATAACTATAACTAAACTATAACTATAACTATAACTATAACTATAACTATAACTATAACTATAACTATAACTATAACTATAACTATAACTATAACTATAACTATAACTATAACTATAACTATAACTAAACTATAACTATAACTATACACACACACACACACACACACACAGAGTACATATTTTCCATGCACATTTCTATTAATACTTCTATTGCAATCACTTTTATTAGGGAACTGTGTGAGAGAAACTAAAAAAACATCTGATTCAGTTCATGCATTTGTTTAAGAAATCTACATTATAGAAAATCATTTTACATTTCTAACCAGATTGCATTTTCTCCTCTAGCCCAAGGCCAAAGTCTCAGGTACAAGCCCTCATAAATTACTGCAAGAGAAAAAAGAAACAAAACATATTCTCCATTTTTAAATCGTAAGAAAAATAAATAAATAAACATTCATTTGAAGAAAACAAAGTTACTCTTTTTTTTGGTCAGAGGAACTCTGAAGCAGCAAATTATCAAGCCATTTCAATTCATCTGTGTATCAGAATTTATTTTTGTACTGCAATGGCTATTGTACTGCTATTAGATCAATTAGGCAATGCCCTCATTATGGCTTATTAATACTGAATTTCTGAACTGCTTCTGTAATAGAAGTCTGCAAAATTCTGTCCTCCTGTCACAAAACATTCAAATGTTCCTCTTTTCTGGGCTCCACCACGACAACTATTGAAAGGATGTCTGAAGTTTTCTAGAAATGAATCCTCAATTGAAACACCATGAACCACCATCCCTGGTGCATTTCAAGACAATAATGAATTATCCTTCAGAATAATAGAACATTTCATGATGGAACACAAGAGTACTGAGCGCAAGTGCTATTAATTCCACATCTATCTTTCCTGTATGGCCTATGCATGTAGTATATTACAATTCAAGGTGAAATGTGGACTCACTGCAAGAGAATGGAAAAACATACTCAAATGCCTTAGACCAGGGCTGTCAAACTCAATTTCATTGAGGGCTGCATCAGGGTTGTGTTTGACTTAGGGGGGCAGGATGTGTGTGGCCAGTTCAACATCATTCATGTCAGGGGCACCTGTGGTGGCCAAGTGCTATGGCAGGACTTTCCTCAGACTCTCCCTCCATCTAATTATAATCTCCTTCCTTCCCTCCCTCCCTCTCTCTTCATGCTCGTTTCTTCTTTCCCCTCTTTCCTTATTTTTCCTTTCTTCTCTCTTCCCATCTTTCCTTCATTTTTGTCTTTCCTCTGTCTCTTTCTCCTTTCCTGTCCCTTCTTGGAACCTAAAATGTTTTGTTTTGCTTTACTTTGCTCTGCTTAGCCTTCTGCCAGTAAAAACAGAGCCCAGGTTTTCGCTGGCAGAGGGCTGCAGGAGACTGTTGTGACTGAAAATGGAGCCCGGGGGACAGAGGCACAATAGGCACCATGCTATTTCCAGGGTGGTCCTCTGGGCCAGATGTAAGCATCCCACAGGTCAGATCCGGCCTGAAGGCCTTGAGTTTGACACTCCTGCCTTACACCACATCAAATCATGGGATTAGATTATCTTGTTCAATATTGCCTCGTGTGCATGGAAACTGCTTTTCAATGTATTAGAACCACAGCTTTTGTAGTTGCAGACACTCCTTGATTTACAACCACTTATTTAGGGACTGTTTGAAGTTACAATGGTGCTGAAAACAGTGACTTGCAGCCAATCCTCACGCTTATGACAGTCGTAGCATCCGCATGGCCACCTGATCAAAATATGGTGCTTGGCATCTGGCGTGTATTTACAATAGTTGTTGAAGTGTCCAGGGCTATGTGATCACTATTTGGGACCTTCCCAACTGGCTTCTGGCAAGCAAAGTCAATGGTTTTTTTTGCTAATTTTGCTTATCGACTGCAGGATTCATTTAACGACTGCCACAATTTGCTTAACAACCATGGTACAAGTCATAAAATCAGGCATGACTCACTTTAACAGCCGCTTTGCTTAGCCACAGAAATTCGGGTCCCAATTGTGGTTGTAAGATGAGGACTACTTGTATTACTCAAAAATACTTGCAACTGAACTCACCATCTTTTGCACACATAGCCAGCTGTGTACCAAAATTTCTCCATACAAGTAAAGAAAGCAGCACATTCTCATTTTTTTTTGCTGGGGATTCCTTTGGGAATCCAGTACTGATTTTCTTCAAAAGAACCAATAAAAGCTGGCTCACCAAATTTGAACAATAGTTCAAACAATAGTTTGAACAATACACCCTTTTGTCTTCATGGAATAAAATGAACAATTTTTTACCATGCATTTTTCCCATCTTAAAATCTAAGTATTCTGCTAAGTACTAATAAAGGAGAATATCTGTAGCTTACGGTTAACATGAGGGGTCTTTGGTGCTCCGGATAACTATTTGTCTGAAATGGGTAGGGTTTCCTGCCTAGGCGAGGGATTGGACTAGAACAGGGGTCACCAACCTTTTGGACCTCAGGGACCACCAAACTCATACTTTTAAATCCTGCAGACCAGAGACCCTGGGAAAATCCCCAAAAAAGTCTGCAGGAAAATTCACCATCCTGTTTTCCTACCGATTGATCATTCTTTATTTGGGATTGCAGGATACCGTCTCCAGCTCTGTTCTCAGGGGGAGAGAGAGAGAGAGGCTTTTGGCTTCATGGAAGGAAAGCAGAAGAAGCAGCAGAAGTCTTTATTTCTCTCCCTCAAACTCCACCAGAAATGAGCCTTTATGAGACTTGTCGCATCAGCGCAGCCTCTTGGAGCAGGATGCCATGCAGGGTCCCAAAGACTCATTCTTGGCGGAGTCTGAGAGAGAGAAAGACTTTTGCTGCTTTCCTTGCATGCAGCCAAAAGCAGAAGAAGAAAGAAGCAGAAAGAAGCAGCCCAGTGGTCAGGCGGGGCGAATGGGGCAAGTTCTCCTCCCTCCGCCCTTTCCCACCTCCCCTCACTGCTTTGTGTTGTTCGCAATGTAAATGATGCAAGCCTTGTGTTCCCGAGCAGCCTGCAATAATTGCTTTGGGGGGTGCTTTGGGGTGACATTTCTCTGCGAATCACCAAAACTGCGACCACTGTACTAGAAGACCTCCAAGGTCCCTTCCAACTCTTGTTATTCTATTCTATTCTATTCTTGTAGATGTTTCATTACCCAGTGACTGTCACTGATGGTGTTACCTAGTTTGGGTAGTGAAACATCTGCAAGAAAATAAGCAAATTCAGACAGCACCAAGGACCCTTGTGTCTGCTAAGTATTACAACATATTCTTTGCACATGGTTGAGAAATGCATATTTACTTTAAAAGACATGCTCTAGTACAATTAAGAGCATTGCATTAAATGTTTTTATACAAGGCATCTTTATTTTTCACTGTTATCACTCATCAAGCTCTACTTTCAATAAAGTAAAATATTAGTGCAATGAATAAATCTATTGATCTAAATAAAGATCTAAGGTGGTGTTTCATGTATTCCCCTGAAGCTTTTTGACACTGCTTTCATGTGGATTTGTGTGTGTGTGTGTGTTTGTGTGTTTTCCTCCTTTCCTTTTCATTTTATCTTATGTCTCATTTCTTTTCACATTGTTTATCTTTATAAGCCATTATGAGAACTTTTGGGGATTATGTGTGTGTGTGTGTGTGTGTGTGTGTGTATCTGTCTGTCTGTCTGTCTGTCTGTCTATCTGGTATTCAGCTTTGTTCGGGTGTTTTCCCATGTCATTATAGTTTTGTTTTTAAAGTTGTAGCAACGTTTCGGCAGAATCTCATCTGCCATCATCAGGCTTCTGTATAGTGTTCATCTGTGAGTCAGACTTTCACAGCCATTTCTGTTTTAAATTTGGTGCTAGCCTATGCTGTGCCAGAATGGTTTTTTCTTCATCCTGAGTGGTTGGGAGTCTTGGTCTGTGTTTATTGGTCTTGGAGTTCACTGTGTTCTGCTTGATTGGTGTTTCTAATATCTTCTGTCTGTTTTGTAGCTTCTTTTGTCTTGATTGGCTGGCAACATTGTGTTTCCTGTATTGGAGGCTTTTAGTGCGGCTTGGGTCTGAGTAAATGGACGGCCATCATTTATTAGGAAGCTAGTTTTCATCTGGGTGCCTGGTTGGGTGTGTTTGAGCTGGAGGTATCAGGAGGAGTCTGTTTGTGCCCAGGTGTTTGCCTGGCTTGTGGTGTGGAGACCTTTTTGTTTCAGAGTGCAGGCTTCCAGATAATTGACAGTCTGGTGGAGTCATCTCTTCTATTCATACTTTCAGGTCTTTTTTCAATCTCTATGACTTGTCTGATGATTCTGTGGCTGGGGTTTTCTATAGTGGCTAGGGTTTTGGTGCCATTGAAGTCGATGCTATGACCTGTCGCTTTCATGTGTTGGACTAGCAAGGAAGTGTGTTCCAGGTTTTTTAATGCATTTTTGTGTTTATCTAGACAGGTACTTATTCTTCTATTGGTCTGTCCAATGTATGTGGCAGGGCATGATGCACAGTGGACTTCATATATGCCTTGATTTTCCAGGTCAATTTTATCTTTGGGGTTTCTTAGAATGGCTGCTATTTTTCTGTCTCTTTTGAAGGCAATCTTGATGTGATGCCTGTGTAGTATCTTACTGATTTTGTCTGTAGTACCTCTTATGTAGGGCAGGACAGCTGTTCCATAGGTCTGTTCATCTTCTAGGTCTCCATTATGTCTCAGTGTGTTTTTGTGGATAAAACCACTGATTTTGCTTTGACACCGTTGGCTGTCAGTACTTTAGTCAGGGTGCATAGTTCAGTCTTTATGTGTGTCTTGTCTGCCAGGCGTTTGGTTCTGGCAATTAATATTTTGGCCACGGAGTTTATCTGTGCTGACTGGTGGTGGGATTGGGCATTGAGGTAGTGGTTGGTGTGTGTTTTCTTCTGGTATATGGTGTGTCCTAGTATGACATTTGTTTTTTTGTAGATTAGTACATCTAAGAATGGCAGTTGTTTGTTTGTTTCTGTTTCCATAGTGAATTTGATTTTGGGGTGTGTGCTGTTTAGGTGTGTTAGGAAATTGTTTAGGTTTTCTTTTCCATGGGGCCAAATAACAAATGTGTCATCGATATATCTTCACCATAGTTTGGGTTTGTGGGTGGCATTGGCTAAGGCTCTGGATTCGAATTGTTCCATGAACAGGTTGCAATGACGGGTGACAGTGGTGATCCCAAAGAGATTCCTTCAATTTGCTTGTATCTTTGTCCTTTGTATATGAAATATGTGTTGGTTAAGCAGTGTTCTATAAGTTCCATGAGGTGTTTGGGTGTTTGGTATTTATTTTTGATGATTTTGAGAGTTTCTTTTATCAAGACTTGAGTGAATAGTGAAACCACATCAAAACTTACAAGCAAATCTTAGGAGAAGGCGGAGCTTCATTTCGGCAATACAGCTGCGATCTTGGGGCTCTGAGATCGCAGCCGATATTTTCACCCCTGGTCGGTCCCAACGGACCTAAACCGTCCTGTAAAGACGGGGATTGAGAAGGATACTGTCCCAGGATCCCAGAGATATCGCAAAATCTGTGGTTTGATCCGGGAGAAGCCCTTTTGCTGGCGGCGGAGAGGCAGCCCCCATAGCTGCTGAAGTCGGGACAGCTCCGGAAAGAAAGTGGCTGGAAAGAAGTGTGTCAGCTGGGTGAGAAATTCCTTTTGTGTTGTAAATTTGCTGAGGCTTGAAAGGGCATCCTGAACAAAGAAATCTGTGAGCCTTTTTTTTTTTTACCAAACTGTTTGAGCGGCGTTTTTTAAAGTGATGTCAAATTGAGGCTTGGATTTTTCTTTTTCTTATTTTTTTTCTGGGGACTTAAGTGTGACTTTGTAGGTAACCGGATTGAATTTTCTCTTATATATATTTTTATGCTCCTTTTGATTTTTTAACTTTTTTTAGGATAGAGGCTCCATTTAGCTATTTTCTTTTTCTTTTTCTTTTTTGTATACATTACTCATTTTTTCTGGCTGGGGGGGGAAGAGCATTAAGAAACATTGCAACACTGCCAACTAGAGGCTTGAAAATACTTTAAGTCTCCTTCTCAAGGAAACTTACAAGCAAATCTTTTTGTTCCACGTGTAGATCTTTGATCATTTCCAAGAGGTGGTATGAGTTTTGTACATGTGAAGCTGCTGCTTCAGCATGGGACTATAGCTGCTTTGCTGGGTATTTGGCTAGGTTTTGTAGTGGTGCTCCTCTGGAGTTGACTATGGGTCTGAGAGGTATGCCTTCTTTGTGTATTTTTGGGAGGCCGTATAAATACTGGGGGGGGGGCTGGTGTGCTGGGCTGGTTGGCTGCGCTGCTGCCTCTTGATTGGTTGATGGAGTTGATGTTGTTATAATGGGCTGTGTGATGGCCTTGTGAGTTTTGTTGTAGAGATATCCTGGATCTTGTGCTGTAATCTCCTGGGTCGTTTGTTTTATAGTGATATTTTTTCCATTAGCCTCTCGTGTTTTAATGGCTTGGGTAATGGGTTGTGTGATGGGCTTGTGAGTTCTTTTGTTGTGGTATCCTGGGTCCTGCATTGTAATCTCCTAGGTCATTTGTGTTTCGATGTCTTTTCCATTAGCCTCCTGTGTAGTAACAGCTTGGGTAATGGGTTGTGTGATGACCTTGTGAGATTTATTGCTGTGGTATCCTTGGTCTTGTGCTGTGATATCCTGGGTCATTTGCTGTGTTGCAACTTCTTGAATTCTTGTGGGGTAATTTCCTGAGTTTTCTGATGTAATATTCTGAGAGGGTGGCTGTGATATAGCATTCTGGGTTTTAGTCTGGCTTCAAGTTTGGGGTCTGGGTCTGTGTTCTTGGCTTGTGTCAGCTTGTTTGGTTTTGGGGTCGGGGGGGTGCGACAGCTGGCAAAGCGGCTGTGGTCTGTTTTCTGGATGGTGGTTGTCCTTTGTTTATAGGATGGGCTTGGGCCTGGGACTAATGAGGGGGATTGGCGGCGATGTCCCATATTGTTTTGGGTCTGGTGTTGATTTCCATGGCTGGGACGTGTTTGTTGGTGAGTCTAGCTTCCAGATGTCTGGTAGGCGGGAAGTATCATTCCGTCTATTCATGTTATGGGGGTGTTTCTCTATCTCGATGGCTTCCCTGATTATTCTCTTGCTGGAGTGTTCAATGTTGGATATTAATTTGGTTCCTTCTTAATTAATTTCATGTCATATGGCTTTAAGGTGCTGGAAGAGGGAGGAAGTATTTTGTTCTCTTCTGACTGCGTTTTTGAGTTCTGCGATGTGTGCATTTGTTCTCCTGTTGGTTTGTCCAATGTATGTGGCTGGGCAATTGTTGCATGGTATTTCATAAACTCCTTGGTTTTCTAGCTGGATCTTGTCTTTGGGGTTTCTTAGGAGGTTGGGTATTTTTTAGTCAGTGCTGAAGGCTGTCCTGATATTGTGTTTGTGGAGAATTTTGCTGATTTTTTCTGTGGTGCCTTTGATGTAGGGGAAGAGTGCAATACCGAAGTCTTGTTCTGTGTCTTGATTTTTTGGGGGTATCTCTTTTTGGATTAGGTTGGTGATAGTGTTTCTTTGGAATTTGTTGGAAATTAATATGTTAGTGAGGGTGCTTAGTTCTGTTCTCAGGTGGTCTTTGTCAGCTAGGTGTTTGGTCCTGGAGATGAGGGTCTTGGCTATGGAGTTGATCTTTTCAGGGTGGTGATGAGATTGTGCATTTAGGTAGCAGTTGGTTTGTGTTCTTTTCAAGTAGATGGTGTGTCCTAGGGAGCCATTGGGTTTTTTGTAAATTAGGACATCCAGGAAGGGAAGTTGGTTGTTGGTTTCTGTTTCCATGGTGAATTGTATTTTGGGGTGTAGGTTGTTAAGATGTGTGAGGAAGTTGTCCAGTTTTTCTTTCCCATGTGGCCAAATTATGAAAGTGTCATTTACATATCTGAGCCAGAGTATCGGTTTGTGTTTGGATTTGTCCAGAGAGTTGGTTTCAAAGTGTTCCATGTATAGGTTAGCGATGACGGGTGAGAGGGGTAATCCCATGGGTGCTCCTTCTATCTGTTTGTATCTTTGTCCATTGTGGATGAAGTATGTGTTGGTTAGGCAGTGGTTGGTCAGATCTAGGATGTGTTTGGGGGGAGTTGTATTTATTTTGGATGGTTGTCAAGGCTTCTTTGATGGGTACTTGGGTGAAGAGGAATATGACATTGAAGCTCACGAGTAGGCCACTGGGTTGTAGGTTTTGTTTCTTTATTGTTTCTATGAAGTGGAAGGAGTTTTGCATGTGTGAGGTGATGGATTCTGTATAGGGCTGGAGTTGTTTGCGAGGGGGCCACCGGGACAGGCTGCTTGAGGCGGTGATAGTACCCACCCATCTGCAGACAGGGAGGCAAGCCGACAGCAGCGATGCTTCCCTGGCCGATGGGTCAGGCAGAGGGAGCTTTTTCCACCCCTAGCCCAGCCCGTTCCCATCCCCTTGCATCTCCAAATGTGCCAGCAGCTCCAAATGCTGCAGTGGCATGGGCATTGGGCAGAGGCACTCACTCGGCGGGGCTCAGCTCAGAGAAGGACGCAGCACAGGCTTGCCTCCCTATCCACAGATGGGTGGGCGCTATCACTGCCTCAGGTGGCCTCTCCCCTTCGGTTTTGGCTGGAGGGACTTGGGAAGGAAGCCAAGCTCATGTTGGCCCAGCTCTTTTGCTTGGCAGGTGGGCGCGCATTCACGGCTCACTTTCCTGGCTCTGCCCAGCCCACATGGCTCTGGTGCAGCCCTGGCGGGATGAGTAGAGGGCCTGGCGGAGAGGTGCTCACTGCCTTGGTGAGAGCTCTGCCGCCGGTCAGGAGGGCCCGCCTCTCAGCTGTGCTGGGCACCCCAGGCAAAGCTCTTCATGCTCTGCCCGGCGCCAGGCAGGGATAGCAGCTGGGTGCTTCTCCTGGGGTGAGCCAATCCTGCACTGCGGCCCTGGGAGATTCACCTCCCCACGTGGGGTTGGGCTGCCCTCTCGGGAAGAGGAGGCTTTGTCGTACTGGTAGTAGGGAGTCGTTTTTAAAAGAATTGGCTTTGCCTTTGAAGGCAAAGGGAAGGCGGCGACAGGAACACCTGAAGCCAAATGTCTCCACTGGGCTCCGGTTGCAGGGAGGAGCCCTGGCTGGCTGTGCGTGGCTGTGCCAAATGCTGTGACTTTGCTCTAAATGCCGCAGCAGCACAGGGAGAAGAGAAAGCAACTGTGGCAGAAGGTCTCCCAATACAAAGTGCCCCACGAACGCCGAGGTCAACATCCAAGCCTTCTCCGCCTGCCCACCCAAGGATGCAAGGGGGAGAAATTAAGTCACCCCCGAAAAAACAGCCTAGCCATTTTTGGGGGACTCAAGAAAAAAAGGCCTGGCCTTATTTTGTGAGAAACACGGTAATATTTCTCAAACAATTTCATTCTTTTAGGAGGGGCGGTCTTCCCTCACTAGAAAGGAAATCCAAGGATTGTTTTTAAAATACTACAGAATTAGATTGAAAGTTAGCACCAACAGACCTTTTAAAGGGTAATTCAGCTTTCTGTCTTTCTGGAAGTGGTTTAACGCAGTTGAATATTATTTGCTTTATAGTAAGTATAAGCAGCCTCTTTCAGTTATTTTGATCACGGTATGTGGGACTAGAATTTAAGCTTGACCTAGGAACTAAGGCAGTAGTTTTAATCTAGGAGCTAGTGGGAGACAGAGATAGGGGAGCAGCTTTGCTGGGGCAGTGATTACTACAAACTGAAATTCCTAATTGTCTGAAAATAGGAAGGCTGCCACCTCATTAGAGGGAACAGTGTGTTATTAGTCTCTTAGCCCTGTATCAGCTGTGGAAAATGCCGCATGCATTTCTCTGGGACCAGCTGAGAAATGCTGAAAAAGAGGCTGTCAGAACCTGATTTCGTGACAGGAAAAAGAAAGATTTGTGACGTTCCCAAGACAAGAACCTGATGGGGAAGGTATTGTCCTGTACATCAGCACCACAAAGTACAGATTTAGCCAATGCTCCAAGACATCAGTTTTACCACCATTTTTAATTTAATTAAAAATTAAATTAGAGGGTTTTTTAAAAATCTACAGTTCAACTTCAGGCTACTTGTTAATACTATTATGCTCAATTCTAAGCCCCCTCCAATCCTACCAAGATCACAAACATTGAACAATATCAAAGGTTTTAGTTTAATCATTCTTTTCCTTTGCTATTTTTTCAAAATCCCAATACTTATCTTCCAGTCAGCAGCAGGGAACTAATCCCCTTCTTCTATTCCCTAGGGTTGTAATCACAGAATCAATGCCAGAGAGAATTAATATATTTTTTTCACAGTTCCTTTCAGCCCACTGGAAGAGTTCTGATTTTGTCCCTGAATAAGTTTGGTTCTCTTCGTCCTTTTTTTTTTTTTTTTTTTTGCAATTAACCAGCTGAGTTGTCTATATTTAGGTTTGGATAATTAATTGTTGGAGTTTGACAATTGTAATAATATATGGGAAAGACCTTGAGAGGCAAAAGTAAAGAGACACTGCCTGGGGAATGGTCAGATAACACCCTGCAGTTGGATAGTGGAGAAGAGACCCTTCCAAGTTTCTCAGGTGGCAAAGGAGACAGCAGGAGAATTATACTTTCAGACTTTCAGAATTCTGTTGTTGTAGCTTTACAATAGAAGTAGAATGAGCTCATCTGGTTGCATTTCCTGAGTGGTCTACCTAGTTAGGTTGTGAGTCTGAAAGTGCAATTCTCCCACTGTCTTGTCTATGGAGATTCTCATCTAAGTCTTGGTTGTCCCAAAAATGCTTTTTTCAAGAGGCAACTGGACTTTCTAGTTTTTCTTTGAAGACATTTCACTTTTCATCCAAGAAGCTTCTTCAGCTCTCTTGGATGAAGAACCTTCTTGGATGAGAAGTGAAACATCTTCAAAGAAAACCCAGAAATTCCAGTTGCCTTTTGAAAAAAGCAACTTTGGGACTCCCATTGTCTTCTTTACAACCTAAGAACTTGGGGAGAATCCCTTCTGAGTCTCTTGTCCTGCTCAGAATTCAGCTGTGGACTATGCCCTTTCTTATCTGACCATTCACCCAATCTTGCCACATAGTATCAAGGTGAAGGTTTCCCTCACACATATGTGCAAGTCATTTCTGGCTCTAGGGTGTGATGTTCATCTCCATTACAAAGCCAAAGAGCCAGCGCTGTCCAAAGACATCTTCATGGTCATGTGGCCAGTACGACTAATTGCCGAAGGTGCATGGAATGCTATTACCTTCCCACCAAAGTGGTCCCTATTTTTCTACATGCATTTTTACGTGCTTTTGAACTGCTAGGTTGGCAGAAGCTGGGACAAGTGATGGGAGCTCACTCCATTATACGGTGCTAGGGATTCAAACTGCCAACCTTTCTAATTGACAAGCTCAGTGTCTTAGCCACTGAGCCACCGTGCCCCTTCACATAGTATTACAACAGTACAAACAGAGAAGGTTGCATCTTCCACTTCTAACAATACAATTACCTATTGCCCTCCCCCCCCCACCTTGGATTCAAAACTGCTGTATTAACATTATGCAGTAGTGGTGGCATGAGTAAATAAGAAATGAAGCTTTAGCATTCTTACTGTTAATTGGCATGTCATACACCTTCCTTAAATTTCACTTGAATGATGACTTGCAAATCAAATGAATGTGAAATGAATCGGTTTGTTGCATTGGTGTGCATACTGTCCCTTTTAGACAAGCCACTAATCTCAAAGATGCATTGTGTCTGTTAGTGCCTACAACCCACATTATCTAATTAGTCATGATGTATCATCCATCATGGTACAATTGTCTTAACAGGACTAGAAAAAATGGACCGGAAAGAGAAAGAGAAAAGGAGGGAGGGAGGGAGAGAGAGAGAGCTGGAGAGGGAGAGAAACCCAGATATTGATAGGATTAAAACTTAGTCATCTTCTGAAATTCACAGCTCATATGTAATGGGGTTGTCTAGCACCTCCCCAGGTTTGGATTTGTTTGTTTATTTTAAGGACAACCAAAGGTTTGGGAATGAGCAAATCAAGTAGCCATGGCAACCAAGAGTTCTCAAAATTCATTATGTCTTCATGCTAGAGAGAGTTTAATTTTCTTTGTGTTCCTACTGAAAGAATCCTACATTGCTTTAATTGGTCGTTAATAATTACAGCAACAGTGGCAGAGTTGTGCTGCTAATTAGTTAAAAAGTATCAATGAAGTAAATGATGGATTCCAAAGGTTTAGAAATGCTAGTTGAAGATTAAATGGCACAGATTGGATATCTCAAAACTGGCTGGTGTAAGCTTTTATCAGGTGTTTCAGACCTTGCTGAGTTATGAAGGACCGATCCTCATGGCTGATGGTTAGATTCTTTGTGGCATTGAGATTGGAACTCCGCATTTCCATAAAGCAATCAATCAGGCAGATCACTAACCAGGGACACAAAACCTCATCTCTGCTGACAACTTCACAGACCAACAACATGATTGATTTTGGACGGATACACATAGAAACAGGGTGCAAGTTTGTGGGTAGGGTGGAGAGGTGTTTAGGCAGCGTCCATCACAAGCAAATGAACTGCAGCCAAAATCTTTTATTATTCTGCCACCAATGCAACTGGCCCAAGGGCTGCCAGACTCTAGCCTTGACACTTTCTAGTTTTCTTCCCTAAAAGATGGATATCCCGGCATGTCTGCCGCTGGGACAGATTATGCAAAAGCAAAAGATCATTCCTGCAAGGATCTCAGGCCAAGTCTTTGCTGCCATGAAGGCAGTAGGCGCACTGACTGTGCAAATCCTGATTACCAATGGGGAGAAACTTAATTCCTTTTTTAAAAAAACTATTTATTTGATTTGATTTGTCAATTGCTTACAAGATAATAGGTATAAATATAAACATAGTTATGAGTACATGGATACATATAAGAAAAATAAAAGAAACAATAGGACAGGGACGGTAGGCACATTGGTGCGCTTATGCACGCCCCCTACAGACCTCTTAGGAAAGGGGTGAGATCAATAGTAGACAGTCTAAGGTTAAAGTTTTTGGAGTTTGAGGAAGAAACCACAGAGTCAGTTAGAGTATTCCAGACATTGATCATGCTGTTGATGAAGTCGTATTTCAGGCAAACAAGTTTGGTGCAGTTAACCATGAGTTTGTATCTATTGTGTGCTCTTGTGTTGTTATGGTTCGAAAATGAAGTAATTCCACCTTGTGGAATCTATCTTGGGGAGTAAACAATAAAGGCAGTCCCTGACTTGTGACCACGGTTGGGATCAGGATTTTAGTTGCAAAGCAAGGCGGTTATTAAGTGAGTTGTGCCCAATTTTAAAACTTTTGCTGGCTAAAAAGGTTGCAAATGGACATCACTGGGATGCTGCAACCACTGTAAACACATGCCGGTTGACCCAAATTTTTATCACATGACTGTGGGGATGCTGTGACGATCATAAGTGTGAGGATCATAAGTCACTTTTTTCAATGCAGTTGTAACTTTGAACATTTGCTAAATGAATGATTGTAATATATTATCCTACCTGTATACTTGTTGCCTTCAAACCACTACCTGTAGCTTTTTGTTAAAGTGAAAATGCTGGAGTATCAATTCATGTTCCTCAGGAAGAAAAGCCCTGGCAAATCCAACAAACCAGGATCCCAGTAGCAAGGAAAAGAGGAAAATCTAATCTAGAATACTAACCATGGAACTTTGGTGGCATAGTGGTTAGAATGCAGTATTGCAGGCTGACTCTGCTCACTGCCAGGAGTTCGATCCTGATCAGCTCAGGGTAGACTTGGCCTTCCATCCTTCCAAGGTCAATAAAATTAAGACCCAGATTGTTGGAGACAATGTATTGTAAACTGCTTGGAGAGGACTATAAAGTACTATGAAGCAATATATAAATCTAAGTGCTACTGCTATTGCCTTCAAACAATAGAGGGTGCCTCTGTGTGTGTGTGTGTGTGTGTGTGTTTTATAATATACATGAGCTTTTTTTTTTTTAGAAAGTACCCTATCTGTAAAGTTCTTTATTTTGAAATAGCGATAGAACTTAGACTTGTATACTGCTCCACAGTGTTTTACAGTCCTAAGTTGTTTACAGAGTCAGCATATTGCTCCCAACAATCTGGTTTCTCTTTTACTGACCTCAGAAGGATGGAAGGCTGTCAATCTTGAGCTGGTCAAAATCAAACTCCTAGAGTGAGCAGTGAGTTAGTCTGCAGTACCACATTCTAACCACTGCACCATCATGGCACAATGGTTGGAATGCAGTAGATTTGCTTATACTTTTTTTTTTTTTAGCCAAAAGCTGAGTAGAAGTTGTCTCCAACTTACAAACACCACTGAGACCAGAAGTGTTTTAAGTGAGGTTACTAAGTGAATCATGCCTGATTTTACAAGCTCTTGATGAAATCATTCAGTGAAACACATGCTGTTAAGCAAATGCAGTTTTCCCCATTGACTTCGTTTATCAGAAGCCAGCTGGAAAGTCACGAATGGTGGTCGCAGCTATCATATATATGCCAAGCAAATTAGTTGCTGAATTTTGATTGTGTCATGGCAGTGGTGGGGAATGCTGCAATGGTGGTAAGGGTGAGGTCTGGTTGTAAGTCACTTTTTTCAGCACTATTGCAACTTCAAATTGTCACTAAATGAATGGTCACACATTGAGAATTACTTGTACCAAAATTTAGAAAACAATTCTACTGCCTCAAATCCTTATGTTAGTCTGGGAATCAGGTCTACTTGTCTTACAGGGGGATTGAATAAAATTTGGCAAATAGAATAGAATAGAATAGAATAGAATAGAATAGAATAGAATAGAATAGAATAGAATAGAATAGAATAGAATAGAATTCTTTGTTGGCCAAGAGTGATTTGACACACAAGGAATTTGTCTTGGTGTAAATATCCTCAGTATACATAAAGAAAAGAATCAAGAATCATAACATACAGCACTTAATGATAGTCATAGGGTACAATCAGCAATCAAATCATACTAGAAAACAGTCAATATAAATCACAAGGTACAAGCAACAAAGTTCAGTCCTACAATCACAAGTGGGAGGGGATGGGTGAAAGGGAGTGATGAGAAGATTAACAGTAATAGTGCAGACCTTGTAATAGTTGAACAGTGTTGAGGAAATTATTTGTTTAGCAGAGTGATGGTTTTCGGGGAAAAACTGTTCTTGTGTCTATTTGTTCTGATGTGCAGTACTCTAAAGCGTCGTTTTGAGGGAAGGAGTTGAAACAGTTTATGTCTGGGATGTGAGGGGTCTGTAAATATTTTCACAGCCCTCTTTTTAACTCGTGCAATATACAAACCCTCGATTGAAGGCAGGTGGGTAGTAATTGTTTTTTCTGCAGTCCTAATTATCCTCTGAAGTCTGTGTCTGTCCTGTTGGGTTGCAGAACCAAACCAGACAGTTATAGAGATGCAGATGATAGACTCAATAATTCCTCTGTAGAACTGTATCAGCAGCTCCTTGGGCAGTCTGAGCTTTCTGAGTTGGTGCAGAAAGAACATTCTTTGTTCTGCTTTTTTGCATTACAATATTTCTGTTTTGCTCTTTAGGTGGATCTGAATGATGTAAACATACTTAGAAAATGGATAATAAATAAGCCCCCATTTCAAAACAACTCCTGAACTCATGCCAAACTCCTGGCCAAGAGCCCATCCTGTGAGCTACTTGCTTTCATATCACTTTCTTTCAAATTGATGTTTCAAACAGGCTTTGAATCTATCTTTCATTATAGCTTAACTTATACAAAATCTATACACTTTTCAACATTTATTGTTTCATTATTTCTGTTAGGGATAACATTGTTTTACCCTAACTGGTTTAGGTAAATAATAATATGTTAATCATAGTTTGTATGTTAAAGTGTCTGCAACTTTAACTGTGGGATAGTAATTAAGGGAGTGGTTGTGAAAGCACTTTAAAAGAGGCAAGACTGTAGCTTGCTCTCTCTCTGGCTTTGATGATCCCTGATTACTGCAAGGACTCAAGACTGCATTGCTCGAACGGGAGAGAAAACAAAGGACTGACTTGTAAGTGAACTAACATAGGATATTCTACACGGACTTTGCTAACTGAATATCCCTGAATGGACTGACTAAATGATACATGACTATTGGACTGTTATTTTGACTATGCTATGAACTCATAATGGAATAAACTATATTTTTGATAGCACAAGCGTATCTGTTATTTTTACTGTATGTTAATAAACATACAAGCTTAGCTCACTCATTTATCTGTGTGCCTATCTGACTAACGCTGCACATTCTGTTTAGCTTGTCTCCCTAACCCTGGTTGGGGAAACCAGGCTTAACAATTTCCTCTATTCTCTCTACTGATTTATTATCTGTGATGTAAATTTAGATTGCAAATTTCCTGAAACATAAACTTGTAACTTTCTTATATTGCTTTAACATACCATGCAAGTCCAGATTTGTTGGACATCTTGAGGCATACAAATTAGATAGATAGATAGATAGATAGATAGATAGATAGATAGATAGATAGATAGGCAGGCAGGCAGGCAGGCAGGCAGGCAGGCAGGCAGGCAGGCGACATAAGAGAGGGAGAAAGGTAGACAGGCAGGCAGGCAGGCAGGCAGGCAGACAAGAAACGAGAGAGAGAGAGAGAGAGAGAGAGAGGGGATTGATAGATGCGAGAGAAATGATAGATATACATAGGGTGATAGATAGATAGATGATAGACAGATAAACAGACAGACATGCTGCTGCTGCAACATGACCTTATATCTTGTCATGTTTGAAGATCAATTCTTCCATTTCCTAAATCATTTTCCCATTTCCTAAATCACAAACTGAACAATTTCTTATCTATCTATTGCTAAAATTCATTTGGTAATATTTCATAACCTTAATCCTTCAGCTAAGAACTGCAGGAGAGCTATAATTTATATTTTTAAGCAATGTGCATAAAGTTCATAAAGATAACTTGGTGGGCCATAGTGAGAAAGAGTTAGCGTACAGGTTGGGAATCTTAAGTTATTCTTACTATACAATACTCTGAGGTTTATCAACCTCCAGATTTTGGATGTATGATGGAATTTTTTTGCAAGACAATCAGAGAAATTGCTTTTAACCTTTCTTCTGCCCATTTTAGGGATCAATCCATTTGGGACATATCACAACAAAAACATGTTCAGTGAAGATAACTAAATTTAATTACACTCAGACATGTGGTTTGGGGTATTTTTATTTCTGAGAATTTTGCAACCCATGTAAAATCTTACTCCCGATGCCAAGGAGTTAATCAAAAAGCTATTACTGTGTATTAATAATTTAAATTTTTTGCACAGGAAACATGTAAACACTTTTGTACTATTTATAACATCATCCAATTTTTAATTATTTTTCTTCCAGTTTTTGTTCCAGAGTTGATGAGATAGAAAAATAAGTAAGTAATCTGGTAGAGGGAACGGAGCTTTTCAATTGGCTTCAGAGGAAAGGACAGAATTTAAAAAAAAAAAAAAAAAGATTAGAATTTCAAATAGCAATAACACTTAGACTTATAAACCACTTTACAGTGCTTTACAGCCCTCTTTAAGCGGTTTACAGACTCAGCCTATTGCCCGCAACAATTTGAGTCCTCATTTTACTGACCTCGGAAGGATGGAAGGTTAAGTCAACCTTGAGCCTGGTGAGATTTGAACTGCCAAATTGCAGGCAGCCGGAGGTCAGCAGAAGTAGCCTGCAATACTGCACTCTAACCACTGCCCCACCGTGGCTCATTTCATAGAACCAGAAAGGGAAATATTATGTTCTATAACTTCATATCTAAAATAACCAGAACAAATTATTATAACACTAAGCAGAATCTTCAATATTTTATGTTTAAATAGGCATATTCTGAATGTTAGAACATGCTCTGGGCCCAGCTATCATCAGATAGCTTCCACCATGACCCTTGCCCATTTTCTAACATTTATTTTTATTTATTTGTGTCCTGCCTTTATTATTTTTACAAATAACTCAAGGCAGTGAACATATCCAACCACCATCCTCCTCCTATTTTACCTACAAACTTATGAGCTGAGTTGGGCTGAGAAAGAGTGAGTGGCCCAAAGTTACTCAATTGGCTTCCATGCCTAAGGTGGGACTAGAACTCACAATCTCCTGGTGATTGGCCCCAAAACACCCAGCCAGCTTTCATGGTTAAGGTAGAACTAAAAGTTGTGGTCTCCTGCTTTCTAGCCTAGTGCCTTAACCATTCATAGAATGCCACCCTGTTAGGCATGGCCAGGCCCATAACTAGCAATTTTCTAAGCAAATTCCCATTACTCAAACCTATCCCTTGAGATTGTTAGTTTGGTCAGCCATAGTACCAAAGCACTAGTTTGCAACTACTCATTTTTTTGATTTTCCAAGAATCTCTAAGGATCATTGTACAATCTAGATGTATTATTAGAAACAGATAGTGCTGGAGGATGGGCACTACTGTACATATACTGTAAAAGTCTGGATGAGCACTAGATAGCAGAGAAGGATTTGATTCTATTTTCTGTCACTGATGACATCTACTGGTTCCCTGATTTTTTGCAGCTCACCCTACCTTGCTTTTATGGAATGTCAACTTTCCATTTAATTAAAACAGTCTAATTTTTTAATCAGAGGATGCCATAATGTAGCTAATCTTGCCTGTATTAAGAAGATAACTGGATTCAGGTCTCCTTGGTACTTGGAAGAGAGACCATCAGTGAATGCCAGGGCCTTCAACCAAGCACCCATTTGTGCAAAGGTCTTCAAACGTAAACTTGGAAAGTTTAAGACTTGTGGACTTCGACTCCCAGAATCCCTGAGCTAACATGACTGAGGAGGAATTGCGAGAGTTGAAGTCCACAAGTCTTAAAGCTGTCAAGTTTGAAGACCCCTGCATTTGTACAAGGTGAATTCAGCTCTTTCCTGCATAGTTTTTCTTACCATGTGGATTTCTCTTTCTCTCTAGCCTTTTATCATTCCCTATTAAACATCCTTCAAACACTCATAACTATAATGTATAGTGTTTCACTCGGAACACAATGGCTTGTAGCAAGCACTTGAACAGCTCATAACCAAATTTCAGTGGTGAGCTGATTGAATACAATTTGTTTAAAATCCCATGAACTTGTCATCAGAGAATCAGATCTGTTAAATCAATATATTTCAAAGAACTATTCACTCGCTTTTTTATTCCTCTTGAGTGTTACATTCCCATAGCCATTACAATTTCAGTTGTCTGGAGCAGAAAGAAGAAATGATTCAGAGCCCACCATTTTTCTCACTAAGGCAGCAGCCTATTAAGAATTGCTTATTAACACCTTCCTTTCTTGAGTTTTCAGAATTATTGTATCTCTGCAAGGACTGCACTGCTAGCATTTTGTCTCAGGGCTAATTTAGATACATTACTGATTTTAAGAACATCAGCCACCAACTAGCTCCTGTAGGAGAACTAATACCCCGTTAGGGAGAAGTGTGATTTTCCAACAATAGAGTACATGCATATCATTGAATTTAATTTAATTTTTCAATTTCAAAAAATCCCCTATGACCAATTAAATGGATTAGGTAATAGATCAGAAGTTACCACCTGCACCTAAATGCAACACATGGGGCTCCCAGCTTGGGGTATGATTCTCTGAAACCTCCATGCTCATTATATTGTAATTTTGGAAGAAAGAGAAACAATTAAAAGCACATAATTGGAGATGATCACAAGAACTGCTTTTCTGCATTCAAAAGGACCTTATTGCATTAAAAGGAAATATAGTTCATGTCAAAGGAAATGAGAATTCAGCTGTCCTCCAGACCCAACTCACTGCTTATTGGGAATTAATGCACCTTTGAATGACACACAAAAATCAAGGGCAGACCTCTGCCTATAAAAAGTCAATGCCTCCTAACATCAAAGTTCTCAAATAGTGCTACCTAGACTATTACTGTCCTGGCTCCAGAGAAGATGACCCTGAGCCAGATGAAGTCATAGAGTGACCGAGCTTAGGTCAGCTGCTGATGAACATGTCAGCTATCCAACATTTTCCAAATTTCTGCTATATCCTGCAACATCAGTAACAGGGAGATGTTTTATGAACATGAACATGTCAGTTATCCAACATTTTCCAAATTCCTGCTATATCCTGCCAACATCAGCAATAGGGAGATGTTTTAGAAGAAGGTCCTGCTTGTAATGATTCCATGCTTGTGGTTTTAGAAGCATGGCTTCTGTGATCTTCCTTTCATGCACAAGTATTGCAATTATCCTGATTTGGTGAACATAAGTTTGATACTAGGGTATCAAGTGGATTTCAATAAGAATAAGTACTGTAAAAAAAACCAAATCTGGAGAAGTTTGTTAAATATTCTCTTTTGAAGTCAAAAGAAACTACTATAATAAAGCAAGTCTTCCTACATCTATTTTGGAACTTGGGACCTCATTCAATAATTTATTTACATAATATAAAAATGATACATATTGTAGATGAAGCAACCTACATTATCCCAAGCAATCCAAATGGAACTAACCATAGTCCAAATATTCAGAACTGCTTTTCTGCATTCAAAAGGACCTTGTTTCTTGGTGTTCTCCACTTTGTTTCTCTTCCAGGTTAGTGCATGTGGAAGAAAAGTTTCCTAACTGTTTAGATATGGCAATTTGTCCTACCAGCTTTGATTGGGGTATGGCTTCTTGCTTGTTTTGGGGTGATGTATTGTTTCTTCTTTTATTATTTTTATCTGATGCTGATTCCTATTTGCCTGAGTGATGGGTTTTGTGTATTTGTCTGTGTTCTTTCTGATTAATCTGGGATGGATGGATGGATGGAGAGGAAGGAATGAAGGGAGGGAGGGAGGCTCTCCAAGGTTCCCATGAAAGAAAAATAGATTCAGAAGTTTTATCAGAACCATCTAATCACATTTACAAGAGGAAACTACACAATGTTGCAAGTTAAGGTCAGAATTCAGACACTGGCTAAATTTGAACAGTTCTTTCAAACTCAGAACATTTTGAATTTGAAATTTCTGCAGATCTGTACTGTTGACACAAGGGAAATGATGATATATTTTGCTCATGTCATTGAAACTTTTTTAAAATTTGAATTCAAATTGTTTTACCTAAAACCCACCCACTGGAAGTTTTATAATTCATGCTTTCCAGAAGTGTTTGTACATTTCTTTTAATTGAAGCTGCTTTTTTTCCTCCACGCAACCATTCACTTAAGACTAGTAGATTTTAAAACGTTCAGTTATTAAGTGTCTATGTATCTCTGTCCATGCTGATGCACTGTATCAGCTCTCCAAAGTAACCAGGTCAAGACACAGGCATACAGATTTCCAGAATGCTGTTTATTGTATTAAAGTAAAAAAAAAAAAAAGAATCTTGAAAGCCTGACAATTTGTTCTCTATCCCATATTCTGTTGAACAAAGCCAAGACAGGATTTTTGAGTTAAATTCTCATGATGCCCTCTAATGACTATGCAATTTCCTTCTGTTCTCTTTAATGGCTCCTTCCTTCCTTCCTTCCTTCCTTCCTTCCTTCCTTCCTTCCTTCCTTCCTTCCTTCCTTCCTTCCTTCCTTCCCTCCCTCCTCCCTCCCTCCCTCCCTCCCTCCAACAGCTTTTTAAGACCTTCTCTCAGATCACCCCCTATTCCTTTATAATATGGAATAATAGTTCTATAGAGATACAGTGGCTCAGTAGCTTAATGATGCTGGAAAAGGTCCATACTCGGGCGGTTGGAGTCCTAGCATGACTTGGCAGAGTGAGCTCCCATCACTTGCCTCAGTTTCTGCCAACCTAGCACTTCAAAAGCATGCTGCATGCAAAAGTTGATAAATAGTTACTATTTTGTTGGGAAGATCGGTGCTTTGTGCAAAAGTGTAACTCCAGCCAATATCAGATCTTCCTCAAAGTGAAGCCTCAGTGCAAGGTGACCTCAGTAGAGGGAGAAGCCTGGATGACACTGCAGAATGCCCTTGAACCTTTGTGAGTGTGCAGCTAGCCAACCCTTTGTGGACTAGCACGATGAATAGCACATGGGTGTAATCTGAATGAACTAGCAATCAGCAGCAGCTAAAAACTACTTTGTACTAACACTGTGGTCTCTTGACTAATGTAATATCGCCATATGATAAATAAATAAATAATAGTTCTGAAAATAAACCTAAGCAAGGTGCAGATTCTGAAGTCAAATGTATTACTAAAAAAAAAAAAAAATCAGCCTCCGAGTGATCCATCCAATATTTGGGTTCTGACTAGGCAAGGAGGAGGGAATACAGAGAAAGTATATATGGGGAGTAATATGAGCAGTTCTCAATTTATAACCATTCATTTTAGTGACCATTTGAATTTACAATGGCACTGAAAAAGTCATTTATAACTTGTCCTCACACTTACATGTGTTGAAGCATTCCCACGGTCATGTGATTAAAATTCAGGAGCTATATATACAGTCGGGGTACTTACATGTATGGCATTCAGCTTTGTTCGGGTATTTTCCCACATCACAGGAGTGGTGCTTTTAAAGTTGTAGCAATGTTTCAGCAGAATTTCATCTGCCATCATCAGGCTTCTGTATAGTTTATATTATATACAGATGAACGTTATACAGAAGCCTGATGATGGCAGATGAGATTCTGCTGAAACGTTGCTACAACTTTAAAAGCACCACTACTATGACGTGGGAAAATACCCGAACAAAGCTGAATGCCATATATATATATATATATATATATATATATATATATATATATATATATATATATATATATGTTTTCTTATATATAATACACATCTGCATACGTACACATATATATACACATACATACATACATATAAAACCATCATTTTAGCCATTTTCTCTCCACTGTAGGATGAATTCCTCATATTTCCAATAGGGTCCTGAGCTTTCTTTTTCATGCATATGTACATTCACACCCACATATATACATACATACACACACAAACACACTCAGACAAAACAGTTGCAGCCTCCCAGAGTTATGTGATCACTATTTGTGACCTTGCCAAATGGCTTCCAACAAGCAAAGTCAATGGAGGAGGCCAGATTTGCTTAACCACTGCCTGGTTCACTTAACAACTGGCACAGTAGTGGGATTCAATTTTTTTAACTACCAGTTCTGTGAGTATGGCTTGGTGGGCGTGGCAGGGGAAGGATACTGTAAAATCTCCAGTCAGAGGTGGTATTTGCCAGTTCTCCAAACTACTAAACATTTCCACTACCAGTTCTCCACAACTGGTCAGAACCTGTTGAATACCACCTCTGAACTGGGGCAAAAAATGTCATAAAATTAGGCATGCCTCACTTAACAACTGTCTTGATTAGCAATGGAAGTTCTGGTCCCAACTGTAATCATACGTCAAAGACTACCTGCAAACAAAATAGTTGATTTGGTAGTATGGACAGTGCAAAAAGAATAAAGACTTGCTAGCATATTCTGCAGAATGGAATGGAACAATTTCAGCACTGATTCTTAAACCATGTTCCCAGCTGCAGTGGTCGTATAAGAATGGACAACCTTGATTTTAAATTAAAGCAGTAAGAGTAATGCATTGTAAGCACAGGTGATAAATTCTATTTATCTTTTTAAGTTTTAATTGAGCCATAAAAATTGCTTTAACAAAAAAAGTGAAAAAGTATGACAATAAAGGCATAGTATGATTCGCACTTTTTAATGTGTTCTGATTTTCCTCTTCTCTTTAATAATGTATGCATCTCCACAATTATGTTTATGTTTAGCTTGCTTTCTCTTGTTATTAATTAAAAAGCAATAAAATTTAAAGTTTAAACTTTAAATAAAGTAATCAGCTTTATCTCAAAAGTATCCCAAGTTTTAATGGTGACCAGAAAACAGCAATGTGGAGTATTAAATACAATTGCTTTTTATTTATAGATTTTAGCTTCTGTCTGCATGTGTGTTTGTGTGTATATACATATGAAGAACATGTGTATAAACATATAAAGAATGGTTGCTGGAATTGGTATGTTTAGTTTAATGCAAAAAATGACTGGGATGACATGATAGCAATGTTCCAATATCTCAGCGGTTGCCACAAAGAAGAATGGGTCAAGCTATTCTCCAAAGCAGCAGAGGGCAGGACAACAAGCAATGGATGGAAACTAATCAAGAAAAAAAGAAATATGGTGCATATTATTGAAAGGTTATTGAAAAGAAAGAACCAACCTAGAACTAAAGAGAAATTTCCTGACAGTTAAAACAAATAATCAGTGGAACAACTTGCCTCCAGAAGTTGTGGGTACTCTAACATTGGAGATTTTGAAGGAGAGATTGGACAATCATTTGTCTGAAATGGTATAGGGTCTCCTGCATGAGCAAGGAGTTAGACTAGAGGACCTCCAAGGTCCCTTCCTGCTAGGGGTGGGATCCAAATTTCTTAACAACCAGTTTTGTGGGCATGGCCAAATTTGTGGGTGTAGCTTGGTGGTCATGTGACTGGATGGGCATGGCTTACAGACTGGGCATGGCTTGGTGGTCATATGACTGGCTGTGCATGTCTTGTATATAAATATTATAAATATTTATGTAAATATTGAATTTTTTATTTAAAAAAGGAAATTTTACCCAAAATCAGGCAAAGTAGGCAGGCAGATTGAGTTGCTTGCAGAATCATAGGTTCACTCAGAGATCTATCTTTCTGCAATCTGCTACCTGATTCTGTCACATAAAATTTGCTAGCAAGCAAACTCACAAAATTAACTCACAACACATCATGTATGTAAATATTGATATATTTTTTTTATTAAAAAAGAGCAACTTTTACCCAAAATCAGGCAAAGCAGGCAGGCAGATTGAGTTGCTCACAAAATCACAGATTCACTCAGAGATCTTTCTGCAATCTGCTACCAGAGTCTGCATTGAAAAATAGAAGCTTCAGTCCTAAGGAAGGTTCAGCTCTGCTTTTAAGTTAGCTAGAAAGCAAGAAATTCAATGATTTCCTGCTTTCTAGCTAATCTAAATTTCCCAGCACAGCAGAACAGCTGATGGTAGGGGGAAAAAAAAAGGAAAAATAGAAACTTACTAAATGCAGGCAAGTTTGATGGTATGCATGCCAGGTAAGGATTGAGTGGGCGGGGAGGGGAGGGCCCAGCCAGTGGCACGATTTGCCAGTTCTCCGAACTGTGCAGAATCATAACAACCAGTTCTAGAACTGGTCCAACCAGGTAGAATCCCACGCCTGCTTCCTGCTATTCTGTTGTTCTATTAAATATACTGTATATATTTTTAAACACTACTTTTTTCATCTGCTGCACTCAACACTTGAAGGTTCTTTGATTTAAGTAGATTAATATAAAAATGGAATAAATTCCAGAGTGGGTACTGATATAGGTCAAATTAGAGATGCTACATTACTTTTTTTTTTTTTGGCAGTTCAAGAGTTTGCCATTTTAAATATTAAAAACAAATCAAATAAAAAATAATAATCCAGTTTGGGTTGCCATGACGTAAAAAGATTTTGAGACTCTAGAAAGAGTGCAGAGAAGAGCAACAAAGATGATTAGGGGACTGCAGGCTAAAACATATAAAGAACGGTTGCTGGAATTGAGAATAGTCTAGTCTGATGAAAAGAAGGACTGGGGGTGACATGATAGCAGTCTTCCAATATCTCAGGGGCTGCCATAAAGAAGAGGGAGTCAAGCTCTTCTCTAAAGTACCTGATCAGGGGACAAGAAGCACTGGGTGGAAACCAATCAAGGAGAGAAGCAACTTAGAACTAAGGAGAAATTTCCTGACAATTAGAACAATTAATCAGTGGAACAACTTGCCTGCAGAAGCTGTAAATGCTGCAATACTGGAAGTTTTTAAGAATAGATTGGATAACCATTTGTCTAAAATGGCATGGGGTTTCCTGCCTAAGCAGAGAGTTGGACTAGAAGGCCTCAATGTTCCCTTCCAACTCTGTTATTCTATTCTATAAGAAATAGAATAGAAATAATTATGGAACTAGTTAAATAGTCCCATCCTTGGTAAGCATATACAGGATTGCAACCCCATTTACTGACATCTGGCAGCACTACTTGGATAATTTGGGGAAGCAATACATTTCATACTTGATTTATCCCAAATATATGGAACTGGCAAGCATGTCTGCCCATTTCCAACCTTGCTGCAGAAAATAAATTACGCTATTTTGATTTCTCTTATCAAAAATAGCATAACCAGGATGCTTGAAGAATGCTGGATTATTTAAGCTAGGCATCAGTTATGCTATTGAACTGACGAATAGTAAAGAGTTAGAAGACAGAAAAGCAAAGAGAAGACCATACATAGAAATTCTGTCCATGTCCTCTATAAATAGAGTGAACATTGACAGCACAGCTATATTAGGTCGCAACATAACTGCATCTAAAAATGCATAATTCAGGTGAAGAAGATCAAACACCCCAATCCTTAAGTAAAATGCCTCATCTATTTGTTTTGAAAAGGAATTTTCAGGTGAATGAGTGCTAGAAGGAAGAGCATCAAATAATAGAACCAAGCCTCGAAGGAGCAATTCCCATCAAGGATTATTAACTGCCATTATAGAAAAGTTGACTATTGGAACTGTAGTTTATTTACATGCAGAAATCTTCAGTTGTGAAAGACTAATTCAGCGATGGTGAAATCTATATACCAAATACAAGCTAGGTGGATATGCCCTTGTTGATGACCCTCACTCTGTGAAGGACCTTGGAGTTCTCATATCGAATGACCTAAGTGCCAAAGCTAACTGCAACAGGATTGCCAAAAAGGCTTTAAGAGTTGTAAATTTAATTTTACGAAGCTTCTCCCCTGGTAATACTGATTTGTTGCAAACTAGGGCATTCAAAAACTTTGCTAGACCAACACTTGAATTCAGCACTGCTGTCTGGAATCCACAGACATAAATACAATTGAGCGAGTCTAGAAGTATTTTACCAGAAGAGTACTACATTCCTCTGTTCACAACAGAATACCCTATACCACCAGACTTGAGATTCTAGGCTTAGACAACTTTGAACTACGCCAGCTAAGATTGGACTAAAGCATAGTACATAAAATCATAAGTTACAACATCTTACCAGTTAATGAATATTTCAGCTTTAACCACAACAACACATGAGCACACAACAGATATAAACTTAATGTAAACCACTCCAAACTTGATTGCAGGAAGTACAATTTCAGCAACAGAGTGGTCAATGTCTGGAACTCACTACCTAATGCTGTTGTCACCTGCTCAAATCCCCACTCCTTTACCCTCAAACTAACCTCTATTGATCTCACCCCATTCCTAAGAGGTCTGTAAAAGGCGTGCGTTAAGTGCACAATCATGCCTACTATCCCTGTCCTATTGTCCCCAATTATTAGTTCCTATTTCTTATATTTAAACTTAAGTTTATTCTTATTTCTCTTGTATTGTAAGTTTTTGACAAAATAAATAAATAAAATAATAAAAATAAATTTGGGCTCTTTATGTCAAAAATTTGCAAAAGGCCTAACTTTACTCAGCTGGAGTGTCACCAGAAGGACTAGGGGAGACATGATAACAGTGTTCCAATGTTTGAGGGGCCACCACAAAGAAGAGGGGGTCAAATCTATTTTACAAAGCACCAGAAGGCAAGACAAAAAACAATGGATGGAAACCAATTAAGGACAGAAACAACCTAGACCTAAGGAGAAATTTCCTAACAGTGAGAACAATCAACCAGTAAAATGCCTTGCTTCATTAGTTGTGGGTACCCCATCACTGGAAGTTTTTCAGAAGAGATTGGACAGCCTCTTCTCTGGAATGGTATAGGGTCTTCTGCTTTAGCAGGGGGTTGGACTAGAAGACCTCCAAGGTCCCTTCCACTTCTGTCATTCTGTGTTTTATCATGACCACTCCAGAACAAAAGAGAAACAATTCTTTGCATATTCTTTTTTTTTTTTTAAAGCAGTTTAATCATGTGTAGTGCTTTGTATTTTATATAAAGAAATGCCAAATAATTACAAAAACAAAATACAAGTAAAACAAACTCATTTTTGGAGAGTCCAAAGGCTGCACAAGAACATACTCTATTCTCATGTGGCCTCCACAGCCTCCAAAAATTGTGTGAGAATAGGGCATGCTTTCAATAATAGTTTTTGTTGGGTATAGGTAAAAACTGGTATGTCACCCAATGCATAATGGGGTGTAACTTTTGACATGTGTTTCATAGGTTTGCCATCACTGTTCCAACCTAGTAACTGGAAAGCCCATTTTGCATCTTCCTGGAATACAGTGGGTGTAATGCAGTTTTTCTGATTTAAGGCAAAGTATCAATAGCTTACTTCTGCTAAAATTCCTTCAACTCAATTTGCAGCTGACCCCTTTCCTTATGTTGACATTGGTTTGGAAACACTGAAAAGCAATTAAACCAGTAAATGCTACAGAAGTCTTTCTGAATAGTGTGAATTGATTAGCATCTCCAGCAGAGAAACTTAATGGGAAATGGTTCTAGAAATAAGGTTATCTAAAGGTATCACTAAACCATGTTTTACCACATTTCCCCTTCCTAGCCCATCTCCAATGGGCTAGGAAGGAGTTGGAAACTTTTATATCATTTTCAGATTAGTCAATGCCCAATGCTGGAAAACTCAGTTAATTGTAGCCATGTTTTTAGAAGGAAGCTACATTTAAATCACAATCAATGTAATGCTAAACCTCAGTTAATTTAAGTCTCGTTCCTATTCTAAAACTCTATTGACTTAAGAACTCAATCAAATCAAAGAGCTGAATTAAAATAAAACTTAAACTCTTACTCTAAGTGACACAATGGCCAATCTCACAGATTTAGCTAACCCTCAACCATAGATGAGAATTGATATTGTACTCTACTATTATTATGTATTAATTGGTATCTAAAGTTGGCTTCTTGCAACAAACAAGCATCAAGATTGGCCTGATCTTCTGTGAATGTGGCCAGTCCCCTTTTAAGGGCCCATCCTCACATCCTGCTAACTGCATCATGAAGATCCCCCTACTAAGCATTTTTAAGCAGTGGTCGCCAACCAGTGGGCTGGGGACCACTGGCAGTCCATGAGAAAATTTTGGTGGTCCGCAGAAAAATGTCACTCCCAAAGCATCCTCCAAAGCATTTAACCCAGGCTGCACAGGAACAAAGACTGCTTGTGTTGCTTGCATTGCGAATAACACAAGATAGTGAGGGGAGGAGGGAAAGGGTGAAGGGGAGGAACTTGTCCCACTCGCCCCATGCACCTGGCTTGGCCACTGGGCTGCTTCTTTCTGCTTTTTCCTTCTTCTCCTTTTGGCCGCACACAAGGAAAGCAGCAAAAGTCTTTCTTTCTTTCCCCCAAACTCCACCAGAAATGAGTCTTTGGGACCCTGCAAGGCATCCTGCTCCAAGAGGCTGCGCTGGCAAAGACTCGATTCTGGTGGAGTTTGGGGGAGAGAAAAAAAAGATTTCTGCTGCTTCTGCTGTTTTCCTTGCATGAAGCCAAAAGTCTCTCTCTCTCTTCCCCGCCCCACAGAGAACAGAGCTGGAGGCGGTATCCTGTGATCCCAAATAAAGAATGATTGATCTGTAGGAAAATGGGGTGGGGTGTTTTCCTGCAGACTTTTTGGGGGATTTTCCCAGGGTCCCTGGTCCACAGGATTTAAAATTATGAGTCTGGTGGTCCCTGAGGTACAAAAGGCTGGTGACCCCTGTTTTAAAGGACATATTGTCATGACCTTCATCTCATCCTCAACCCACTGCAAAGACATCCTCAGCTACTCAGCTGCTAATCCCAACACAAGTTTTGCTGAAGGAATGATTCTACAACATCTCAGTGACAATGTTTTTAATAAGTTTTTTATTCTTAAGTTTCAAAAATACAAACATTTCATTTTTTCTCAAGCAGTGTGCTGTCTAGGCACAAACACATCTGTGTCACATCCTTCACCATTTACATCTTTTACATTCACATTGATATTATTTCTCTAAACTTAGAGTTAAAATACATCAAACAGCTAAACATTTTACAACTTTTCTGATGATAGTAACTTATTGGAGTTACATCTCATTATTCTCATCATACATATAATAACATTGCATTTCAAATTCCCAGAGGTTGTGGGAGGAACTGCTGGCTGCTTGTGAAGGAAGGAGAAGGTGAGTAGAAAGGAGAAAGATAGTGGCCCGCACACCGTTAGGCATGCGAATCATATAATTATAAACCAAGAATACCAATAAGACATTTAGGGTAAGTGCGCTTGAGATTGTGATTTTATTTTATTTCAAAATGACTCAAAATGACCAGCTTAGTTCAGTGTAATACTTGTTTTACAGCTGTCTTTCGCAGAACTGTTTTCAAACATGGATACTGTCCTTTTTTTTAAAAAATGACCAGTCTACATGGACAGATAACCTATCTAGAATATCTAATCTGTGCTCTCCAAGCAGAAATTAGGTGCCCAATCCAGCCATCTATTGAGCTGCCGTTCTACCAGCCCCCACTACCACAAAGATCCTACAGGAAAAGGGCAGTATGGACAACCAAGGGATCTGGTAGGATGAGAGCTGTGGACCATAAACACAAAGCTTTTGCTGTGTCCCAGCATAACAGATACAGTGTCCTTGCTGACCTTAACAGGGACACTAAAGTGACAGGTCAAGGTAGTTGTGATAATGATAACTCAAGTAAGCCGGGGATCATGGTCCTAGAAGAAGAACTTACTTTGGAAAGGAGAAAGTGTGAATCAGGTATTATGCACCAGTCACACAAGAAGAGCAAGACATCCAAAAAGAAAAGCCACCTTCTGGTTGGGGACTCAATTGTAAGGGATATAAATTTAGGAAAGGATACTGAGATTTTGAAAGAGGTCAGGTGACTACCAGGTGCTACTGCCAGCAGAGACAAGAAGCGTATTCTTAAGATAGTCAAGAATGCCAGCAAGGACTGTGATGTTGTTGCTATTATACATCTTGGTACAGATGATCTGTCCCAGAAGGATTTACTTTCTGTTCAGAAAGACTTCCAGAACTTGGGGTATGAATTTAGTAATATGGGCTGTAGGGTTATCTTTTCAGAGGTTCTACCAGTATACAAGGAACAAAAAGGGAAAGGGCAGTGTGTAGCAGAGTTTAATGTGTGGCTGAAGGAGTGGTGTAAAAGGGAAGGCTTTGGTTTTATTAGTCATGATGTCTGCAGCTGGTCCAATGAAAAACTGTACAAAAGAGATGGTTTGCATCCATCAAAGAAAGGGACTGAGTTACTTGGCATTAAACTCACAGATTTCCTGGATAAACATTTAAACTGAACAGCAGGGACAGAGAATTAATGGATTTAGAACATTTCTGTCCCCAGCAACCTAAAACTAATACGGATACTAGTGCATGCAAAATAGATGTTTGTGCAGGTAAGATTATCAACCTTGATGCCAACCAAAACCAAGCATTTAAAAGTGAGTGCCATACCATGTGCACTAATCAAACAGGTGGCAAGAAAGTAGGGGCAGGCAGGCACAACACAGGTTATGTAGACAGGAAACACAGTGTCAGACATAAAGATCTCAAGTGCCTATATACAAATGCACGAAGTCTGGGGAACAAACAGGGTGAACTCGAACTACAAATACATGAAGGTAAATATGATATAGTTTGAACAACAGAAACTTAGTGGAATGAAACCCATGATTGGAACATTCTGGTAGAAGGATACAAACTATTCAAAAAAAAACCCCAGACCCCATAAAAGAGGAGGTGGAGTTGCACTGTATGCAAAGGACCACTATATTGCTACAGAAATGCATGAAACCAAAAATGAAAATCTCTTAGAATGCATATGGGTCAATATAAAAGAAATTATGTATATTATAGGCCACCCAATTAAGCAGAAAATATAGATGTCCTTTTTGTCAGCCAACTAACAAACATATGCAGGAAACATACAACAATAGTAATGGGAGACTTCAATTATCCTGATATCAATTGGAAAACTAATTCTGCGCCACGTGAGAAATCAAATAAGTTCCTAACCAACCTAGCTGACAACTTTGTTGTCCAAATGGTAGAGGGTGAAACTAGAGGGACAGCCATACTGGACTTAATTTTTACAAAACAGAGAAGAAGTGATAGAGGGAGTTGAAACTGCAGGAACCTTGGGTGAGAGTGACCATGTCATACTAGAATTCAACACAACACAAACACAAGCAACAGAACATAACGACACCAGACTCTTGGATTTTAAAAGAGCTGATTTCAATAAACTCAGAGAGATCTTGGGAAAGATTCCATGGATGAAAATCCTAAAGGGGAAAACAACTCAAGAATTTTGGGAAACTCTAAAAAGTATGATCATAGAAGTCCAGACCAGCACAATACCACTGAGAAAGAAAAATAAGTAATCCAAGAAGAAACCAGCATGGCTGCACAAAGATCTCTCTGGCAAATTGAAAGAAAAAAAGGACAAGTACAAAAAATGGAAAGAAGGACATACAACTAAGGCAGAATATCAGCAGATAGCCAGAATCTGCAAAGATGAAGTCAGGATAGCAAAGGCTCAGAACAAACAAAGACTTGCAACAAAAGTCAAAGATAACAAAAGTTTCTTCCAACATATAAATAACAAGAAAAAAATCAAGGAAACAGTCGTCCACTAAAGAGAGAAGATGGCAAGGAAGTAACAGGCAACAGAGAGACAGCAGAACTGCTTAACTCATTCTTTGCATCTGTCTTCATGCAAAAAGAAACTATAGCTCAACCCACCAAAAACATAACTGTAAAAGACAGACCAGAAATAAAAGTTAAAATAAGTAAAAAAAATAGTAAGAGAACACCTGTCTGATCTTGATGAAAACAAATCACCGGGGCCTGATGGATTACATCCCAGAGTTTTAAAGGAGCTGGCAGAGGTCATCTCAGAACTACTGCACCATATCTTTCAAAAATCCTGGAGCATCGAGGAACTGCCAGAGGACTGGAAAAGAGCTGATGTGGTTCCCATCTTCAAAAAAGGAAAAAAAACAGACCCAGGAAACTATAGACCAATCAACCTAACATCAATACCCGGGAAGATAACTGTTCCAATTTGGGTCTCTTCAGCAACAGACTGAAATCCACAATCATGCGCAGTTTCAATCTGCACTTGCTGCTGGAGTGCCCCGATCCTTTGGATTCGGTGCTGAAGCCACCTCATAGAGGTGGTGAAGAGGAAGGAGATTGCTAGCCGAGTGGAGAGGAGCTGCATCTCTCCTCCTTGGCTGGTCTAAATTCCCTTCCCTGAAGGCAGTTGCAGCGGTGGTCAGAAATGGCCACCTCAAAGAAGAACCCAACTGGATAAGATTGTGCAGGAGGAAGACAAAGAGGAAAGCAGGACAGACCTAGCTAAACAACAGAGAATATCTAAGCAAGCTACCCTGAATCTGAAAGTACCTAGAGGGATATTTCTGAAAGAAGATCTTTAAGCGGCAAAAGAGAGAGAAAAGGAGGTTAAAACCCCTTTTTTTACCTTTATATTGACAATTACAAATGGTATGGAAAGAAATTTATATCAATCTATTTTGACACTAATAGGCAACCTTAAGCTGAATTCTAAGTGTTAAAAGGAGAATAAAGATTTTTTGTTAGTCATTTTAAAGCCCTAAAAAGGAGAAGAGTGGAGGCAAAAGGGTGGGACTTGAAATAATGGAAAAATGGAGTGCCACCTGGAAAAATAAAGAGGATTAAAAGTGAAACTTTGAAAAGACTCTTGAGGATACATTGTAACTGAAATCTTATTAAAAGATACAATAACCCATGGAAAGGAAAAGTAAAGGAAAGAAACAATAAGGAACAGTCTGGGACCATTTGGTGATCTATAAAAAAGTTTTTGGCATTGGTTTTTTCTTTCTTTTTCTGTTTTTATTTAAAGTCAATCGGGTGGTTGTTCAAAAGCATTTAAAATGCCATCACTCCTGGAGGAATAGTCTGAAAAAGAAGTATAACAGCAAGGAGAAGCAGAAAAGAAAACCACAGAAGGGAAAATTAGAGAGAGAAGGGTATTTAAAAAAGGGATGAGAAAAAGGGGGGAAAGATAGAAAGGGAAAGAACTTATGAGGGACAAAAACAAGAATTAAAAAGGGGAAATGTACTAGAATTAAAGGTATTTGCTCAGCTAGAAAACACAGAGACAATGGTTAAATTAAGTTAAAAATGAGGATTCTGCAAAGGTAAAAAAAGATAGTGTTGTGACAGTAGAATACTGAAATGAGTAGTTAGAAATGAAACAAGTAAATAGTCTATAAGATAAAACTGTATGTTTATTTATAATTAATGCAATAATAAAGAAGAGAGGGAAACATTGCAATTGTTTCTAAAGATTCATAAAATATTGAAAAGAAATGTGAAAGATTTATAAGGAAATTTATAGCAGTTATTAGAATGAATTTGAATAATTATTTTGCTTATTAATAGTAAATAACTTATAAGGTAAAACTGTATGACTATCCAATGGTATGCTTATTAACAGTTAAGCAATAATGAAGAAGGGAGGGAAACATTTAAATTCTTCTCAAAGATTGATAGATATTGAAAAGAAACGTGAAAGATTTACAAGGTTCATACCTGTACTAGAATGATTTTGAATAACTATTTTGTTTACTAATGTTTATATATATATACATATATACATATATACATATATACTTATATACATATATACATATATACATATATACATACATATATATATATATATATATATATATATATATATATATATATATATATATATATAATTTTTGCTATGTTTTTAGAATTTTTCTTTTTATGTTTTCAAGGGGAAGTACCAAGCAGAGTCTGAATGATGAGATCTACATGATATAAAATAGATATTAGAAATTTGAATGTTATATTTTTAGAATGTACACATTCAATTTTTAATGAGATTTCATATGATAATAACAATAAGATTTAAAGGTGTTGCACTTCAATTGGCAATCATAGGGGGAATTTTGCTTCTTAAGAATGTTAGAAGAGAACATTTGAAATTGTAAACAAGACAGACAAAAGTATAAGTACAATGAATAAAAAGATATAGAAATTTCGGTAAAAGAAATACAATTGAGTAAGAAAATGAGATAACCATACAAGAAAACTGAGAGAAGTAAAGGGAGAAATAGTTGGAAAAAGAGTAATAAGATGTGAAGTTGATTACATAAGATGAATATGCATATGAAATTGTGTCTGTATAGAAATGTGATAACCCGGAACCATGCTGTACTCAAATAAGATGTTTTATTTGTTTTGTTAAAACTCAATAAAACTTTATTTAAAAAAAGAAGAGGAGATTGGATTGCCATTTGTCAGAAATGGTGTAGGGTCTCCCGCTTGGGCGGAGGGTTGGACTAGATGACCGACAAGATCCCTTCCAACTCTGATTTTCTGTTAAACCTGTTATACAATTATCATCTTTTTTTCTATCTCTGTTCTTAATTTATTTTCTATTCTTCTTTATTCTTTTTCATTTCCAAATTCCTTTTTTATTTTCTAACCATTGATAAAATATTTTTCATATCATATAATACTCTGCTCTTTCTCCTTAATTGCTAGTATTCTTGGTGACAATGTGATGACCTCAATGTCATCAATGTGAGAGCCCTCAAGATGGCGGCAGCAGTAGAGGCAGCATGAAGAGCTCCAGCAGGCATGGGCAGTGCCAGGCGACAAGCCCTCTAATCCCTGCGGGTCCAGCCAGGGAGGTGGAAAGTGTTGTGTCCGCGAAATGATACCAGGAGTCGGTGAGTTAGTGCAAAAGCTCTTTATTGGCAAGTTGGAACCGAACTGGTGAAAGGAAAAAAGCCCACGGCTTTTATTCCTTTCGCCGCCGCGGCCGCCGCCAATGGCACCGCTTTGAATCTCCCGCGGTCTGAATGGACCAATCGCGGGAGATTCTTAGCGAGCCAATCGGCGCGGCTCGCCTGACCAATCGGAGAGCCCCGCGCTTTGGCCAATCAAAGCGCGGGGATCTCGAGTATGTTAATGAAGGACAGAACACCCCTCCCCTCTTGGTTCAGTCCTTACGTTGCGTAGTCACGTAGGTAGGCGGGGCTCCGTCTGGTCCTACTTGACCTGTGCAACTCAGTCGTAGGCTGGATCCCGGCCGGTTCGGTCGGGATCTCCGCTGCTCCTGCTGCCGTCGTGGGAACCGGCTGGTCGATCGGGCCGGTCCCTTCTCCGTAGCTCCCTCCTGGGCCTTCCGGGTTGGTTGAGCTACGGGTTTCACCGCTCCCGCTCGGTCTTTCCGGGTCGGTCGAGCTGGCTTGGCTGTTCCTTCCTGGCGAGGGGTCGTGATGGCTGCTTTCCGGTGAGTACTGCTGGTTTATTTTTCTTTGGATTCGGTCCCCTGGGTATTCCCTCCCCCCTTGGCTTGCGTTGTGGGGGTTGATTTCGCTTGTTTGTGCGTCGGTGGTTTGTTGGTTTGTAGTTCTCGACCTAAGTTGGTCGATGTGGCGTTTCCACGCTCGTCCGTCTGCTGTTTGTAGCCAGTACGAGTGTGGGCCTGTTGCTTGTGTGATGACGGCTGGGATCCATAGAGAGTCTCCCATCAGGTTCTTTGCATATACGGGGTCCCCGGGTGCGAAGGTTCGGTGTTTGGTGCTTGAGTCTGGGGGCCTCTCCGGGTTATACGTGGGGTGTAACCTGTCGAGTGGGGACCTTAGCTTCCTGCCCATTAGTAGTTCGGCTGGGCTTTTATTGGTTGTGGTTGTTAGGGATAACATTGTTTACCCTAACTGGTTTAGGTAAATAATAATATGTAATCATAGTTTGTATGTTAAAGTGTCTGCAACTTTAACTGTGGGATAGTAATTAAGGGAGTGGTTGTGAAAGCACTTTAAAAGAAGCAAGGCTGCAGCTTGCTCTCTCTCTGGCTTTGATGATCCCTGATTACTGCAAGGACTCAAGACTGCATTGCTCGAACGGGAGAGAAAACAAAGGACTGACTTGTAAGTGAATTGACATAGGATATTCTAAATGGATTTTGCTAACTGAATATCCCTGAATGGACTGACTAAATGATACATGACTATTGGACTGTTATTTTGACTATGCTATGAACTCATAATGGAATAAACTATATTTTTGATAGCACAAGCGTATCTGTTATTTTTACTGTATGTTAACAAACATACAAGCTTAGCTCACTCATTTATCTGTGTGCCTATCTGACTAACGCTGCACATTCTGTTTAGCTTGTCTCCCTAACCCTGGTTGGGGAAACCAGGCTTAACACTGGTTATGGGCCCAGAGGCTGCAAAGTCAGTTTAACTAGGATAAAACAGATTTATGTAAAAGTGAGAGTTTGTGTTGTTATACATGACAGTAAACAGACAGCTGTGTTTTATTAATTATAGTTTTATATCCATATAAGAAAACATGGCACAAGTCAATCTACAAAGTTTGTCCCTTATATCCAAGTTGGATGGAACAAACTATGTATCATGGTCTATGAAATGTAGTCTGCTTCTACAAAGAGAAGGTTTGTGGAATATAATTGAAAATCCACCAAACGTAGAAGAATGGGATGCAGAGGATGATGAAGATAAACTAAAGATAGAAGAATTTATGCATAAAAATCAACAAGCTATTTGCATTATTGCGTTAACCTTAACTGATCAACAGCTTGTTTATATCCACGGAGAGAAAACGGCTGTTGGGTGTTGGCAGAAGCTGAAGAGGATTTATGTTCGAGATAATGTTGGTGCTCACATAAATCTAACACGGAAGCTTTTCAGTACACATCTCCAAACAACTGGTGATATGCTGAGTCATTTAAAAACTATGCAAAGCATTTTTCAAGAACTGCACGAGAAAGAGCTTATTTTCTCTGAACTACACCAAGTCTACATAATTCTATCTTCCCTTAACGAAAGTTATGACAACTTTGTAACTTCCCTTGAAATATTGCCAAAGGAAAGCCTAACTTTAACTGACATAACTGGCAGATTGATTGAAGAGGCCAGAAGAAGGCTTGAAAGAGACGAATTAAGGAGGCAGCAACCTCAAAAAGAAGAAAATGAATCTCCTACTGCATACGCAATTAAAAAGTGCTTTAATTGTGGAGGAAGAGGACATTTGGCAAGATTTTGTAAAAAACCAAAGCGCCAGAACGCTGGCCAGAATACAAAAAGTCATCAAAAGATAAATAAAAATTTAGAGTTAGCCATGTATAGTAACGGAGCTGTAAAAAATAATTTATGGGTGGTTGACAGTGGAGCATCTCACTGTATATCAAATGATAACAAAAATTTTATTAAAATGTCCAAAAGTACACAGCAGATATCGTTAGCCAATGGCTGGAAACTGAAAGCTAAAGGTCAAGGTATAGCATATTGTTCTTTTATAAAAGAGAATGTAAAAATGTTATATGTACCACAACTTAAGTTTAATTTAATTTCAGTTAGAATTTTGGTTAAACTAGGATATGTAGTTACTTTTAAAGGAGATAACTGCATAATTGAGAAAGAAGATAAAAAAATTACTGCATCTTTAAGAGGTGAATTATATGTGTTAAATGATGATGGTTTAAAGGTGGCTAACACAGTTTATGAAAATAAGAAACCTCATGATGAATGTATTCACTTGTTACATCAAAGGCTAGGGCATTTAAATTTTAAAATGCTTAAGAAAGCTGTTGAATTATCTAAGGGAACAAGTTTGAAACCTTGTAATAAGTATTTGCAATGTAATGCCTGTAATCAAAGTAAGAGCAGGGTCACACCGGCTAATAGAGTTGATGGATTTACTACTAAAGAGCCTTTAGAAGTAGTATTTGCAGATTTAATAGGTCCGAAAAAACCAAGTGTAGGAGGAGCTCGTTACATATTAAGTATAATGGACCACTATTCTAGATATGGGTTTTGCTATTTAATAAAGAGCAAAACTGAAACATATAAAAATCTCTTTAATTGGATAAAATTTGCTGAAAGAAAAACTAAAAAGAAATTAGTAACTCTTATTACAGATAATGGTACGGAATTTACAAATAATAAATTCCAGAACAGACTAAGAATGTTAGGTATTCAACATAAAAAGTCTGTACCATATAGGCCACAACATAATGCCTTTATAGAGAGAAGAGGCCAAACATTACAATCAATGGCACGAACTATGATGTCTGATTCAGGATTACCTGACAATTTATGGGGAGAAGCAATAATGTGTGGTAATCATATATTAAATAATGTTGTTAATTCAACAACAGGTGAATTACCATTCACACTGTGGCATAGTACAAAACCTGATTTAAGTTACATGCACACATTTGGAGCACCAGCATGGGTGCATATCCCTTCACAACTTAGACACAAAGGACAGCATAGAGCTAAAAGATTATATTTTGTAGGATATACATCTAATCATAGATCTTATAGATTCTGGGAACTAGGTACATCTAGAGTTTACACCAGTGCCAGTGCTAAATTCCTAGAACATGTAGGATGGAATAGATTAGAGCAAGATTTAAATAACGAAGTAATTGTTGAACCCTACAAAAGGCAGAAAGATCAGATTAGTTATAAGAAGAGTCCAATTAAAGAAGAAGTCCACGAAGAGCAAATAGGACCAGAACAAGAGAAAACAGTTGATCAGGAAGAGTTAGATAATCAAGAAGAGTTAATAAATGAAAGTCCACCTGTAAGTCCTGTAATACCTAGACGTACTACACATGTAACTAGACCACCTGATAGGTATCAAGCAAGTATAGTTTGCCAAGTAACTAAAGTTCCAACTAGTGTAGATGAACTTAGGATGTATCCTGCTAAGGATCAGGAGAATTGGCAAAAGGCAATGGAAAAGGAACTAAATTCATTAAAGGTAATGAAAGTTTATGAAAATGCTAAATTACCTCCAGGAGAAAAATCCATTGGGTGCAAATGGATATTTAAAGTAAAAACTGGAAATGATGGGACTGTTACCCATAAGGCTAGGTTAGTAGCTCAAGGATTTAATCAAACTGCATCTGATTACGATGAAGTTTTTACACCAAGCCTTAAAGCAACATCTTTAAGAGCAGCATTAGTGTGGGCAGCTAAGAAAAACTATGTCATTAACCATTTAGATGTAGAAACTGCTTATCTACATGCACCATTGCAGCACACTATATATTTAAGAAAACCAGTAGGTATAAAAGACAATAAAGTAAATAGTAATGATTGTTGGAAACTCAAAAAGAGTCTTTACGGGTTGAAACAATCTGGGTTTGAGTGGAACCAATATATTGTGAAAGAGTTAAACAATATAAGTTTTAAATCTGGTTTAGCAGATCCATATGTGTTTAAAAGAGAAAATAATGGAACGGTGTCATTATTGTTATTATTTACAGATGATATTGCTTTGATAACTAAGACTAATAATGAAGCTAATGAGATTATATCATTATTAGCCAAAAAGATAAAATTAAAGCATTTAGGTGAAATTAAAAAGTATCTAGGATTGACAATTAACAAAACAAAAAATGGTTTTAAGATATCTCAAGAAGATAAAATTTGCCAATTAATTAAAACGTTTAAAATGGAACTTTGTAAACTGGCAAAGACTCCAATGAGTCAGGAAGTTTGCCAAACTGATGATCAAAGTCCCAAATTTGATAAGTCAATATATCAATCTTTGATTGGCAGCTTATCATATATAAGCAATTGGTCTAGGCCAGATATAGCTTATAGTGTAAATCAGCTGGCACGTTTTAATTCAGATCCACATCAATGTCATTGGCAATCATTAAAGAGAATTTTAAGATATCTTAAAGGAACAATGAACCATGCATTGTATATAGAACCAAAAGGTGATTTGAGTCTTAGTGCCTATGCAGATGCAAGTTTTGCAACTGATATAAACACAAGAAAATCAACATCTGGGATGGCTATATTATTTGGTAAGACACTAATAGGGTGGAGGTCAATCAGACAACAGCATATTATCTTGTCCACGATGGAAGCGGAATTTTCATGTCTGTCATTATTATGCACTGATTTGATTTTGTACAAACAGTTATTATTAGACATGGGTATAACTGTAAAAGATTCCATTATTGTGTATGAGGACAACCAGGCAGCTATAAAGTTAGCTACTAGTATTGCTGTAAAAACTAGATCAAAACATACTGATTTAAGATACTTAAATGTTAGAGAATCTGTAAAGAATGGGCTAATTAAATTGGAATACTGCATGACAGAAGAAAACATTGCAGACCAATTTACAAAAGCTCAAGGAGTAACTAAGTTTAAAGAAAGTTGTAACAAATATGATTTAAAGATGTAAATAGTTATATTTATTATTATTTAACCTAAAAGGGGAGAATGTTAGGGATAACATTGTTTACCCTAACTGGTTTAGGTAAATAATAATATGTAATCATAGTTTGTATGTTAAAGTGTCTGCAACTTTAACTGTGGGATAGTAATTAAGGGAGTGGTTGTGAAAGCACTTTAAAAGAAGCAAGGCTGCAGCTTGCTCTCTCTCTGGCTTTGATGATCCCTGATTACTGCAAGGACTCAAGACTGCATTGTTCGAACGGGAGAGAAAACAAAGGACTGACTTGTAAGTGAATTGACATAGGATATTCTAAACGGATTTTGCTAACTGAATATCCCTGAATGGACTGACTAAATGATACATGACTATTGGACTGTTATTTTGACTATGCTATGAACTCATAATGGAATAAACTATATTTTTGATAGCACAAGTGTATCTGTTATTTTTACTGTATGTTAATAAACATACAAGCTTAGCTCACTCATTTATCTGTGTGCCTATCTGACTAATGCTGCACATTCTGTTTAGCTTTTCTCCCTAACCCTGGTTGGGGAAACCAGGCTTAACACTGGTATTTGGGGTTATGTGTTGGGTGAAGAGTAGTTTGTTGATTTTCTCTTGGATCTCCCCGTGGTCTATTTTCCGGATGGTCTTTTTAGTGAATTGGACCATCCATTCCGCCCTACCGTTCGCCGCCGGGTGCGCCGGTGCTGTCAGCGCGTAGCGGATGCCCCTTTCCGCTAGGAATTTTTCGAATTCCAGCGAGGTGAACTGGGGCCCGTTGTCGGAGACGACGACGTCTGGGAGGCCGTGTGTTGCAAAGAGTTTGCAGAGTTCCTTGATCACGGCCTCCATGGTTGTCGTCTTCATGTTGCTTACCTCCAGCCAGTTGGAGTAAGCGTCAACTGTTATGAGGAAGGTGTGTCCTTTTGTGGGCCCGGCGATGTCTATATGGATCCTAGACCAAGGTCCCCTTGGGGTTTCCCACTCTAGGACGGGTGCTGTGGGTGGGCTTGGCCTAGTTTCCTGGCATCGTTGGCACCTAGCTACCCAGGCCTGTATTTGTTTGTCCATCCCTGGCCACCAAGCGTAACTTCTGGCCAGGGCTTTAGTCCTTACGATGCCAGGGTGCCCCTCGTGTAGCAATTCCAAAACCTTCCCCTGTAGCTTTTCCGGAATGACCACCCTGTCCCCCCATAGTATGCACCCTTTTAATAATGAGAGTTCCGTTTGGCTGTTTCGGAACGTTTTGACGGACTCGTCGTTGTCCCTTTCCGGCCACCCTTTCTCCACCCAATGGAACACCCGCGCCAGACGTTTGTCTTTATTAGTCTCTCGGGCAATGTCTGACACGGTTATGGGCAGGTTGGGTAGAGTCTCTATGCTGAGGATGGTCATCGTGGGTGCTGGGTCGGTGTCGGGTTCCGATAGCGGCGAGCGGCTTAAGGCGTCTGCATGGGAGATCGTCTTACCCAGTCTGTGTATGAGTTCGTAGCTGTAGGCTGCCAGGAACTCGGACCACCTTGTCATTCGGGGAGACAGAATGTTCGGGGTGGCCCGGTTTCCTGCAAGGATTCCCAGCAGCGGCTTGTGGTCCGTTATGATGGTGAAAGTCCGGCCGTAGAGGTATTCGTGGAATCGTTTTACGGTGGCAATGATAGCCAGAGCCTCTTTGTCCAGTTGGCTATAGTTCCGCTCCGGTTTGGTGAGGGTCCTTGAAAAGAACGCGATGGGCGCTTCTTTTCTGTCGGGAAGGGTATGGCTGAGGACAGCGCCGACGCTGAAGGGTGATGCGTCGCATGTGACGGCCAGAGGTAGGGTCTCGTTGAATTGTATGAGGACGGCGTCGGAGGTGAGGAGGTCCTTCGTTCTTTGGAAGGCGGCTTGCTCCCGTTTCCCGCAAGTCCAGGTCGCTGCCTTGTCCAGGAGCCTCAGCAAGGGCTCCGCCGCCGTCGCCTTTTGGGGTAGGAAAACATTGTAAAAGTTCAGTAACCCCAAGAACGCCTGTAGCTCAGTCTTTGACTTGGGGGTGGGGGCTTCTTTGATGGCCTTGATTTTTTTGCTTGTGGGGTGAATGCCGTGCCGGTCTAGGAGGTAGCCCAGGAATTCCACTCGTTCCGTGCAAAGCTGGCATTTTTCCCTCTTTACTTTTAGTCCGGTCTCTTTAAATTTAGTTAGGACCTCCCTTAGTCGACCTTCTAGTTCGGCTTGGTTGGCTGCCGACACTAGGACGTCGTCGAAGTAAGGTACCACCCCCTTGATACCTTGCAATAGTCTCTCCATTAGGCTTTGGAATATGCCCGGTGCCACGCTGACTCCGAATTGGAGTCGGTTGCATTTGAATGCTCCCCGGTGGGTGACAATGGTCTGCGCTTCTGCCGTTTGCTCGTCGACCGGCAACTGTTGGTATGCCTGGGCGAGGTCGAGCTTGGCAAAAACCTTGCCCCCTCCCAGTGAGTGCAGTAGGTGTTGTACTACTGGGACGAGGTAGGCGCTTTGTTGCAGCGCGCCATTTAGGGTGGCCTTATAGTCCCCACAGATCCTCACCGACCCATCGGGCTTGATCGGGGTGACTATGGGGGTCTCCCACCGGGCATGGTCTATGGGCTGCAGGACCCCTTGTTTGACGAGCTTGTCAATTTGCTCGTCTATCTTGGGTTTCAGTGCGAATGGCACCCGCCTTGGTTTCAGGCGTTTGGGGGGGACGTTAGGGTCTAGGTCGAACGATATGAGGGGCCCTCGGTACTTGCCTAGGTTTCCGTCGAAGACCTCTTGGAACTCCCGGGCTAGTTGCTGCTCCCAGCTGTCGTCGGTGACGTGGTCGACTCCCGTGAGGGCGATGTCGAGCGGGGCGAACCATTGCAGTCCCAGTAGGCTTGGGCGGTCGCGGTCGACGATCGTTAGGGGGAGTCGTTCGGTGCGCCCCTTATAAGTGATGTTAAAGCTTTTGGTGCCGACTACCGGGATGCGGTTTCCCTGGTAGTCCTTTACAATGAGTCTCTGGCTGTCTACGTTCCTCCTTTGGAGGGTAGGCACCAACCGCTTTATCTCATGCCATGCAATCATGGAGAGGTAGGACCCGGAGTCCACCTCCATTTTGCATGGCTGGCCCTCGATGCATACCTCGACGTGGACCTTCCGGGCGTCGTTGGTGATGGCGTGGCCGATGGTGACCGTCTGGTGGGTCTCCTCTCTCTGCCGGTTGTCGCCGCCTCGCGAGGATCGCCCGTTCCGGTCCCATCGGCTGTCCGAGGGGCGATCTCTGGTCCGGGATGGTGTGCTTTCTCTCCTCCGGTCGCTCTGGTCCCATCGTGCCGGGCTGCGATTTTTCTTCAGGCGGCAGATACGGGCGATGTGTCCCTTCTTGTCGCAATGCCGGCAGATCGATTCGAAGAACCGGCATTCCGACCTGGGGTGGTCGCCGCCGCAGCCGGCACAGTTGGTCCTCGACTTACGACCTCGCCGGTTCCATGGGTCGCGCCCTGCCTGTAGTCGATGGATATCCTCCTCGTCATCGGAAGTGTCCGATGCCGAGTGGAAATCGCCCTGGTGGGTGGTCGTCTCGGGTTTGGGCTCGGTCGACCTCGCCGGGTTGTTGTTTCTGCTGCGGTCCCCAGCGTTCGGTCTGCGCATGCGGTCGGCGGAAGTTCGGGTTGCTTCGGCGGCTGCGGCTGCGGTGATGGTGTCTGCTAGACTGATGTTGCCCTTGGCCATCAGCCGGCTCTGGAGGACGGGGTCCCACAAACCGAGCACGATTTGGTCTCGCAGGGCGTTGTTTAGGTTATCGAATTCACAGAGCCCCCCTAAACGCCGCAGCTCGGCGACGAAGTCGCTGAAGCTCTCACCCGACCTCTGGTCCCGCCGGTAAAACTCATTGCGCCGGATCAGGATGGGTACCTCTGGAGCGTAGTGCCACCGCAGTATGGGTTCGAGGACGTCCCAGTCCATCGCGGTGGCATCGGCGGGTTTGGCCAGCGCTTTGGCCATCTGGAAGACCTCGGTCCCGCAGTGGGTCAAGAAGACGGCGCGTTTCATTGGGCCGGAGGCATCCTTTAGGCTGGTGCACTCGAGGTACATGCGGAATCGGTCAGCGAACGATTCCCAGTCCTCGGTGGCGGGGTTGAAGGGTGCGGGTGGTGCGATCTTCGCCATCTCGGTGGTTCGTCTGGCTTCCGTCGGACACGTGGTTCGGTTCAGGGTCTGGATCCCACCTTCGTCGCCAGTGTTGTGTCCGCGAAATGATGCCAGGAGTTGGTGACTTAGTGCAAAAGCTCTTTATTGGCAAGTTGGAACCGAACTGGCGAAGGGAAAAAAGCCCGCGGCTTTTATTCCTTTCGCCGCGGCGGCCGCGGCCAATGGCACCACTTTGAATCTCCCGCGGTCTGAATGGACCAATCGCAAGAGATTCTTAGCGAGCCAATCGGCGCGGCTCGCCTGACCAATCGGACAGCCCCGCGCTTTGGCCAATCAAAGCGCGGGGATCTCGAGTATGTTAATGAAGGACAGAACAGAAAGCCTAACGCCCGAGACTTGCCAGCAAGCCATAAAAAAGCTCCATTCCTCAGCAAACACTCAATTCAAAAGTATTTGGAGATCTCCGATTCCTCCCATCCTTGACCAGCATGCCAGTAAAGAACTCATTCCTCGGTGGGCACTAAGTTCGGGAGCGCTCTATTCAAAAATGCTCAACGATCTATGACTCGACCCATCCTTACTAGAAGGTAAGGCGGTTGGGCTTGCCAGTACCAGAGGGATCAACAATCATCCTTGCAGGGTGGTGAGATGGTGAGGTTCATCCCATCCTTGCAGGGCGGTGAGCACCGGGAGCTGTGAGTCGGTCTTCAGACGTTTGCAGCCAGGGTGTGAAACAGACTGCTTCCCCCCTGCTGCCCCTCCTTCCCTCTTCCCTCTTCACCAAATTGCTATTCCAGACTTCCTATTTAAAAGGACAGTAACTTTGGACTTTCAATAAGTAGGGAAGTATTGTTATAACTGAACTCCTGTGAAGATTGGAAGCAATTTTATTTCCTGTGATAGAAGCAGAAGTATATTGAAGCCAGGAGCAAATGCTCAATACAAATCTGAGTCTACATAGTAAAAATATAAACTGTTCAAATTGCCAGTGCAAGACTATCTTTCTTTCTCTTTCTCTTCCTCTTCAAAGCAACAAACTTTGAAAGTGTATTTAAATTAACTAGGAGGGGGCCAGAAATCCAATTCATCAAGGGAAAACAAAACAAAAAGTTTCCTGTTGCCTTCCAGTGAATTGTTCTGTTCATCTCTACTGAAGAAGGGGCCAGAGATCAACATCTTTGCATCTTTACTGTCTCAAAAACTCAATCTACAAAACAAAAAAGAGAGTGTAAACCCTTGCTCATTGATTGTTTTCAAACAGCCCAACCCTCCAAAAAGACCTTGACTATGTATCAGAATGGTCAAACAAATGGCAACTTCAAATCTCAATAAATAAATGCGCTGTTCTACATATTGGCAAAAAAAAATATCAGAAAATAAAATACAAGCTGAATAGTCAAGACCTCGTTGATGATCCAAACTCTGTCAAGGATCTTGGAGTACTCATCTCAAATGACCTAAGTGCTAGAGCCCACTGTAACTACATAGCCAAAAAGGCATTAAGAGTTGTTAACCTACTCTTATGTAGCTTTTTCTCTGGTAATATTACACTAATAACTAGAGCATACAAAACATTTGCTAGACCAATACTTGAATACAGCTCATCAGTCTGGAACTCACATTACGTATCTGATATTAACATAGTTGAGAAAGTCCAAAAATATTTCACAAGAAGAGTTCTCCACTCCTCTACTCATTGCAGAATACCTTATGCCACCAGACTCAAAATTCTAGACCTAGAAATCTAGAACGCCGCCGCCTTCAGTCCGATCTAAGTATAGTATATAAAATCATACATTGCAATGTCCTACCAATCAATGAATACTTCAGCTTCAACCATAACAAGACAAAACAATAGATACAAACTCAAGGTTAATCGCACCAAACTTGATTGCAGGAAATAAGACTTCAGCAACAGAGCAGTCAATATCTGGAATCCTCTACCTGACTCTGTGGTTTTTTTCCCCAAACCCCAAAAACTTTAACCTTAGACTATCTACTATTGACCTCACCCCTTTCCTAAGAGGTCTGTAGGGGGTGTACATAAACACACCAACGTGCCTACCATCCCTGTCCTATTGTTTCTTATATATATATATATATTATTTTTCTTATATGTATCCATGTATTCATAACTATGTTTTTACTTATACCTATTATCTTGTAAGCACTTGACAAATAAACAAACAAACAAACAAATAAATAAATATTATCAAGGACTTGATGACTTCCCAATCTCTACTCACTACTCTAGGCTGCTACAGTAGACATATCCACCCACCACGCTCCCTAGGATTTTTCTCCATGCTACAAATTCCTCCATGGCCATTTTATTTTGGGCCGCCAGACAGAGAGGTGCCTGACTTCCAAGCATGTCTCTCCAACTGATGATTGACCAGCAGACAATAAAGGACATGCTGTGAGTTATATGAGCTTCTTATACACACAAATTTATGTCTTTTGAAAATGTATTAAACATATTATTTTTTTTGAAAAGGGACAAACACTCTGGATAAAGCACTAATCCTTGGATGTGTCTCTATTGTTATTGTAACACAGAGGTCTCAAACTCAAGGCCTATAGCCCACATCTGGCCTGCATGGTGCTTAAATCTGGCCCATGTGGTTGCCCTGAAAATAATGAAGGACCAGCCGACCAGCAAAAATGGAGCCCTGTTTTTGGCCTTGATGGCCTCCTGCATCTCTCTAGAGAGCAAAAACAGAACCCGGGGAACAACACACACAATGAAATCGAGTTTGATACCCCTGTTGTAACACATAGAAGACTGGTGTGGAGTTGCTTGCTTCTGGGTTTTTGTTTTTTTTAAGTACCATCACTCAGGGCAAAACTTGATGTTCCACCACTTTTTTTCTCTCCCTATTCCAAATCTATAAAGGACAATTTTAACAAGCAAAAGTAAAAACCTGGCTTGGACTGTAGTTGTGTGCACAAAAACAAATTGCTTAAGGACAGGAAAATAGTATTCCATAAACAAAGAGTCCTGTATCTGTTTTGCTATGTGAAAGGTGTTTTTTTTCAAAAAACAGGTAAGATACTATAAGATACAGCAATTCCAACATGAAATCTTTTATCTGCAGATTAGAGAAATTTCATTACTTGTCTCTTTTCACTACATAACATTTTCTAAACTAAAGATGCATTTGACTCTTTAGTACTCTTAAAACCAGTCAGCTATATATGTTACAATGCTTTTTTATCATATTTGTGCCACATATATTTAAGACCTTTATTGATTTTGATTTTAGTAGATAGCACATCTCTTCTAATAGAGGTCAGGTCATCTTAAAACACAAAGGGGTTCTTCCTGCACTTTTTTTTTTTTAAACAAATTAAAATGCTGCCTTGCTTGTGCCTGATATAAAACAATAACTGCAGTAACTAGGTTCAGGAGTCTAAGCCCTCTTCTATTTAATGACCATTATTTGCCTACTGTAATATTAAGTATTCAGCTTCTTTGCCACCAAATTTAGACTTAGAAACAAAGCATAAAGAAAGTCCTATGTGATACAGTTTGTTGTTTATTGTTTACAAGTTACTTACCCAAAATAAATAAATAAATTCTAACAAGATGTATGCAAGTGGCTCCCTCTGGTGCTGAAATCTCTATCAACTTCACAGATTTTTTATTCTTCCAACTATCTTTCTTAAATATGCTTATGGTTCAACTGCATCATTCCACAGATTAAGCTAGGAAAGGCAACAGTGAACTTGTAAACCTGCCTTGATTAAACAAAATGAACAAGTATATCATTGTAATCATGCAAAATAAATATGTGGGTATTTGACACTGGACTTAACTAGAAAATAATCAGTTCCAGTTGTTTTTCTTAATGTGCTATCATTTAAACTTCTCACTCTGTTTTGATTTACACTGTAAATACAACCATGTAAAAAATACAGGACTTATTGCTAGTAAAACAACTTCAAATTGGGTGACATCCTTAACAATACTAGCAGCTTCCTTTTGCTTCTCCATTTCTGTGAATGGAAAAGAAGCAAATGAATGTATGAAAGCAGCTGCATCCTGATGAATTATGAATGTTCATTTTCATCGGTTGATATTATGATCTCAAATATATGCTCTCATGACACTGAGTCCACCATGTTCCCAAATGATTGGGATCAAGATCGCAAGAAACTTAGAACAACTTGGTTTATTATCTTTCAAGTGAAATCCAAAATGTTCTAATCTAAGCTATCACTTGCAGAATGTTGTGGAAGTGACATTCTGTGTATGAATATGAATGTGCCTTTATGACATGCTTGAAGTTAACATACTTGCAAAGGGAAAGGCTTAGTGTACAAGTGTCAGCATTACCTCAACTGTGGCTCTGTGCTGCCTAAAGTTCTGACTTTATTTAATTTGCCATTTATTTGTTGGTACCGATGAACAGAAAGAACCTAGGACACATCCTATTGGCGAGGATCTATGTTGCTAGCATCATAACCTGAGCATTTTGAAGAACAGAAGATCCTAAATCTTTTGAAATTCTAAAGGTATTTTGAAAGCATATTTTGGTACTCAAAAAACATGGTTTCCATTAAAAAAAATTGTAAAATAGTAAACCTAGTGAACATGGATATGTCTTTGCAGTTTTCTTAAAAAAGTATTTTAGATGTGTTTTTTGTCACTGCCACATACAAAGTCCAGCTGACATTATGGCTAACACAGGAACTGGAACCCAGTTTCTAGACTGTTGCCTTAACCCAGGGGTGGGATTCAAATTTTTTAACAACCGGTTCTGTGGGCGTAGCTTAGGTGGTGGGTGTGGCTTGGTGGTCATGTGACTGGGTGGTCATGGCTTGGTGGTCATGTTATTGGCTGGATGTGGCCAACTCAATATCTCATCTCCTGGCCTCTCATGACTGTGGGGATGCTGCAACAGTTGTAAGTGTGAAAAATGGTCATAAGTCACTTTTTCAGTGCTATTGTAACTTTGAATGATCACTCCACACAAGCAAAGTACCAGCAAAGGAGGGGGGGAAAACTCCAGAGACATTCCTGAGACAAGAAGTTTAGTCCTGCCAAGAATGTAAGAAGGGTTAACGGAGAGGCAGTTTCCGTAAGCAACACCAGAATGTTTCCTTCCTGCCTTTCTTACAGGATTAGGCCAATAATTTCTTCTAACAACCAGTTTTCCAAACTGCTTAGAATGTTAACAACCAGTTCCAGCGAATAGGTGCGAACCTGTAGAATCCCACCCCTTCCTTAACCACTACATCATACTGGCACTCAGTGGTCATGGATATTCACAGAATATCCATCTACTTGAAACCAAATTGATATTTCTATCTGAGTTTTCTTTGTACTCAGAACTGGGCTAAGATACTTAGAACTTAAACTTAGAGTAACTTTATTGTCATTTTAAATGTATACTATTGAGCATACATTAAAATCAAATTTTATTGCATACAGTTCTCAAAGGGTCACCACTTCCAATATACACTACATAACTATGACAGAATGAATGAATCAATGAATATGCATATTGTCGTGTCCGCAAAAGACGCTCAGAGTCGGTGACTTTCATTCAAAGCTCTTTATTAACAATGGGAGAACCGAACCGGCGAAAGGCAAAAAGCCCGCGGCTTTTATACCTTTCGCAGCGGCGGCCGCGGCCAATGGCAGCGATTCAAGTCTCCCGCTCTTGGTTTGCACCAATCGCGGGAGACTTCAATCGGGCCAATCAGCGCGGCTCGCCTGGCCAATCAGAAATCCCCGCGCCTTAGCCAATCAAGGCTCGGGGATTTCGAGTATTCCAATTCAGGACATAACACCCCTCCCCTCTTGGTATGGTCCATCACGTGGTGTAGTCACGCAGGTAGGTGGGGCTCCGTCGAGTCCTAGTTGACCTGCGCAACTCACTTGCATGCTGTAACTCGGCCGGAGCGGTCATCTTTTTGGCTGCTCCTGCCTCTGTGCGAACCGGCTGGATGATCGGGCCGGTTCTTTCGCCGTGGCTCCCGCCTGGGCCTACCGGGTCGGTTGAGCTACGGATTTCGCCGCTCCCGCTTGGCTTCTCCGAGTCGGTAGAGCTGGCCAGGTGGTTCTTCTCCGGAGGGGACTCGCGATGGCTGTGTTCCGGTGAGTATTTTTGGTTTATTTTTTCCTGCGATTGTCTCTCCGGGTATTCCCTCCCCCCTTGGTTCGTGTCTTGGGGGTTGAGGTCAGTCGCTGTTCGTGACCTGAGCTGGTCGATATGTCGTTTCCAGGCTCGCCCATCGATGGTTTGGAGCCGGTACGACCGTGGACCAGTGACTTGAGTTATGACGGCTGGGATCCATAGGGGGTCCCCCGTCATGTTCTTTGCATAGACTAAGTCACCTGGGTCAAATGTCCGGTACCTGGAGCTGGAGTCTGGGGGCCGCTCCGGGTTATAGGTCGGGTGCAATCTGTTGAGTGGGGACCTCAGCTTTCTGCCCATTAGAAGCTCTGCAGGGCTCTTGTTAGTTGTGGTATTGGGAGTGATGTGCTGTATGAAGAGCAGTCTGTTGATTTTGTCGCTGATCGCCCCGTGGTCCATTTTCCGGAGGGTCTTTTTCGTAAACTGGACCATCCGTTCCGCTCTACCGTTCGCCGCCGGATGCGCCGGTGCTGTTAATGCGTGGCGGATACCCCTCTCCGCCAGGAACTGTTCAAAATCGATGGAAGTGAACTGGGGCCCGTTGTCTGAGATGACGACGTCTGGGAGGCCGTGTGTGGAAAACAGTTTACACAGTTCTTTAACGACGGCCTCTGTGGTAGTGGATTTCATGTCGCTTACTTCTAACCAATTGGAGTACGCGTCAACTGTGATTAGAAAAGTATGCCCATTTGTGGGGCCAGCAAAGTCTAGATGGATTCTGGACCAGGGCCCCCGTGGTGTTTCCCAGTCCCGGATAGGTGCTGCGGGTGGGCTGGATCTGGTCTCCTGGCATCGGTGGCATTTGGCGACCCATGCTTCAATTTGCTTGTCCATCCCTGGCCACCAAGCGTAGCTCCTGGCCAGGGCTTTAGTCCTGACGATGCCAGGATGACCCTCATGTAGCATCTCTAATACCCTCTCTTGCAATCTGTCCGGAATTACCACCCGGTCACCCCACAGAATACACCCCCTTAGTAGTGAAAGTTCAGTCTGGCGCTGACGGAATGTTTTAAAAGTCTCGTCACTGTCTTTCTCCGGCCAGCCTTTTTCTAACCAGTGTAAGATTCGCGCCAGACGCCTGTCCTTAACGGTTTCTCTGGCAATGTCTGATGCGGTAATAGGTAAACTCTCGATACTTAGGGTGTTTGTTGTTGGTGCTGGGTCAGGTTCAGAGTCAGGTAAAGGCGAGCGGCTTAAAGCGTCCGCGTGCGAAATTTTCTTACCTGGCTTGTGTAGCAGTTCGTAACTGTAGGCTGCCAGGAATTCGGACCATCTTGTCATCCGGGGTGACAAGATGTTTGGCGTGGCTCGGTTTCCAGCGAGGATGCCCAGCAATGGCTTATGATCCGTCACGATGGTGAACGGGCGGCCATACAGGTATTCGTGAAAACGTTTAACGGCGGCAACTATAGCCAAAGCTTCTTTGTCCAGCTGGCTATAGTTCCGTTCTGGTTTAGTCAGAGTCCTGGAGAAAAAAGCGATGGGTGCTTCTCTCTGGTCTGGGAGGGTGTGGCTGAGGACAGCGCCGACGCCGAAGGGTGATGCGTCGCAAGTGACAGCTAAGGGCAAGGTTTCGCTGAATTGCATCAGGACGGCGTCGGAGGTGAGGAGGTCTTTGGTTTTTTGAAAGGCGGCTTGCTCTCGTCTCCCCCAAGTCCAGGCTGCCTTCTTGTCTAGGAGTCTATGTAAAGGTTCCGCCGCCGTTGCCTTTTGAGGTAGGAAAACATTATAAAAATTTAGTAAGCCTAGGAACGCTTGTAGTTCCGTTTTGGACTTTGGGGTGGGGGCTTCCTTGATGGCTTTCACTTTTTTAGTCGTAGGGTGAATGCCATGCCGGTCTAGGAGATAGCCCAAAAACTCTACTTGCTTTGTACATAGTTGGCATTTTTCTCGTTTGACTTTAAGTCCTGTTTCTTTAAATTTTGTTAAGACTTGTCTGAGTCGGTTTTCTAATTCGGCTTCGTTTGGCGCCGCCACTAATACGTCATCGAAATAGGGCACCACCCCCTTGATGCCCTGTAGCAAACGTTCCATCAGGCTCTGAAAGATGCCTGGTGCCACGCTGACTCCAAATTGGAGTCGGTTACACTTGAAAGCCCCCCGATGGGTCACGATTGTTTGGGCTTCCACCGTTTTCTCGTCCACAGGTAGCTGCTGATATGCCTGGGCGAGGTCGAGCTTGGCAAAGACTTTGCCCCCTCCCAGTGAGTGCAGTAAATGTTGCACTATTGGGACTGGGTAGGCGCTTTGTTGCAACGCGCCATTTAGGGTGGCCTTATAGTCCCCGCAGATTCTCACGGACCCGTCTGGTTTTACTGGGGTCACTATAGGGGTTTCCCATCTGGCATGGTCTATCGGTTGCAATACCCCTTGTTTGACGAGCTTGTCGATCTGCTCGTCAATTTTAGGCTTTAAGGCGAATGGTACCCTTCTAGGTTTAAGCCGCTTAGGGGGAACCCCTGGGTCTAGGTCAAACGAGATAAGGGGCCCCTGGTACTTGCCCAAGCCTCCATCGAAGACCTCCTGGAACTCCTGGGCTAGCCGCTGTTCCCAAGCTTCGATGGTGACGTGGTTGACACCTGTCAGCGCGATGTTAAGCGGGGCGAACCATTGTAAACCCAGTAGGCTTGGGCGGTCGCGATCGACGATTGTGAGTGGCAGTTGTTCGGTGTGGCCTTTGTAAGTTATATTGAAGTTCTTGGTGCCCACTACCGGGACGCGATTCCCTTGGTAGTCTTTTATGATGATCTTTTGGGCATGCACGTTTCTTTTTTGTAGTGTAGGCACCAGTCTTTTGATTTCGCGCCATGCAATCATGGAAAGGTAGGACCCGGAGTCCACTTCCATTTTGCATGGCTGGCCTTCGATATGGACTTCTACGTGTACCTTTCTGGCGCCGTCGGAGATGGCGTGGCCGATGGTCACCGTCTGGTGGGTTTCTTCTTTTCGCCGACCGTCGCCGCTTCTTTGAGATCGTTGAGTGCGGTCCCACCGACCGTCTGGCTGGCGCTCTCTGGTTCTGGGCGGGGAGCTTTCTCTCCGTCTATCGTGCTGTTCCCATTTGGGCGGGCTGCGGGTCTTCTTTTGGCGGCAAACTCGGGCGATGTGACCCCGTCGTTCACAATGCCTACAGATAGAATCAAAAAATCGGCATTCTGACCTGGGGTGATCGCCGCCGCACCCGGCGCAGTTGGTCCTCGACCTACGACCTTTTCGACTTCGTTGGTCACCGCATCCCGTCTGCACGCGATGTATGTCCTCCTCGTCTTCCGACGTGCTGGAGGTTGATTGGTATTCACCGTAGTGTGCGGTTGCTTCGTTTCTTGTGTCGGCCGACCTTGCCGGGTTGTTGTTTCCGCCCTTCGCGTCAGATCTTCGCATGCTGTCTGCTGACGTGCGGGTTGCTTCAGCGGCTGCGGCTGCGGTAAGGGCATCGGCCAGGCTGATGTCGCCCTTGGCCATAAGTCGGCTCTGGAGTGTAGGATCCCATAAGCCGAGTACGAAGCGGTCTCTTATGAGACTGTTCAGACCTTCGAACTCACAGAGTCCTCCTAGGCGCCATAGCTCTGCGACGAAGTCGCTCAATTTTTCATCTGGTTTCTGGTTTCGGCGGTAGAACTCGTTGCGCCGTATCAGGATGGGGACTTCGGGGGCGTAATGGCGCCGCAGTATAGGTTCGAGGACGTCCCAGTCCATGGCGGTTGCGTCTGCCGGCTTGGCCAATGCTTTGGCCATCTGGAAGACCTCTGGTCCGCAATGCGTAAGGAAGACGGCGCGTTTTAGCGGGCCCGGGGCGTCCTTCATTCCGGCGCATTCCAGGTACATACGGAACCGATCCGAGTACGATTCCCAATCCTCGGCGGCGGGGTTGAAGGGGGCGGGCGGTGCTATCTTCGCCATCTCTGCGCTGGAGCTGGTTCTTGGGTGGACACGGGGTTCGGTTCAGGGGCGAGATCCCATCCTCGTCGCCAATGTCGTGTCCGCAAAAGACGCTCAGAGTCGGTGACTTTCATTCAAAGCTCTTTATTAACAATGGGAGAACCGAACCGGCGAAAGGCAAAAAGCCCGCGGCTTTTATACCTTTCGCAGCGGCGGCCGCGGCCAATGGCAGCGATTCAAGTCTCCCGCTCTTGGTTTGCACCAATCGCGGGAGACTTCAATCGGGCCAATCAGCGCGGCTCGCCTGGCCAATCAGAAATCCCCGCGCCTTAGCCAATCAAGGCTCGGGGATTTCGAGTATTCCAATTCAGGACATAACACATATATCCACATCTATTGCACAACACGATATTATTTATTATACTATTTATTGTCTAACAGTGATTGTATGGAAAATGGAGAATCGAAACTATTAATGAAAACAATATTATTCTCTCTTCATTTGACTTTGCAACATGTCATCTTCCTTTTGAATGGATTTCAAATTAAAATAATCTTTAAAAAATAGGGAGTGTCAAGGAATTCCCTATGTGGCCCAACGGTGCTAGACAAGAAATTCCAGAAAGTAGGGGAGGTGTTAAATGAATGTTCTCAGGAAGAAGGGGAAAAAAATTCACCTAACTTTATTCATATCTCGATATTTCATCTGGACAGGTCAAATGGACAGCAGTGGACTAAAAATTTGTAAATACTGAGGCTGCGCTTCTGGTGTTCTGAATTAGAAATGAGTAGATGCTTAAATAATAAGAAAGCTAAAATAAATAATAAGGGACATGAAAGATTGAGTTGGAGGCTGGAATCCAATACACTTGTTTGTTAATGGAGGCAGGGATAATTTTGGAAGATGCCAGGAAATTTTGAAATGGTTTTATTTTTCTTTCTGTTTTTCTATTTGTAATAGCTCCTCATGCCTTCCCAGTTTCTGCCATTTATTTATTTGTTCATTCAGTCCTTAATCCATTCAACTTCTATAGCTGCCCATCTCAATCAATGGCTCTATAATGGCTATGTAAATCAGGGAGAGAGAAAGAGATGGTATTGAGATATCTGAAGTTCTGATAGAATTAAATATGATATTGAAAAAGTAAGTTCAAACGTAGGCACCATCTGAGGATTCCAGAAAAAAAATTAGACCGATATCCCATTATTGCTCTAAGAGTTCAAGACTCTTTACAAGTTTACAATAAGGGTTCATTTTCATTTTCTCTCTACAACAGCAAGCCTATAAGGTTTATTTATTTAGTGAATTGCGATGCTACAATTATCCAGGAAACTACCATGTTAGTTGTTGTCGTTGTCGTCATCATCATCATCATTTTAACCATTAAGATGAAGGCCTCTTCTGCATGTTTCCAACCAATACAGTCCTGAGCATATTTGCTGATGCCATCGATCCATCTTGCTTTAGGTCTCTTTCATGGATTCTTTTTATCAAATGGGATCCATTCTATAACTGCATTTGTCCATCTGCCATCAGTTCTTTTTGCTATGTGATCAGCCCATTTCCATTTCAATTCTTTTACTCTCTTGATGATATTGTATACTTCCATTTGTTCTCTAAACCATTTGCAAGTCTTTCTATCTTGTCTTATGATGCCGAGCATGTATCTTTCCTTGGATCTTCGTGCCACTGACTGTGAGGTTAGTGTCCACGTTTCACTGGCATATGTTAGCATAGGTAGCACACATTGATTGAAAACTTTTCTCTTCTGGCATAGGAGAAAGTTGTTCTTGAAAATTATATCAAGCTTGCTGAATGTCTGCCAACCACATTTAACACACCATTCAATTTCCTTTATTGTATCACCTTCTGTTGCCCAAGGTATATGTAGTGGTCAACTATGTCCAGTTCTTTTCCAGATATATATATATATTTCTTCCTTTGGTGAATTTATTAAACATAAACTGGCTCATTTTCAGGTTTATTTTTAAGTCAAATTGTGCAGCTCTTTGTGTCTTTGTAGTTCTTCTGGGTCTTGTGAGAAGAGAACAATGTTAGTTTATAGTAGTTATTTGGTTGCCAAAGAGTGCTAATCCCTGTAGTTCATGCTGACATGATTATCCATGGTGCAGCAGAGGAGGTGAACTAGCTCTGTACTAGAAAGACAAGCAGCATCCTGTAGCATCATCCATGGCCTTCTCTCATCACCGACATCACCTCACAGCGTTGCATTTGAGCAGGGTCAGCACAGAAGTGGTCCCTATTTATCTACTCACATATAGCATGCTTTCAAACTGCTAGGTAGGCAGAAACTAAGGCAAGTGAGGGGAGCTCACTCTGTCACACAGTGCTGGGATTTGAACTGCTGAAGTAGAGACCAGCTGATTCTTTTGAAGAAAAGACAAGGAAATCACTTCTACTCTTTTTTTCTTCTTTTTCTTTCGCTAAAGAAAAGCAGAATAAACCCACAACTTTACAACTGGTGGCATGAAAGAATAATATAGTTGAATTCTCCATATTTTACAATCCATTGGAAAAAATTAATCTAGTTTAGAGTTTATGTTTGGTTCTAAATGGATTTTTATTTTCCCTTCTTAAATGTTTATTAATTTAAAAGAAAAGTATATTTTCAGAAAAGATAAGATCAATAAACAGACAATAAAATTTACTGAATTTATACAATTTATGCCCATTGTTGAAAGATAAACCATAGACAATAAAATACATTATTTTTATATGAAACAAAGTATAAATCTTTCAATTCAGTGCCAATAGCTCCAGAATATTGTTATTTTTTTAAAAGAAAAAAGAAAGGGGAAAAAGACCCTTACTAAAAATTATCAGAAAGCAGAACTCATTTCAACTAGCACTGTCAGAAATGTTGGCTGGTTATAAAGGCCAAAGCTATATTCATGGGGTCTATAAGAGAAGTGAAGTGTGGAATAAATGATGACCTCTGCACCATGACATCATCGCCATCATCACACAAATGCAGATGCCATGATGCAATTATGACATTGTCCCTTGCACAATGATGGCATGGAACATTGTAGCTTCTTACAAGCATCACCACACCGTGTGTACAATTATTAGGCAAGTGAGTATTTTGACCATATTATCCTTTGTATGCATATTTTCCACCTCCAAGCTGAATAAACTTAGATGCTTAATGGATATAAGCTGATCAGGTGATGTGTATTTGTGTAATGTGGGACGGTGTGGTCTAAGGAGATCAACACCCTATATCAAGGTGTGCATAGTTATTAGGCAGCTTCTTTTCCTTAGGCAAAATGGGCTAAAAAAAGAGATTTAACTGACTCTGAAAAGTTAAAGCTTGTAAAAAGTCTTTCAGAAGGATGTAGCACTCTTGAAATTGGTAAGATATTGGGGTGTGATCACAAATATCACATGCATTTTGTTCCAAATACTTAACAGGGTCATTAGGTGTTGAAAAAAAAGATGCACCTTATCTGCCAAAGATTTGAGAAGAATCAAACATGAAGCTACCAGGAACCCATTATCCTCCAGTGCTGTCAAATTTCAGAATACAACATACCTGGAGTGGCCAGAAATACAAGGTGTTCAGTGTTCAGAGACTGCTGGCCAAAGTAAGGAAGGCTGAAATCCAACCACCTGTCAACTCATGACTATGCTATAAACTCTAAATGGAATAAACTATATTTTGATAGCATGATTCATATGCCTGATTTAGTTGCCATAAAAAAAGGGTGGGGGAAGGATATCCAGAAGATCAGTGCAGCAGTTTGAAAGCGAAAGTACATTCCAACTCTTATCTTTAAAAGATTGTAACTGAAATACCACAGCTTTTGCCTGTGAATATATTTAATTGGAGAATGTGAATGATGACACCCAGCCCATGAACATGCTCAATTGGAGAATCTGGTTTATGAGACAACCAGGGGGGAGGAGGAAAACAGGGTCACAGGTGATTGTAAATTACGTATGCCAGAATTGGCTTCATAAAGAGCAGTGCCAGTATGTCGTCTCCAATAAATCCTTTGAAGTCTTTTGAAGTTTGGCTTGAGAATCATGATTGAATTAGAGCAATTGTTGGAATCCTGACACCACCATTGAACAAGACACATAAGTTGAAATGGCAAGAATGGGTCAAGAAATATCTGAAGACAGATTTTTCAAAGGTTTTGTGGACTGATGAGATGAGAGTGACTCTTGATGGACCAGATGGATGGGCCCATGGCTGGATCAGTAACAGGCACAGAGCTCCACTTTGACTCAGACCCCAGCAAGGTGGAAGTGGGATGGTGGTATGGGCTGGTGTTATGAAAAATGAGCTAGTTGGACCTTTTTGGGTTGAAGATGGACTCAAAATAAATTCCTTTCTTCAAGCAGTGGTACACGAAAAAGTCTGCATCTTTCAAGAAGACCATGATTTTTGTGCAGGACAATGCTCTATTGCATACATCGAAGCACTCCACTGCATGGTTAGCCAGTAAAGGCCTTAAAGATGACAGAGTAATGACATGCCCCCTTTCTCATCTGATGTAAACCCTATTGAGAACTTGTGGACTCTTCTTAAATGGGAGATTTATGGTGAAGGAAAACAGTACATATCTCTGAACAGTCAGTCTCTGGGAGACTGTGGTTGCTGCTGCACAAAAAGTTGATCATCAACAGATCAAGAAATTGATAGATTCCTTGAATGGAAGGCTTATGACTGTTATTGAAAAGAAGAGTGGCTATATTGGTCACTGATTTTTTTTTGAACTGTCAGAAATATTTATTTGTAAATTTTGAGTTATTTATTATTCTCACTTTAACAGACAAAAATAAATGAGTGGGATGGGAAAATTTTCATTTTTCACTTAGTTGCATAATAATTCTGCACGCTGATAGTTGCCCAATAATTGTTCACACATAGATATCTCCTAAGAAAGCCATAACCTCATTTTTTATTTTCTTAAATATTCAGGTTTGAGGTTTATTAACATTTTGGATTGATCAATTGTTCAATAATAAAATTAATCCTCCAAGATACAGCTTGCCTAATAATTGTGCGCATAGTATAGTAAAAAAAATGTTGTGAATACTAATTGTTAAGCCTGTGCCCATAACCAGTGTTAAGCCAGAGTTCCCCAACCAGGGTTAAGGAGACAAGCTAAACAGAATGTGCAGCATTAGTCAGATAGGCACACAGATAAATGAGTGAGATAAGTTTGTATGTTTATTAACATACAGTAAAAATAACAGATATGCTTGTGTTATCAAAATATAGTTTATTCCATTTAGAGTTTATAGCATAGTCAAAATAACAGTCCATTAGTCATGTATCATTTTAGTCAGTCCATTCAAGGATATTCAATTAGCAAAGTCCATGTAGAATATCCAATGTCAGTTCACTTACAAATCAGTCCTCTATCTCTCCCATTCCAGTAGGGAAAAACGCAGTCTTGAATCCATCCAGTAATTAGGGATCATAAAGCCAGAGAGAGCAAGCTGCCGTGCCTTGCTTCTTTTATGGTGCTCTCACAACCACTCCCTTAATTACATTCTTTACAGTTAAAGTTACAGACACTTTAACTAACAAACCATGATAACATATTTATTATTTTACCTAAACCAGTTAGGGTAAACAATGTTATCCCTAACACTAATCACTGAAAGACATCACAACAGTGCTGTATGCATCTGCATGTAATTACAGTTTCCTTCTCTCAAAGACTTTTCAAGACAGGTCAGAAAGTGGATGAAATGTTCATTCATTTAAAGAACGGGTAAGGCTTCATGGATTTTCTCTGATGGCTGACACCAGGATGTAAACCAATCTAACTGGGCTATATATGATCTCATAATAAAATTTCTATCCTGGCATAAGGATCATATGAGTCAAGAAGAAACCACAGTTGAAACTGCAAGGATGGCAAACTTCAGTTCTAACAATACATTATGAAGGTATACAGGGGTGGGATTCTGCTGGTTCCGAATGGTTCGGGTGAACCCCTAGCTCCAAAGATCAGCTTGGAGTGAACCAGTTCATTCCAATGATCATGTGAGCCCACCCGCCCACCTGCCCCTATGCTGTACTGACCTTTATCACCTCAGCTGATCAGCACGGAAGAGCAGATTGCTGCTCCTCAGCTGTGTTACTCCCCTGAAGTAACATAGAAGGTAAGGATTTTTGCATCTCTGTTCCTGCGTGTGGGTGCGCGAAGTATGCATAATGCGCACAATCACTGAACCAGTTGTTATACCAGCAGTATCCCATCCCTGAAGGTATATCATCTATATTCCACATTACTCAACTAGTCAGAGATGCCTATGGAATTGAATCCAGATATGGGATATGACGTAACAATTTTGAAGCACAACTGTGGGTCATCTTTGCAGAAGATGAATATACAACACAACTGAGTCCAAAATTTCTGTGGCTAAGCAAAGACAGTTGTTGTGAGTTTCGCTCTGTTTTACAACTTTACTAGCCACAGTTAAGTGAATCACTGCAATTCTTTAGTTAGTAATATGTCTGTTAAAAGAATCTGGCTTTTCCATTGATGCTGCTTGTCAGAAGATAGAAAAAGGTGATTACATGACCTCAGGACAATGCAACTGTCATAAATACATGCCAGTTGCCAAGTGTCTGAATATTGATCATGTGACCATAGGGATGCTGCAATAGTTGTTGCAGTTGAAAATCTGCAATAATTCATTTTCTTCAGTGCTGTTGTAATTTCAAACAGTCACTAAACAAATGGTTATAAGTCTTTAGAGTTACAATCATAATGGATATTGCCCATCACGGTCATAATTCATGATAGTTGTAAATCACCCAATAGTTCACTACAAAGCTGTTTTGCCAAAAACTGAAAGTAAATGCCAGTCTGGTAAAACCATCATAAAATGCAGTCACCTATCCATGGGATGCTGCAAAAAGCTATAAACGTAGCCTGGTAGCTCAATATCTGAAGTGCAATCATATGACACAGTGGTCAGAACTTTGAATTCGGGTCATAAGGGAGGTCCGTTATAACTTTAAACATTCACTAAGTGACCAATTATAAAATCAAAGACTACCCGTACAAACCGAAAACCAAGGTTTTTAAGATTACTTGCTTTGAAGGGATAATTTTTATATATCCCTAAACTGTAATGGACTTCTATTTGGCACAACCTTACTCCTACATTACTCTGAATTTGAGCAAAAAATCATCATAGACTTCCTTTGTACACTTTAGTTTGTGAGGCACCTCTTCAGGAAAGAAGCTTGCATTATATATTTGTAACACAGCTTAGTCCAGTGAGTTGAAGAGTTTTAGAGAGGCTTCTAAGGGCCCCTGGAACATGAAAAAATAACCAACAATCAGCTCTGCTGAACAGATCTAAAACCTCTTATTTCCTAACAGTGAATTTTCATTTCAATATCCCACCCGTTTAACAATATAAATTGTCAGTCAGCTATGGAATTCAATTTACTTTCATCCACTGAAGCCTCTGTTAACTTCCATTTTCTATTAAATATGCTTTATTAGTAACACAGAGGGCTCTCCCCCAAAGTCTTTTTTTTTTTTAAAGTCAAATGTTTCTCAGCTGGAGGTGACACTAAATTAAAAACAGAAAGGTAAATTAATTTTGCAGAAGAAAACGCCGGGCACAAAGAGAAAATATGAAACAAGTAGTCAGACTACAAATGCCACCAACTACTGAAAGGTCCTTAAAGAGTATAATTGCATTATATTTTTATCTGAATTTTTAAATCTACTGAGTGACAGAAGTTAACAGAATGGAATCTTAATAAGGCAGCCAAAGCTTCTACATTAATTTAGATGATATTGTATAATTTTTTTTGATTAATGTATTTAAACTTGGCATACAGACTTGAAAAAGAATTGAAGAAAAATATCTGTTTAGGGAGTTTATGAGTTTGTGGATATTTCTCTTATGTCTTTGGGTTCAATTTAGAACAGAACAGAACAGAACAGAATAGAATAGAATTTTTAGAATAGAATTCTTTATAGCCAAGTGTGATTGAATACACAAGGAATTTGTTTTGGTGCAAATGCTCTCAGTGTTCATAAAAAGAAAAAAAGCACATTTGTCATGAATCATAAATATAACACTTAATAGTAGTCAAAGGATACAAATAAGCAGACAAATCATATTAGGAATCATAATAATAATTGATTAAATCAAATCATACTAGTAAACAGTCAATAAAAAAATCATAAGGACACAAACAACAAAGTTACATTCATGCAGTCATAAATGGGAAGAGATGGGTGAAAGAAAAGATGAGAAGATGAATAGTAATAGTAATGCAGACTTAGTAAATAGTTTGACAGCGTTAAGGGAAATTTGAATTTAAATTTGAATTTAAAGAAACATGTCTCTGATCTCTAGCATAGGTTGAAGCCAAATACTGCATAAGAGTATAATGGAAAGCAATTTTTTTTCTTGAAAGGGAGAAGATAATGCCAGAAATCAAAGTCCCACAAACACGCCAAATTTCAGCACAACAGAATAATTGTAATGAGAAAAATGCAATAATTAACATGGGATTTCAGAATTAACATGGAAACTCAGAATCTTCCATAACTTTATAAGTGATTAATATCTCCTGAATATAGCATCTCATGGGGCATCTTATAAAAGCATTGCTGAATGTCCCACATTTCTATGACTGAACACACACAGAGATGACTTCAGTATTTAGATGTCTTCTGTAGCTTAATCAAGGTTTCCAAGAGAACAATGCATCATAAATAGGGCCCTTTCACATTATTGCTAAATACTTGGCTAGCCAAGACACAGTCAGGGGTGGATGTTGGGGGAGGGGGGAGTTTCTGGGGCCTAGCCAGCAAACAGAGTCCTAGTATTATCTGGCAGCTGAAGAATTAAGCAGGAAAGCTGTATAATTTACAGTAAATTATACCGTGTTTCTCATAAAATAAGTCCGGGTCTTATATTATTTTGAGCCCCGAAAAAACGGCTAGGCCATCTTTTCAGAGATGACTTAATTCCTCCCTTGCATCCTCATCTAGAGCGTCCCGTGGGCAGCCTCGCCACCAGCCACTCCTAACGGGTGATCATGGCGAAGTGCAGAGAGCTCCCTACTCCCACCAAACACCTTTGCTGCAAACCCAAGACCTTTGGCACCCGCCACTGTTGCTTTCCCTTCTGCCCATTCCGCTGCCACGTTTGGAGATGCCGCTTCCGTGTTTGGAGTGCCGCTGCCATTTGGAGTGCCACCGCTATTTGGAGCACCGCCATCATGTTTGGAGCTGCCACTTCCGCGTTTGGAGCTGCTGCTGTGTTTGGAGTGGTGGCGGCGCTCCAAATAGCGGTGGTGTTCCAAACAGTGGCAGTGCTCCAAATGCAGAAACGACAGCTCCAAACACAGTGGCAGCTCCAAATGCAGACATTGCAACTCCAAACAGTGGCAGTGCTCCAAACAGCAGTGGAGTTCCAAACGCGGAAGTGGCAGCTCCAAATGTGGAAGCAGCAGCTCCAAATGGCAGCGGTGCTCCAAACAGCAGTAGTGCTCCAAACGTGGAAGTGGCAGCTCCAAACACGACGGCGGCAGGGGCAGAAGGGAAATCAACTGCGGCGGGTGTTGAAGGTCTTGGGTCTGCTGCAAAGGTGCTTGGCAGGAGTAGGGAGCTCTCCATGCTCTACCATGATCGCCCATTAGGAGCAGCTGGTGGTGAGGAATTGCGACCCATGAGGCACTCCTAACGGCAAGTCCCCCTGCCCTTCCCCCCCATTTTGCATGTTTTAAAATAGGCCTAACTTTTTTTGGGGAGGGGGGTAATTTGATTTTATGCCTAGAAAACATGCTGGGTCTTCCTATTGGGGGAGGTCGTATTATTGGAGAAACACGGTAGATTTCAAAATGTTAGACATTTTGGTAACCAAAGTTCATCTATTGATTAGTGATGCTCTTCAATCCTAATTCTACTTCTTCTCAATCATGACTGAAGATGTTTTGCCTATTATTTCAAGCATTAGGAATAAAGAAAGCCATGCCATCTAAACCTGGGCAAGAAGTAAACAGGATATTGCCAGTAATAGCAATAGCACTTAGATTTACATACCGCTTTACAGTGCTTTACAGCTCTAAGTGGTCTACAGACTTGGCATGTTGCCCCCAACAATCTGGATCCTCATTTTACTCTGGTAAGCCTGGTGAGATTCAAACTCTCAAATTGCAGGCGGCCAGCAGTCAGCAGAAGTAGCCTGCAGTATTGCATTCTAACCACTGCGCCATCAAGGCTTATAATTCCAAAATGTTATTTTCCCCTTCTTCAAGTCTCTTAATCAAAGCTGTGGTAAGTTACTTAAATATGAAGAAACACAAACTTTTTTCAATGTAGAATTGATCCACTTTAATCAGCTGATCCATTGATTAATTAATTATTCCAAACTAATCAAGGAGAGAACTAACCTAGAACTAAAGAGAAATTTTCTGACAGTTAGAACAATTTAATCAATGGAACGAGTTGCCTTCGGAAGTTATGAATACTCCATCACTCAAGGTTTCCAAGAAGAGAATGGACAGCCATTTCTCTGAAATAGTAAAGGTCTCCTGCTTGAGGAAAGGATTGGACTAGAAAACCTTTCAAGGTCCCTTTCAACTCTGTTATTCAGTCCAAGGAAGTGATCAATAGTATAGGCAAAAATATGCATTCACCAACAGGAATATGGCCACAATGACAATAACATTACATACTATTAATAATAATCGTATATCTACTTTATTAATCTACTAGAATACTTGGAATCTATGTAGCTGCTGCCATGATTTCTGGATTGGCATCTGAAATAAAGAATAAAAGATCCATCCCAGGGTCAGCAAAAAAAAAAAAAGCTGGTTTACATTTGCCACAAATAAGAGAATTTAGGCCGAATCCAACTAAGGAGCACAATTGTTATACCACCAGGAGTTTTAATGGGTGTGAGTTAATTAGGTGTTCAACCTGAAAGCCTCATAAAGCACTTAGTGACAAAAACATCAAGGTAAGTCATTAAGAAGACAGGTAACTCCAGCACCTATATGAAGGGAAAATAAGTACCACCAATATATTTCATTATCAGCTGAAGCCAAAATGGACACTGTGAAATCCTAAATCTTAAGAGGAAGAGAAACTTGTAGTACTTTACAGCTTAAGAGCTGCCACCCTGCACAATTATTGCAAACATCATGCAGGAACATATTATAAAATAAAACTGATTTTTAGGAAAGCAATTAAAAATATAATTTTTCAGTGACAAAGGCCTAATCTATAGGAAGATTAGGCCTTATAATCAAAAAGTATAGAATTTATTTTCAGGGTATAGTTACTTTAACTTTGATTTGAAATTAATCTTCTTAGCTAATATGTAAGGCCTGGGTTACTTTAACTAGGTGGCCATCAGATGCATTCAGATGCAAGTCCTTAATGTCTGGTTAAGATTGCCACACTCATAAATGAAAGTGTTAGAACATGTGGTACTGTTAGACCAATACACAGGAGTAGTTGTTCTCTACATATAGAGTACAGATAGTCTTTTAGCGACTGGTCAAAGCTGCAACCAACACTCCTCCCCAAGGATAACCCTGTTCCAAAATTCTGATGGACACCTGCATGTTTTCTTTCTTTCAGTCATTTATTGTCTTTATTACTTCATTTTCTTTCAATATTTCATTTTTGTACTCTTATCTTTTTTCCTGCCTTGCTATAAAAATAACCAAATAGAGAAATCAAGAAGTGTTTCAATTGATGACATGAGCATAATTTGGTTTGCAATTAAAATGGCTTTAAATGGGAAAAATAAGTTTTTTATGGTTGCTGGATTCATAATTTTACAAGAAATATGCCACGCTTGTACTGCGTGATTTTTTTAAAGGTGTTGAACTGATTAATCAGGCTGCATTTTTGTTTATGAAATAGCTTTTCATTGATTAATCACAAATGATTAATCAATGGAAACATACACACCTAAACTAAAATCTTATTAAAATAATGGCTAATACAGAGCACATTTGTTAAAGTGTAAAAAATGATATTCCCCTAGAATTGGAAAGTCCCGGTGTGCTGCGATTACAGGAAAAGCATCTATCTTGTGCCTGGGAGCTACACTTTTAATCAAAAGTTAGACTGAGACTGCAGGGGCACACGAGCAATGATGGAACAGAATAGAAAGGGCCAAATTTTTCAATTTGTTTTTTTTCCCTGTATTTTCAGTTTAAGGTAAAGGTAAAGGTTCCCTTTGCACATATGTGCTAGTTATTTTCGGCTCTAGGGGACAGTACATTACAAAGCCAAAGAACCAGTGCTGTCCAAAGACATCTCCATGGTCATGTGGCTGGCATGACTAAAGCCAACGGCACACAGAATGCTGTTCCCTTCCCACCAAAGGGGTCCCTCTTTTTCTACTTGCATTTTTACATGCTTTCGAACTCCTAGGTTGGCAGAAGCTGGAACAAGTAACAGGAGCTCCCTCTGTTACGTGGCGCTAGGGATTTGAACTGCTGACCTTCTGATTGACAAGCTCAGCATCTTAGCCACTGAGCCACCACATCCCACTTATTTTCAGTTTAGGGCAGGGGTTGGTTTGCTTTTGTTTTGTTTTTTTAAAGAAAAGTAATTGTGTTAAGCCCACTGCTAGGTTAATAAACCTATATTTCTTGGAGGCAGGAAAGAACAAAAAAATGTGTTACTTGGTTTTTGTTTTACCTCTGAACTTCAGCATGTGATCAGGAGGAAGTTGGAGGCAACCAAAGCAGAGCAGACCATTAAATTTCACAGTAGCAACTGCAGAAAACCATATAAACACCCGGTAAGTGATGACACGACCATGCAAAGGTGGCTGTCATGCACATGTGTTTCAGTGTCTGAAAGAGGTGTAACAAGTATGAAGGTATCAAGTACTTGGCCTCCTTGCATACTCCACAGTTGTCCATGAGCTGTAGAAGGGCCATCATGTGAGTCCTCATGATACATTGGTTAAGTGCAGGATTGCAGCAAACTCTGCAAAGGGTCAAATTTGATTCAGGTTTTCATCCTTCCAAGGTCAATAAAATGAGGACCCAGATTGTAAACCACATAGAGAATGCTGAAAAGCACTACAGGGTAATATAGAAGTCTAAATCTCTGATGTATAGCAATGTATTTGCTGTACATCAGAGATAGGCTTCCTATAAGTCATATGCAACTATATTTAAGTTACTGGTTAAGCTACTGGTTTTTCAATTTACCCTGCTCAGGGAATCTCTCAGTTCTTATTTTTCTGCCCCAAAGTCCTTAACTATTTGCATGAATTCCTCAAGTTATGATTGTAATGGAACCTGTCCTTCATGGTTGTAACTCATGACAGTTGTAAATTGAATCATTCATGTGGATAATCTGATTTTATGAGCTTTTTGTGGCGGTTGTTAAGTTTATCATGTAGTCATAAAGCAACCACTGCAGTCATAAAGTGACCACCATGGTCATTAAGCAAACACCTTGGTCATTAAGCAAGCCAATGCTTTGATATGAGCCAGTTTTGCTGAAAACTGGAAGCAAATGTTGATTTGGGGGAAAACTATTGTAACTATGGTCATGTGACCATGGGACACTGCAAACGGCCATAAAATGCACCCAACTGCCAAGCATCCAAAGTTCACTCATGTGACTATGGGGGAGGGGGAAAAGAAACTGTCAGAACTTTGAAACTGGTTCATAAGAAAACCCCAGGGAGGTCCGTTGTAACTTCAAATGGTTGTTAAGCAACTGGTCATTCAGTCAAGGACTATCTGTACAGTTAGCATCTTATATACCCTCATACTTCTTAGGTTTCAACATTTGGATATGAAATAGGAATGATAGTGGTGTTAAATGCAATTCTTAATTGTTGGGAAGATGAATCAGTTGTGAATTTCACTGCAATAGGTTTAAGCCATAGGATTTCCCAGTTTCCAAACAACTGGCCAGAGCTGTAATGAGCTTCAGCAAAATCTGTCCCTGTATTTATTTTATTTATTATTCAATGTATCTCTCCTGCCTTTATTATTATTTATAAACAACTCAGGGCAGCACATCTAATACTCCTCCCCCCTCCTATTTTCCTCACAAAACCCTGTGAGGCTAGTTGGGCTGAGGCAGTCACTGACATAAGGTCACCCAACTGGCTTTCATGACTAAGGGAGAGAATAGAAGCCACAATCTTCCCGTTTCTATACCAGGGCCTTCACCATTAGACCAAACTGGCTCTTTTCTGTATTCCTGAAAACAAGGCCTGTATTATCACGCAGCATTTGTTGATCCTGTAGCCTTTGAGTGGCATGCAATGGGCTGAACTGCAAAGCATAGGTGGAGTCAGGGCTAAGGTTACCAAAGTGAATAGATCTTCCAAAAATTGAGGGGACTTTGGTGTTCTCTGAACTTGTTTGTTTTCTTGCATACATTCCATTGACCAAACTAGGTGACATCATCAGTGCTAGTAGGGAGTGAGGGTTGGTTCTCAGTTTATATTCTAGTGGCTTGTTCTGTCAGTGTTTGTGAGAGTGGTCCAACACTCAAGAGTGTGCCTTGATTTATAGGCAAGTTGCACTGAGGTCCATCACCGTTGATGATATTACCTAATCTGAGTAATGAAACATTTGTCATGATTCCGGCAGTTACTCCAATTAAATCATGAGCCTCGAGCCACACTCCCAAAACTTCAAATGATTTATTAGAAGTTAACATGCCAGCATTTGTCTGGACGTAGCCGACTCAGAGATATGTAATTCACTGTCACCCTTGACCCTGCTTTTCCACCCACCCCTCTGGGTGTATCATCCAACAAAACACAACCATAGCCAAGGGTCATCAATCATGCTCTCCAATTAGATTTTTGCACAGCAGAAGCTTCAATCATCTAATCAGTCTCTGAAGAAAATATGAATGGAATGTATTTTTGATTCCACACAGCTGCTTGCTCTTTGAAACTCCACCCCCTTCTTTCTGTGACAACTATAAAACATGTATACAAAATGTTTTATGAGTTGACAACATCTTCAAGAAAACAACCAAACTCAGGGAACACTTATGGTAAGACCCCCTCATTTCAATCTAGAACTACCATTATTCTCCTTTATTGGTAGCAAAAATTATCCATACAAGGTTTACATTAACATGCACCTAGATCCTTAATGTTCAGAATCAATAGTGAATTATTGAGAACTTTAACATTTTTCTTGAAGTTATTACACTAAGGCTGGGCCCATGGGCTGGATCTGGCCTGCAGGGTGCTTAGATCTGGCCTGCAGGGCCAGCCTGGAAATAGCAAAGGTCCAGCCTGCAGTACCTCTGCTAGCGAAAACGGGGCATGGGAGGGCCATAGGCCATCTCCCTGAACCCCATATTCAGTCTGGATGGCCTCCTGCAGCATCTCGCAGGCCAAAATGGGGTGCCTGTGCACCCTGATTTGGCTGGAAGGGTGCTGCAGAGGGCCACCCAGGCTGAAAACAGAATGCAGGGGGCCACGGGTGCTGCAGGAGGCTGTCCATCTCATCTCATCTCCCCCCCTCCATCCAGCCAGCGTAGGACAACTACAATGCTGTTCCAGCTTTCCAAGAAATCTAGTTTGACAGCCCTGCACTGAGGGATTTCTTATTACTGCCCTCTGGGTGCACTAGAAGGTCTCATAATAACCTAAGGATAAAACCATTTCTGTTAAACACAGTGAACCTGACTGTGTTCAGAAGAACAATGCAAACCCCTGTTGTATTGTTCTTGGTACAGTATCAATGATGCTATTTCATGGGTAAATTCAGAATGGTTGTTTTAGTCTCCTACTAGCTGTCTTTCTCTTCTCTCTTGATGTATTTTCCTCCTTATAGAAAGATCAGATAAGTTACCATTGAGGGATTATTACTGAGGGACCAGCCTTTATCAATCTGGTCCCCTTCAGATGTGTTGGGAATTCCATGAGATTCTAGCCTCAGAAAATCTGGAAAGCACCAGACTGGCAAAGTCTGGAACAGACTGTAAACTCAGGGCCATACAGCAGAAATACAATGAGGAAATAGTTTAGCAACTGAAGAGTATCTTTTTTATGTCTTGACATATATTTAAATCACCTTTAGGGAGTACTACTCTCTCCAAACCATTGTATAATATTTCATAATAAATGCATATTTTGAAAATAGGTTTCATTAAACATTTTAATGTTTACAGATACTGACATGGAAATAAAACTGTTTTGAAATCTCTCCTAAACCTGAACAAAAATGGGAGAATTTTGCATTTTTCCTTGGAAAGGACATTCAATCGCACAGGTCACCAGTAAGGAAAAAAAGGCTCTGTTCCACTACCTGCCAATTTAGCAACTTAAGCTGAATTTGCATACTATGATTAACCAGCTCAGAAAAAGAGCAAGCAGCTGCATTTATACCTGCCACATTTGGTTGATTTTATTGTTTTTCTTGTTTCTTTTGACTTTGTTAAGAGTTACATTCTGATTTTTTTTTTCATGAGCTCAAAAACTTCTTCCTTGTGTTCTTCATCACAGTAACAATCTCATGAAGTAGATTTGGTTCAGAGAGAGGACCCCAAGTCACCCAGTAAGTTTCTCTGGCTAAGGGTAGAAAAGAACCAGGAACTCCCCAGTACCATTATAATATCCCAATATCTTCATACTGGGTCAACAGTTGAGTAACACAGCATGTTCCATTAACCAAATTAAGCTGTAGGAGTTGTATGAGAAGCAGGAAGACTGAAGAACTGTATTTGTTGGCTGGTCTACTAGAGCTGGTCTACTACAGATATTCTTGGATGTTTCTCTCAAGTTCAGATCTTCTTGCAAATGGTCCAGCCGTCACTATTTGGTACTATACTACAATGCTCAGTGGTTGAGCATTGGGAAAATATCCTTACAAAATCATGTAATATTTACTTCCAAGTAAGCTCTCCCAGAATGGCCGCTGCCTGCCTGAAAATGTTTAAACCACAGACATGGAATTAACTATCTAACACTGTGTGAGTTTATATATCAGGCCAAGTCCTATTTTAACTTGTGAGTCATAAAAGATGGGTTCACATCCTATTCTGAGCCAAAAATAAATCACATTATCCTTTAGTATAATGGGATAACTCAGCCATTGGGTTCACTGGTTTTATTTTGACCAAGATCTGCTGTACAATGTATGATTCAAATACAATACAATACCATCATTATTTATAAAGCAAAATGGCTAGAATCATACATCACATCATGCATAATTCACACATTCATGCTGAGGTAGGCAATAAAGGGAAAGGAACTACAGCTATCCCAGTTATAAACAAGATATTAAAGGAAGACAATCTCAACCTAAGGACATTTTGCCTTGCGTTCAAGACTGCTAAAGAGAAAGTCTTGCTTAATGGATTGATTGAATTAACTTTTTCCACATGTTTTGAGTTGTTAATATGATTTCATCTTTGGTCCTTCAGACTAATCAGCCCCAATTTTCCTGAATTTAAATTAGATGTTTCTGTCACTTTATGTGCATTCATATAAGTCAAGAACAAAACAAAACCTCAAATTACTTTACTTTGTTTAAGAGTCCTGCTCTGCAGGTTATCTCTTGCTTTATAGCATAGCTGTAGTTGGAATCTGGGCTTCTACTCAGATTTGATATCAAATACTTCAAAATATTAAATCATATTTCCACCAGTGTAAGGACTGAGATTTCTTGTGAATGTAGACCTCAGACCTTAACCAGATGGCAGTTAAGCTAATTAATTTTATTTCAGGACTGTGTAATTCCATGCCAATCACATATATTTGAACCACAACACATATTACTGCTACATCTATCTATTCAATTCATTCAACTTTTTGCAACTTGGCACCACCCAAATATGTTGGAACTGAAACTGAAATCTGAAAAATTTCTTCCTCCATATATCTGGAGGGCATCAGACTTATAAAATCTAGATTATTGAAATAATCCTCCATGCATCCTCTTATACAATGAGATTTATGAAGAACAGCTGATAGATATTAATCTTCCAAGTTTTCCAAATCTGCCATAGATGACTGGTTGGAAAAAGGAATAGAGCTGCAATATTGATCTTACCTGTTCCACTAAGAATCATTTTATATTCTTAACCTGGTCCTAAATCTTGCTAATCTGAAAAATCCACTGGTTTTGAAATGTTGAAACAAGGAATGAATGAAATAAATGAAAATTAATGATACCTTTTCAGTTTAATCCCTAAAGTGTGAAATCGTAGTCTCCCTGCTCAAAATGTAGCTGTTGTAGTATTATGATAGTCCAATCTGGTGAATAACTGGAAGTTAAAGAAGGAATGAGAAGTGGGGAATCCTGGATGCTTACACATTCAGTATTCAAATATGTAGTCCAAAATAATTTATGCAGAAGGGATACAGGGTACAACTCCTAACAGCTGTCTCTCATGAAAGATAGCAAGTTTGCTGTAGTGGTTAAGGCCTGGAAACCAAAAATGCATGATCTTAGGTATGGAACCAGCTAGATGACCTTGGGGTAGTCACTCTCTATCAGCCCTAGGAAGGATGCAATGGTAAATACTTCTGAAAATATTGCCAAGAAAACCTGCAGGGACTTGTCTAGGCAATCACCAGAAGTCAACACTGACTCAAAAGTGACTGATCTATCATATGGTCTGACAGGGCTTAACCATGCATGCAAGACGTGGAATAGGTAACATAAACATACAAAATTAAATACTGAAACTTGAAGAGAAGGTAGCAGTACCAAAAATAAGCTAAAGTAAGTAATGACCATTGACTGTCATCGGTTGGTATGAAATGTCTCCTTCCCATAATGAACCAAGCATGGAAAATCTAGTTTAAGTTATTTTTCACTTCCCCGACTGGCTTTTTTCTGTGTAATTTGAAAAGAAATTCATAAAAAGCCTAGTGGACTGAAGTAAGAGGTGTTGTGTGTTGGACAGGCCTTTATCCAATATCTCATAATACACATTTGGCTTTAATTAAGTCAAAACGCTTCCCTACTTCAGCCATAACAAATATGAACAATCCTTTCCCATCTGGTGAGAATATAGATTAACTGACTGATTGGATATGTAAGGCCACCCAGTTGTCAAAGAACTCAAAGCTGCATGCAAGACAATTTAATAACAATTTAACAACAATACAATAAGAGTAGAATTACCAATTAATACAATACAATACAATAAGAGTAGAATTACCAATAGCAAACAACCATCCAAGATTACACGAAAATTAAAACAGATGTAGCAAAAAAGCAAGTTAAGGGGTGATAATGAGGGAGCAAGAACATGTATTCTCCCCAATATGAACTTCTAGAGCCAAAATATAGTAAAATATTGGATTGGAATGCCAAACATTACTGATTAAGCATGACAGAAATAATGGCTTGCTAAGAAGCAAGCAAAATAAAAATAAGATCTGAAATTAGAACTTCTGGGTTCATAGACTGAGGCCATGCCTTAGAATGATAATGACAGAATTTCAATATCTCCAAACTAATTCCTATAGGTTTCCATATGCACAATTTCATAGAGATGATAAAGCATCTCATAATCATTTTTCTGGGCTATTATACATAAATATTTCAAGAAAATCTACAAGAAAATTTTCCAGTTAAGAAATTAGTTCCATTGATTAATCATATTCAATACTCAGGTGGCCTAGAGACTCATGTAATGTATGAAGTATACATTGCTAATGGTGTTTTCCTACAATGAATGATTTGTCGATAGTGTTAAATGGAACTCCAACTGAAAAAAATGACATGATGTATTTAAAACAAATGACCATATGTAATCAGATACATAAACATCTCAAGCATTGGCTACAGAATGTTTTAAAGAAGCAAGAGGAAGGAAAAACTTAGGTAAATATAGAATCTTTTGATGGGCTCTTTGGAACAAAAATTAGAAAATATCTCAGGAGGAATATTGCTTTCCTGATTTATCAGAGGAAGGTCATTTGGATGTTTCTAAGCATCATCTTTGGGTTGTTCATTGTAAATATAAGTAAGAGGGAAGGAAGAGAAAAAATCAACAAACCTCAGTAATGAAGAATCCAACAAAGGTAGCTAGAATGGAACATAATGAAGGAATACAGGCTACCACTTTTTCTTTTTTTTTCAGTATTGCAGGAGCTTTCAATATATTATAACGGAAAAACTAAATGCTACAGCCTGTTTTTATTTAAGAGGATTGCAAATAATCCAGTTTGTATCAGGCATTCAACAGCCTCTTACAGTTCCTCTTTTAATCAAAATGTAAAATCAGACAGTTTAAACAGTGCTTCCCACTTGTTTTGTGCAGTTTTTCAGGTGATTTAACTCTTTTGTCCAAGCCAAGGACACTGTACTGTCTGTTGATGCATAAGCTGACAGTCCTCCTTCTATTAAGCATTGTATCTTTACATCTAAAGTGTTCTCAGTTCCCTGAGGTTGTCTAATGATACAGAACCGGGTGGCATGTGTGTTTGTGTGTAAATCACAGCTAAAGATGTATGGTCAAATGCCATTTACCTTTTCTTGAGAAACCCTTTATTACTGAGATTTTAAAAGGTTAACATTTACCTTTGGAGTAGCACAAATCAGTTTTGATAGATAGAGCTTTATTAGCTCAGATTTTTTTTAAATGGCAATTAAATTCCTTAAAATGTCCTGCCAGTTTCTGGGATATAAACGACAGCATATTGTTTAGGGAACCTAGCATCTATATAGTTGAAAGACCAAACCTAAATCTATCTATCTATCTATCTATCTATCTATCTATCTATCTATCTATCTAATCTTCCTCTCTCCCTCCCTCCTTCCTCTCTTATACTTTCCTATCATTCCAGCTGAGGGAAAGTCCATTCCAATTCAAAGATTTCTTGCAATGTCAACAATATTTCTCTCTCCCACTTCTTCCCCTTGCAAGACAAAGAACCTCTACAGAACATTCCCCAGTTCTGTAGTAGTACCTAAACTAAACTGGGTTGAAATCCTTTGGAGAAACCTGATAAGAGAGGAAATAATGTTCTTTTGAAGAAGAGCCTGCACTGGACTGGTGCCTGGTCCAAAATTAATTGAATGACTCCAGTTTCTTCCTATGAGTATGTTAATCTGATAGTGTCTCTCCAAAGCTTGCTTTTGAACTAGTGCACATTTATGCAAGCACACACTATGCTACTGTTCAACTGTTTTGAGCAGACTCACAGGATTAAACAAAACAAAAATTCCAACAGTTATGCCTAATAAAGAACCTTCAAAGTTGTAAACCTTGCAGATTATTTTTTTACCTAAGGCAACAGCATCTTTACTGAACCTTTGCCTCAATTTATTTACCCAATTCCTCTTATTTTCATTTTCTTTCATTTCTCTTTTTCCCCCCTGTTACTCTTAGATATCTTCCAGTGGGTAATATTAGGACTCATAAGCATTGATGGTTTTAACCTGGTCATTGAGAATTAATGTAGTTCTGCATTCATAAAATATGTTAAAAAATGAAGCCACCAAAAAAACAAAAAAAACAAACCCTCTATAAAGGTGAGCGGTAACCAAGCATGAGGATGTTTTGCACATATAAGTCCTTGACCTGGTTAAGCATGTTGTGTGGACGTGGCCACAATCTCCTGATATTTTTTTCCTCTGCCCTTCTCAGAGATACGCCTTCTTGCTCCCAGAAACACTTGTTCCTCTACCAACACAATCCTTACTGCACATGTTTACGCACCCACTTTATTTTGAAGCTGATCCACTAAGAAATTTAAAGGTTGCAAAGTATATTGCAGAAAGAATAAACCTTAGGAAAGGAGAAATCATATATTTTAAAACCAAAGAGGCATAATAAAAGGGACAAAGTGTGTTGTTGAAAACCAGACAGTGGCCTCTAGCATTTAAAAAAAAGAAGCACAAGAGACTTATTCTCTGTCTACAGATATAGTACACACAACCTGCTTTTCTCTTCTCACAGTGCTGAAATTTACTTACAATAACTGCAGAACTGCAAAAACTCGAATTCTCTGGGACAAGAGCTAATCATCATCTTGATCATCACTGCCTATAATTTTGCACACACCCCAGGATTGCAATATTTTTTTTCTAAACTGTTTGGGACCAGGAAGTGCACCTCAGAAAAGAGGGAAAAGGAAAGGCTGTTTTATTTAACAGGATAATCCTGGAAATGTTTTGTATTTGAATAGGGTAATAGTGGTGGATTTCTACTCAAGACTGAATAAACATCAAAGAGACACGACTTCTAAATCAGGGAGGGAAATAAAGAAGTGGATGGTTTAAGATTGGAGGGACCAACCGACCCAAGAGGAGGAGTAGAAAAACATTTATTTGGGGTAGTAAGAATTCCGCTGGAGAAAAACAGAAGTTTATGGGAAATCTGAGGTGCATTGTAAGCCGAAATCGGAAAGGATAAGAAACAAAGATCCTTACCTTAACCAATTACTCTTCCTTAGAATCTCATCTGCAATATTTGGAAACGAGGAAGCCAGAGATCTTTCAACTATTTGTGAGGGCTTTTTTTCCCTTTTTTTTTTTTTAAAAAAAGCAAACGCGTTATGTATCTTCGCCAGAAGACCGTGGAAGGTTGATCTCTTAGAATCCAGTAGGTCCCTGCAGGATTTCTAGTGTCTTGAAAGGGAAGGAGGGAGAGAGAATTTGAGAGCAGGGGGGGGGAGGAGGAAAAAAAAATCGAAACCTGTGCCTCTGCCTACAAAAACAGCTGCTGGGATCAATACAGCACCCCTCTTCCACCCACCCCGCCATGCACACACATGCACACCCTTAAAAAGGAAAAAAAAAAAAAAAGGGCGGGGGGAGGAGCGGGAGATAGAAATTTCAGAAGGCGCGTCTCGCTGCAAAAACTTGGAAAGCCGAACGAATCCAGGGATTTCCAAGTCGGGCGGAAGAAATATTAAAAGTGGCTTCGCGAGGGAGCAGGCAACTGTTGGCGACGGCCGGCGCACCTGTGCGCGGCCGCGTGTAAAACACACAGGCACCCAGCACAAACACACTTGGGTCCACGGAGGGAACGGCAGAGGAGGCTTAAGGAAGGGGGGAAAGAGACACCAGAAGCTAGTGGAAGGGAAGGAGGCGGGGGAGAAAAGATCCCAGGGGGAAAAAAGGCAGCCGCGATTCTGGTCAGAGGGGAACGGCTTCCCCAGATGTACATCCGGACGGATAAACGGGACGCCGAGAAATATATATTTTATATATATATTTATATATATATATATATTTAAAAAAGCCTTCTGCAACCGGACTGCCTCCTCCAGCCACCCCCACCCCCGCCTCGGCTGCTGCTTCTGCTGCTTCTGCTACCTGTAGACATAAGAGCGAGGCGTGGGCGCGGAGTGAGGCGCGCGCGCGCCCCCCGGCTACCCGCACGGCGACCGACCGACCAACCTCGCAGCTGGACGAAGCGCGCGCTCCCCCTTTTATTTCTCTCTCTCTCTCTCTCTCTCTCTCTCACACACACACACATACACAGCGGCAGGCAGAGAGGACACCGGAACAGTCTCTTCCTCGTCGTCGCCCTCCACCTCCTCCTCCTCGAGCTTATCTCTAGCCTCCCGTTTTAGGGTCAGAAAGGCAGGGCGCTCCTTTCAGCCCAGCTGAGAAGTGAGAATCTGCCTCGGGGATGTGGGGGGGATGTGTGTGTGTGGGCGGGGGGGGGTGACAGCGGCTGTGCACGCGCACCCATCCGTCTATCCTGCCGTTGATGCTCCCGCCTTTCTCTTTCACACACACACACAGAGCTGTCCATGGGTGGTGAGGGGGAGCGCGGGTGGGAAAAGCCCCAACGTCACCTGTGACGTTAGACGGAGTGTCAAAATCTGCCCAGATGTGGAGAGGGAACGGTGGCAGAGAAATGAGGAAGGGGAAACTCGAAGTTTCCTCTGGAGACTTCCTCTGTTCACTCCCCCCCCCTCCACATTCCTTTCTTCGCCAAAAACTACTCTGCAAAGTCTTCCCCTATGTAGGGGAAACCAGCTTTGGGTAAGCCATGGCTTAAATGCAGCATGAATTTAGTCTGGGGAAACTTCTCTTTTTAAAGAGAGAAGGGTTAAAAAACGGGCATAAAAATGTGGGGAGGGGGAATCCAAACTACAAGTAGTCCTCGGTGTACCTCAGTTCATTTAATGACCAGTCGAAGTTACAGCGGCACTGAAAAAAAAAGTGATTTATGACCACTTTTCACACTTGTGACCATTACAGCATCCACATGGTCACGTGATCAGAATTCGGGTGCTTGACAACTGACTCAATTTATGAAGGTTGCAGAGTTCCAGAATCATGTGGTCTCCTTTTGCGACTTTCTGACAAATTAGGTCACACCCACAGAGCCAGTTAGTGGTCCCTGGGATCTAAAATTATGAGTTTGGTGGCCCCTGAGGTGCAAAAGGTTGGCAACCTCTGGTCCAAACAACTCTCTTTTTATTTCAGTGCTGGGAATTATGCTCATTCCCAATCTGTAATGAGTCCCAAACAGTCTCTCGAGATAAGCATCCACCTTTCTCTCTTTTGAATTGCTGCCAACAACTAAAGAGCCAAATTAACTGTAAAAGGCCAAACGAAGTACAAAGCCACACAGAGCTTCAAGGTTTAATCCGAAGAGAGTGAACAACTTTGCTTCCTGCAAAGGTTCCTGTCTCTGTGCACTTCCTTTATATTTTATAGGGTAATCACTTCCAAGTTTTACTCCTGAGTCACTGCTTTTGTCTTAACTGCTCTTGCCTTCTGGCAGCTCTGCACATACATGCACTGGGAACAGGCTCCCCTTTATTATTTATTTATTTAGTCAAGTGATTATAAGATAACAGGTAGAAGTATAAACATAGTTATGAATACATGAAATGAATATATATAAGAAAAATAAAAAGGAACAATAGGACAGGGATGGTAGGCATGTAGGAACGCTTATGCATGCTCCTTACAGACCTCTTAGGAAAGGGGTGAGATCAATAGTAGAAAGTCTAAGGTTAAAGTTTTTGGGGTTTGGGGAAGAAACTACAGAGTCAGGTATTCCAGATGTTGACCACTCTATTGCCAAAGTTATATTTCCTGCAATCAAGTTTGGTGTGGTTTACCTTGTGTTTGTATCTGTTGTGTGCTCCTGTATTGTTATGGTTGAAGCTAAAGTATTCATTGACAGGTAGGACATTGCAATGTATAATTTTATATACTATACTTAGATTGGACCGAAGGCAGCGTAGTTCTCGTTTTTCTAGGTCTAGAATTTCAAGTCTAGTGGCATAAGATATTCTACAACGAGCAGAGGAGTGTATGAAAGATGGATTTGCACAAAGTGCTTGTTGTGAATTAATAAAAGTACTTGAATAAAGATTATTAAGAGCTGTTACACATGTAAATAAAGAGTTTGAAGTTCACTGTTCACCGGCTCGTCTCCTCTTAGCGCCCATGCACAGAACATAACACTGGCGACGAAGGTGGGATGTGGAGACAACAGAGCTTACTGAACGACGAAGAACTATAACTGAGCACGTGGCTGAAATGCACCAACGGCGGAACCATGTCTGGCGGCGTCATACCACCCGCTCCATTCAACCCGGCACAAGAAGACTGGGACTCATATATGGATCATTTCCAGATGTTTCTGGAGACCAACAATTTGAAGGATGCCACTACCGGAAAGAAACGGGTGGTACTCCTAACTCATTGTGGGCCAACCGTATTCAAGATGGCCAAGTCACTAGCGAAACCGGCAGAAGTAAAGTCTATGGACTGGGATGTCCTCAAACCCCTGCTAAGGGCCCACTATGCACCGACGGTGCCAACACTCGTAAGAAGGCATGAATTTTACCAGAGAAGTCAGCGGAAGGGCGAAAGTGTTGCTGATTTCATCGCGGATCTCTGGAATCTGGGAGGCCTATGCAAGTTTGCCGACTTAGAAGAAGCCCTGAGAGACAGAATAGTTCTGGGATTAGATGCTCCAGGCACACAAAGTAAGCTGATGGTGAAAGGCGACATTAGCCTTAAAGATGCCATCGCTGAAGCTACTGCAGCAGAAGCAGCCAGGAAGTTGGCTGCCCAAATGCGCCGCACCCACACCCTGCATCACCAACTCACCTGCGAAATTTCACCTCAGTCAGAAGGACAACTTAACACAGCCCACCACAAGGACCTCAAATCATCAGAAAGCGATGAAGAAGAGGTCCACTGACTTCGGTCCGAACGAGACCAATGCCAGAGATCGCAGTACCAATGCGCTGGTTGTGGAGCAAGCCACCCCTGGTCAGAATGCAAATTTCTTGATGCGCTCTGCCATGTGTGCGGAAAAAGAGGCCATATCGGATGGATCTGTAGAAGCAAGCTAGGACCCAGCCAGCCCTCAAGGGGGGCTAACTATCGCCAACCGACAGGAAGCCATCCTGTAAAGCCAGAACCCGTGAACCACCAATGGAACAACCACTCCTACAGAAACAAAACCCTAAACCACTCAACGAAGCAAGAAGAGGCTTACCAAACTATCACGATCGGTCACGCCTCATCTCTTGATACCAAGAAGATCCGAGTGAAAGTGGCAATCGAAAACCAGCCCTGCCTGATGGAAGTCGATTCAGGATCGTCCCTCTTGATGGTTTCCTGGAAGACCCTCAAGCAGCTCATCCCTACTATCCGGCGGCAAGACCTCAGATTCCAAAGACTCATACTCAAAGACTATCAAGGAAATCGAATTCTGGTCGTTGGATCCAGCCGAATCCGGATATCGTTTAAGAACCGTACAGCATTCCTACCCCTGACTGTAATCGACAGGGATCGGCCTAGTTTGTTAGGCCTCCAATGGTTCGCTCCACTTGGAATTGAAGTAGCCGGCATTCATCGAACCTGCAGCAGCGACGGGGAAGAGGACCTTGTCCAAGAATTCCAGGATGTCTTTGCAGAAAAACTAGGCGAGTACAAGGGGACCCCGATATCATTTAACCTCAATCTCGAAATAGCTCCCATCCGCCTTAAGCCTCATCGAGTTCCATTTGCCCTTAAACCAAAGATTGACGAGCAGCTTGATAAATTAATAGCCCAGGGTGTGCTAGAACCAACCGATCACTCTCCCTGGGAAACCCCAATCGTGACACCCATCAAGCCGGATGGATCGATAAGAATTTGTGGGGACTACCGAGCCACCCTGAACCACGCCCTTCAACAAAACGCTTACCTGGTACCGGTGGTGCAACACCTTCTCCATTCCCTGGGGGGCGGAAAAGTCTTCGCTAAACTAGACTTAGCCCAGGCATACCAGCAACTGCCTGTAGACAAAAAAACGGCAGAGGCCCAAACGATTGTCACACACCGAGGTGCGTTTAAATGTAACCGACTCCAGTTCGGAGTAAGCGTAGCCCCGGGAATCTTTCAAAGTTTGATGGAAAGACTATTACAAGGGATAAAAGGCATTGTCCCATATTTTGACGATGTGTTAATCGCTGCCCCAACTCGGAAAATGCTAAAGGATCGCCTGAGGTTGGTTCTCCAGAGATTTAAAGACTCAGGTCTCAAAGTTAAAAAAAAACAAGTGTCAATTATGTACGGATCGTGTAGAATTTTTAGGATATTTAATTGATAGTCAAGGCATTCACCCCACCGATAGCAAACTTAGGGCAATCAAAAATGCCCCAAAACCCCGAACTAAGGCCGACCTCCAGGCTTTTCTAGACCTTATCATTTTTTATAACGTTTTCCTGCCTCACAAAGCAACCATAGCCGAACCCCTACATCGTTTATTGGACAAAAAAACAACCTGGGTATGGGGACACAGAGAGGAGCAAGCGTTTCGACATGTAAAAAATTTATTGACTTCTGATGCTGTTTTGATGCAGTATAATGAGACTTTGCCTTTAACGATCACGTGTGATGCATCACCATTCAGAGTGGGCGCCATTTTGAACCACGTTTTGCCAAACGGTAGTGAAGCCCCTGTTGCCTATTTCTCAAAGACGTTATCAAAAGCAGAACGCAATTACAGTCAAATTGATAAGGAGGCCCTTGCTATTGTGTCTGCTGTTAAGAGATTTCATGAATATGTGTATAGCTGAGTCTTTACTATAGTGACTGACCACAAACCTTTTCTGGGAATAATCGCGGGAGATAGGCCAACACCTGATATATTATCTCCCAGAATGACTCGCTGGTCAGAATTCTTGGCAGCATATAATTACAAGTTGCAACACCGCCCGGGGAAGGCCATTCCCCACGCCAACGCATTGAGCTGCGCACCACTTCCAGAGACCATTGATGAACCCGCTCCGACAGTTACAACACTGCAGATCAAGACACTTCAAACACCGCCACTAACAGCCCGAGATATCGCGATGGAAACGAAACGCGACCCCATTTTAGCACGAGTCCTCAGTTGGGTCGAGCGCGGATGGCCATTGGACCAGATACCTGACGACTACGTCCCATTCAAGAATTGACAAACGGAACTATTTTCACAGAAGGGTTGCATTATCTGGGGTAATAGAGTCATTGTCCCAGAGCGGTTACGACGAGCGATACTAAGAACCTTGCATAATGGCCACCCCGGTATCGTGCACATAAAAGCCCTCGCACGGAGGTACGCGTGGTGGCCGGGTATCGACAAGCAGATCGAGACATGGGTAAAGGCTTGTCACAAATGCCAGGAAGTAAGCAACGCCCCTCTGAAAGCAACCCCGACTGAATGGGAAACACCGAGGGGACCATGGTCCCGTATTCATCTGGACTTTGCGGGACCCATCAAAGGACACACATTTTTATTAACGGTGGATGCCTACTCGAACTGGCTTGAAATCCATGAGTTGGGGAATACAACAACCGAATCAGTCATCAGGAAACTAGACAGACTATTTACAACACACGGATTACCAGACGTTCTAGTATCCGTCAACGGGCCCCAATTTACCACGCTATCCTTTGAACAGTACCTGGTGGACCAGGGTATTCGCCATGCGCTGACTTCGCTGGCGCATCCTGTGGTCAACGGAAGGGCCGAGCGCATGCTACAATTCATCAAGAAAACCTTGCATAAAATGGACTATGGCGATATAGAAGACAAGATTAACCGGATACTCCTTTTGCAGCATATCACTCCGCACAGAGTCACCAATAAAACTCCCGCCGAGTTATTAATGGGGCGGAAGCTCCGCTCCCACCTTGACCATCTGCATCCATCATATGAACCTGAAAAACCACACGGTTCCAGTGGGAAATGCCATAACTTCCAGGTAGGCGACTTGGTTTTCGCTAGGAACTTTTCGGGTGATCCATTGTGGGTCAAGGCAACTGTAGTCCAAGTAACCGGCCCTAGATCGTACTGCGTGAGATGTCACGATGATAGAATATGGAAACGCCATATTGATCAGCTGCATTCAAGGCTACAGTCGGGGATCTCCGAGTTCCCTAACTTCCAAACCGAGGGGGGAGGAGATACCGAGGAAGCCGAATTTGAAATGGCAGAGAGTTTTAGTGGAAGTAATGACCGCTCAGAGGCAACGCGTGAAGAAGGATCGGGAATGGGAGTGAGCTCGCCTCGAGGAGATGCCGAGAACATTAGCGGCAACGAAAATTTGAATACAGAACGGGAGGCACCCTCTTCACCAGATAACGTCCTACCCCAACAAGACTGTAGCCAAATACCAGAAGAACATTGTCAATCAAATAGACAATCAAAACAACCTGCCTACCTCAAAGACTACGTGACTGCACCCCTTGAATGAAACCCGGGGGAAGGGGTGTTGTGAATTAATAAAAGTACTTGAATAAAGATTATTAAGAGCTGTTGCACATGTAAATAAAGAGTTTGAAGTTCACTGTTCACCAGCTCGTCTCCTCCTTAGCGCCCATGTGCAGAACATAACAGTGCTTATACTCGACTGAACCCCCAGGTGGATAACTGGCCCATGTCCAATGTTCTAGGTTCACATGACACATGCTGAAGCATTAATTGAGCGTTTTATCTGGGTTCACACAGTACACCATGCTAAAGTTGTGTCCCGCCCCTTGGCACGTGACTCCAGCATGTATGATGGCACACTGCAAAAGTGAATCTTAGGAAATTAAAAACAAAAAAACAACAGAAGTGCTATAGACCCTAGAATGAGAGCCAAATAACTGAAGAAAAATAAAATACAAGTCTTGTGTGAAAAACTATTAGAAGGAAGATCAAGAAAATAAATACAAAATGAAAGTGAGGAAGAAGATTTAGAAACAAAAAGGAACAGAGTGGAAACACTGTGTTACAAAATGTTTCATCCCATATTTGGGTAGAACCAGGTTGCCCTGATAAAAAACAATCTCTTCCCTGGTATATTTGACCAAGCAATGAGAGCCTGTGGTTTAGAGGTTAATACATCCACCTAACATGTAAATAGCCAGGGTTTGAATCCCAGAAGGGTATGACAAGAGCTAAATAGCTTGAAATAGAGCTATACTAGTCTAGATCTATACTAATCTTTGTCAGTAAATAAAAATTTAACACTATGTTACAGAGTAAATTAGGATCATTTAGAGAGATACAGTAATGGTAGCCATAAAGAAGATGCTTGGTAGAATGATGAAGTAAAAGAGACTGTGGATGCAGGGAAAAAAACATACAAAAGAACCAATGCTGCAAAAAAAAAATCATAAAAAAGAGATGGTGTAAAATTCTACTGAGAGAAAAGTTAACTGCAAGTAATGTAGTCAAGGAAGCAAAAAAGTTGAGAGAATTAGGAAAAATATTATTTCTAATAGTATTAACAAATTGCTTGGGACTAGGAGAAAGGGCTAAAATCAGGTCCACCAGCAGAGGATTACAATTAAGAACATTTGTTAAACAGGCCATTTCAATGCCTGCTAGCTACAGTGGAAGCCAAGCTGTGTTTGACAAATAATATGAGAATATCCTCACTTGACTCAAAGTATCATTGCGTGCTTCTGTTTCAGGTCCTGCATATCTTATTTGGGAAAATCATGTGATAAAATGAAAGAGCTTGAATTTTGAAAGGGATTGAGAAAATATAAAGCAGAAAATTGGTTGCTAAGAGCAGTATATGATGAACATGAATTATGTGTGAGAATAAATGGTATATAGCAACAGCACTTAGACTTATATATCACTTGACAGTGCATTACAGCCTTCTCAAAGCTGTTTACAGAGTCAGCATGTTGCTCCCAACAATCTGGGTTCTCATTTTACCCACTGTTCTGTCCTAAATTTACATACTCGAAATCCCCGCGCTTTGATTGGCTAAAGCGCGGGGATTTCTGATTGGCCAGACGAGCCGCGCCGATTGGCCCGATTGAAGTCTCCCGCGATTGGCTCACTCCAAGAGCGGGAGACTTGAATTGCTGCCATTGGCCGCGGCCGCGGCAGCGAAAAGGATAAAAGCCGCGGGCTTTTTCCTTTTCGCCGGTTCGGTTCACAACTGTTAAATAAAGAGCTTGAAACGTAGTCACCGACTCCTGGCGTCTTTTTGCGGACATGACACTGGCGACGAAGGTGGGATCCCGACCCTGAACCGAACCCCGTGTCCGACAAGAACCAGTTTCAGCACCGAAATGGCGAAAATCGCACCGCCCGCCCCCTTCAACCCCGCCACCGAGGACTGGGAATCGTTCTCAGACCGTTTCCGCATGTACCTCGAGTGCACCGGAATGAAGGATGCCCCGGGCCCGCTAAAACGCGCCGTTTTCCTCACCCATTGCGGAACCGAAGTTTTTCAGATGGCCAAAGCATTGGCCAAGCCGGCCGACGCAACCGCCATGGACTGGGACGTCCTTCAACCTATCCTGCGGCGCCATTACGCCCCCGAGGTCCCCATCCTGATACGGCGCAACGAATTTTACCGGCGGGACCAGAAACCGGGCGAAAAATTGAGCGATTTCGTCGCCGAGCTACGGCGCCTAGGAGGGCTCTGCGAATTTGAAGGTCTGAACAGCCTCCTAAGAGACCGGTTCGTACTCGGCCTATGGGACCCTGCACTCCAGAGCCAGCTTATGGCTAAGGGCGACATCAGCCTAGCAGACGCCCTCACCGCAGCCGCAGCCGCAGAAGCAACCCGTACTTCCGCTGACAGCATGCGAAAATCTGACGCGAAGGGTGGAAACAACAACCCGGCAAGGTCGGCCGACCCAAAAAACGAATCAACCGCACACTACGGAGACTTCCAGTCTGCATCCAGCACGTCAGAAGACGAGGAGGACATACATCGCGTGCAGACGGGGCGCGGCGACCAACGGAACCGAAGAGGTCGTAGGTCGAGGACCAACTGTGCCGGTTGCGGCAGCGACCACCCCAGATCAGAATGCCGATTTTTTTTTTGAGTCTATCTGTCGGCATTGTGAAAAAAGGGGACACATCACTAGGGTTTGCCGCCAAAAGAAGACTCGCAGTCCACCCAGATGGGACCAACACGATCGTAAGAAGGAAAGCCCCCCGCCCAGGACCAGAGATCGCCAATCGGACGAATCCAGCGATCCTCAAGAGGCGGCGACAGTCGGTGCAAGGAAGAAACCCACCAGACGGTAACCATCGGCCACGCCATCTTCGACGGCGCCAGAAAGGTACACGTAGAAGTCCATATTGAAGGCCAACCATGCAAGATGGAGGTGGACTCCGGGTCCTACCTCTCCATGATTGCATGGCACGAGATAAAACGATTAGTGCCCACCCTCCATAAGAGGAACATAAATGCCCAAAAACTTATTATAAAAGACTACCAGGGAAACCGCGTCCCGGTAGTGGGCACCAAGAACTTTAATGTGACTTATAAGGGCCGAACCAAACAACTCCCACTCACGAACGTCGATCGCGACCGCCCAAGCCTGCTGGGTCTACAATGGTTCGCCCCGCTCGACATCGCGCTAACGGGAGTCAACCACGTCGCCGACGACGGCTGGGAACAGTGGCTAGCCCAGGAGTTCCGGGAGGTCTTCGACGGAAGCCTGGGCAAGTACCAGGGGCCCCTTATCTCATTTGACCTAGACCCTAGGGTTCCCCCCAAGCGACTAAAACCCAGGCGGGTACCATTCGCCCTAAAACCTAAGATTGACAAGCAGATTGACAAGCTCGTCAAACAGGGGGTGTTGCAGCCGATAGACCATGCCCGATGGGAGACCCCTATAGTGACCCCGGTCAAGCCAGATGGGTCCGTGAGAATTTGTGGGGACTATAAGGCCACCCTAAATGGCGCGTTGCAACAGAGCGCCTACCCCGTCCCAATCGTGCAACACCTACTGCACTCACTGGGAGGGGGCAGGGTCTTTGCCAAGCTCGATCTCGCCCAGGCATACCAACAGTTGCCGGTCGACGAAAAAACAGCGGAAGCCCAGACCATCGTTACCCATCGGGGGGCCTTCAAGTGCAACCGACTCCAGTTCGGAGTCAGCGTGGCACCAGCCATCTTTCAGAGCCTGATGGAACGTTTGCTGCAGGGCATCAAGGGGGTGGTGCCCTATTTCGATGACGTATTAGTGGCGGCGCCAAACGAAGCCGAATTAGAAAACCGACTCAGGGAGGTCTTAACCAAATTTAAAGTAACGGGACTTAAAGTAAAACGAGAAAAATGCCAACTATGCACGGAGCGAGTGGAATTCTTGGGCTACCTTCTCGACCGGCATGGCATTCACCCTACAATTAAAAAAGTGAAAGCTATCAAAGAGGCCCCCACCCCTAGGTCTAAGACTGAATTACAGGCTTTCTTGGGGTTGCTGAACTTTTATAATGTTTTCCTACCCCAAAAGGCAACGGCGGCGGAGCCTTTGCATAGGCTCCTGGATAAGGCGGCAACCTGGACTTGGGGGAAATGGGAGCAAGCCGCCTTCCAAAAAACCAAAGACCTCCTCACCTCCGACGCCGTCCTGATCCAATTCAGCGAAACCTTGCCCCTGGCCGTCACTTGCGACGCATCACCTTTCGGCGTCGGCGCTGTCCTCAGCCATACCCTCCCTGACAAAAGAGAAGCACCCATCGCGTTCTTTTCCAGGACTCTAACCAAACCAGAGCGGAACTATAGCCAGCTGGACAAAGAAGCCTTGGCTATAGTTGCCGCCGTTAAGCGGTTCCACGAATACCTTTACGGCCGCCCCTTCATCATTGTGACGGACCATAAACCGTTGCTGGGCATCCTTGCAGGAAATCGAGCCACCCCGAACATTTTGTCGCCCCGGATGACAAGGTGGTCCGAGTTCCTGGCAGCCTACAGCTACGAACTGATACACAAGCCGGGTAAGAAAATTTCACACGCGGACGCTTTAAGCCGCTCGCCTTTACCAGACTCTGATCCTGACCCAGCACCAACGACTAACACCCTTAACATCGAAAACCTGTCCAACCTACCCATTACCGCGTCAGACATTGCTCGGGAAACTATCAAAGACAGGCGTCTGGCGCGGATTTTACATTGGGTGGAAAAAGGCTGACCTGAAAGGGACAATGACGAATCCGTTAAGACATTCAGAAACCGCCAGACCGAACTCTCACTGCTTAAGGGGTGTATCTTGTGGGGTGACAGGGTGGTCATCCCGGACAGACTGCAAGGGAAGGTCTTAGAGATGTTGCATGAGGGGCATCCTGGCATCGTCAGAACTAAAGCCCTGGCCAGGAGTTACGCTTGGTGGCCAGGGATGGACAAGCAGATAGAGGCATGGGTAGCTAAGTGCCAACGATGCCAGGAGACCAGACCCAGCCCACCCGCAGCACCCATCCTGGAGTGGGAAACACCAAGGGGGCCCTGGTCCAGAATCCATTTAGACTTTGCCGGTCCCACAAATGGGCATACCTTTCTAATAACAGTTGACGCTTACTCCAACTGGTTGGAGGTAAGCGACATGAAATCTACTACCACGGAGGCCGTTATCAAAGAACTTTGCAAGCTCTTTTCCACACACGGCCTCCCAGACGTCGTCGTCTCCGACAACGGGCCCCAGTTTACTTCCCTCGACTTCGAGAGATTTCTGGCGGAGAGGGGCATCCGCCACGCATTAACAGCACCGGCGCATCCGGCGGCGAATGGTAGGGCGGAACGGATGGTACAATTTACCAAAAAAACCATCCGGAAAATGGACCACGGGGAGATCAACGACAAAATTAATAAACTTCTCTTTATACAACACATCACCCCGAACACCACTACCAACAAAAGCCCAGCCGAGTTACTAATGGGTAGGAAGCTCAGGTCCCCGCTCGACAGGTTACACCCAACATATAACCCGGAGCGGCCCCCAGACTCAAGTACAAAATACCGAACATTCGCACCCGGCGACTTAGTGTACGCGAAAAACCTGACGGGGGACCCCCTATGGATCCCAGCCGTCATCACCCAGATCACAGGCCCACGGTCGTACCGGCTCCAAACCACAGATGGGCGAGCCTGGAAACGGCACATTGACCAGCTCAGGTCACGAGCAGCAACAGAGCTCAACCCCCAAAACACAAACCAAGGGGGGAGGGAATACCCGAATAAACAAACGCAAGAAAAAATAAACCAGCAGTACTTACCGGAACGCAGCCATCGCGATCCCCCACCGGAGAAGAACCACCTAGCCAGCTCAACCGACTCGGAGAAACCAAGCGGGAGCGGCGAAACCCATAGCTCAACCAACCCGGAAGGCCCAGGTGGGAGCCACGGAGAAGGAACCGGCCCGATCATCCAACCGGTTTGCACAGAAGAGGGAGCAGCCAAAAACATGACCGCTCCGGCCGAAATCCAGCTTGCAAGTGAGTTGCGCAGGTCAAGTAGGACTAGACGGAGCCCCCCCTACCTACGCGACTACGCAACGTAAGGACTATACCAAGAGGGGAGGGGTGTTCTGTCCTAAATTTACATACTCGAAATCCCCGCGCTTTGATTGGCTAAAGCGCGGGGATTTCTGATTGGCCAGGCGAGCCGCGCCGATTGGCCCGATTGAAGTCTCCCGCGATTGGCTCACTCCAAGAGCGGGAGACTTGAATCGCTGGCATTGGCCGCGGCCGCCGCAGCGAAAAGGATAAAAGCCGCGGGCTTTTTCCTTTTCGCCGGTTCGGTTCACAACTGTTAAATAAAGAGCTTGAAACGTAGTCACCGACTCCTGGCGTCTTTTTGCAGACACGACACCCACCTCGGAAGGATGGAAGACTGAGTCAACCTTGAACCTGATGAGATTTGATCTGTCAAATTGCAGTGGGAGTAGCTTGCAGTACTACACTCTAACCACTGCACCGCTGAGGCTCCATGAAGGAGACAAGGGTGTGTGATGTTCTTTGGATTCTTCAATGTATTTTTGGATAAATATATAAGACATAAATATATTTGTATATATTTTTGAATATTGGTGATGCTATAGAACAGGCTAAATATCTAAATGATTTGTAGCAAACATTAAATATGATGTAAGAAGGAACAAGGATGTAAAAATAATATACCTAAAACCAAAACAGTGGAGTTTGACAAAGAAAATGAATTGAACAATTGAATGTTATGCATACATGGCAGAAATTAAATCAAATAGATGTATGTGCATGCCTTGGTACTATATTTATTAAATATAGAGGAAAATTATGAAAGAAAATTAAGATCTGCAATCATTGGTAGAAAGATGAGTGAAATAAGTTTGCTGAAATAAGTGAAAACACTTTGATTAAGAGAGTATGTTTGCCCATTCTTGGGAAGTGGGAGGTAGATAGGTCAAAAGAACATAAAAGTAAATTAAATACAGTGGTAATGGAGAAGTTAAGAAATAAGTAAAAAATAAAAGAGAAAGAAGAATGGAAGCTGAACAAATTTGGATTGAACAGAAACCTGAGTGACCTATAAGTTGTGGCAGTTCAAGCATCTAGAAAGAATGGATGAGAACTAAATCACAAGGAAGGGAGGGAGGCCAGGGCTAGATGGAGTAGATGGAGTAGAATCAAGAGAGAGAACGAGAAGGGGAGGGACAATTGAAAGAGCAAAAAACATACAATGATAGATGGATGTTTTGGAAGCAAAAAGGGTTTGCAAAAATAGAAATGTTTAGCCAAGATTAGTGAATGGTGCTGGTGTCAACCAGATTTGTCTTTTATAGCTTTCCTTTTCCTTTCCTTTTACTTCAGATCTACAATTTGTTTGTCCTACTATATCATACTCCTTATTCTCTATGTTACTGATCCCAAAAGGGAAATCATGTGATATGTATAGCTGTAGATCATATTTCCCTCAAACTTTCCATCAATTGCATTTCACTTCTTCTCTGTGCTAAGTTAAAATCTACAACAGGATCAGAGGCAACCAAGCTGTGGAAGGCCATAATTTTTGCTAGTAATACTTAACTTTTATTTAGTTCACAGTAAACTAAGTTAATTAAAACCTAGCATTTATATTCCCACAGCATGCTAGGCTTATTTTAATCTTGATTAGTAAATGTATGGCTATGGTTGAGTTATAATTCAACAATGAGTGAACCCAGTACAAGAACTGATTTAAGTCATCAAGTTATTGAAATCATAAATTATACTGTAGATCAACAGAATGAAACAGAAAAAGATTGCTTCCTGATGTTCTTTAAGAAGTTCTGGACAGAAATAAGTCAGACATGTTTGATTTTATTTGCTTTTGTTCCATACAAATGATATTTGGAGCTGAAAATGGGGAAATAATTTATAGAACTTGAATATACAACTTGGTCTTGCCCTAATTCTTTTTATGTAGTTCCCACATTCCTCAGCAACGCCATAGCTGACATTCTGTTTAAATTAATCTCAACACTTAAAATTAAACCCAGCTATTAGCCTGTATTAAAAAAAAGAAGTAGTAAATAGTCTTTAAGAAAAAAAATTAATTAAATCCAGTTTTTGCTCTGGCACCATCTACTTCTTCTGAACTTGCCTACTTTTGGGGATGCAGACCTTAATATGCCACTCAAAGTAAAATTCAAAAATAGATAGACATTTTGATCCTTACAATGGATGAATGGCTTCGAAAGTTGATGGAGTTAGCCAGTTTTACTACTGGTTCTGTGGGCTTGGCTTGGCTTCGCTTGTGGGTGTGGCTTGGTGGGCATGGCAGGGAAAGAATTCTGTAAAATCCCCATTCCCTCCCCACCCCACTAACCTGCTTTCCAGATTCATTCTCCTGTGCAGAGCAACAAAAGGAGACCCAGCCAATCAGCTGGGACTTGGGAGGCAGAGGTGGTATTTGCCAGTTCTCCAAACTATTCAAAATTTCTGCTACCAGTTCTCCAGAACTGGTCAGAACCTGCTAAATACCACCTCTGGAGTTAGCAGAGATGGCTAAATTGACTGCTTTGATCAAAGAAAAAACACAATTACTTTTGTTTCTATTTGGATACCGCTTTTGGGCTTTGTGTTTGAAGTGGGAAAAAAATGAAAATTTGATTTTGGGCTGTAGGAAGTTATCACCCACCCCTCTCCTAAAAAAATGAAATATCCTGGGAAATATTAAAAAGGCAAAATATTTCCCTTAAAAAGAGTAGAAACTCAGAAGCAGAAACTCACCTCAGAAGTAGAAGCTTACCCCCACCTTTGTTAATGGGTGGGCCATTAAGGCCTGGGCCAGAATAGTTTACATAACAAAGATCTCCCGGTAAAGCTATAGCAATTGCCAAAGTCCTTTTCATTACATCATCATCCAGCAAGGCTCAACCAAGCCTGGAACTCAGGACAGCCTACAGAATTGCCCCTGCATGACCCCATGGGAGTCTGACAACCAATCAGAATACAAGCTCAAATTCAAATCTCAACGGAGGGTATAAAACCAGGCACTTTCAGCCGTCCTCCTTCTTGATCTTCTCTTTTCACCTTGGAGCATGTGATCATCCTTTTCACTTCGGAGCCCCAAGCCATGTGGTCCTGTCCACCATTAAACCTTCCAAACAGCCTTCATGTTTCCAGTGTCTTTCCCCACTTGGAACTGAATCCAGAAGGATAATTCTTCCAACAGGGTTTTACTGATTGGATAGATTCATTGTTATAGAAATGGCTGTGTACCTGTGACTTATTAAAGCACCCATGTCTTTTTTAAGTTCATAAATTGCTACATACAGGGAAAAACAATGTAGGTACTTTAATAAGTTTCTGCATTTGCATTCTTATGCGTTCTGGACATCTCTGCCAAAATGACTATACCAACCAGAATATAATACATTAATCCATATGTGACTAAAATTATATTTCAACATAATACATCACCCAGCTAGACTTTATTGGCCAGTGGTAGCCATCTACAGTATATTATAACAAGACAGAAGCTAAACTAAATAGCGTTTTAGAGTTCAACATACCCACTGACTTTAGATCATAATTAATTTCTAGATTCAGTGCACTGATCATGATCTGACTGATCACAATGCATTGAAACGTGAACTGAAATTGAGCAAGGTTTGCACAGCTTATGATGTTAATATATGGGTGATTAGTTTGTGGTGTTGTGGATCTCATGAATGCAATCTCAATGCAGAAATCAGTCAATAAAAATCCACCCTCTTTTGCATAGGCATAGCTACTTACTGAATTTGAGAATATCAGTTCTACCATTGTGAGTGAGCCAAAGCCAGAAAAGTGACTTAGCTGGATTTCTTTCCCATATCCATATTCTACCAATTTGATAGAAATAAAATAGATTATCAAACTAAGTGAGTTGCCATTGTGGCAGAGTTTTCGGAATGACCACCCTGAAAAATTAAGTGAGTCAAATCGTGTTTTCAAAACAGTTTTAGAGCACGAAATCTGCCCTTTTGAAAGTTAGTGGGAAACTACTATCCATTTAAAGGTGTGAGTTGCCATCTATGATCACCCTATCTATTGGAGTTGGGCTGCTATTAAATTCAAATAATAAATAAACCTGTGTCTAATAAATAACAATAAAAATGTTAAGATTGCAAATGTGTGCATAATAGCCATCTAATCCCAATGAGATGGGCTGACTCAACTCATTTTAGCAGAGGATATATGCTGCAGACCTATTGGTCAAATAATTTTGCCTGGTAGAACCAGGAGAAGAATCTTTTCTGCCATTGCTCCCCCACTTTTGGAACATTACACTTCTCAAGATGAGATCTGCCCCACCACACCCTTGGCCTTCCTAAAGGGTCTAAAAATTTGGCTCTGCCAACTGGTTTGGGGTGCCAATGGGAATGTCCCACTTTGGAGGTGGTAAATCTATCAGGAGAAGGTCCCAACTCTACCCATTTTCATACTGGTGCATTTTACCTTGTTGTTTAATTTTAATGTTTAAATTCTTAATCCTGAACATTTACAATATTCTTATCATTTTATATTGTTGTAAACTGCCCAGAGTCTCTTGATAGTGAGATGGCTGGCATATAAATTTAATAAATAAATAAATAATAGAGGCAAGGGGATTCCAAAGCACCAAAAAAGAAACAATGGATGGTAACTAACCATGGATAGAAGCAATCTAGAACTAAGGAGAACATTCCTACAGGGGAGAGCCATCAACCCATGGAATAGCTTGCCTTTAGAAGCTGTATGTGCTCCATCACTTGAGGCTTTCAAAAAGAGACTGGACAACCATTTGACTGAAATGGTTGAGTCTCCTATTTGAAAGGGGATTGGATCAGAAGACCTCCAAGGTCCCTTCCAACTCTATTATTCTATGCTCTAACACTATTAGATAATATTAGTGAGTTTATTCCATGTATTACTCTTCTTTAGCTTTCACTTACCTGAGCAGGTGGCAACACATACTATAAACAAGTATATGATCTTGGAAGACAAGCAGATTCTTCTGTGGTTGGTACCTGTATGGGAGACTACCAGGAAGTCCAGAACTATTAGTTAGACTGGGGAGTTTTAAAAGCATTCTGGAAAAAGACAGTACTTCAAATCACTTCTATAACACTACCAAGGAAACTGTACAGATATAGTCACTAGAAGTCAAACATGACTTCAGGGCATCTTCATCTTTCTTCAGATCTAATTGCTCAGAGAATTGGGGTATGAGAACACAATTGGAAAACTATTTCCTTAGATTGGCATTTCTCAGAGTTCCATTGTGAGCTAAAAGAGCGTACATATACGATTTACAAAGGTTCTTTTAAAAGTTATATTTAATAAACAAAAGAAAAGGATAGATTATGGAGTGCGTATGGATGTGCTTGCTTGTGTGTACATCAGTTCCATTTTTATTAAGTTTTGAAGCATTCATAGTTTTTGAGAATTGATTAGTTATAGCTGCAGGTAAGAAAATCAGTATAATAAAAAGTTAAACATTCCAGTATAGAGTAATAAAAAATCCATTTTTTTAATCCATCTGTAATCCATTTTAGGCCCCCTAAAATGGATTACAGCATGAAGATGGTTTTTTAATTTTCTGGTTTGATACTTCAAAGAAGACCTCCTGGGAAAATGTTGTTTTTTTTTCTAATGAGGTTGTTGGTTCCAGAATGAACCTCCTAAAGTTTAGATTAAAGTTACCAACTGTCCTGGAGCACTAATGAATGTAGGAAGCGCCTTAAATACCACTTTCTAGCCAAGAATGACAAAATGCAAGGATTATTTGCTTCTTCCTAGAGCCATTCTCTTCATGTCTCTCCATCTAGGCATGAAGCATTCTTCTGCTGATATTTGGAATGTTTCTATATAGAACCTTTCCTATTCTCTGGGCCTTCCTAGATCATCTCACATCATCTTATTTAACTTATTTATTAGAAAGTTCTGTATACTTTTTTATTCTGCAAGCTCACAAGCTAGCATGTCCTCTAATTTTTCTTCATATAATCAGTAGTTATAAAAATTAGACCTAATTACAGCACTCTCTGGATTGTTGACAATGTAGAAGCATTATTTACACATGGCCCCTAACAATCTGATCCTCATTTCACCAACTTCAGAAAGATGGCAGGCTAAGTCAGCCTTGAGTCCCATGAAGATTGAACTCCAGGCTGTGGGCAGAATCTGCAATACTTCACTTTAACCACTGTACCACCAAGACTCATGATAGATAACATGAACTATGAGATCATGACTGGCCTAAAGTCAGTTAACTTCCAAATCTATGTGTTGCCAGTCCTACTTTAACACCTTAATCACTGCTATACTTGCATTTTCTTTAACTACAGTTATACCTTGGCACTTGACTGCTTCAAAATTTGTCGAATTTGGTATTCAACATGTTTTGAAGCAGAAATCATGTCCCAGCACTCATCTGTCCCTGATAGTCAATGTGCAAAGAAGAACTAATTGACTTCAGCTGCCTGTGACTTGCTATTTCTTCCAACTGAAATAGTGGGTCATATGGTAAGTCACGTGGTTTTCTTGGTACTGATCATGTCTTCTGGAATGAATTACTGATAAGTATTGAGGTACTACTGTAGACTTTGATAACTTAGTTTCTTTCCAATGTTTAGGTCTGTACTCAAATTAGCCTTCACAATCGGTGGTAAGAAATATGGGGTTTTACTGAAATATCTGAAGTATATCAGGTTTTTATCCCTGTTTTCAAGATTCAGTTTTGCAGCAACAATGTTTATCTACTGAACTCCTATTTCAGTAGTCTTGTCCAGATGTGTGTCCTTCAGATTAACACTTCATTCACAACCATCATAGTTAAGCATTGTATGAGGAAAATCTGCAAGCAAATTAAAATTCTAAATTGATTATATGGATTATGTTTGCATAAAAAAAAACTGGCTAAAATGTCATTGATTAATTTCTGGCTCTGTATAATGATCTTTGTGCAACTGCCCAATGAAACCTGATGGTTAATGGAATGGGAATGCTTGAGTCTGTTGTATTTAAACAATAAAAACAATCTTCAAGACTTTTGTAGCCTACAAGTTGGATCTTAATAAACAATCTGGACAACAAATTGTAGTATAGTATTGTATAGTATAGTTTAGTGTTAGTGTTAGGATAGTATTTAGTATAAACTATGCTACTGGAATTGTTATAGTAGGCAGCATACAAAACTATGTAAGTTAGTGAAATAATCCCAATGTATAAATATGATTGATTGATTGGTTGGTTGGTTAGTTGATTGATTGATTGACTGATTGCCATGTTAACTCTTAGTTATCTATGATGATATCCTGGTCTTTCAGGTCTTCCGGGTGCACCTATCACCACTGTAACTGTCGTGTCGTCGGAAATGATGCCAGGAGTCGGTGACTTAGTATCCAGGAGTCGGTGACTTTGTTTCAAGCTCTTTTATTGAGTTAGGAACCGAACTGGGGCTAAGGAAAAACTTTGCGGCTTTTTATTTCTTTAGCCGCCGCGGCCGCGGCCAATGGCACCACTTTGAATCTCCCGCGATTCGAATCGACCAATCGCGGGAGATTCTCAGCGAGCCAATCGGCGCGGCTCGCCTAGCCAATCAGAGTGCCCCGTGCTTTGGCCACTCAAAGCGTGGGGATCTCAAGAATGCTAATGAGGGGACAGAACACCCCTCCCCTCTTGGTTTAGTCCTTACATTGCGTAGTCCCGTAGGTAGGCGGGGCTCCGTCTTAGCCTACTGGACCTGCGCAGCTCAGTCATAGGTTGGATCCCGGCCGGTTCGGTCGGGGTCTCTGCTTCTCTGGACGCCGTCGTGGGAACCGCCTGGTCGGTCAGGCCAGGCCGCTCTCCGTAGCTCCCTCCTGGGCTTCCCGGGTTGGTTGAGCTGCGGGTTTCGCCGCTCCCGCTTGGGCTTCCCGGGTTGGTTGAGCTGGCCTGGCTGTCTCTTTCTGGCGAGGTTTCGTGCTGGCTGCTTCCAGGTGAGTATGGTTGGTTTATTCTTTCTCGGTTTTGGTCCCCTGGGTATTCCCTCCCCTCTTGGTTTGTGTTGTGGGGGTTGGTTTTGCTTGTTTGCGCGTCAGTGGTCTCTTGGGTGGTCATCCTCAATCTTAACTGGTCGATGTGGCGTTTCCACGCTCGTCCGTTGGTTGTTTGTAGCCGGTACGAGTGTGGGCCTGTTAGTTGTGTGATGACGGCCGGTACCCATAACGGGTCTCCCGTTAGGTTTTTCGCGTAAACGGCGTCGCCTTGTGCGAAGGTTCGGTGTTTGCTAGTTGAGTCTGGGGGTTTCTCTGGGTTGTACATGGGGTGTAATCTATCGAGTGGGGACCTTATTTTCCTCCCCATTAGCAGTTCGGCTGGGCTTTTATTCGTTGTGGTATTTGGGGTTATGTGTTGGATGAAGAGTAATTTATTTATTTTGTCCTGGATCTCCCCGTGGTCTATTTTCTGGATGGTTTTCTTTGTGAATTGAACCATCTGTTCCGCCCTACCGTTCGCCGCCAGATGTGCTGGTGCTTTCAGCGCGTGTCGGATGCCCCTTTCCACTAGGAATTTTTCAAATTCTAGCGAGGTGAATTGGGGCCCGTTGTCGGAAACGACGACGTCTGGGAGGCCGTGTGTTGCAAAAAGTTTGCCGAGTTCTTTGGTCACGGCCTCTGTGGTGGTTGTTCTCATGTTGCTTACCTCCAGCCAGTTGGAGTAAGCGTCTACGGTTATTAGGAAGGTGTGTCCTTTTGTGGGCCTGGCGAAATCTATGTGGATCCTAGACCAAGGTCCCCTTGGGGTTTCCCACTCTAGGACGGGTGCTGCGGGTGGGCTTGGCCTAGTTTCCTGGCATTGTTGGCACCTTGCTACCCAGGCCTCGATCTGTTTGTCCATCCCTGGCCACCAAGCGTAACTTCGGGCCAGGGCTTTTGTCCTAACGATGCCCGGGTGCCACTCGTGTAACAGTTCCAAAACCTTCACTTGTAGTTTTTCTGGGATGACCACCCTATCCCCCCATAGTATGCACCCTTTTAGTAACAAGAGTTCCGTTTGCTGGTTCCGGAATGTCCTGACGGACTCGTCGTTGTCCCTTTCTGGCCACCCTTTCTCTACCCAATGCAATACCCGCGCCAGACGTTTGTCTTTATTAGTTTCTCGGGCAATGTCTGACGCGGTTATGGGTAGGTTGGGTAGAGTCTCTATACTGAGGGTGGTCGTTGTGGGTGCTGGGTCGGTGTCAGGCTCCGGTAACGGCGAGCGGCTTAAGGCGTCCGCATGGGAGATAGTCTTACCCGGTCTGTGTGTGAGTCCGTAATTGTAGGCCGCCAGGAACTCGGACCACCTTGTCATTCGGGGAGACAAAATGTTCGGGGTGGCCCTGTTCCCTGCAAGGATTCCCAGCAGCAGTTTGTAGTTGGTGATGATGGTAAATGTCCGGCCGTAGAGATACTCGTGAAATCTTTTTACTGCGGCGACGATAGCCAGAGCCTCTTTGTCCAGCTGGCTGTAGTTCCGCTCCAGTTTGGTGAGGGTCCTTGAAAAGAACGCAATGGGTGCTTCTTTTCCATCGGGGCGAGTATGGCTGAGGACAGCGCCGATGCCGAAGGGTGATGTGTCGCATGTGACGGCCAGAGGTAGGGTCTCGTTGTACTGGATAAGGACGGCATCCGAAGTGAGGAGGTCCTTTGTTTTCTTGAAGGCGGCTTCCTCGCGTTTCCCCCAAGTCCAGGTCGCCGCCTTGTCCAAAAGCCTATGCAAAGGCTCTGCCGCCGTCGCCTTTTGGGGCAGGAAGACATTATAAAAGTTAAGCAGCCCCAGAAACTCCTGCAGTTCTGTCTTCGACTTGGGTGTGGGGGCTTCTTTGATGGCTTTGATCTTTTGGTTTGTGGGGTAAATGCCATGACGGTCTAGGAGATATCCTAGGAATTCAACCCGTTCCGTGTATAATTGGCATTTCTCCCTCTTTACCTTGAGCCCGGTCTCTTTGAATTTGGTTAGGACCTCCCTTAGGCGACCCTCTAGTTCGGCCTGGTTGGTTGCCGACACTAAGACGTCGTCGAAGTAAGGTACCACCCCCTTGATGCCTTGTAACAGCCTTTCCATTAGGCTTTGGAATATTCCAGGCGCCACGCTGACTCCGAATTGGAGCCGGTTGCATTTAAATGCTCCCCGGTGGGTGACTATGGTTTGCGCTTCTGCCGTTTCCTCGTCGACTGGCAATTGTTGGTATGCCTGGGCGAGGTCGAGTTTAGCGAAAACCTTGCCCCCTCCCAGTGAATGTAGTAGGTGTTGCACTACTGGGACGGGGTGAGCGCTTTGTTGCAAGGCGCCATTTAGGGTGGCCTTATAGTCTCCACAGATTCTCACTGACCCATCAGGCTTGATCGGGGTAACTATGGGGGTCTCCCACCGGGCGTGGTCTATGGGTTGTAGAACCCCTTGCTTGACGAGCTTGTCAATTTGCTCGTCTATCTTGGGTTTAAGCGCGAATGGCACCCGCCTTGGTTTTAGGCGTTTTGGGGGGACGTTTGTGTCTAGGCTGAATGATATAAGGGGCCCTCGGTACTTGCCTAGGTTTCCGTCGAACACCTCTTGGAATTCCCGGGCTAGTTGTTGCTCCCAGTTGTCGTCGGCGATGTGGTCGATTCCTGTGACTGCAATGCCGAGCGGGGCGAACCATTGCAGTCCCAGTAGGCTTGGGCGGTCGCGATCGACGATGGTCAGGGGAAGCCTTTTGGTGCGCCCTTTGTAGGTTACCTTGAACTGTCCGGTTCCGACTACAGGGATGCGGTTTCTCTGATAGTCTTTCATGATTAGTCTCTGGTTGTCTTGGCCTTTTCTCTGGATGGTAGGCACCAAGCATTTTATTTCTTGCCATGCTACCATGGAGAGGTAGGACCCGGAGTCCACCTCCATTTTACATGGCTCGCCTTCGATGCCTACCTCCACGTAGACCTTCCAGGCGTCGTTGGTTGTGGCGTGGCCGATGGTGACCGTCTGATGGGTCTCCTCTCTTCGCCGGGTCTTGCCGCCTCGTAGGGATTGTCCGTTCCGGTCCCATCTGTTGTCAGTGGGGCGATCTCTGGTCCGGGGTGGTGTGCTCTCTTGTCTTCGTTCGCTCTGGTCCCATCGTGGAGGGCTGCGGTTCTTTTTGAGATGGCAGACGCGGGCGATGTGTCCCTTCTTGTCGCAATGCCGGCAGATTGAATCGAAGAACTGGCATTCGGACCTGGAGTGGTCGCCTCCGCAACCGGCACAGGTAGTCCTCGACTTACGACCCCGCCGGTTCCGTGGGTCGCGGCCTGCCTGGAGACGGTGGATTTCCTCCTCGTCGGAAGTGCCCGATGCTGAGTGGACGTCGCCCTGGTGGGTGGTCGTCTCGGGTTGGGCCTCGGCCGACCTTGCAGGGTGGTTGTTCCTGCTGCAGTCCCTGGCGTTCAGTCGGCACATGCGGTCGGCGGATGTTCGGGTAGCTTCGGCGGCTGTGGCTTCTGTGAGGGTATCTGCGAGGGTGATGTTGCCCTTGGCCATCAGCCGACTCTGGAGGATGGGGTCCCAAAGGCCGAGCACGATTCGGTCTCGCAGGGCTTCGTTCATGTTGTCGAATTCGCACAGCCCCCCTAGGCGCTGTAGTTTGGCAACGAAGTCGCTGAAACTCTCACCCGACCGTTGGTCCCGATGGTAGAACTCGTGTCGTCGGATGAGGATGGGCACGTCTGGAGCGTAGTGTCTCCGGAGTATTGGCTCGAGGACGTCCCAGTCCATCGTGGTCATGTCGGCGGGTTTGACAAGTGCTTTGGCCATCTTAAACACTGCGGTCCCGCAGTGGGTCAGGAAGATGGCTCGCTTCATTGGGCCGGTGGCGTCCTTCAGGTTGCTGCACTCGAGGAAGATGCGGAATCTGTCAGAGTACGATTCCCAGTCCTCGCTGGCGGGGTTGAAGGATGCGGGGGGTGCGATGTTCGCCCTCGTGGAGTTTCGTCTGGCTTCCGTCAGACACGTGCTTCGGTTCAGGATCAGAATCCCACCTTCGTCGCCAGTGTCGTGTTGTTGGAAATGATGCCAGGAGTCGGTGACTTAGTATCAAGCTCTTTTATTGAGTTAGGAACCGAACTGGGGCTAAGGAAAAACTTTGCGGCTTTTTATTTCTTTAGCCGCCACGGCCGCGGCCAATGGCACCACTTTGAATCTCCTGCGATTCGAATCGACCAATCGCGGGAGATTCTCAGCGAGCCAATCGGCGCGGCTCACCTAGCCAATCAGAGTGCCCCGCGCTTTGGCCAATCAAAGCACAGGGATCTCAAGAATGCTAATGAGGGGACAGAACAGTAACTAAGTCCATCCACTTTGTGTGTAAATGTAAGTACCATCCAAAATTACTTTTCACTCCTAACACAAAGATATCAAGACAAATTAGTCCAAACTGTTGTAAGAAGATGAATAGCTGGAATGGAACATTGTATTCTTTGAAATATGTATTATATAGCTCAACCTAGCAATTGTATGGCAACTTTAAAAGTGATCACACTTCAATGCAGTTTTTATTAAGTCCGCAGTACAGGTGACATCAGCTTTTCTTAACCAGAAAAAAAAAAAAAAAGAACTGGCTGAGCAAATCAAAACTACGGTGATTATAAGACTCCCAGATAACTTTTTCATTTAACATCAGAGAAATATGAGGAGTTTGGATAGGATTTTTCTTCTTTAAGTGCCAGTTTGTAATTTCTTTGAAAACAGAGTCAGACATTCCATTTTCTTGAGTAAGAGGATTGATTTGATCCTAAAATGATTTTGTAGGATCTACAAATAAACCAAAGGCATTAACCAAAGAAATTATAGATTCAGATTACTCCAGCTCCAAGTCAATAACCTTCTCAATCTAACCTTCCTTACTAGGTTTATATGAAGTTATAAACACAGAGAGTACATAACTGGTTCAACTGTCCTACAGGGAGAAGAAATGATGGAATTCTTGGGCAACTCTGGGGACCAAATGTTGATGACTTTTTAGTTCATTTGCTGATGAAAAGCATGCTTACACCATGATAAATTTCACATGGAGAACTGGAATATCTGTCAAGCATTCTGGAAGAAGAATAGTAGAAAATTTAACATGTTAGGAGAGCCAACCAGAGTTGGTCATAGGTAGGTAGCTATATAAATATTTTAAATATGTAAATAAATGATAGGGCAATTCTGAACAGTGGATTGTATAGATACAAGGTATCACCTAGCTCTAAGGTAAGACTTTTTGTGTTAAAAGCTTTGACTTCTGTTGTTTGAAACCTATGAGAATTTTTTTTTTCCTCACAGAAGAGACAGCACTGGACTCATAAGGCACTCTCCCCTCTTAAATAAAAATACAATCTCAGAAATTATTTACAAAGGGCAAAGGGAAATTATTTAAACCACAGATACAAGTCAGGACTTTTGCCAGGAATCACCATTCTTTGCTTTGATCTATGAATCTTTCCAAGTCACTTAATTCTGAATCAGGGGAAAAAAATATCACTTAAATTCAGGAAGGATAATGAAAAATAATTGCCCATTTTCATATCTGAGAGAAAGAAAGTTCATTACAATCATTATCTCAATTCTCATAAGTCAAAAAATGGAGAAATCTAGATCAACTGAAAAAAATATGTTCTTTCAATCTCTTTCTCTCTTTTACACACAATGCCGTCAATTTGTGGAGTAATGGAATATTAAGTATTCTAATGACATTGCCTTTTTATTGTGATTGATCAAAAAGAAGTTGGATGTTCTTTGCAACTCAGACTATTATAGAGAGATATGTACCTTCTGAAAATTTAGAAAACGTAAAGTGGGCAGTTATATTTAGACAAGTTTTGGCTTTTGCTTATTTGTGTTTTTAAACTTCTAGAAAGCAATTGCTTTTTTAAATACGGAGAGGGTAGGATAATATAAGCAATAAACTAGACCTTTGAGGTTCAGTAAGGTCAATCATACATAATGAGACTTCCTTCTGAACAAACAGTTACGTTCTATACATTTTCCCCACCCATGAATTAAGTCCCCAACTCTAAAGAAAACCAGAATTCCTGTTTGTTGCGAAGTGACAGCACACATGTTCTCAAACATGTTTTTCTCTTCTTCCTGCATTAATTTCATCTCCTTTTCCTTCTGTCTCACCGTACAGTCATATATCAGTTTAAGTGATGAGCTCAGTTAATGAAAATTGAAAAATGTGGCAGTTCAAAATATCTAACATTTGCATAATTCAAAATGTTTTCAGCTGTAGAACAGGGTGACTGTGATCAGAGCTTTCTGTGGTTCACAGGTTTTGATAGACATACAGTACAAAATATTACTTCAGATTTTTTTAAAAAAATAGTATCTGGTTTTGATTTTCCAGTCATAGTCCTTAGCAGGACCAGCAAGATTATTTATGGCTAAAGAAGCCAAGTTATCTCTTTTCTCCATTTCAGGACATGGCATTCTTGTGATTCTAAACCAAGAGTGTCAAACTCACAGCTTCACATGATGTATCGGGACTTTTTTCTGCTTTGCTAAACCGGGCGGGGGCATGGCCAGCACGTGACACATCCAGCCACGAGTTTGACAGCCCTGTTCTAAACTGTAGAGTGACTGAACTTGAAAATGAACTTGCAGAAGTATTTTCTGTTAGGCTACATATGTGTCCTCTGTAACATGAGATATTATTGCCTAATGTAATGAATAATTGGGACCTGGAATTTCTGTTGCTAAGTAAGTAAAGTGCAATGTCATGTGACCATTGTGTTAGCAATGGCAATGGCAATTTCAGACTCCATTGTCATTGTTAAGCAAGAATCATGGGTCATTGAATAAGGATCTCACAAGTTCCTGCCAGTAACTTTCCCACAAGTAAAAACCAGTAGGAAATCACAAGTTCCAGGTCAGCAGCTTGCTAGAAGACTATGCATAGATGGCCACCACAGCTCAGTATTAATGTAGCCAGGCCACAGGTGTCTGCTGCCAGACCGAAAGGGTGCAAGTGACAGACCAGAGTGAATTGTGACCTTCACGGTTGACTTCCCCACTGACTTTGCTCATGGGAAGTCGGGAGGGCAGGTTGCAAATGGTGATGATATGACTGGGACACTGCAACCTTTATAAGTGCAAGCCAGTTCCAGAAACAACTAGTGATATCACATGATTGTGGGAATACTGAGGACTTCAAGGACTGGTTATAAGTTCATTGGGCTCTTTTGTAACTTTGAATAATCAGTAAATGAGTGGCTGTTTACCAAGAGCTGCCTGGATAGGTTTATTTATTTCTACACCTTGCCTATTTCTGAATTTAGACCAAGGGTCTTCAAACTTGGCAAGTTTAAGACTTGTGGACTTCAACTTCCAGAATTGCTGAGCTAACATGACTGGAGGAGGAATTCTGGGAGTTGAAGTCCACAAGTCTTAAAGCTGTCAAGTTTGAAGACCCCTATTTAGACAATTCCCCTATGTGAGTGAACTTAGCAAATGGGGGGGGGGGTTCTGTTTGATAAAATTATTGCATTTCAATCTCATCTTTTGTGTTGAGTGGACAACACACACATCTCTTCTTCTTCTAGAGCACTGTTTTCTGTTGTATATTGTGGAGTTCAGATCAACAACAGATGTAACATCAGATCAACAGAATTGGAAGGGACCTTTTTGGTCATCTAGTCCAACCCCCTGCCCAAGCAGAAGACCCTACACCATTTCTGACAAATGGCAGCCCAATCTCTTCTTTAAAGCCTCCAATGATGAAGCTCCCACAACTTCCGAAGGCAAGCTGCTCCATTATAGTCAACAAATAACAAGCCTTCAGCATTACTCAATCCAACTCAGGTTTGCTAATGTTTCTTTATTAAACCATAAATCTTCAATGGTCAGAACTGTCTAGGTCCATTATAATTGTCAGTCCTTCTTCCTAGTGTTCTTTTGAGAGAGTAAAATTTTACCTCTGAGTCTGTGCTAGCTAGCATCTGTAAATAGCTTCTCTCTCTCTCTCTCTCTCTCTCTCTCTCTCTCTCTCCCTCTCTCCCTCTCTCTCTCTCTCTCTCTCCCTCCCCCTATCTCTCTGCCTGCCTCCCTCCCTCTCTCTGTGAGTTATGCAACTGACAAATAAATAAATAAACAAATAAACAAACAAACAAACAAATAAATAAATGCGGAAGCTTCCTAGGATTGCAGATTCCTGTGCAACTCTTTATCATCAAAAACTAGCACATAGCATTTGTTTGGGTTTCTCTGTAAATACATGAACAGCAAGCAGGAAGCCTTGGCTGCACACAAGCTGTCACAGCTACCATTTCTGCTCATGGCAAACTAACTTCAGAAGTGACTCATGATTTGTGCATTGATGTTTTACATACATTTCATGCCTACTGAAATGGCCCTTCCTGTGGATCTTCTCAATTTAACAGTAAATGGGACTCTGCAGAACAATGGGGTAGAGAGGAAGGGGACTGCCCGGAATTATTTTTTTTTAAGATTCTAGCTTCCAAAATTAAAATCAGATCTATATTTTCTCAAGAGATAAGGCTTTGATGATTGGTATCTGGTTAATGGTTAGCCTCCAAATGTCATAAGTACAGAATTGAGAATGCAAGTAGCAATTATCTCTTATTCAATGTGTGTCAAATGTATACATGATAAAAATTTTAGAAAACTAATGGAGAAATGAGTGGGGCAGTAGCCTAGAGATGGAGCTCTCACCTCAAAATCAGGAAGCTGTGAGTTCAATCCTGGGTAGCAGCAGCTATTTCTTTCTCTGGGTGCAATGAGTAATTGTCTGCTGCATACTCTGCATAGACATCAGGAATGGCTTCCGGCCAGTAAACACTTAAGCTCCATTCAATCACCCCAACTCCACCCTGATGCAAGGGATTACAGAGTTCTTAAAAGAAAAAAATGGAGAAATATTGAATAGACTTCTCATCTGATATAATTAAGGCAGGCCTCTCATACTATAGACATAAATGCCTAATATTTCCTCCCTGCTGTCTTTGATCTTGTACTTTTAACTGCCAATTTATTATTTCTCCCTCATAAAGATTTCTCTTTCCTCCCCAATACTTGCCAATATTTGTCGCTTGCAGCGCTGTTCCCATGATCTTCCTTCTTTCTGCATATGCTCCTATGTTCTTAAACATATTAACATCTTATGACAGGAATGTTAGGATGTTTGAACCTTGGTTTTGTTTTCTAAAAACTGTGGTGACATGTTACACTGAAATTTGCATATGCTTTCAAGCCATTGCTTCTTCTAGGAGATTGTTGTCTCGACTTTAGTAAAATCTACAGCCAGCCATATACAGTTATCTTTAAGCCTCCTATGCAGATATTAATTTGGTTCAATGGTATTCAGGTTTCGGAGGTCACCTCAGATCAAATAGGTGCTACCATCTAGCAATACACTCAGTTAAAGAAGTTTTCAAGTCAACCTCAGTGTTGTCTTCTTGGAGAGAGATGCAGTACAGATAGTCCTCAATTTACAACCACAGTTAGGATCAGAATTTCCATTGCTGAGCAAAGCAATTAAATGAGTCATGCTATATTTTATAACCTTTTGTACCTTTTTTCGCCACAATGTAAGAAGATGTTGAGACTGCAGAAAGAGTGCAGAGAAGAGCAACATAGATTATTAGGGGACTGGGGGCTAAAACATATAAAGAATTGGGTATGTCTAGTTGGATGAAAAGAAGGACTAGGGGTGACATGATAGTAGTGTTCCGATGTCTCAGGGATTGCCACAAAGAAGAGGAAGTCAAGCTATTCTCCAAAGCACCGGAGGGCAGGAGAAGAAGCCATGGGTGGAAACTAATCAAGGAGGGAAGCAACCTAGAACTAAAGAGAAACGTCCTGTCTGTGAGAACAATCAGTGGAACAACTTGTCTCCCAAAGCTATTAATGCTCCAACACTGAAAGTTTTTAAGAAGAGATTGGATAACCATTTGTCTGAAATGGTGTAGGGTTTCTTGCCTAAGCAGGGGGTTGGACTAGAAGACCTCCAAGGTCCCTTCCAACTATTCTATTCTATTCTATTCTATTCTATTCTATTCTATTCTATTCTATTCTATTCTATTCCATGCCATTCCATTCTACATGTAACCTTTTGTCATAGTTTTTGTCAGATAGATAGATAGATAACAATATTTCATGCAGACACTATTTTGTAATTAAAAGCACTGTGTGCATGTTTTAGCTCATGAAATAGGAAGAAGCAATACATTAAATGACTAAATGAACTCACGATACTAGAGAATGTGCATGTATGAAAGGAAGTACTTTTCTACTGATATTGTATTTAAGAAATATCAATATTTTTCTTTCCTTTTAAGAACAGAGCTAGAAAAAATGATAGTCCAGATGGGTTCCAATGGTAATTAAAATTTGGAAGGCAGTTTGATAGTGAAAAAAGCAGTGTTCTAAAATAAATCATACGACTCTGGTATGCTATTAACTGCACACAAATAAAATGCTTCTAATTAGGGAGAAATGACAAATTCATTTGGCCCAAATTTCTACTTTAGAAGAACCAAAAAGGACAAGATATTCTAAAGTCTGACATTTACAGAATATAGTTTCATGGTTCATAATTCCAAAAATTTTCATGTACACAAAGCTGCACAAAAATGAATTATATTGGGAAAAAATTAGCAGCTAAAAACAAGAAAGAAACTGAACAAAATGAAAAGGGACAGATGTGCATACCCTGATAGTGACACCATGAAAATGAGCCTGAGTGAGGTGTGTGCAGCAGCATACTGAGTAAACAGATTGAAAACAAGAGCAAACTTGAGAAAGTCATGGATGGAAGATTGTTCTGTCTCGCCTTTCCTCTTTCCCAAAATATGAAAGAGTACAAACTCACACCAACACAGGCAGGCAAGCTGGCTCAGACTTCACAGAGTTAATTCTTTGGAACTGATAATATTCTTGGAATTCCCACATGTCCTGCCTGCCAAGTCCGAACTGATAAAGTTTTACTCACAGAAAATCACAAGACAGCCCACAAAAATAGTCACAAAGAAAATCTGAAGTAATGTTAAACTTTGTCCCGTACAAAGTTTCAGGAGAAAACACACCCACTTTTATCCCCTGTGGGGTGTGGCTCAATGACTCAGCTCACTCTCTGACCCTCCCATGACTCCTACGTTGCTGCTCACGTTTCTCCCTACGACACTGCTTAGGATCGAGCCAACACTCTTCCTCTTTACTCCCTGTCAGGGGCTGCTCTGATATGCCTTCCTCCTGACTAATCTCATGCTGTTCCTCTCAGTTGTCCGATGGAACCTGAGGTATTATCAGGGAGGAAGGTCCTGGGGAAGAAGGCATTGCCAGAGAGGAAGGTCCTGGGGAGGAAGGCATTCCCAGTTCCTCCTCCTCATCTTCCAGGTTCTCTTCCTCTGACAGCATAGGCTCAGGAATCGGGGCCACAACACTATCCCCCACTGCAGGGCCCTTCCCCTGAATCTGACGATCAGGATGTGGTCGCAAGGGGAAGTGGGCATGGAACATCCGTATAAGGTCCGGGACGTGGATCGTGGAAGCATCCACCCAGGAGAGGGCCTCCAGCCCATCCCCCTGCCTCTCAATCAAATACTGGAACTGCCCCTTCAGTCAGCGGGAATCCCTAATGCTGGCCATCTTGCCTTCTACTGCACCATCTTCACCGGGCACAGGTGGTGAATCAACAGCTGCGGGATGTTGGAGATAACACGAAGGGGCGTCAGGGACCAAAAGGGAATGGTGGAAGACTGGATGAATTCCCATGGAGCATAGTAGAGTCAGTCAATAGGCTATGAGGTTGATGACCGCCTCGATGGGAAATGGACAGATGAACTGATGGTCCAGCTTCTTTATTGGGTAGTTGACCTGAAGATGTTTTGTGGATAGCCACACATGGTCTCCTACAGCCAGCGGAGGTGTTGCCTGTCGAGAGCGATCTGCGAACAGCTTGTAATCTTCCTTGGCCTGTATCAGTTGCTACTGAACTAACTGCTGAACTGAGTGAAGTTCTGAAAGGAATTCCTGGGTCTCGGTAACAGGGGAATCTAATAGTGTCAAAGGGAAGAACCACGGATGGTACCCCACATTAGCATAAAATGATGTCATTTGGGTGGAGGTGTGCTGGGAGATGTTGAATGCAAACTCCGCCAGAGGGAGATAATCAGCCCAGTTGTTCTGCTGTTGGTTTACAAAACAACTCAAGTATTGCTCAAGAATGCCAATGACCTTCTCCATCCCCCCCATCAGTCTCTGGATGGTGCGCCGACAACAAGCACACCTGCACCTGTAACACAGTCATCAGGCTTTTCCAAAATTGGGCTGTAAATTGTACACTGCGGTCAGAAACTATCCTGTCTGGCAGACCATGGAGATGAAAAACATGCTGCAAAAACAAATGGGCAGTTGTACGGGCTGTTGGCAATTTACGACACAAAATGAAGTGGGCCATTTTTGTCAACATGTTGACCATCACCAGCACAGTTGTAAATCCAGAGGACAGTGGTAAATGAGTCAAGAAGTCCATGGAAATTGCTCCCCATGGTCTGTCTGGAGTCAGCAGAGGTTGGAGGAGACCAGGAGGTGCACCCGTCGCGGTTTTCGCTTGCCTGCACAGTACACAGGATGTGACATAGGCATGGGCATCATAGGCATGGACACTCAAGGCCACCAAAAAGTCTGCGTTATAAGATGGAGGGTCTTAAAAAACCCAAAATGGCCGGCTGCAGGGTTGTCGTGACACTGAGTCATAATAAGGGCTCGAAGTGCCCCGTGGGTTCATACAACCAGCCCCGATGCTTGAGTAAACCCTCCTCCAAAGTCCATGGGGATTCGGGTCCAATCTCCCCCATCCTCTGCTGCGACCAAGCATCTAGGCGCTGCGCCTCTCGCACCTGAGTCCATAAGTCTACTGGTTCCTGGACTGCGGCCAAGGATTCTGCTGGCAGCACCGTCTGCGGAGGAAGGGGGTCCTCGGGCAAAGGTCCTCGGGTTTGCAGGACAGGGCATCCACCACTGGGGATATAGGTCACAGAAAAGTTGAACCGGGCAAAAACCAACGACCACCGGATCTGCCACTGGTTCAACTTTCTCGCCGTTGACAATTCCGATGGTCCATCCGGACCTCCACCTTGTGTTGGTCCTTCCAGGTCCTCTTCCTCTGACAGCATAGGCTCAGGAATTGGAGTCACAACAGAAGATGGTGATAAAATCTTCAGAAAGAGAGAAGTGAGAGGTTTTAAAAAGCAAAAAAAATATTTCCAGTGGGATATGGAAACAAGAATAATTTTACAAAAATAGAAAATTATGGAGAAGTAAAATAATTCCATACTATATGACATTGCATGCCATTTCATGCCCTACCGTACCATATCATACCATACCATACCATAGTAAATGTTGTAAATTAGTTTTACATGTGCCTTTCTGTTTTTTTAAATATTTATTAAAATTATATGCTGCCCATTTGCCTAGGGGCAAATCTAGCAATAGCAATAGCACTTCCCCATATACTACCCCATACACTTTACAATGTCGGCATATTTCCTCCAACAGTCTGGGTCCTCATTTTACCAACCTCAGAAGGATAGAAGGCTAAGTCAACCTTGAACCCTTCGGGATCAAACTCCAGACTCTAGGCAAAGCTAGCCTGCAATACTGCATTCTAATCACTACTCCATCAGCACTCTTATGTGGCTTACAATAAATAAAGACAATACTATGAAACATTAAAGCATTGAAACAATAAATGGTAACACTAACATTAATTTAAAATTGACAAAGTTGGGAAAGAAGGGAGCAAGATGAACATGGGGAAGAGGTGGGAGTCTTATATTAGTCCAGGTGTCAAACTTGATTTCATTGAGGGCTGCATCAGGGTTGTGTTTGACCTCAGGGGCATTGGGCTGCAGAGGGCTGCAGGAGGCCATCATGGCTAAAAATGGAACTCATGGGGGCTGCGCGTGGCTCCCCAAGCTCTGTTTTCAGTGGCAGAGGCACTGCAGACCAGTCCTTTGCTGTTTCCAGGACAGCTCCGTGAGCCAGATCTAAGCACCCTGTGGGCCTTGAGTTTGACACCCCTGTCTTAGTCCATTAGCCCACCTCCAGAGTGATGCATCCCCATTGGGCCCTAGACCAGCTAGCAGAGTGAGATCTTCAGGCCATTTTGGAAGGCCAGGAATGAAATTTACTTTAATGTAGAGAGTAAAGAATTCACCTCTACTCATTTTTGCATCTCCTTTCCTGAGAAGTAAGCTTAAACTGGAACCTTGAACTTTGGTTGTAGGCATCCTGCTGTTTTAATAACTGGATCCATTGATTTACAAAGTTTTGGAGAATGACTCTCATGCAAAGCAGATGTGAGGTTGGATTTACATAATGTGGTAGCCCAGAGTAAAAGGTTATTGAATTGTTTGGATTTTATCCCATGATAATAACTCACATATTATTTTACTGTCATGAATGAACTGGACTTTTGCAGTTAGCTGTAATATTGTAGGATTCATTTTGGGCATAATAACACATGAAATGAAGACAAAATGATTTTTGGTTCATCACAGTTTAGCATTTAACATGTTCTATGAGTACAGTCTAGAATTGATTTGATAAATAAAGTGACTGATTTGATCGATAGAATGCTTGAAGAACTCTGGACTGAAACTCATGACATTATTAAAGATGATGCAAACACAAATACCTCAAAATGCAAAAAGCAACAGAAATCAAAATGGCTGTTTTTCTGACATACTGAAAATTATGAAGAAATGAGAAAGGAAAAGATAACAAAGAAAAAGGAAAATGTACAGCTAATTAAACATTGAATTCCAGAGATGAACAAAAGACATGGAGCCATATCTAAGCAAGTAATTGAAATAAATTGAGGATAATTTCAAATTTATTACAGGAAGGACAAAAGACTTTTTATTAAGAGATAAGTGAGATAAAAAGCAAAGAAAGCAAAGATATTGTAGAAAAAAGATGGACTAAATATATAGAAGATTTTTTAAGATATCCCAAAATAAAGGATATTTATTAAAATGTTATTTTGATTGGAACCTGCCCAGAGTGTGATATAAAATAGGCAGAGATTTGGGAAGATGGCAGAATTTGCAGAAATAGATAAAGTACAATTTTTAATTAAGGAGGAAATAAGCCTATTTTTATAAAAGATTAGAAACCCTTTATGACTTTTTACTGAAAATTGATAAAAATGAACTAGAGTTTTTCTGGATTTACCAACTAATAGGGCTGAATAGGAGGAGAAGGGAGCCATGTTAAGTAATTTAGAAGAGGGGAAACAGTTTTAAATATATTTATAATTACTGTAAAGTAGATAGGAAGTTTTCTTTCTTTATCTTTGGTATAGATTGTTTTCAATGCCTTCTTCTTTATTTTTTATTTCTTTCTTGCTCTATTTCCATATTATTTTGCATTTGTCTTTGTAAAGAAAATTATATATAAGTACGTGCATGTGTATACAGATACAAATACATGTTGCCCTGAGTGTGTCAGGAGAGAAAAAAAAACATCATTTTGGACACAGAAAACCTTTGCAGAAGACAGGCAAGAAGCAAGCTGAGGATAACATCATCCATCATCGTTATGCATTTTGCTCTCCTGAAATGGCCCATCCTGCATTGGGATGATCAGGAAATACAGACCAACTTACCTTAGTTCAAAACTTCACAAGGCTAGTGTGAGTGGCAAGGAAATCAAGAGTTGCCTGCTGCTTAGGAGAAAGACTATGGATAAAGGTTAATATGCAGAGACACTAACAGTATTTCAAAGCCATGCTATTTTTTCCCCCTCGTAGGAGCATATGGTTGTGAAGGGTGAACCAAAGAAAGGCTGAACAAAGGAAAATTGATGCATATAAAGTGCAGCACTGGAGGAAGTTGTTGAAAATAGCTTAGATTACAAGAAGTACAATTTGTTAACAGCTAGATGAAGTAAACCCAGAAAGTTCACTTATATGGAAGTTCTTATATGGAAGCTAAAACTTAGCACAGTATTTTAGACATGCAAAGTAAAGGCACAAGTCAGAGCAGAAGACCTTGTTGGTGGGAAAAATGGAAGGCAACTGGGAAAGAGACCAACCAAAAACAAGATGACTGCATTCAGGTAGTCCTCAATTCAGCCCACATTTTCTGCTGCTAAGTGAGACAGCTGTTAAATGACATTTACAACCATTTTATGACCTTTCTTGCCCTGGTTAGTAACATGGTTGTTAAATGAATCTGGCTTCTTCATTGACTTTGCTTGTCAGCAAGTCACAAAAAGGGGATTGCATGAGCAACCATCATAAATATGAACCAGCTGCCAATTATCTGGATTTTGATCAGGTGACCATGTGGATGCTGCAATGGACACAAGTGTGAAAAATGGTCATGTCACTTTTTGCAGTACTGTTGCAACTTCAAATGGTCAGTAAATGAAGAGTTGTAAGTTCAGGACTACCGATGCGACCTATCAGCTTCCAAAACCTAAAGGTGCAGTTACTGACAGACAGCCCTGGTAACATGATGTCCAAAGTTCATGAAGACTCAGAAACAATAGAATATAAAGTATTCAAGGAATAATGGTGACAAGAACCTATGAGAAAGAGAGTGGGAGGGAGGGAGGGATAGATGGATAGATATATGATAGATGGATAGATAGATGATGGATAGTGGGTGGATGGACGGACGGATGGACAGACAGACAGACAGACAGATAGACAGATAGATAGAATTCTTTATTGGCCAAGTGTGATTGGACACACAAAGAATTTGTCTCCAGTGCATAAGTTCACAGTGTACATAAACAGCAAATAATATGTCATAGATCATTATCATACTTACAATGATTATGTACAGTATAATTGTGACAATACTGCAAATAGAACAGCCCCGTCTGACTCGGAGCCTTCCAAATAATTAAGATTTATGCTTCCCTAATATTCAGTAAGTATAATCATGACCATACTACTTGAGGATTGGATGAGCTGTAACTCATCAAATCTGGAAGCCAAATGTTTAGGAAAGGCATCAGAGAACATTTCTTCAGTTATGGAAGTGATAGAGAAGGTTTTTTTAAAAAAGAAACCCACAATTTTCACTCCCTCATCCTTACCCAGTTTTAATCAATCATAAAAAGCCTGTCAGAAAAGATAATGTGCCCGCCCCTATTATAATAATTTAAATTATTCACAAACCCCCCCCCCCACTTTTGCACTCTTAGGATATCAAAGCAGTCTGACAATTGTTGCACCGACACAGCAATTCACATACGTAACCACCTATTAAAAGTAGGTTCTGATCTATACAATTAGTAAAAAAAGGATTCAAACCCAGATTAAATAGAGGTCTTAAATAGAGGTACATTCCTGACAGAGAAAATTCTGACACTTCCTCTGAAATATTTTCACATTATCACATTTCTTATTTCCATATCTGAAAATTCGAGACTGACAAAATGCAAAGGGGAGCTTTCTGGCTGTCCTTAGACTCTGCCTGACATTATTATTCATGTTTTGTACTCATCTTCAGTGAATTTGTACTGTTTTCATCTCCTTCAGGAGAAATGATGCAGGGAAAAACTTTGAACATATAGAACAGTGCTCCTCAACATTAGCGGCTTTAAGATGTGTGGGCTTGAACTCCCAGCATGCTGGCTGGGGAATTCTAGGAGCTGAAGTCCATACATCTTAGTGTTAAGAAGCACTATTTAGAGAATGTCTGAAAGTATGTGAGTAATAATTGTGTGTTTTGTTTTTTTTTAATGGAAGACTAGAGTTTTGGTCTCCCTACTCAACACAGGAGCATCCAGTGATTCTGCAAGACCTGAATATATCTTGTTGTATTTCCTTGGCTTTTCCTGTATGTGTTAAAGAAAGACAGAAAATTCTGCCCACTGGTTGTTCTAATTGGAATAATGGGAATAGAAATTCTTTTTGAGATCTCAGTGTTGTACGCAAAGACCCAGCAAACTTCACCATGAACTTCCGTTTATGAGGTGTGACAGGATAACAGCTCTAACAGATGCATGGATTTTGTGTTTTCAGCTGAAAGTTTTCCAAAATTTACCCAGTATTATTGGGTGATACAACAATTCAGCTATCCCAACCTCTTTTGCTTAACATGACTTATAATTGGAGTATATTACAGAATGCAGGTCAGCCTAGCCTCGGGGTAGAATTTATGAATCACAAATTAAATCCAGCATTCCATGGTTTTAGTCAATGGCAAACGTGTAAAACTTGATCATGTCATGTGACATATTGTGAGGTGTCGTGATATTTTTTGCCTTTGCGAAGCCGGGGTGGGCATAGACTGCACATGATGCATCTGGACTGTTGGCTGCCAGTTTGACAGACCTGGTCTATGGGCTGTGAAGAGAAGTCAAAATCCAGACAAGCCACATGGAATAATTTTTTTTTTTAGTATGTCTGAACCTTCTTCCTATTTTCAGTAGTCTTCCTCACATAAGTCCATAACAGTAGGTTCCTTTGTACTATACTGGCTATCAGGGCACAAGCTGGGGTAGAAGGTATCATCAACATTTGCAATGGTTCTACATCGTGTATTTAAGTGTTTATGCCTGTCATCTTTCAAGGCTCTTCCAACTCTGTTATTCTGTTAAATAATTAATAGTATGTTAAATATTTATTCTCCTTAGGAGGGAGATATGGGAATTCCTTTCCAAAATAGTGTGTGTAGAAGATGGGAAGAGGTCATCTTACGTGATCAAACTGCCTTTTCCTGTCTTTACATTTCTCAAGAAATCATTTGCTTACAGTTTTCACTTTTTTTACCTTCAAAAAAATCAGATGACTGGGCTATGTTCCATAATCATCTGATTCATTCCCAAACTTGCTCCTTTAAGATGCAATGATGCAAGTATGCACAGAGGTCCATTTTTTTATGTTAACAAAAGGAAAAGTAGAAGTAGAAGAAAAACAAAGAATAAATGCATTCTCCTTCCAGCAGAGCTAGCAAAGTAAAGTAATCTGGCCCCTCTTCCCATTTATAATTTTAAAGTATTTTTTCCATTCATAGTGAAAGAGAGAAAGGGCGGGGGAAACCATCTCTTTCACAAATAGGAAGGATTTGTCCAGGCTTTAAAAAAAAATATAACTATTGAATTACAATTTTTAAAATGTTGTCACTGTTAATTTAAAACTTACCTTTCCACCTGAGCAGAAGTCAAGGAAATAATAATAATTTAAAAAGAAAACTCCAGACTCCCAATACAGGGAAGTGCACTCAGCAGTGGAAAGAAAGGTAGAAGAGAAGTATATTCTTTATGCTTCTGTCCATGCATTCAGATGCTTGGCAGCTGACATTAAGGAGAAGCAGATGGGAGCCATTCATCAACAAAAGAAAAAGAATTTCCCTGTACTAAACAACATATTTGTTTTGAGAGTATTTTTGTTCAGATGGTTCATCTAACATTTTTCCTATTTATGTGTTGTTGTTGTTGAGCAAACAATGCTACAACTATCCATCTACTTCATTGCTATGTTGTAGGCTGCCCAATAATCCATAAATGGGACAAAAAGAGAAGTTGTCCTCATTTTTACCTGTTAATTCAATTTATATTTCAATTTGATATGGAATTTCATTTGGTTATCATTTGGTTTTGAGTACCCAAAAAAATATCCATCATTCTGTAACTTTCAAGTACATAATAAGCACCTGAGGTGATGCAGCTAACAGTGGATATATTTCTATCAACCTCATCATGTATGTTAGCTGAGAATAAAACAGATTATCTCCCACACTTTATTTATGTACAGGGAGTAATGTAGTTCTCTGCAATGCCCATAACAACCATGCTGATCCCCTTAAATCAGTATTTCTCAAACTTGGCAACTTTACGAAGGGTGGACTTCAATTCCCAAAATTCTTCAGCTAGCATTCTTCCAGAATTCTGGGAGCTGGAATACCAGCAGAAGATAGATTTATGATACAGAAGGATCTTGACAGACTTGAACATTGGATGCAATCTAATAAGATGAAATTCAATGGTGAAAAAAGTAAGGTTCTACATTTAGGCAAGAAAAACCAAATGCACAGGTACAATATAGGTGGTATATCACTCAACAGTAGTAACTGTGAGATGGATCTTGGTGTCCTAGTGGACAATCACCTAAATATGAGCAAGCAATGTGCTGCAGCTGTCATAAAAGCCAAAGCAGACCTAGGCCGCATTAACAGAGGGATAGAATCAAGATCATGTGAAGTGTTAATGCCACTTTATAATGCCTTGGAAAGACCATACTTGGAATACTGCATCCAATATTGGTGGCCACAATGTAAAAAAGATGTTGAGACTCTAGAAATAATGCAGAGAAAAGCAACAATGATGATTAGGGGACTGGAGACTAAAATGTATAAAGAATAGTTGGTGGAATTGGGTACATCTAGTTTAATGAAAATAAGGACTAGGGGTGACATGATAGCAGCATTCCAATATCTCAGGTGTTGCCACAAAGAAGAGGGAGTCAAGCCATTCTCCAAAATACATGAGGGCAGGACAAAAACCAATGGATGGACCTAATCAAGAAGAAATGGAATCTAGAACTAAAGAGAAATTTCCTGACAGTTAGAACAATTAATTAGTGGAACAACTTTCCTCCAGACATTATCAATGCTCCAATACTGAACGCTTTTAAGAAGAGATTGGGCAACCATTTGTCTGAAATGGTATAACTTTATTACAATTAATCAACAAAGCTTTGACTATGAAATTTACTTTTTGTAAAAGAAACATGAACTCCATTCAAAAAAGGGAAGTGGAGCCCAGTGGTTTGAATACTCAGGTATCAAATTTTCCACTTAATTCTGGAAGAATACCAGCCCAAAGTTTTGGAGACTAGTGTAGCTAATATCAAGCTGGATTACTAATGAACCAATTCAACATAAATGAGATTTCTATATTTTTTCTTTAATAATAGCAATTATTATACCTAGACTTATATACCCTTTTACAGTGCTTTACAGCCTTCGCTAAGCATTTTACAAAGTCAGCATATTGCCACCAACAAATTTGGGTCCTCATTTTACCCACCTCGGAAGGATGGAAGCCTGAGTCAACCTTGAGCCTGCTGAGATTCAAGCTGCCTTATTGCAGGTAGTCAGCAGAAGTAGCCTGTAGTACTATACTCTAACCACTGTGCCACCATGGCTCATAATAATAATAAATAAAAACTTCAAACATAATAATAAAAGCTTTAGATTATTTTAAGTACTCAGGTTAGTAATGTTGTGTTTTCCATGCTACAATTCTCCCAAAATTTCACTGCATAGGGAAAATTTGCATCAACCTACCAAATATCTTGTCAACTCTTTTTGAAATAGCTTCAATTGCATCATAGGTCATTTTTTTTTATTTGAGCATAGACTTGTCTGAGCCCAGATAACATTTTTTTTTTTTTTTTGGAGGAATGGGTGTTATTGCTGTTGTTGCTAAGCAGGTGCAGATTCAGGAGACAAAGTGGAGTGCTCAAGAGAAAATGAATGCAATTGCAACTCTATAGATTTCAAAACAATACTGCCTTGGCAACAGATAGCACATGTGCCAGTGATATTTAATTAAGATTCCCAGTTTCTTAAAAAATAAATTGTTTCTTTCTTTACATCAAGTCCAACAATGAACAGAGAAGACAAAGCAGCAAATACAGTTGCACCCACAAAATAATAGATTATTTAAAACAAGCTATACAATTTAAGGAACATCAAAAAATAACAGAAAAGATAACATTACCTAGATGAAATCGAAGCAAATTAATTAAATTATGCTTGTTATAATCATTGTGAGCTACAGCAAGTCTCAGCTATATACTTAGAGGGTGGTTGGGCAATGGACAGTGTTGTGATTCAAACACCACCTTTGACACAGGAGACTAGAGCTTGAATCCTGACTAGTATCTACCTCATCACTAGAATCCACAGGCAAAGAGCCTCTAACACTTCACCTGCCTATCTCAAATGTGAAAATCACATGAAGTAGAAGAATTATGCTGCCCAACATCACCCAGATTAACGAAGTCCATGTGAAATATTGGGGAACCAGGACAATCTGAAATTAGGGGGCTACTGAAACAAACCACGTATGGATAAGACAGAAGCACCTCAAATTAATGGAATGCTACTACAACAGTAGACTTAATGAGATGAAATACATGAAACACATGAAGTCATGCCATGACAAGAAGATCCTGCTTGGGATGTACCTTTGACAGCTGAGATGGCCAACATTGGAAAATCCTATCACTGGCTGAAAAGGACTGGACTAAAAGACAGCACTAAGGAAGCACAAGAATACACACTAAGCACCAGATCCAGAGAGGTAGGGGTCCATCACACATGTGTTTCGTGTATTTCAGATTGTCCTGGTTCCCCAATACTCCATATTGACTTGGTTAATCTGGGTGATGTCAGGCAGCATAACTCTTCCATTTCATGCCATTCTCACATTTGAGATAGGCAGGTGAAGTGTTAGAGGCTGTTTGCCTGAGGACCATGCTAGTAAGGTTTAGGTACCAGTCAGGATTCAAGCTCTATCTCCGATGTCAAAGGTGTTGGTTGAACCACTACACCAGGGGTGTCAAACTCAATTTCATTGAGGGCTGCATTAGGGTTGCATTTGACCTTGGGAGTCCATGGTGGGCATGACCGGGGGCGTGGCCAAGGTGGGTATGGGCACAGGTGGTGGCCGATTGCTCTGCCAATGAAAATGGCTCCCAAGCTCTGTTTTTGGTTACAACAGCCTCCTGCAACCCTCTGCCAACAAAAATGGAGCTTGGGAGGCCCCCTAGCTCCATTTTTACTGGGAGAGGCACTGTGGGCTGGTCTTTTGCTGTTTCCAGGGTGACCCACAGGCCAGATCTAAGCACCCTGTGGGCCACATCTGGCCCACAAGCCTTGAGTGTGACACTCCTGGACTACACTGTCTAACCACTTTCTAAATATATAGCTGCAATTTGCCATGGCTCACACTGATAATAACAAGCATAATTTAAACCTCAGACTTTTTCATATCAATTTGCTTTGAATTTCATCTAGGTACAGCTTCTGTTATTTTCTGATGTTCCTCAAATTGCATAGCCTGTTATAGAACATTCACATGTTCTATAAAATCTCCCATAGGAACTTCAGAAGGTCCAACCCATGCACTGCCTACATCTTACATCATGCCACAATGTGGCATACAGGATCCAAGATGCAGACTATGCAGAGAGGCCCCAAAGACCACCCTACACATTGAGGAAGGATATTAAGATGTATACAGGAGTAGCATACACTGAACAACACAACCAAGTAGCTGGCATTGTGCACAGCAACATCTGGACAGTGCATGGGCTAGACCTTCTGAAGTCCCGATGGGAAATTTTATGGAATGTGCTGGAGCATAACAGAGCTAAGAACTTGTGGGACTTCTAGATCCAGTGGACAGGCAGATATTGGTTAATCAATCAGACATTCTGATAGTAGACAGGGACAAGAAGATAGGATGGTGATAGATATAGTTGAGTTAAGTAACAGCAACTGCATAAGGTGCATAAGAAACTGGAGAAGTACCAGGACCTGAAGGAGGAACTAGATAGTATATGGAACAGGGGTGTTAAACTTGATTTAATTGAGGGCCACTCAGGGGGGACAGAGGGGGTGTAGCCAAGAGGGCATGGCCAGCTCAACATCACTCATATCAGGGGTGCCTGTGATGGCCTGAGTGCTCTGCCAGAGAAACCGGGCTCCTGAGGTCTGTTTTTGGCTACAACAACCTCCTTGAGAAGGTGCAGCCCTCCAAAACCTCAGTTTTGCTGGCAAAGGGACCATGAGCCTTTTCCAGGGTGGCCCCGCAAGTCAGATCTAAGCACTCCATGGGCCGGATTTGGCCGCCTTGAGTTTGACACCCCTGATATGGAAAGTAAAGTAGGAGCCCCACGGTCTGTGATTTCTAGTCTGAGAAAATGGCTCCTACCTATCCCAGAAGAGCGAGGTGTTAGGAACAACTAAGATACTTTTCCACACATCAGAAGGTCAGGTTTGCAATTTTGCGAGGAAAAAAAAAACCCTGGAAATTATTTGCAAAGGAAAAGCAGTGAAGAAAAAGAACATTTTAAATAATAAATAGGTACTCTGATTTTTGTAAACTCTGGTTCATATATTTGAATATAGGGTGGACAAACTCATTTCATGTTCTCTTGCTTCCATGGTTATAATTTCAAATTTATTTCATTGTCTCACAAGTATGCAGTAGTGTGCAATTTTTTGGCAACTTCTTATTTAAAAAAATGCTAAACAATATTCCCTATCTTCTCCATAAGCATAATATAATAGTTATTGATAGTATTAGTGTTATGTATTAGCATACTTACCTGCAATTGGTCGGTCTATGGCAGAGGGAATTTTGAAGAGCTGTCACTGGCCACAGCCGCAAGCAGCCCGACTATAACAAGGACTGCCACTGTTTCTTCAGTGCTCAGTCCTATATGGAAGTAAAACAGGTTGGAATCATGCTGGTGTCCTGAGTCTCATTCCCATAACGCTTGCAACGAGGATGGGATACTGAGACAAAGGGAACCAACGAGCACGTGGTGACCGACAAACACCGGCAACACATCAAGGCGACATGGCTGGAAAAAACACGCCACCCGCACCATTTGACCCAGCAACCGAAGATTGGGAATCGTACATCAACCAATTCCTCATGTTCCTTGAAGGAAGCAACCTCCATAAAGAATCCAAAAACAGGACGAGAGCCGTATTCCTAACCCATTGCAGTCCAGCGGTATTTAAGATGGCCAAAGCATTAACGGCACCCACCGACTTGAAAACGATGGCCTGACCGGACCTGGAAAAATTACGGAGGGCTCACTACACACCAACCATTTCCTGCCTAATCAAAAGACATGAATTTTATTGACATGACCAAAAAGAAGGTGAGAGCATTGGTGGGACATCACCAGAGCACGTGAATGCCTCAACTTGGATGAAGCCATGAGGGACCTAGTGGTCCTGGGACTGAGAGACCTTACACTCCAGGGCTGATTATTAACAAAACCCAAAATAATGCTAAAAGAAGCAATAGAGGAAGCTACCATAAAAGAAGCAATGCAGAAATCAGCAGCTGCCATGTAGAAGATGAACAAAGCAACACCAGAGACCCCCAAAAATGCCACCACAACCCACCACAAGGACATTGTCCTCATTGGAAGACAATGAGGAAGAAGAAGGGGTAAATCAACTCTGGGCAGAACAGGGCAGAAAGGACTGGAATGGAAAAAGGAGAGAATTTCATTGTGCCAGTTGTGAGGGGAACCATCCACATTCTGAGTGCTGTTTCCTAGATGCCATCTGTAAACACTGTGAACAGTGGGGACATATTTCTAGAACATGCCAAGCAAGAAAGAACTATGTCCCTAGACAAAGATGGAACAACCCCCAGAGAGAGAGAGAGAGACAAACAGGGAGCCGTTGGAACCAACCCAACAGAAGCAGGCGAGGGAAAGAAACGAACAACGGAAAGGAAGAAACACACCAGATGGTGACCACTGGACACTCCAACACAACAAATGCCAAGAAAGTATATGTCCAGGTCACCATAGAAGGCCAACCATGCCAGATGGAAGTGAATTCAGGCTCATACTTGTCAGTGGTATTGTGGGACACCATAAGAAGACTGATACCAGACATGAGCCGGGAAGAACTAGAAAAACAAACACTAACACTGAAAGACTACCAGGGGAACAAAATCCCCATAGTAGGTACCAGAAAATTCAAGGTAACATTCAAAAACTACACCAAAATTCTTCCATTAACCATAGTCAACCGGAATCAACCCAGCCTATTGGGACTCAAATGGTTTGCACCATTAGGAATCAAGGTCACAGGGATAAACAGCATAACCGAAACAGAGTGGGAAGATGACCTGATGGAAGAATTCTGAGACGTATTTGACAGAGAACTGGGCAAGTACCAGGGGTCCCCAATTTCCTTTAGTCTAAACCCAAATATAGCCCCCATAAGACTAATATGCAAGGTGGGTTCCTTTTGCATTAAAACCAAAAATCAATGAGCAATTGGATAAACTCATCGCCCAAGGGGTTTTAGAACCAATTGACCATGCTAAATGGGAAACTCTAATTGTTACACCAGTTAAACTGGATAGATCGGTGTGCATCTGCAGGGACTACAAAGCAACCCTTAACCACCCACTCCAACAAAGTGCATAACCAGTTCCAGTAGTACAGCATCTACTACATTCCCTGGGGGGAGGTGTTGAGGTAATTCCCCATTAGGAGAATGAGCGCATACAGTATTTTGAGAGAAGTGTTTGAATAATATACACACAGTACACAGATACACTGTACAGTAAATGTAGGTTTTTACTTCCAGAAAGTTTAAGCAAAGTTCAAAATAGGAAGTCCAAAGTCATTCACAGGTTAAATCAGTCAGTTTTTCAATCCAGGGATAATCCAATTAGAAAATCCAGTGTCAAAAACAGTATTAGACTTACATTAAATCCAGAAATAGCAGTCAATTAGGAAAAATGGAGGAACGGCAATATTTTCCAACAGAAGGAAACAGAGATACACTCATAATTTCTTCTGACACTAAGGCTAAACAACCCAGATTTCTGGATCCATCTTATGGCCATTTGAAAAACCACACCTAATTAAAGTTTTGCATTTTCTTAAAGATACAGTTTTAAAATGTTTATCCTGGTTTATATATTTCTAACCCAAATACCTGGGGGGAATCTTCATGAAACTAGACCTCACACAGGCATACCAACAGTTGCCCGTTGACTCCAAAACAGCAGAAGCCCAGACAATTGTGATGCACAGGGGGGCATTCAAATGCAACAGACTACAATTTGGTGTCAGTGTCGCCCCAGGGGTGTTCCAAAGCTTAATGGAACACCTATTGCAAGGGATAAAAGGGGTGGAACCATACTTTGATGATGTCCTGGTATCCACCAGGAACAAAGAACAACTACGTGACCACCTAAGGGAAGTCCTAGGCAAATTCAAGGACGCAGGACTAAAAGTAAAAAAGGAGAAGTGCCAATTAACCGCCAGCAAAGTTGAATTCCTAGGATACCTTATAGATAGCGAAAGAATCCACCCCACTGAAAATAAAGTTAGAGCAATCAAGGAAGCCCCCAGACCCATAAATAAAACCTATCTACAAGCTTTCTTAGGACTCATTAACTTTTATAATATATTCCTACTGCAGAAAGCAACCATTGTGGAACCACTACACAGGTTGCTTGACAAGAAAGCAACCTGATCCTTCGGGCAACGAGAAGAAACGGCATTCCAGGATATAATAAACTTGATCACATCAGACCACGTGCTAATACAATACAGCGAAACACTTCCAATAACACTAACCTGCGATGCATCACCTCTCAGCATCGGCGCTTTACTCAGCCATGTACTGCCTGATGGGAAAGAAGTACCCACAGCCTTCTATTCAAAGACTCTGTCAAAGCCAGAGCGGAACTGCAGTCAACTAGACAAAGAGGCATTGGCCGCTGTCACCAGAATAAAATGTTTTCACAAATATATCTATGGGACAACCTTCACACTAATCACAGACCACAAGCCACTCCTGGGCATAATGGCAGGAAACAAAGCTACACCCAATATATTATCCCCACGAATGACAAGGTGGTTGGAATTCCTGGCTGCCTATAACTACAAACTGACCTAACAACACAGAAAAGACATAAATCATGCTGACCCCCTTAGCCATTGCCCTCTACCTGACATAGAAGATGATCCAGAACCAACCACATCGACACTACAAATAGAGACATTAGAAAACCTACCTGTGATGGCAGCAGACATTGCTAGGGAAACAGCTAGGGACAAAACCCTGGCGTGGATTTTAAATTGGGTAGGAAAAGGATGGCCAGAAACTGAGAGCAACAAGACCGCCAAACCATTCCAGAACAGACAAACAGAATTCTCAATGCTAAAGGGGTGCATACTATGGGGGGATTAGGTGGTCATACCGGATATTTAAGAAAACACATACTTGAATTGTTACATGAGGGACACCCAGGTATTGTAAAAATGAAGTCCCTGGCAAGAAGTTATGCATGGTGGCCAAGGATGGATAAGGAAATAGGGGACTGGGTGGCAACGTGTAAACGCTGCCAGGAATCAAGGCAAACACCCCCCACAGCACCAACACATGAATGGAAAACACCAAGGGGACCATGGTCAAGGTTACACATTGATTTTGCAGGCCCAACCAAAGGACATACATTTTTAATAGTTGTAGACACTTACTCCAAATGACTAGAAGTAAGCATCATGCACTCCACCACAACAGAAGCCGTCATTAGACAGCTCAGGAAACTTTTTGCAACACATTGATTGCCAGATCTAATTGTATCCGACAACGGGCCACAATTCACGGCAACAGCATTTGAGGAGTTTTTAGCACACCATGGGATAAGGCATACACTGACAGCACATGGACACCCAGCCACGAATGGATGAGTGGAACGCATAGTATGTTACATGAAGGAAACATTACAAAAGCTGGGGCCTGGGGACACACAAGAAAAAATAAATAAGCTACTAAGCATCCAGCACATGACACCCAGTGCCACAACAAATAAAAGTCCAGCAGAGTTACTAATGAGGAGGAAACTAAGATCACACCTAGACAGACAACACCCCACATATAGCCCAGAAAAACCAGTAGACTCTTCCAGTAATTGATGCACATTTCAAACAGCGGACCCAATATACGCAAAAAACCGCATGGGGGAACCATGGTAGATACCAGCAAAAGTGACCCAGATAACCAGACCCCATTCATACAGGGTAGACACCAAGGACAGGAGTAGCTGGAGGAGACACATAGACCAGCTCAGAGTTAGAGCCATGAAAGGAAACCTAAACAGATCCACAGAAGAGGGGGGAGACCCCTCAAGCAAACAAAACACAACCAGAGAAGAGGGGGGAGACCCCTCAAACAGACAAAACACAAGTAAAAAGGGAGGGGAGACTTTCCACAAACAAGAGAAATAACAGAACAAGCCCTGACAACTACTCAACCACTACTAACACTAGCCCTGGTCAGGAAATGCAAACACATTCCTGAGGCCAAGGAAGAAGGCAGGTCGGGGAGACAGGAACAGGTCCAGAAAGATAGCTGGGAAGCAGTCCCTGGCGGGAGCGGCTGAAACAACTCAACCAGCCAGGAAAATCTTGGTGGGAGCGGCATGGCTGACTCAACCTTCCAGGAGCTTCCAAGAAGATGGAGGAAAGGAACAATAGATCCGTCTGAACAATCCAGAGTTGCACAGGTCCAGTCGTACCCATAAAAGCCCCGCCTACCTACGTGATTACGTATGGTAGGCAAGGCTCAGATTGGTTGGACTGGACCAGTTGGGGAGGGTGTTATGTATTAGCATACTTACCTCCAATAGGTCAGTCTGTGGTGGCAGGAATTTTGAAGAGCTATCACGGGCGACTATAACAAAGGCTGCCGTAGTTTCTTTGGTGCTCAGTCCTATATAGAAGTAAAATAGATTGGAATCATGCTGTTGTCCCGAGTCTCATTCCTGTGACTTAACAGTTAGTATGGAAAATAACTTGTATTTATTATACTGCTCTGTGTTTAGTCTAGAATTAGCTGGCAAGGAAATTCAGCCCCACAAAAGATATATAGTAGAGGGATTGACACATAATCCTTTTACAGACACCCAATATTTTAAAGCAGTGTTTTTGAAACCTGGAAACTTGTGTGGACTTCAGCTCCCAATATTCCCAGCTTTTCTTTTTTTAAAGGTAAGGTTAAGGTAAAGTAAGGTGAAATGAATCCAGTAATTTGGATTGCAAGAATTTATGTTAACAACAGTAAGCGAGGAGAAGAAACAAGTGCAGCTTGGCATACTTGCTGATGATAAATTTCAGAAATCCAGACGCAAAATTAATATGTGATTCATGCCTTCACTAGTTTGCTGCATGTACAGTGTGTGTATCTGTGCTTTTGAAACAAGAAAGACTTTAGATCCGATTTTTGCAAATATAAATACAGTTTACAAATGATATAGGGAGCTAAGTAACTCCTTACTTGCTCATGCTGCCAGAGAAGACATTGAAAAGAAAGAAATATACCCAAAGGTTGATCAGTCACTGGAGCTGAAAATGATTAACAGACCCTGAACTTCAAAATAGAAATAGTGTTTGCAGCATGGTTTGCTTCTAAGTTTCATCCTAAGTTTTCTCATTATCTGCTGAGAAAGGAAGATTGCACGGGCACTGTATTAAATGTAACTTGGCCCGATGCAATAATTCTTAAATAAGCGGGCCCTTCACTCTTGACAATTTTTGCCAAGTTAACCAACCCTGTTTCATAAACCTCTGTGTGCATACATGTTTTAAAGATTAATTATTACCATCAGATCAGTGTCAAATGTTAGTGGCCAGATAGACTTTCTCCATGCATATTTTATAGAACAGGCCTAGAAAACAAAGCTGCTGAATAAACAGCTGCATCATAATGAAGGAAAGGCCATTATAAACTTATTTAGTTTTATTTATCAAATTTATTGGCTTCCCAATGTACTCCGGGGTAATTCTGGGCAGCTTAGAATGTTAAAAAGTAAATATATGTAAATGAAATACTACAAGAACTATAAAAATACAAAATATAAAATACCACTTTAGCAGAGGTGGTATTTGCAGTTTCCAACTAGTTCTGCAGAACTGGTAGCGGAAATTTTTAGTAGTTCAGAGAACCGGCAAACACCACCTTTGACTGGAGATTTTACAGTTATCCTTCCCCTTCCACGCCCAGCAAGCCACGCCCACCGAAACAGTAGTAAAAAAATTTGAATCCCACCACTGCACTTCAGATCTGTTATACAGGTAGTCCTTGACTTACAAACAGTTCATTTAATGACTCTTCAAAGTTACAACACCACTGGAAAAAAAGTGACTTGTGAATGGTTTTCACACTTATGACCATTGCAGTAGCCTCCTGATTATGTGATCAAAATTCAGACACTTGGCAACTGATTCAGATTTATGACGGCTGCAGTAACCCTAACCTTATATGATCGTAATAAGCAAAGTCAAGGGAGCAGCCAGATTCACTTAACAACTGTGTTACAGTAATTCACTTAAAACAGTGGCAAGAAAGGTGGTAAAATGAGGCACTTAACAAATGTTTCACTTGGTGACAGAAATTTTGGGCTCAATTGTAGTTGTACATCGAGAACTACCTGCACTTGAGGAGGTTATCTTAAATTATCATTTCTCTTGGATGACATCTATCTAATATCAAATTTCATTCAAACCTACTGTGCAGAAGTGTTATGCCCCTATCAGAATCTGATTCAGAGGGGAAGGCCGAGCAGCTGACAGGGATGGGAGTATGGCTCCATTGGCTGTGGAAGAAACTGAAGGGCAAAGGTCAGCTGGGCAGAGCAGGGGAGAAGTACCGCAAGGGAATTCGGAGGAAGACCCAGGCCCACCCCCTCTTCATCCTAGGGCATGCAGGGAGGAACGGAGAAGGGAGCAACATGAGTTGCGTGGCTTGCAGGGAAGGAAAGGGTCCCGATTCCCTTCATTAGCTGCAGCTGGAAACACTGTGTTTAAAAAGGGAAGCTGTGCACAGCAAATTTGTTGGGAGCAACTCATGAATTATCTGGTATCATCGAGGGTTATCTGGGTTCCTGGCGTCTTCCCAATTGTGTGTATTTTGTTGGGGTTACAAGTCTGCAATTCCTTCTCCTGCCCTGTCAAGTTAATTACTGCAATGTGGTTTGTGTGGATTTTTCTTTACAATTTGTATGTACTTTGTTTTCAGACTGAATTTCCTCCACTTAAAGACTGTTTTTGGGAGAGTTTTTTTCTCCAGCTGAAGGTAACCTGGATATTGGGAGCAAAGTTGGAGATACTAAAGGGACACTTCTTGCTTATTTGACTGTGTTGCCTTTGTGCCACACCCTAGGTCATCACAAGAAGTGATTATGTCATTTCGCAATCTATTATTGGAAACATTCACCCAGCAATATTGGAGTGTTTGCAATCCAACCAGAATTCATTCATGAAGTCTTCTATTTGCTGGAATGCTAATAAATGGAAAGAAAAGGTGGAAAACATTCTCTCAATAAAACCAAGTGACATCCTTCCACTCTGGCCTTCCAGCTCAAGCAGACTTAAATTGATGAGAAAAGGTGCCAGGGAACAAGAAGTCAAGAAATGAAACAACTCCACTTCTCTTCTTCCAGGATTCCAAGTCCATGATGGATCTTCTATGAAATCTGAACAGGCAGCTTAATACTTGTTACAGATTTTAGGCTATATTAAACTGAGAAGTTCAAGTCAAAACCTGAACTCAGCTAATAGTCATTGTGTCACCAAGTGGTAACTGAGCTGAAATGAAGCATCAGTTTGTTCTTTGCTTTAATGCCTTCCAATTCTTGTTCCCCACCCCATCATAATAAAGCTCAGTCAGTGGTTGAAATGCTGGACAGCACCAGCTATAAAAGCTGGTGTCTGTTGCAGCTAGCCACTTTTCTGTTCCAAACCTAAAATAAACTGTTTTCCTGCAATCCTACCCCATCAGATCTTCAGGCTAATTCAGTGCTGCAACCTTTTCACGCTTATCTCAGTATGCAGGGTATGAAATTATGGTTTTAAGTTACAGGAACACAGATTCCACTTAAATGAGAGGAAAAGCCTTTGATTAGTAAAAAAAAAAAAAGGGGGGGGTGTTTCCAGTGGGAAGGGCACACTTTCTTGGTTATATTCAAGCAATGTCTTAGATAGACACCTGTCAAGGATTAGTAATGTAGATCCCTGCATTCAGTAGAGAGTTAAATGTGATGGCTGAAAAGGAAAATATTTGTAGCCCAGGGTTGAAATGAGGGATCCTTGGTGCTCTCTGAGCTTGGTTGCTTTCTTGCCGATGTTTCACTACCCAAACTAGGTAATATTATCAGTGCTAGTCTGATGATGTTACTTAGTTATCTGGTGATGTTACTTAGTTATCCGGGGATGATACTTGATGACTAGAATTGATGACGTTGGTTAGTTTTGGGGTAGTGAAAATGTCTGTGAGAAAACAAGCAAGCTCAGAGAATGTTGCACCAAAATGTGCCTTGAAATTTTTCTGATGTTTGCATGCAATTTCCATTTTCCTGCTAGTTTGGGGTGATGAAATGTCTGCAAGAAAACAACCAAGCTCAGAGAGCACCAAGGACCTCTCATGTTAACCCTGAGCTACAAATATTCTCCTTTATTGAAAAGCCTCCTTTCAATACTGTGATTCCATAGTGACTCTTGATGTTGTAACAAAATGTCCCTTGACATTTTTCTGGTGTTTGCATGCAATTTCTCTTTTGTTGCCTTATTATCAGGTTGCTTGAGAATTTCTTTTTAATTTCTCTTGCTGCTGTCTTTTTAAAATGTATGTTATTGTGGGAAGCAGGGGAGGGTACATCTGGTCTTCTCATATTTTTAAAATCAAAACATATTTAATGTAAAAAGTTAGAAGCCTTAGAAAGCCAGGAGTGTACCAAGGGAGCTATTTGTAGGCATATCAATGTCTCTGATTTGTAGAATAGACAATGAGTCAGTTTAGTTTTGTGGTTAAGGCACCAGGCTAGAAATTGGAAGACCATGAGTTCAAATCCTGCTTTAGCTGTGAAAAGCAGCTGGACTTTCATTGTCTTTCAGTCCAAGCCACCTGACAGGATTGTTGTTGTGAGGAAAATAGGAGGAAAAAAGTATGTTGGATACAGTAGGTTTGCTGCCTTGAGTTATTTGTAAAAATAATTGTTAAATATTCAATGATGCCTCATTAATATTCATGTGCATAATATGTAGAGTGGAGTCTGATATTGGCCCAGCCACTGGCAGGAATAATAAAGCTCAGTCGGTGGTTGAAATGTTGGACAGCACCAGCTATAAAGCTGGTGTCTGTTGCAGCTAGCTACTTTTCTGTTCCAAACCTAAAATAAACTGTTTTCCTGCAATCCTATGGTCCTGCCTCTTCCTTCAGCACACCTACTTAACAATAATAGAAGTGGGAAATAAATATATAAATTGCTTTATGTTATACATTTTTCTAAATCTAAAACTGTTCCCACATTTTCTTTTGCATTAAATTGCATGAGAACCAGTAGGGAAAAGAAGAGTTGCTCTTAGTGCCATTAATTAAGTTAGAAAGAATTTTAAGTTCAATCGGATATATTTCTAAATTTAAAAAAGCTCTTTTGGTCAGAACCTTCCAGATAATCTTGTAACGCTAGAATTTCAAGCCTGGCCATTGTGCTTCTACCCTTTTAAATGCTCTGTGAATTGTATACTTTTCCAAAGAAAAATAATCCCAGAGATAGCAAAGATAAGTAGCTGTGCTTTTTAAATCTACCTTTTGTCTTGAGGGAATCAGCAAGTTATCTTTCAAACTGATGAGTTATATGTGGATCTTTGGAAGCACAGCTACCTGTGCTATATGTGAAAAATTGCCATTATTCTTCTTGTTGTCATATATTGATTTAACCTGTTAAAGAAGGATACTGTCTCTTTTCAATTGAAATTTTCAGAGAATTCCCCCCCCAATAAAAAAACAAAAACAAATAAATTAATCTACATACTTATCCTGGTTTCTGAATGTTCTCAGTGTAGTACATTGAATGATAAATTAACCAAGTAGCCATCTAATTTGAATAAAGAATTAATATTAAATCTAATTTAGGATGCAGATTGTTTGAATATTGCTGCTAAGTTTGTAACTGACCTAGTTAAAAGTACTGAGTGTCATCACATAGGCCATTTACATGCATTACAGGACATGGTTCTTGGCATCCTGGTCTTGAAAATGCCATATAGTGTCAGATATTTTTAATGTAGATTAGATGGGACAACTGCAGAAGATAAAGGAGGTCTCCTGTTGATCCTAAAATATGCTGAAACCAAGACAGATTGGATCCTTTTCTGAGAATTCTTAGGTAGTTCTGAATTCCTTCTCTAAGGATTTTTTGCTTGATGCCTGAGTCCATACTCTAACCTCCAGAAAGAATGAAAATCACAAACTCAAAAAGTAACACCATGAATCCAGCAAAAACCTCAAGGCTGCAAACCAGAGGTGGTATTCAGTAGATTCTGACTGGTTCTAGAGAACCGGTAGTGGAAATTTTGAGTAGTTTGGAGAACCAGCAAATAGTACCTCTGACTGGCCTGCCTTCATCTAGTCTCTGCTTCCTGAGTCCCAGCTGATCAACTGGGTCTTCTATTCTTGCCCTGCACAGGAGAACTGAGCTGCAAAGCAGGTTAGTGGGGTAGAGGGGAATGGGATTTTGCAGTAACCTTCCCCTGGAGTGGGGTGGGAATGGAGATTTTACAGTATCTTTCCCCTGCCATGCCCTCCAAGCCACACCCACAGAACCAATAGTAAAAAAAAAAAAATGGAATCCCACCATTGCTGCAAACACTGCACAGAGTTCACTAAGCTTGCCTACAATCTTGGTGTAGTTCCCCAGTAAACTTTTTCATTGTTGGTTTCAAGAACCAGAAACATTGATGTGCCTACAAACAGCTCTTTTGGTCCCCTTCTGGCTTCCTAAGGCTTCTAATTTTTTACATTAACCCATTTTTTAATTTAGAAAATATGAGACAATTGTGCCAAAGAAACATTCTAGCTTCCCACATACTCTCTTTTCAAAAGTGCCTTTTGATGTTAGGTGGATTTCATAGATTATTTTTTGAAAAAGAAAGTCACAGTGATGGATAGTTTCAACCAGTGTTGTGTTTGGAACTGCGTCCACCTACTCCAGAGAAGGGACAGGCTGATCAGAAAAGAGCATTCTGGAGGCAGCAAGTTCAATTTGAACTTTGTCATGAGTTAGCAAAGTGTGAAGTGTGGTAGAATTATGCTACACAGCCTCAAGCTGCTGGTGATAGGTTATTAGACAACCTATGTGGCTGTGTAGCCAAACCCTGCAACCTCATCATTCTTCCAATATATGTGGAGGGTTGTGTGAATCCTTCCCCAGGCTAAGGCTAAATAATTCTTTCTGAATGGTATGACTGGATGGCAGAAAATAGATTTCTTAATGATTTTCAGTCATAATCAATTATATCTGGCTCCATACTGTTTAGCAATAGCAGTAATTCCCCTTACTCCATATACTGCTCAAATTAAGACATAAGAACCTAGCAGTAAATATCTCTCCATGTTGAAAAATCAAAACTAAAAAGAAGAATTCTAGATGAGGCAAAATAAGCTGCAACATAGGAATGGAAACTTGAAAATCTCTTTTCCCACTATCACTACAGAAAATCATACAGTTTTAACTGAACATGTGACTTGTGCTGAAGTGAGAAAGAATTCCCAATTTAATGAAGTCTGCTTTATCTCTTTTCATGAAAACTATATACAATGTCTTAGGACTCCTGGTATTTTCATCATCTTAGATTTCAAAATAACAAAGAATTTACATTTTCAAATATTCACTACGTGGAATTTTTTTACTTGGTAAGCAGAGAGACTGTCCAGGATGATTTATTCAGCATTGTTGGCTTCTGATAAACAATAGTCATACAAGACCTTGAATAAAATTCTTCCTTGGTTTCCAACAAAAGATGTTAAGAACCTGATCCTCAGAACCTAAAAACCTGAAATAAAAACTTTATAGCCAGAAATGTACAAATACAGTGTTTATCTGTGTTAGGAAAGATGGAAAAACTGAAATGATATAGGGTCTCCTGCTTGAATAAGGGGTTATACTAGTAGACTTTCAAGAATCCTTCCAACTCTATTCTGATTGATTGATTGATTGACTCAAGAATTCCTGGAAGCAGCTTTCAGGAGAAAGTAGAATTCATCCCTGTTCATTCTGAAGTAGGGATTTTTTTACTTAGGACCCTTCAGCTTATTCCGCATATTCTAAAGAGATGGTGCTACTCTATTGCAGTGTTTTTCAACCTCAACAACTTTAAGTGGTGTGGACTTCAAATCCCAGAATTCCACAGCCAGCATGGTTCTGGGTTCTGGGAATTGAAGTCCACACAGCTTAGAGAAGCTGAAGTTTAGTTTAGTTTAGGTTAGGTTAGGTTAGGTTAGATTAGTTTAGTATAGTTTACACATTTTTAAACCACCCATCTCACTCCGAGATGGGCAATGTACAAAAAGCATTAACATAAAAACAGTATATAAAAATTGTCAAAAAGATCAAAAGATCTTCAAAAGGTCTTTAAAATGTCTTTTGCAGACACAACATAAGCCTAAGATTGAAAATCAGGCTTGTCAAATGCTACATTTTTTCTAGCCTGGTCTATGGAGTGGAGAGTTAGTCTCTGATAGAAAGCCACTTGAAGAGACTAGAAGCATTTGAAATGTGGATTTACAGGTGGCTGTTACGTTGAGTTGTCAAAATCAGAAATGAGGAGGTGATAAGCTGCCTGGGAAAGCCAAGGGAAATCATCAAAACCATTAAAAAGCAAAAGTTAGAATATTTTGGACATGTGATGCAACACCCGAAAAAAATACAGCCTACTTCACTTAATCCTCCAGGGAAAGATTGAAGGCAAACGAGGTCCAGGCAGAAGAAGAACATCATGGTTTCAAAATCTAAGGGACTAGTTTAGACAAAACACAACAGCACTTTTTTGTGCGGCTGTTGATAGAAATAGGATTGGTACTTACTACCTACTAGATTAGCAAAAATGTTCCCAAACAGATCATCCAAATGTTGGAAATGCAAACAAAAGCAAGGAACATATTACCATGAGTGGTGGACATGCCCTGTAGTGAGAAAATATTGGATAAGGACAAAAAAAATGATAGAAGAAATAAACAGGTAATTGAATTAAGACTGGAAACTTTTCTGTTAGGCATAATAATGGGAAAATATTATAAGAAAACAGAGTATTTAATGCTACATTTATTAATGGCAGCAAAAATAACTTATAACTTATGGACAGAAGAAATGGAAAAATAATAGTATGCCACCAGAGGAAAATGTGATAAGAAAAATACTAGAGTGTGCCAAGATGGATAAGCTGACCATGGAAATAAAGGAAAGAGAAGAAACAGATTATTATTTGACATGGAATGTACTGTGTGATTGGCTAAATAATAGATATAGAGTTGAATAGAGAAGAAAATAAGACAATAAGGTAAAAAATATAGTGGACAAAGATAGATTAAGCAACATAGACAAGTGTATAGATAGTTAGGATTTATGTAAAAGTATGTATACCATCATGAAAGTGTTGTAATGAATGGAAGTGATGTTGTATATAAGAAAAATTGTTTAATAAAAATTATTTTAAAACATAAAAAAAATAGGATCACCAATATGATCTCCAATGTCCAATGATGGATAAGGCACAGGAAGAAAAAGATATAAAAAATAAAATTTTAGAGGAAGGCAAGGATAATTAAACATTGTTAAAATTAAAAGGAGAAAGGAAGGCGTCAGGGTACCAGCCAACCCCATGGCTGTGTGCTCCTCTGTGCTCCCCAAGAGAGCATAGCCATGTTTTGATTCCTTTTCAGAATACCAGGAGAATGGAGGCTTTCCTCACCTCCGGGAGGAAGAGAATTCTATTTTATTGGAATAGAATAGAATATAATTCTTTATTGGCCAAGTGCGATTGGATACACAAGGAATTTGTCTTGGTGCAAATGCTCTCAGTGTACATAAAAGAAAAAGTACATTCGTCAAGAGTCAAGAATCATAAGGTACAACACTTAATATTAGTCATAGGGTACAATAAGCAATCAAATCATACTAGGAAACAGTCAATATAAATCATAAGGATGCAAGCGACAAAGTTACAGTCATACAGTCACAAGTGGGAATGGATGTTGTGGTTAGCTGGCAGCAAGAGCAGACAGCTGTATCTCTGAGAGTGAGGAGCCTGTGTGTGATACAGGGATGGGGCCAGAACTATTGGAGAGTGGGGTGCTGCCTTTGGAGTTTGTGGAGTCTGGCAGCAATGATGCAGAGGACCCTGAGGAGCCTGTGCCCAGTGCACATGCGTGCAGGGCTGCTTGAAGGAAAGAGCAGATGCAGCAGCATGGGTGACTTGGAAGTAAGGCTGCAAGGTAATGGCCCCTCCCATAAGGGATAAAAGCTAGCCCTCAGGGTTGGATTCTTTGCAGGAAGCAAAGAAGTTCTTTCAACTCCAAGTACTTGTGGAAATCGTGTCTATTCTAGTTCGTTTTTGGAGACTTTTGGTTTTGGATATTTCCCTGCAATTAATCTTGTGTTCTTGGGAGCCTTGCTCTTATCTGGGACAATTAGTTTTAATGACTCTTTGTTATGAATGAACAGAATTCACAGAGATGCTTTTTATATATAGTTTGTGTTTATTTGATTTGAACGAGGCTTGGGTCAGAACAGGGGATGGGTGATAAGGAGTGATGAGAAGATTAATAGTAATAGTAATGCAGACTTTGTAAATAGTTAGTGCGTTGAGGGAATTATTTGTTTAGCAGAATGATGGCATTTGGGAAAAACCTGTCCTTGTGTCTAGTTGTTCTGGTGTGCAGTGCTCTGTAGTATCATTTTGAGAGTAGGAGTTGAAACAGTTTATGTCCAGGATGTAAGGCGTCTGTAAATATTTTCACAGCCCTCTTTTTGAATTACTCTGTGAAATTGATTTCACTTCCCCATTCCATAAACATTCACTCCCTACTTTGAAAGAGCCACAAGTTACAGCAAGGGATATTTTTCATGGTCCTGAGCTTCCAAGAAACCAAACCTGAGCCACATACTTAGGATCTAAGCTTCCTTCTATCAACTCTTTCCACATCATTTTTCCCCCTTGCTTGGACAGCAGACTCCCTGACAAAGTAGAATACCAAGCTATTAAACTAAAAGATGGGGAGAGGGTGGGGAGCCAATGAATTAAGATAAACACTTTCCTCACCGCCTCAATCCTTGTAACTCACAGTGTATGAAGTTAAATGCTGAATTATTTGCTCTTCCTTATGAGAAACTGAACTGCTTTGAAATCACACAAGCTGTCAGACATTTCTCTGTGTGATTGGAATCCCCACCTACACCTGTCACTTAGACTTTTCTCTGAGCCTTCAATTAGTCATATTTTGTTGAATATGTATAAGAACTGCTGGTGGGATGCTAACTATTCATTATTCCTACAGGTCAGTTTTAAGCGTACCTGAGCCTGAAGGTTAGCCAGGCAGTTGTAATGATTTTCAAATGATCATAGTCTTTTCGGTAATGATAACTGCCTACCTCCACCTCAGCATGGAGTAAAAGTGAATAACAGTATAATATTAATAAGGTGGGAGAACCAGATTCTTCATAATCACTGCTGAAACTCACTGTATCAACCCAACCTCTTAGGAGAGAAGTTGTTTGTACAAGCACAAACACACTGCAGCAAACCTGAACATTGGAGATAGGAAATACCTCATCTGCATACAACATAATCCAACAAAATGGATATTTGCACAAGTTCATCAAAAAGTGTCCGGCCACTCAACTAAAAGCTATGAAAAGGGTAGCACTTCCATTCATCAAGAACACCTCAGAAATCACCAACAGACTATTGCAACCATATGGCATCAGTGCAGCACACATACTAATTAAAGCCCTCCAAAACATTTTAAGTAAACCAAAAGACCCAGCAACCCCAGATGAAAAAACAGGAGTCATTGACAACACACAGTGTAAGGACTGCAAAAGGCACTATATAAGACAAACAGGCAAGAGACTCACAGAGCACATCCATGAACACCAACTAGCAGTCAGAAGACATGATGAAAACTCCTTAATTGCACAACACATGAGCAGACTTAACTGTAGTGTGGGAAACTGTGGAAACTGTGACCATCCTAGACTAAGCCAGGCTAAAAATGCTAGAGAATTCCTGGAAGCTTGGAACTTTGACAAATCAGCCATCAACAAGCAGATAGACATAAACAACATTTACATACCATTCAAAGGGGACAATCAACATGGAAAATCACCTTCCCCTCAATAATCAACATTGAGATGAGCAGAGATTTACACCAAAGTTAACATCAGCCCAACAAATAAAAAGTAAATCAAAGAACTGCCTAACAAGTTAACAGCTAAACAGCTCACCCAAAGAACCACCAAGATCACTCCCACCAAAAATGACAGGAAGCCACTAGAACTGTGATGGTGAACCTATGCCACGAGTGTCAGAGGTGGCACACAGAGCACTCTCTGTGGGTATGCATGCCATCACCAGCTGCTCTTCTGGTTTCCAGTGTGCGCATATGCACCGGCCAGTTGATCTTCAGTTTCCAGCACGCGTGAAGACTAGCTTCCTGGCAAGTGCAGGCGCACTGGCCATCTGGTCTTTGTCAGAGTATGTTCCAGAAATCACATCCAGAAAGCGCACACAGATAACTGATTCAGCAGGATTCATTAACTTCTTTATATACATAATAACACATGAAGTAAATTTACAATACCAACAGCAGATTCTTCCAACGTGCTAGCAGTTACAGGCAAAAACACAAGCAGAAAAGAGAACAGCAGAGAACAGTTTCAGTTTTGATTCAGAGTTGCAGACAAGTTTGCAGCTTCAAAGCTCAGAACTTAATGCAGAGCCACACCCAGGCTCCTTCCAGTTTCAGTATCCAAACCGTCCTCATTGGCTGACTTAGTTGCTATGCTTATTCATTGGCTAACCTTGTTACCATGCCACTGCCAGTTCATGAATATTCTGACAGTCTTCAGGGTTACAGCACTCAGGAATGCATGCACATGTGCACTGGTGATCTGGTCTTCAGTTTCTGGCACTCCAGTGCACATTACATGTGCATGCATGCGTGTATTCCAGTTTAGGCCCTTGGTGCCAAAAACCATCACTGCACTAGAAAATGCAAGGAAAGAAAATCCCACTCTCTCCTAGCATCTATAATGTTACCCTGTTTGGGTAATGAAATGTCTGCAAGACAACAACCAAACTCAGAAGCATCAAGGATCCTTCATTTCATCCCTGAGCTTACAAATATTCTCCTCTATTAAATGTGTTTTCATTTGATATAACCATATAATATATTACCATGACAAATTTGCAGTTAATATCCACAAACTGAATTGTGATCGTCATATTGTGTACTGAAACCTCCAGAAACCCTGACAATTTCACATCTTTGCAAATCCAAGTGGGTCTCAAACAGAAGATTTCTAAGCTTACAGGTCACATATGAGACTGTAACCTATGATTGGTAAGCCAACCTGATGGATTTAAAATTGTTCTGAGATCGTTTGTATTGTTCCAAATTGTATTAGCAATCTTGACTTCAAAGTCTCCCAGGCAGACTATTAATCTTCACCTTTCGGAAGACTGCAACTCATTTCAGAAGAGTCTATATGCCATTCACTGGAGCCACTTACCAAAGTGAATCACAATTTATTGGCTCAAGATCACACTCAGGCACTTGTTCAAATTTTCTGGACAACCTAACAGAGCTTAGTACATTTTCTACTTTGACTCTCATCCTGAATTGCAATAGCAGTAGCATTTAGGCTTAAACCCCATCCCACAACACCCTTTATGGTTTATAATGTAAGCATTATTTGCACATTTGCCCTCAGCAATTTGGCTTCTTATTTCACTAACTTCAGAAGGATGGAAGGCTGTGTCAACCTTGAGTCCCCTCAGGATCAAAACTCCAGACTGTGGTTGGTTTGCCTGCAATAATGCAATTTAACCACTGCACCACCAGGGCTCTTCGGGATTCAACATGAATCCGAATGTGTTAAGTTCTGCGCATGGGCGCAAGGAATGGAGACGAGGCAGTGAACAGTGAACTTCAACTCTTTATTAATCATTCTGAACAGAGCAAAAAACCTAGGGCAGCAGCAGCCCTTTTATAGGGCAGGCTGCTGATCTAGTAACCAATGAGAAACATGGAGTGTTAAACCCTTGAACCAATGAGAGTGGCTTGTTAACAGCCAATCAGATTCTCCTGAGTGGACCAATCCGATATCGCTATTATTGGCCAATCAGAAGTGCAGGATTAGAACCCTGCTTTTTCTAAAGGTTTGATAAAACTTTATTTAAGTGTTTTATTAGTTCATAACACCCCTTCCCCCCAGGTTCAGTTTAAGGGGTGCGGTGACATAATCCCTGAGGTATGAAGGTTGTTTTGACTGTCTATTAGATTTGTGCTGTCCCACCGGTTCCTGTCTGTAATCCGGTTTCGGCGGGACGTTTTTGGGCATATCAGGTACCGGTAGTTCCGTATCCTCATTGGACGATTCGGTGCCGCTAATGTTCTCGTTGTTGTCCTCCGATCTTTGCGGGCTTGCTTCTGTTGACGTATTCCTCTGTGGTGAGGACACTCCCCTCCCTGATTCTTCTTCATTTGTCACGCACAATTGCTGACTTCCTTCGCTCCTGCTTTCCACCATCTCGAATTTGGTTTCTTCAACATCCCCTCCCCCCTCAGTTTGGGAGTCACCAGAGTCGCGGAAACTGGGTTGTAGCCTAGAGCGAAGCTGATCTACATGGTGTTTCCATATTTTTCCATCGCAGGTTTTCACACGGTACGACCTGCGTCCGGTGGCTTGAATTACAGTTGCCTCGACCCACAACGGTTCACCGGAAAGGTTTCTGGTGAAAACTAAGTCATCTATCTTGAACTCGCGGCATTTTCCACTAGATCCACAGGGTTTCTCTGGCTCGTAAGATGGGTAAAGCCGGTCGAGGTGGGAACGGAGCTTGTGTCCCATCAATAGTTCAGCTGAAGTCTTGTTGGTGACACTGTGCGGAGTGATGTGTTGGAGTAGGAGTATTCTATTTATTTTATCTCCAATGTCTCCATAGTCCATTTTGTAGAGGGTTTTTTTAACAAATTGTACCATGCGCTCGGCTCTTCTGTTTGCTGCAGGGTGCACTGGCGAAGTTAGCACATGGCGAATACCCTGGTCCGCTAAGTATTGTTCAAAGGGTAGAGCGGTAAACTGGAGTCCGTTGTCAGAGGCCAGAACTTCTGGCAGCCCATGTGTCGCAAATAGCCTGTTCAATTTCCGGATGATGGACTTGATTGTAGTACTCTTCATTTCGTGGATCTCGAGCCAATTGGAATAGGCATCCACTGTTAGGAGGAACGCATGTCCCTTAGTAGGTCCCGCAAAGTCAACGTGGATGCGGGACCACGGTCCCCGGGGTGTTTCCCATTCTGTTGGAGTTGCTTTATGTGGGGTGCTGCTAACTTCTTGGCACTTTAAACAAGCCTTAACCCAGGTTTCGATCTGTTTGTCGATGCCTGGCCACCACGCATAACTTCGTGCGAGCGCTTTCATACGCACGATGCCGGGGTGACCGTCATGCAGTGCTTTTAATACTGCTCGTAACCGCTCTGGGATGACAACTCTATCTCCCCATAGGATGCAGCCTTTTTGCGAAAAAAGTTCTGTTTGCCAGTTCCTGAAGGGGGTGAAGTCATCAGGGGTTTGTTCTACTGGCCATCCCCGTTCAACCCAGCTAAGAACTTGCGCTAAGACAGGATCTCATTTTGTTTCAATTGCAATGTCTTTGGCTGTTAGCGGCGGTGAATGTAGCGTTTCAATCTGGAGTGTCGTAAGAGTTGGAGCTGGGTCGTCGATGGTTTCCGGAAGTGGTGCATGGCTCAATGCATCAGCATGGGGAATGGCTTTCCCCGGGCGGTGTTGCAGCTTATAATTGTACGCAGCCAAAAACTCTTACCAGCAAGTCATTCTAGGTGATAATATATAGGGGGTTGGCTTGTATCCCACTATAATCCCCAGCAAAGGTTTGTGGTTGGTAACAATAGTAAAAACTCGTCCATATACATATTCATGAAACCGTTTCACAGCAGATACAACAGCAAGAGCCTCTTTATCGATTTGACTATAGTTACATTCAGCCTTTGATAGGGTCCTTGAAAAATAAGCAATAGGGGCCTCACTACCGTTTGGTAACACATGGCTCAAAATGGCCCCTACTCCAAATAGTGATGCGTCACATGTAATTGTTAAAGGCAAAGTCTCGTTATACTGCATTAAAACAGCTTCTGAGGTTAATAAGTTTTTCACTTGTCGGAACGTGTGCTCCTCTCAGTGCCCCCAGACCCAGGTTGCTTTTTTGTTGAGAAGTCTATGTAGGGGCTCAGCTACCGTCGCTTTGTGGGGCAGGAAGATGTAAAAATTAATGAGCCCCAGAAAGGCTTGGAGATCAGTCTTATTTCTGGGTCTTGGGACGTTTTTGATTGCTTTTAGTTTGCTATTGGTGGGGTGAATGCCTTGTTTATCGATTAGGTACCCCAGGAACTCTACTTTATCTGTACACAGTTGACATTTATTTTTTTTAATCTTGAGGCCGGAGTCTTTAAATTTCTGGAGAACCAATTTAAGATGCTTTTCTAGTGTTTCTCTATTCGGGGCAGCAATTAAAACGTCATCAAAGTATGGTACGTCGAGGAATTTGCAGTCTGATCGTGGGTGGTTTGCCCCACAACCTGCGCATTGATGCTGTAGTCTTTGATTACGCTGGTGGCGTTGGTCACATTCAGACCAGAGCTGGTTGACCTCCTCCTCATCACTTTCTGATGATGATTCAAGTTTCTTGTGGTGGGTTGCCGTTGTGTGTCTCTGTAGGCGAGGTGAGGTTTCACTGGCAAGTTGGCGGAGTGGTGCGTTGGTGCAGCACATTCGGGCAGCTGACTTTCTGGTTGCTTCTGCTGCAGTAGCATCAGCAATGGCATCTGCAAGGCTGATGTCGCCTTTCGCCATCAGCTTACTTTGCACATGTGGTGCATCTAATCCCAGAATTATTCAGTCTCTCAGAGCTTCTTCGAGGTCGGCGAACCCACAGAGGCCTCCCAGGTTCCGGAGATCCGTGATGAAATTTGCAAAGCTCTCTCCTTTCCGCTGGTCTCTCTGGTAAAATTCATGTCTTCATACAGTGGGCCCGTAGGAGGGGCTCGAGGATGTCCCAGTCCATGGTTTTCACCTCAGCCGGTTTCGCCAGTGCCTTGGCCATCTTAAAAACAGCAGGTCCGCAGTGGGTCAGGAGTACTGCTCGCTTTTTTCCCGTAGTGGCATCCTTCAAGTTGTTGGTCTCCAGAAACATCTGGAACCGGTCCATGTACGAGTCCCAGTCTTCTTGTGCCGGGTCAAATGGAGCAGGTGGTATGGCGCCACTGGACATGGTTTCCGCTGTCGATGTGCCTTCAGCCACTTGCTCTGTTTGGTGCTCTGTAGTGTTCAGTCAGCTCTGACATCTCTGTATCCCACCCTCGTCACCAGTGTTAAGTTCTGCGCATGGGCACAAAGACCAATCTGATATCGCTATTATTGGCCAATCAGAATCACAGGATTAGAACCCTGCTTTTTCTAAAGGTTTGATAAAACTTTATTTCAGCGTTTTATTAGTTCATAACAGAATGTATTATATTTTCTGGACAATGAGAAAGTTTGAATGCAAGACTTGTGATTTCTCATGATTTTCTCCTAGATTTCTCAGGAAGCCACCTGAGAAATCCTTATATTCAGGGGTGGAATCCTACCAGTTCACACCTATTTGCTAGAACTGGTTGTTAACTTTTTAAGCAGTTTGGAGAACCAGTTGTTAGAAGAAATCTCCTTTTTCTTTTTCCACTTTACAAGCCCTGGTGTTGTTGCTTACAAAAAGTGCCTCTCGGTTAACCCTTATTACATTCTTAGCAGGACTAGACTTCCTGTTTCCGGAGCTTCTCTGGATTCTTTTTTCCTTTGCTGGTACTTTGCTTGGGTAAAGCTTGAAATTGACATATGTGTAGCCATTTCATTTGGAAACCTGGAACCTGATTTTCTTAAAGGGGAAGGATTGTTTTCAGCTTTTTACACTGCTGTTGGGAGGACATACTCCCCTGTTGGAGTTAGCACTTTGAAGAAATTGAATAATGAAGCAGAGCTGCCAGAAAGAAGCTTTTAATGACAAGGAACCAAGATGAGTGACATTCAGCAAGGCTTCTTGGCTAGCTAGAAAGATTGACATTCAAACATAAGTTTACATACCCTTTCTGAGTTTTGATCTAAAACTAGTTTTTGGTGAAGTTTAATTCTGTGCTTGGTGATGTTTAATCCTGTGTTTATTGATGGGATAATTTTCTCTATTCAGCTTTGTTTGGAAGGAGAAAGGTTAATCTCTGTTCCTGAAAAGAAACTGGGTTGGCTAGTTCCTGTGTCTATTTGTTCTGATAATCGGTTTAACAAGCAACAGCTAATATTGTGATTTAATTATTTCTATTGTGTTTGAATTTTTTCCTGCCTCATGGTTTCTTTTTCTATCTTGGGAGCGGGTCTTCCTTCACTGCTTTAGTGCTATCTGGCACTGTCCTTTTGGGGTGTACTTCCAAGAGGCAGGATGCAAGATTGGCACTGATTTTTTTATTATCTTTCTGGGGGGCATATGATCTTTCCTTAAATCTGGATGGTTTCCTAAGGATATCTTGTGAGGTGAGACCAGCTGTTATCTTTAAATGGTGCAAATGGATCTAAGGATTGCTTCTCTTGGGTGTGCTCTTTCTGGAGAGCTGAAATGACCTCTCTGCTAAAGGGTTTCACTTTATGAGCAAGAGTTGGCTGCTGATAATTACTGCATTTTAACTATTTTCATTCCTTAAGGTAATTCCGCCTTGCAGGTGTTTTTAATCTAATAATTGGTATTTAGGACAGCTTTTTGCAAGCAAAGAAGCTTTTTGTATTTTTGTACAGGTAATCCTTGACTTACAATAGTTCATTTAGTGACCATTCAAAGTTACAATGGCACTGAAAAAGTTACTTATTACCGTTTTTCATACTTATGCCAATTGCAGCATCCCCACAGTCACGAGGCACCAGGTGAGGAGAAGTGCCCCTCGATGTGAGTGATGTCAAATTGGCCATGTCAACCCAGTCACATGACCACCAAGCCATGTCTACCAACTAAGCCATGCCTACAGATCTGGCTGTTAAAAAAGTTGAATCCCACCCCTGCTTATATTGATTTTCTTTCCATGCAACTGTTGATGGCAAAGTTCATGAAAGAGTCCTCCATGACTGATGCCAACAGTGGCATCCCAGAGTCATTTCCTTCTTTCATTTTTGGTTGGTAAACTGCATTTATTTAAAATACTTCAATGATGTTAATTATTTTTGTTGGCACACCATGACATTTCAAGATATTCTATAATGACTCATGAAAGAGACTGCTGTGTGCTTTATAAAAGCTAAGAATCGGCTGATATTTTTCAGTGGGCACTTGGATGTTTTAAGGGCATTAGATTCCAATTTTCTGTGACAAAGTGACATTATTTTCCGGAATTCTGCAATGTTTTAATAAACTATTGCTTATAATTCACTACTTGCCAGCTTTACACAATGTGTTCTAGGTGCTACAATCACAGCAATGGTGGAACTGGTTCTAAGGGTGTGGCTTGGTTGCCATGGCAGGGGAAGGATACTATAAAATCTCCAGTCAGAGGTATATGCCAGTTCTCTGAACTACTCAAAATTTCTGCTACTGATTCTCCAGAACTGGTCAGAACCTGATGAATACCATCTCTGAATCACAGATTATATGCTAACCACAGCACAGTTGCTATGGACAGCCTCTGGGCCTCACATAAATCTTATATTGATTTTATATAATGGTGTCTACAGGGAAGGGTTCAAACAAGTTAAGATGGCATGCGCAACCATGGAATTGAAATCCCATTCTTTTTTATGGAGATCATTTTAGCCCTAAAAGAGTTGGGCTTTTATTGCATGTTGTACTACCATCTTGGCTGTTTCGACCACTTCCCTGTAGATACCCCTGATTTTCAGTTGAGGATTTGCTCAATATTGAATTTTGGTGGCAAAAGATTAATTTATGGCAGTGAAATTTTTTTGATAGTTTTGGATGATCTCTGTCTGTCTCTCTGTCTCTGTCTCTGTCTCTGATAACACACACACACACAGTGTGTGTGAAGTGTGTGAGCTCAAAGTGTCTACACCCCTCCTATGATGGCAATTTGCCATACTTGCTGCAGAGCACAAATACACTAGCCACAAATTGGAAGTAGATTGCAAATTATGCAGAATCTGGAAGCAACATTTTGTGTGTGAGAGACATATGCATAATTGTACATAATATTCTTTAATCATGAGACTTACTTCCAAAGCATACATGAGGCACATCTGTCATTTCAGATGTTCCATATTTGGAGTATAGACTTATTCCTCTGCTTTTAAGTTTTCAACTACTCCGACTGATAGCCTATATATTTCTCCTTATAGGCCTTGATCATGTTGTGATTCTTAGTGTCAGAATCTACATCATAGCTTTGTGAAACACATTTTCTCCATAGCAGGAGAAATAATATTCATGAGGATTACAGCAAGGTGTTTATCGTATCTATTTTGTGTCAGCAAGGTGCTTATCGTATCTATTGGTGCTCTCATACTGGCATCCTAAGAACTGACCTTAAATTCTCAGCTTAGCAAAGTATGATCACCTTTTCAAAATTCTGCATAAGCAGTGTTTCATGAAAAAAAAGACAGGTAATAGTGTATAAGAGAGCCTTGGTGGTGCAGTGGTTAGAGTGCAGTACTGCAAGCTATTTCTGCTGACTGCTGATTGCCTGCAGTTTGGCAGATCGAATCTCACCAGGCTCAAGGCCTTCCATCCTTCTGAGGTGGGTAAAATGAGGACTCAGATTGTTGGGGGCAATAGGCTGACTTTGTAAACCACTTAGAGAGGGCTGCAAAGCACTATAAAGTGGTATGTAAGTCTTAGTGCTATTACTATTGCTATAAATTTCATCTAACAGCCGAAGTGTATTAATGGCATATGATTTATAACAGGTGTTGCTAGGGCATCAGAAGATATGACTTGGGTGGGTGGGAGTTTTGGAGACAAATTTGTAATTTTAAAAGCATGTCAAAAGTTGTTTTGATGGGCCAGGCCTGTTATAGAACATATTTACCAGAAGACTGATTGATTAAGTGGTTCCCTAAATCTTTTCCATTGCTTATACTTAGCTGAGAATTTTCTTGGCAATTTCAGTTTACCTTGAAGTTGGTAGGTATTCATACCTGCAAATGAACTCCTGAATTGTACTTGCTCTCCCCCACCCTTTGCTCTCTTTCTCTCTTATCCAGAGAAAGAGAGAAGGGCATACAAGCACCACACACACACACACACACACACACACACATACAAACACACATCTGGTGTGTGTGTGTGTGTGTGTATAAAAGGTAAAGGTTCCCCTCACACATATATGCTAGTCATTTCCAACTCCTGAGGGTGCTCATCAGTGCTGTTACAAAGCCCAAGAGCCACGCTATACGAAGACATCTCCATATGGCTGGCATGACTAAATGCCGAATGTGCATGGAATGGTGTTACCTTCCCACCAAAGTGGTCCCTATTTTTGTACTTGCACTTTTACATGCTTTCAAATGACTAGGTTGTCAGAACCTGGGGCAAGAAACGGGAGCTCACTCTGTTATGCGGTGCTAAGGATTCGAACCACTGAACTGCTGACCTTTCTGATTGACAAGCTCAGTGTCTTAGCCACTGAGCCACCACATCCCTATGTGTGTGTGTGTGTGTGTGTGAGTGCGTGTGTGTGTGTGTTTGTTTTCTTAAGTTTTCGCGGGTACTTACATGTATGGCATTCAGATATATGGATCTTTGGTTATTCGGGTTTTTTCCTGCGTAAGATTGGAAGTATCTAGGCAACGTTTCGATGAAGTCTCATTCATCATCTTCAGGCTTGGTCTTCAGCTCTGTGCTTCTCAGAGTGATGTGAGCTTGCAGCTGCTTCTTCCTTTTAACTGCTAGTGGGGGTGTGACTTGAAACTAACAGAAGAATAAGTGCACGCATTGAAGAACATAAGAACTCAATCAAAAAGGAAGAACCAACCTCTTCCCTGGTCCAATACCTCAAAGCCACAGGACATGAGATTGACTTTAAAAATACCAGAACTATCGCCAAAACCGAACACTTCAGCAGCAGAATCATCAGAGAAGCCATAGAGATAGAAAAATGCCCACACAGCATGAATAAACGAGATGATACCTACCGCCTACCAGCCATTTGGAAACCCGCCCTCATGAACAGACGAGTATCTAACATGAAGAATGACACCAGACCCACACCCCTGAGAGCCACACAAGATGCCACCACCACACTTCCATATAGAAAGCAGACTCACACCCACACAGAAGATGAAACACGACCACGGACCAGAAGCCGCACTGCAGCTGCATCACTATCCACTTCAAACCCCTCTGTGCCATACATGAAGCGAACTGACCCCCACCATGAAGATGCAGCACGACCATGAACTCGAAGCCAAACAGCAAGATCACAGTTCACCAGCTCAAATCCCCCAGCAACTGATACTAACCTGAGCACAATCAAGCCCCCACCTGAACAGAACACGCCTCCAGCCAATCAGAACACAGCCAACCCCCCCAACCAATCAGAACACAGCCAAGCCCCCACCCAATCAAGTCACACCCCCACTAGCAGTTAAAAGGAAGAAGCAGCTGCAAGCTCACATCACTCTGAGAAGCACAGAGCTGAAGACCAAGCCTGAAGATGATGAATGAGACTTCATCGAAATGTTGCCTAGATACTTCCAATCTTACGAGGGAAAAAACCCAAATAACCAAAGATCCACATATATATATATATATATATATATATATATATATATATATATATATATATATATATATATATCTGGCATTCAGCTTTGTTCGGGTATTTTCCCACGTCATAGTAGTGGTGCTTTTAAAGTTATAGCAACGTTTCAGCAGAATCTCATCTGCCATCATCAGGCTTCTGTATAGTGTTCGTCTGTGAGTTAGACTTTTACAGTGGTTTCAGCAATAGGCTGCCCCAAATTTAAATCTGAAACCACTGTAAAAGTCTAACTCACAGACGAACACTATACAGAAGCCTGATGATGGCAGATGAGATTCTGCTGAAACGTTGCAACAACTTTAAAAGCACCACTACAACTTTAAAAGCACAACTATAATGATGTGGGAAAATACCAGAACAAAGCTGAATATCATACATGTAAGTACCCGTGAAAACTTAAGAATATATATATATATATCATATATACATATACATATACATATATATTTATATATATATGTTTTCTGAGGTTCTCGCGGGTATTTGTATGTGGATCTTTGGTTATTCGGGTTTTCTCCTGCGTAAGATTGGAAGAAAACCCGAATAACCAAAGATACACACACACACACACACACACACATATATATACATATACATATATGTATATATGCTTTTATATCAATAAATAATATATGCTGTAGATATAGATATACAGTAGATATAGATATAGATGATGATAGATGATGATATAGATATGGGTTTTATTAGAAAAATAAGATAAGAGCCTGTACACACACACACACACACACACACACACACTTTTTTTCTTTTTCAAATCGTAAAATAACTTATAATAAAATTAGAGTGGGTACCAAGGAAGTGCTTGAAAGTACCAAAAATATTCTGGCAGCTACACTAATGTATGACATCCATCATTGGGACATACATTTCTAGGTATATCCGCAACCTATTTTATGCCACAAAAAGAAGAACCTCAGATACTGAAAGGCCTTTGCTTACCTGCTCCATAGGGAGTGCAAGTGACTAGAGTTACTAATCCCAGCTGCACAAGCTCTTTTTGCAATTTCATTTTTGTATGCACAGGTAAGCATACAGCTGAAAATGGGTTTTAGCTCTGGACTCAAATAATTAATTATCCGACAGCAGATTAATTAATATGGACAGAAGATGCAATGTAATTTATCTGCACATTTCAGGAAATCCTTGATAAAGCTCCAGAAAACAGAACATGCATAAACTAACGTGTCCAGAATTTACAGCAGTGAACAAAAGGGATAAAGTAGATAGCGAGGAGTTTAAGATCATTTTAAGAGGAAAAGTACTTTTATCTTGATATAAAATGTGTATCAATTAGGGCTGTTCAGCGCTTAGGGTTTAAAGAGGAAAAGTGTTTTGGAATAATAGGCAAAGGGCACCTAGGCAAATTTATTTATTTATTTATTTATTATTTGTTTGTTTGTTTGTCAAGCAAGTATTAGATAACAGGTATAAGTGTAAGCATGGTTATGAATACATGAAATGGATATGAATAAAAAAGAAACAACAGGACAGGGACGGTAGGCACATTGGTGCACTTATGCACGCCCCCCACAGATCTCTTAGGAAAGGGGTGAGGTCAATAGTAGACAGTCTAAGGTTAAAGTTTTTGGGGTTTGGGGAAGAAACCACAGAGTCAGGAAGAGTATTCCAGACATTGACCACTCTGTTGCTAAAGTCGTATTTCCTGCAATCAAGTTTGGTGCAATTTACCTTGAGTTTGTGTTTATTGTGTGCTCTTGTATTATTGTGGTTGAAGTTGAAGTATTCATTGACAGGTAGGAAGAAAAATATTTGCTTTATTAAGGAATATACAAAGAACATATATGTATGTATGTATGTATCATACATAAATACATATATATATATATGTGTGTATGTATAAATAAAATATGTATTAAAAAGTAAGCTCCAAGACCATGAGGAATTTCCTGTATTTTACATGGAATACCTGGGAATTGGCAAGTCTGACATTTTTTTTTCCTCTCCTTTGGAGTTTGGTTGATAGCAGTTTATTCCTTTGAGAAAGTGGCCTCAGATCAGTAGTTCCCAAAGTGGGCGGTACTGCCCCCTGGGGGTGGTGGTGGAATTCCTTAGGGGTGCTAAGAAGTGGAGGTGGGGGCAGGGTGCAATTCAGGGGTGGGATTCTACCAGTTCTCTCTCTCTCTTTTCCTCTCTCAGGCTCACCCCATTGACTGTTGCACCGGAGCAGTGCAAGGAGTTCAATCGGGTGAGCAGCCCTTCCAAGCTGGGCAGCTTGTGCAGATAGCCAGCCACCTTGTCACACAGGACTTGCATCATGTGATGCTCAAAGAGCTGCCAGTAGTGGGCCAGGTGCTTGGCTTTCAGCCGGTCCTCATCCAGGAAGCAGTAGAGGTCATGCAGCTCGCGATTCTCCACCTGCAGCCACCCGTTGATGGCTTTCAGCTTGTGGATCTTGCACAGGTGCTCCTGCAGCTGCCAGCTCATGCCCTGGATCAGCTGGCCACATTGCAGCAACGCTGCCAATTTCTCGGCCTCCTCCCGGTGCAAGTCGCACACCAGCTTCTCCTTGCTGCAGCCAACCAGGTCTTCCTCATTAGCTGGGGCATTGGACGGCAGAGGAGGCAGTGGAGGAGATGGTGGGCTGGAGGGACAGCCGACCAGGAACATTGCTTGCTCAGCTCCAGCCAGTGCAAAGTAGTGGCGGGGGAAGCAACTGGTTAGCCCGCCTGTGCAGTGGCATCTTTGCAATGCTGGATGCCAGGAGGAATGAGCCGCGCTGTTGCAGTGGGACCTCCCTCTTCCTCCACTGCCGGCACCAGGATTAATGGGATGGGTGCACGGTGGGGCCAGGCACACTGCACCTCTGCCCACCGGAAGCAGGTGAAGTGAAGGGAGAAGGGCACCTGCACGGCAGAGGGTGGCAGTGAAGGGGGCAGGTGGGGGGAAGGATGCCCTGTTGGTGCAAAGTGGGTGGATGGGTGAGTGGGAGCACACGGGCATGTGCATGGGAATGGACTGATGGCGGGGGGGGGGAGCAGTGCTGCTTTTTTTCCCCAAGCCAGGAAAATTGGGGTAGGCGGAAAATGAAACAGGCTTGCACCCTTTCCCCGGTTGCAATCAGGATTAAGGAGTCTCCTGCACCCACCCACCGACTCACTCACTCCGGGGTCTGGGACACCACCACCCCACCCCGGCAGCCTTCTGTAGCATGCATGAAGGTGGAATTGGGGTTAGGTGGCATGGGTGGGGGGAAATGGCTTGCGCCCTTTCCCTGCCGCTCCGCTTGGACTTACTTGGGCAAGTCCCTCTGGTGCAGTGGGCTCAGTGGGGTGGACCTGCAGGGCTGGCACCTAGAACATGGCAGTGGCGGCATGAAAAGTAAAGCAAAGCCAGAGGTTAGTAATTTTTGATGCAAAGAATCACAAAAGCTTCTTTGGCTGTGCACAAGAAGGGAGACACATGTCAATGAAATTCAGCAACATAAAATAAAGAAATACAAATAAAACAAATCAACAAGAATTGGCAAAGCATCTCTGATTAGATTCTGTTCACTACTAGAATCTAATCAGAGTTTCTTTGCCAATTCTAGTCCAATGACCTGCTCCAACAGGGTTAGAAGGGAGTGTGTGTGTGTGTGTGTGTGTGTATGTGTGCATGGCTGTCAAAACTCCAAAAACAGGTCAAGTAGGTCTAGGGAGGACAGTCATAAATTAGAACTCTTGCTAAGCAACTGGCCACTAAGTGAGGACCACTTGTATTTGGTTTTCCAGTCACCTGGCCATGCCTACCCAGTCACATGACCACCAAACCACACCTACCCAATCATGTGACCACCAAGCCACGCCCATCCAGCAAGCCACGCCCACCCAGTCATGTGATCAGCAAGCCACACCTTCAAATTAGGCCACACCCACAGAAATTTGAATTCCACCCCTGGGTGGCGGGCACCAAGGGGGTGGTGGACTGAAAAAGTTTGGGAACCACTATCTTCTATGAAGGATCATCCAACATGTGCATGCTTCCATTACAAAAGTAGTTTCTGATTTCAGAGTCCCTGAGGACTTCATTCTTTAACTCTGAAAGTTGGCAAACTACCAAGCTCAGAGAGCATTAAGGACTCAACCATTCTGAAAGTGTCAGCCCCAGCAAAAGAGACTGAAAAACGCCCTGTCAGCCTGGTCTACAGTGGAACCTCATGTCACGAATGCTTTTGTTCGTGACCAAATCAGGTGATGACCAGAATTTTTGTTTCTGTTTTGTTTCTGGTCATGAACAGATCTTCGGAGGTCGACCAAGTAAACCCAAAAATCGCTGTGGTGATTTTTCCTTCAGCGCCATTTTTGTTTTGTGTTTTGTTTTGTGGTCTGTGCATGCGCAGACAGTCGTGCTTCCAGTTACAACCAAATTGGGTTGCGTCAGTAGTCCTGGAACGGATTACAGTCGCGACCTGAGGTTCCACTCTATTTTTATTGCAACAGTTATAGTCACAGGATCTTGTATAGCTGACTGTGTTTTCCTCTTCCTTCATTTTCATGTGAAGGAGGGAGGAGGGGTTTGTTTGAAAAATTGTCTCACGTTATTTTCTGGTCCTGGGTTCAAGTCATATTTACCTGGCTGTTGTTTTAATTGTGGCTGCCGCCTTGTCCCTTGAGGCCATATGTCAGCTTTGGAAGCCATATTAGCACCAGATGCTTCTACACTGCCACATTCATGTGACTGGGAAAATGGGAGGGGGGGATTTCTTGGAGTGTATGAGTTTAGACTTAATTCTTCTTCTAAGTCAAAGTCGTGTTATTTCTGCACCTGGTTGAGAGGATGTCTTAAGCTGGAAGGGATGGTGATTGGGGCATGTGATGCAATGATGGGTGCAGGAGGTGGATTTGTAATTTTTTTTTACTTGAGGAAACCTGGAACTTTCAGATTCAGGTTTTCCACATGTGCCAGTTTACTACCCAAATAAAAAAGAGTAAAAAAAAAAAAAAGAACTTTTGAGAGGATGTCTGTCTTGGAGTTATTTGTTGGAGTGGAGGTTTTCTGGAATACTGACACTGTTCCTTATGCCTCCCACAAGAAGCAAGGGAAGACGAATGTTTAATCCACTGTTATCTCCAAAGAAATGTATATGGGTAGCTTTCAACTTACGTCCAAATTTTTTGCTGCTAAGTGAGACATTTGCTTAGTGAATTTTTCCCAATTTTACAACCTGCCTTGTTACAGTTGTTTAAGGGGATCACTGCACTCGTTAAAATTTAGTAGCACCATTGCTAAATGAATCTGAATTCCTCTTTGAGTTTGCTTGTGAAAAGGTTGCAAATGGTGGTCATATGATCCTGGGACACTGCAGCTGTCATAAATATGAGTGAATTACCAAGCATTTGAATTTTGATCACATGACCATGGGGATGCTGTAATGGTCATAAGGTCATAAATCACTTTTTTTCAGTGCTATAGTAATTTTGAAGTTTCACTAAATGAACTGTTGTATGTCGAGGACTACCTTAATCATAACCCACAATGGACAACAGATTTGCAGGTTTTTCTATGTGGGAAAGAAAATTGCCTTTCTTCTATACAATCCTATGAATTTTGATGTGATACTGATATTCTTATATCCACATGGTTGAACAGTCACTGTCCAAATGTTGGGTGTGACTCGGCCCAACTACAAACATTCTCTAGGTATTCTTTTTCTAACAAAATATTGGAGTGAGTGAACTGAAAGTGATTTTCCCTAGGCATGAGTTCACAGCGGTATTTTTTTAAAAGCAAGATTTATTAAAAATGAAAACATAACACAAGAATTTCAGCAAGTGAACTGATTTTTTAACAATTTGGAATAAGTATATTTCCATACATAAGGGCAGAGACTCTTTCTGAATCTCTTTCTCAAAGCCTTACAATATACCGGAAAGGAGGAAATTCTTTTCAGTAATAATGGGGATGTCTGCAGTTGGTTGTTTTTGTAATAGTGGCTGCCATTTTTATTGATTTGAGAATCAACTCTTGCAAGTTATGTTCTTTTAACATCATGCACTGAGGTGTATGAAATCTGCAATCAGGTGTTTGAAGCCTATGTTAACCTTCAGTAATGTCAAAACATGGGTTTTCATCCTTTCCAGTGATTTTGGAATGAGTTGTGCAATGTGGAATGAAGGAGAAAAAGAAGGAAGGAAGGAAGGAAGGAAGGAAGGAAGGAAGGAAGGAAGGAAGGAAGGAAGGAAGGAAGGAAGGAAGGAAGACTATAATTTTAACATTGGATTCTCAATATTTGGAGTGCTCTTACAAAGATGAGGGGGTCAAGTTATTTTCCAAAGCACCAAAAGGCAAGATGAGAAGCAATGGATGGAAACTAACCAAGGAAAGAAGCAACCTAGAACTAAGGAGAAATTTCCTAACAGTGAGAACAATCAACCAATGGAACAACTTGCCTTCAAAAGTTGTGGGTGTTTGAAAACTCTTTCCAAAAAGAGACTGGACTATCTGAAAATTGTATGGTGTCTCCTGCTCAAGCAGAGGATTGGACTAGAAGACTTCCAAGGTCCTTTCCAACTGTATTATTCTATGTTCTATGTTCAGCGACAGGACTGTCATTGTTGAAGTGACATTTAAACTTAACTACTACAACTTCAGATATTCCCATGACATTCCAAGGACCCATTCCCATGATTGTTTCCAGGAAGTACAGCAATGTATGTTCTATTATGACACCAAGAAAATCACATTCTGTAAGAATTATTCTTTCAACCATCTGCCACTTGAAATATTTAATCCACTGTAGATTTATTTTAAAGTAGATTTCTTTCCTTGCAGAGATATATTTTTCAAATTCAGTTTGCAGAAATGACAATTAAATGAAAGTTAGGCAGTAGAGATGTTTGAAACTGGCATAAATGTTGCATAAAAAGTGACATTTTTCAAACATTGACATCTGATGTTTCAATTCAGATACAAGCAAGTCACATCCATGCTTGAAACAAACATCCTTGCTGGTAAATCATTTCCAGTCAAAATGGGAAATGTTGGTCTTTATCCTTTGAAATTCTACATAGCTTAAGGATAGCTATGTCCTTTGGGAGAATGTTTGAACTTACTCAGATTGTCATCTACTGTTGCTATGAGGCCATCTGGCAGCATTAGGTATTCTTTGCCACCACAATTTTTTGCAATGCAATGTGTACAGTTTTGTTGAGAGAACATTGAATCTTCATTCACTTGTTAAAGAGTGTAAAAGATTTTGGGTGGTGATTTTCACCTGAAACTATTACTTTCATTTGTTCTACTTCATTCTCCTTTTAATTGTTAGTTAGTTTTATATATATACAACTATATGTATATATATGTGTGTGTATTCTTTTTATTTTCATATTCTTTTTATTGTCAACTAAGAGACTACAGAGTTGGAGGTATGTGAAACTGAATCAAACACTCAATAAAATATAGCTTTTACTCACATGAAGGCCAACAGTCCTTCACTTTGTCAAGAAGAAAAGGCATGGCCAAAATGAAGTTTTTCTGCAGCTATAATGAGGAGTTATGAAACTAGTTTCATCTGAATTGTTTAGAAAGAAAGGAAGTGTCTCAAAGAATGAACAGTATGCAGGTACTTATTTGAATAGGCAATTGAATTTTAAACAAAATACAAAAGTAAAGAACTATAATTTAGTAGAATAGTTTGGAATGGTTGTGACAGTTTTAAAGGTTACCGATTCATTTTAGGGTACAATTACATTTATATGATATCTGAAACCAGGATGCCAAAAGTAACATTCTATGCCTTTTAATAATTCACTGAGGTTACTGGAAAAGGTCTCAAGTGTGTCCGACGTTATCTCTGAATAGAATAGGTCTTCTCCTGCCCTGAGATTCATGTGAACACTTTAGACCTATCTGCTTTTTGGTTTTTCTTAGGAATGCTGTCTTTTTTATACAGTATATATAATCAATATCCTTCTTACATTTGGTACCCAGAAATAGATCTGGTAATTAATTGAATTCTAATCAGAGAAGCTGACAACTCTTCTAATAGTCCTGACAGGAAACCAGAACCATGAATACCGGCACTGCCTTTATTGTAAAGTTACAGTAACAGAACTGCTTACTAATCTGAAAGCCATTCTCCTTTGTCTTGCCTTGCCATGTTTTTACTTTTCAGAGAACTTGGGAGATACTTTTCTGGGATGTTTTCTTTACTTCTATTGCTTCTGAGGCTGAGGTGTCCCTTCTCCGACTATTGCCCTGGCTGTGGCTCTTCCTCCTATCTCCCAAGGTGATTCTCACAGCCCATTACAAGAACAAATTAGATAAAAATTATTCTGAAAATTCTGTAAATGTACACAGCAGTAATTTAATTTAGGATTGACTTTCGATCCTCCTGCCTTTGTTCTCCTAAAATGCCTCTCTGATTCTGCCAAAATCTTGAGAAAGAGCTTTTATTTGTGCCCCCCTTCCTGAAATATGGAAGAATGATCCTATCTTACATAAGCTTCTTGCTTTTAGGATGTAGGATGCTTTGACCATTAGTTGTCATCTTATGTGTGTGTGAAATTTTTAACAAAGTAATAATACTTTTTAGCAAAGAACAAAAGAAAAAAAAGGGAATATATAACAATGGAAATATGAAATTGAAAAGAGGAAGAGGAGAGAAGAGAAGAAGAGGGGAGGGGAGGAGAGGAGAGAAAGGAGCTTCCAATTTTCTTAATGCTTTAAAATGGATTTATATTTTACCTTTTTCCTCTAAGATTACATTATAATTTTCTTCTTTCCATAATCTATCCTTTCTAACTATCAAATCCATAAATAACAAGTTCACATTTTTGTTTCTTCAGCAAAAATCCCATTAGTGCTTTTCAGTCACTGATAAATGAGGTTATTGTCCTTTCTCTAAATGGACAAGTCCATTTTGCCATCTCTGCTAATTCTATCATCTTCTCTAATGTTTCTCGATTGTGGGTATTTTCGAATTTTTCCATTTTTGTTCATACAATAGTCTCACAGCAGTTATCACATACAAAAGCAGTGTTCCATAGCAGCTTTCTAATTGACTATTGATCAGTCCCAGAAAGGAAAGCACTGGCTTCGGTTGAATGTTTATCTTTAAAATTCTTTGTGTTACTGTATCTGATTCTGAACCCAAAATTTCCTGGCTTCTTAACAAACCCACCAGGCATGATAAAATGATTCTTCATGCAGTCCACATGTCAGCATAGTTTTGAGGTACTTTTAGATATTCTTGATAATTTTTCTGGAGTCATACAGTATACCAATGGTACATCATTTTATAAAAGTCCTTTTAAATAATAACATAATTAAAATTTGTTCCTTCTAACCACTTATTTTCCCATTGTTCCTATTATATTCATTCTTCTTAGCTGATTTTATCATGCATACGGTCTGACTTGCTTTTCTTCCATTTCAAATTCCAACAAAAGTTTATGCATTTAGCAATTATATAATCCAGTTTCTAATTTGGTCTTATGCTGTTCAATTTCAAATGTCCTGCTACCTACCTTGAATCTTTCTCTTAATTGTGCATATGAAAATCACTGAAAACTAACTTCACTCTTCAGTCAAACGCTCTCTTGGTTCCATCTTATATTCTCTGGGGTTTTGTTCCAATAGCTCTCAATATGTTAACCATCTCACTTTGCCTGCTGCTTCTGTTCTATAAAATGCCTCTTGTGCTGAAACTCATAAAGGCATTTTCAGGCACAGTCTGGGTTTATATCTGCTCCATATTCTCAATATGGCACTTCTAATATACTGATTTTTAAAAGCTACATCAACCTTAACTTTTCTTCTCTTCTGTTCAACCTGGTCCAATTCTTGTACACTGCTTGGACAAGTTCCTACAGTTTTTTTGGCAATGTTTTTCAGAAATGGATTTCCATTGCCTTCTTCCTAGGGCTGTGTTCTGACCCAGGCTTCACAAGCTCCACTCAACAGCCTACTCATGAGGAGAAACCCTTTTTTATTTAGAAAGGCAGGAATACATGCATTCACTGACAAAGCTCCAGGTCACATATCCTTAGGTGATTCGCAAGCCATGGCAGTGTCTGGATTCCCTATAGGGAGCCTCAATTAGCACTTTAATCCCAACACAAAGAATCCTGAACAATCTAGAAAACCTGGGAACTCTTCTAGAGCATGAATGCTCTCCTGCATTGCTCTCCTCTCTGCACTTCTCTAAGCATACACACATCTGGAACAGGCCCTAGCTTTTCATCCCCCTCGATCAGCTCAGGAACCAAAAACAGCTGTCTCTCTGGCTGAGTGTGAGTAGATGGCCCCTGTTCTGCATCTGGCTCTGAGACCTCCTGCTCCCGAGAGCTTTCCACAGGCTCCGATGGTAACCCAGGAACCCCCTCCATCTCCTCTGACTCATCTGACTCCATAACAGGCTGAAAGCCACTGGCCCAAGGTCATCAAGCTGGATTTGTGCCTGGATTTGTGACTAGAATTCACAGTTTCCTGATTTCTGGACCAGGACCATATACACTACACTAATCCAGCTCTTTACTTTATCATACCATAAAGAGCTATGTCATCCAAACCTGAAGTTGAATTATATGCTTCTAATTCTAAGATCCTGTTATTTCCCAGATCTTTCATCAAGGCTAAATAGCAGGTTGCAAAATACATTTTTTAAATCAGGCAATCCCAATCTTCTTCATAACTTTGCATTTTGAATGATTTTTAACCATTGGATGTTTCTCTTGCTATACAAACCTAGATATATTATTCTGCCATTGCTTAAATGGTACATCATTTGTCAAAATAGAAATTGTTTAAAACAAAAATTTCATAGTTTTTGCTAATGCATTCATTTTATCACAATTTTTTTTCAACACTGACAGTTGTAATTTCTCCCATTTTAGCATTGTCCTTCTTAATTTCATTCCATGACTTAACATAATTATTCTGAAATGACATATAATTCATTTTGGTCATATTGACACCAAGCATTTCACTTTTTTCTTAATCTTAAGACCAGATTTCCCCCAATAATTATGTTGTTCTTCCACCCTCATGATTTTTGTTAACAGCTTTGTTTACTGATTTTTTTATTTTAAATCCAGTTAACACATGGAAATCAATCCTTTAGTTTTCCCCCCTTAAGTATTGTCTCTGTTCAATACTTCCAAAGCTGAGAGGAATAACAATGGAACAAGGAGCATTCTTGTTAAGCTCTTCTGTATCTCACAAGGCTTATGTTTTGTATACAAAAATGTTTTGTATGATTATCAGTGCCTACTTTGAAGTATACATTTTACCTATTTAATAAAATACCAAAGTCCATAGCTTCTACATTTTAAAACAAGAAAATTTAATTCAAATTGTCTTTTTCTGCATCCAGAAAGTTCAATGCAACTTCTATGGAGATTCTCAGTCATCCAGATCATAGTTGTCTCCAAGGTAGTTCCCCCCCCCTCAAAAAAAGGCAACTGGATTGTTCTTTGAGGTAGAAGAAGACATTTTCACTTCTCATCCAAGCAGCTTCATCGGTTGTTTCATCATTGCTTCATCAATGCAGCTTGTTTTTCATTATGTATTCCAAACGCCCAATACATTTCTTATAATTAACTCTTTTGAGGGTAAAACATTGCATTGATTTTCCCTGTATATAACTTAATAGTCATTATTCAATAATGATATCTGTTGATATTTTTTTTTAATGAAGTCAAATCTTAGTCTTCTTTTGGCTTTAATGTTATATTAGTCTCTATTTAACCTATTTAACTATCCAGTATCTTATATAAAGATACTATGAAACAGACTTCTGAATTTGGCTTATCTTGAAAGACAGAGAGAGATTCATACTTAAGTACCATTAAAACCTGATTAGTCCATCATGGGTAGAACATCAGGAAGATGTTGATTGGACCAGGAAGTTGAAAAATAATAATGGAAAAATAGAGTGGTAAATTATTAGAAAAATAGAGTGGTAATTATTGCCAAGAAAACCATGTGAATATGTCAGTGTAGTTTCTACATTTTTTTTTAAGTCACTCCTAAAATGGGATGACTTCCAACAGTAAATGTAAAGTCATTTTTAAAGAGAAAACTGTTAAAACATAATTTTGGAAGAAAAATTAACATCTGTCCTGTTAAAATAGCTCTGATTTATTTTGCCATTTCAAAGTAAAAAATACTAAAAAGCTTGATTGTTGAGACACATATATTCTATGTTAGTATAATCCCACTAATTTCCATGAATCAGCTTTTGATTTTTGTTGATGCACATTTTAAAATATGTGAAGCAAGTATGACAGAATCTAGTTTCCACTGTATATTTGCTCTCCATTTTGGGGAAGAATTGGCATAGATTTGTAAAAACTGTTAGATCCACAGTTTCAACTGTTAACATGAGTTGTAGATACTCACTAGTAAATATATTACAATCAGTCTCAACCTGAAAGAACTCCTTTGAAAATTCCTACAAGCTGAGAGTTTTATGATAAACTTTTCTTATTCTAGTATAATTATACTATGATTTCTCCAACCTGTCCAAGTCTTACATCTGCAAAAAAGAAATTCAAGTTCTAACATTAAATGCAAAGTTTGTGTATACCTTATGTCCTGTTCCAGGCCACAGGCATAGCACGTAGAATATTAACTGTTTTATTTGGTACAATTAATCCCCAGAATTCCTCAGGATCTTGCAGGAAAGGTGCAGTGGCTCCACTGTCACCTCACAATCAGGAGGCTGTGAGTTTGATCCTAGGTATATTTCTCTCTGGGCACAATGAGAATGTATCTGCTCAACAAAACTCTGCATTGGTAACAGAAAGGGCATCCGGCCAGTAAACACTCAGTTCCATTCAGTTGCCCAGACTCCACCCCGCAAGGGATTATGGGGTCATTAAAAGGTGATGATGATGATTCCTCAGGATCTCATAGCATGTGCTTGCGATAAGTCCCAATTTTTTTGGCAACTTAGCAAGATTTTCTTCCAAGGCCTCAAGCTAGTGGCAGCAAATCCAGATGACCAGAATCGAATCAAGGCAAGTTACAGCCCTTTTTACATTGGGAAGAGCAAGATCACTGGACAAATTGAGGAGCAGTGGAACAAGACAAGAAGCAGCACGACAACAATGAGAATCCATAGTCAGGCATGGCAGATACAGGCCTGACAAAGCACCACTAGATTAAAGGCATGTGAGAAACAATGAAAGCCCTAGGAGCAGAATTGACCAATCAGATTTCAGACGGTTGTTTCCAACACTGGCTAATCCCTCAAGCCCGCTTAAATAGATGCTGCCTGGTGTACCTCATTATGAAGCACGAGGCTGTCTCCTCATGGATAACCTCACTGAGCGACTTTGTGTCTCCTTCCACACAGCCCTTAGATCCGGTGGGGGCAGCAAATCCTCCTTGTCAGTGTTGTAGCTGCATCTCCTGTCCAGTCTGTTTGTACTGCTGTTCATCCAGTGGCATTGGCCCACACATCTCCAGGGCCTCCTGCAGTGGTGGGATTCAAATGTTTTTACTACCAGTTCTGTTGGCGTGGCTTGGTGGGCATGGCAGGGGAAGGATACTATAAAATCTCCAGTCAGTATTTGCTGGTTCTTCGAACTACTTAAAATTTCTGCTATTGGTTCTCCAGGACTAATCAGAACCTGCTGAATACCACCTCTGGCCTCCTGTGCCACTTTGCTCTGTTTGGCCACCCCCAGCATTCCAGGCCTGGGCTCCCTTGAGTTGCTCCCCACATCCACCTCTGGATGTCTCTGGGATTAATTCCTCAGCTGAGCCATCATCCACGGAGGCCATCACACCCTAGATATTTGTTTGATAGATTATCATCTTTTGGACATCCAGTGATGTCTTATTTTCCACAAAACTTCAATATTTTATATTATTTTATAGAAAGGTTGTAACCTGGTAGCCGGTCATCATCATTATCATTGTCACTATTGGACGTGTGTCTGCATCTTCAAGTCAGTTTTAGAATACAATAGAATAACAGAGTTGGAAGGGACTTTGGAGGTCTTCTAGTCCAACCCCCTGCCTAGGCAGGAAACCCTACACCACTTCAGACAAATGGTTATCCAACATCTTTTTTAAAACTTCAAGTGTTGGAGAATTCACAACTTCTGGAGGCAAGTTGTTCCACTGATTAATTGTTCTAACTGTCAGGAAATTTCTCCTTAGATCTAAGTTGCTTTTCTCCCTGATTAGTTTCCACCCATTGCTTCTTGTCCTGCCTTCAGGTGCTTTGGAGAATAGCTTGTCTCTCTCTTCTTTGTGGCAGTCCTTGAGATATTGGAAGACTGCTATCATGTCTCCCCTAGTCCTTCTTTTCATCAAAGTAAACGTACCCCATTCCATCAACCGTTCTTTATATGTTTTAGCCTCCAGTCCCCTAATCATCTTTGTTGCTCTTCTCTGCACTCTTTCTAGAGTCTCAACATCTTTTTTTACATCATGGCTACCAAAACTGAATGCAGTATTCCAAGTGTGGCCTTATCAAGGCATTATAAAATGGTATTAAGTTAAAATGTTGAGTCCTGATGACAAGTCCGTGGAGTTTCCTGGCAAGGTTTCAGAAATGGCTTGCCATTGCCTCTTAACTACTTTATCAACTGCTACATTACAGCATCACTACACCAATGGCTATACTATATCCTAACTACAACACTATCTACGCTATCTTCATCACTACACCAACCATTATGTTACATCATCCGCATCAGTACATTTTAATAATTTTGTCCTGTTTTATCATCCATCCTAAACGCCGATATAAAGCCTTCAGTGTTAAGCAAAGGATATTGAAAGGCATTGGAAAATAACATATTGTTGAAGAAAGCCAGAGACAATGCTTCAATTATGAGCAAAATATGCATGGAAAGAGAGCTGGAGGGTGACTCTTTCTTTGAATCAGCATAAACATCTCAGACCACCCCTTCAGCTCAGGTGGATGGGAAATGGTTTGATGAAATTGAAGGAACGAAATCTCAAGCTAAGCACTGGCCAATCTATGCCGTAACTGGAAACCTTAAGGCAGTTGCAATGATGTTAAGGAGAGTAGATGAAGAGAGACAGTTCAGTGCAAATAAACTGAATGGGCTCATTTCTTCTTCCCTTCTGCAAGGATATAACTTCACTTTGTTCCTTTCAGATGGAATAGCTCCAAGAAATGGGTGATAAATTGAGTATATAGGTGAGAAAGCCCTGATATTACAGAAGCATCTTGTTTTAAATGTTTTTTGGAATCAGCCCAGATACATTTCCCACTTGGGTGCTGATTTTCCTGCGTTTACAAAGCCAGCTTATAATTCTCTTTCATTCTCACTTTCTCATCTCTTCTCTCCCTACTTGTGAAGTAATATGTCAAAAAGGAAAAGAAAGAAAGAAACCGTATATGGGAAACAACTATTATTTAAAGTGGACCACTTATATATCACCAAGGAATAAGCAAACAAGAACAGAAATATCCATATAATGGGCTTATTTATAGATATTAAATGCTCATTTGGGAAAGACAAAAACTCTATAATTTGAAATAAAGTAAAATGTACCTATTGGGAACTTAAGACTCCACTTTTCCCTTCTTAAAAGTTCTTTGTTTTTAACCTAGATCTGTGCAGTTCTCATGAGATGGCCGGCTACAAAAGTTAAATAAAGACATTATTAAAACAGAAGATGTCTTAATGCAGAGGGCTATGTTTGGATGAAAACAATTGGGTATTTTATCCCTGGCAGATACATATTGGAATGAATGCCAATAAACATATTTCTTTGATCTCTCTATCTTCTTATTGGCTCTGATGGAAGCAAATTGGTACACTTAAGGTGTATTCTGATGCACTCAAGTCAGTTAATAAAATTTAAAGAACAAACATAGTTTATATTTGTTGAAAAACATAATTTAACTACGCTACACTAATCTAAAGATAGATATTGCCATCTAAAGTTCTAGTCTAGCAGAAACCACAAAAGAATGGAGTGATTAAAAAAAAAAACTATGGTGCAATTTAGAGTTTATAGGAGTTTTTTCTTACAGTTTAACATCAAATGAAGATGCACATTGCACATTTTAAAAGGCATCCTCTCATATCTTAAACGATCCACTGTTTTTCCCCCTACAATTTTAAATAACAAATCCACGGGGGAAAATATATAAATTAACCCCCCAGAAAACAAGAAGCAGATAAGGCATGAATATTCTTTCAGTCAGCTGATAAGCAAGCTATCTATTTATGAATTTCTTCTGTGGGTTGAATTTATTCTACATTTAGAGCCATAAAAGCCAATAACGATGGCAACAACCTGCAACATTGAATTCCCTCATCATGTACAGTAAGAAGCACATTGTTGTCTTATATTTGTCTTGCAAGAGTCTGCCAAATTCACTCCCAAGAGGAAGACAATTAACTCACTGTCACACTTTCAGCAAATGGTTATAAATATTTTGTTATTAGCAGTCTTTTCATATTGTTAAAAATTGAACACCCTTTGAATGGTGTGGGAGTAGGAATGGATTTCCAGAGAAAAAATGTAGACTACAGGAATCAGGAGCACTACTCAGATGACCCTGAGGACACAGATAAACCTCTCCAAGGGCTTCAGTGACCCTCTACAATGATGCAAATGACCAGCTGTCTGCATGGAATATAAATCCTTCCGTTCCCCACTATCCTGTCACAGTTGAAGAAGCTTCTTGGATGAGAAGCGAAATGTCTTCAAAAGAAAAAAACAAGAAAGTCCAATTGCCTCCTGAAAAACACTTTGGGGACAACCATGACCTGAATGAATGTGAACCTAAATCTCTACAGACATTGTTAAAAAGTTGCTGTCTAGTTCAGATTTGATTTTGTGCTTCCCTTAATTTTACAACTTTTAAAATAAATTCTAACTTATTTTTTCTTAATTACATATCATCTACATATTTCATTTTCAATATCATTGAATTCTTTTGAATAATAAGAGACTAAGAAAAAAACAAACAGTTGTTATAAGTGCTAATTATGTTTTTATGGAAATTAGAAACAGTGAATTTGCCACAAGCTAAATGTTTAGTGGTGGAAAAATCATAAGGCAGGGAGAGCTAAGATATATGAAAAATTTGCTTCTAACATTTAAACACTCTGTAGGAGAAGAGCAGGGATAATTGTGGGCAGAGTTAAATGTGTCATAAGCTTAAAGTCATTATGTTCCCACAAATGGTCCAAGACCAACTTCTCTTGAATTCCATTGACCCTTATCTGGTGCCAAATTAGTACATAACTTTAGTTGACTAGAGAAATAAATCTTAACTAATGATTTAGTTAACTAACTTAACTAATGGTCTTAATCCTTTGTGCCTGATATTCTTGGATGGTCCATTATTTACACTCCAAAACTGCAAAAGGGAAAAGAGGTATTTCCTTCTTCTCTACCAGTATGTGAAAAGAGACATTATTTTCACTACAGAAAAGAAAAATGCCACAGTATTTCCAGATGCATTCCACACTGTTAGCACAAAAGATAAGTGGGCAAGGATGAGAAAGTTACAATTTGAGGAGATTATATTTTCACCCTTTCTCCTTAACCAGTTTTGAGTCTTTGCAGAGTAGACAAAAAATGGTGGGCACACCCATGAGGTACACAGAGAAAAAGAAGGTAGCTTGTACCACATGGTTGTGACTGCTCTCTTGATTTTTATGACTATTCCCTCAGTACACTCCAATTTCTTTGCAAAAATTGACCCAAAAGATTGATTCAATATGATATGAACCATCTGAAGGTGGTTACATATAGATTCCCACCTCCACTCTGCTGTATATCTCTTCTCTCCACTATTGCAATTTCTTAACTGAATTTTTTAACTGTATCCTACTGTTTTAATCTCTTATAACATTGTTTTATTCTAAGCTGCCCAAAGCTTCAGGACAGCACGATTAAATTTAATAAAGAATAAAATAAAAAATAGATACGATGTGTATATGAAAGGATAATTGATCTTGAGCAGAATTTCTCCTATAGATTTGTCAGCCTTTCAGGTATACCAGACAAGAAACACCAACTGTAGGTAATAACACGACTTTTATTGTAAGATTGAAATAACAGAAATTTTCAAGTCTGAGGTATCTTTTCCCTCTTTTATTTTTACTATCCCCAAAATTAGGGAAGGCTCTTTGTGAGATGCTTTTTCCACCCCTCCTTTGGAAATCAGATTTCATTTACCAGACATTGTAATCAATCAATCAGTTTATTATAGTCTCAGACCAGAAACCAGAACAAATAAAAATGCTCAGTAAATATACAGTTAAAAATTCTAGTATAAAATAATAAATAACAACTGAAATCTATAATAAAATCCAGTCTGTCAATTATACATGGTCTAACTATACTAACTATACTGCCGATTCTAAATAATTATACTAACAATACTAAAAGGGACATGATGGCTCAGTGGCTAAGACGCTGAGCTTGTCGATCAGAAAGGTCGGCAGTTTGGTGGTTTGAATCCCTAGCGCCACATAACGGAGTGAGCTCCCGTTACTTGTCCCAGCTTCTGCCAATCTAGCAGTTCAAAAGTTTGTAAAAATGCAAGTAGAAAAATAGGGACCACTTTGATGGGAAGGTAACAGCGTTCTGTGCACCTTCGGCATTTAGTCATGCTGGCCACATGACCATGGAGATGTCTTTGGACAGCATTGACTCTTCGGCTTTGTAATGGAGATGAGCATCGACCCCTAGGCCAGAAATGACTAGCATGGATGTGCAATGGGAAACTTTACCTTTACCTTTAATTATACTAAAATTACAATCCATAAACTATGTGGCCATTTTTAGGTTCAACACTAAAAGGGAAAAAACTTCAAAGGGTTTGCCACATTTGTTGTATAACATAACTGTGGTGGAGAAGACATGTGTTTGTGATGAATCCCCAGTGCTGCTGCATAGAATCTGGCCATCTGCACTGTAGTTAAGGACTGTTCATCCTTAAGCAGCCACCGAAGATAGGAAGCATTGGAGTGGGAAGGATATCAGTTATTGGCAGACTATGTAAAAGAAACATCTAAGGAGCATGTGACCCACAGTCTCTACCTCTCCTGAGCCACATAGTGGCATCAGGAGTGAGCTTCGAAAATTTCAGCAACCGGTTCTCTGTCCAGTTTCTGGGTGGGCGTGGCTTTCTTTGAGTCTCCAGGAGGGTGAAAATGGCTTCCCCTGGGCTCTGGTGGTGCTTTGGAGGCCTTCTGGAGGCCAGAAACAGACCCATTTCCCAACCTTCCAGAACTTCCGGGAGGCCTGTTTTCCGCCATCCCCAAGCCTCTGCCTGGGGGCCTGTATTTACCTGGCATTCAAAACAGGCTATGTGGAGACTCCTGAGAAAGGCAGGGTGGCCGGGGCCAGCCAGGGGTGGGATTTGTGGGTTTGTCAAACTGTGCAACACCATAGCTAGAGGATCGCCTGAACTTGTACGACCCTGCAGCAGCCCATCCCTGAAATATATCCTTTTATACCTGTTGTACAGGATGGACCAGGCATTGTTTAGGCTGACATTGTTTTTCCTTCTGTCTCCCAAGGCAATTACAAAAAAGCATTGCAAGGTTTCTTGACATCCAAATGAAATACAACTTGTCCCTATTTCCCAAAGATTCAGACTTAACTAAATGCAAGCACTACAATGGAGCTAGGAAGTAGACAATATCTTTTGAGACCTTGCCACATGCTTGAATGTCAAGTATGGATTATGATTTTGAGTGAATTAATGCATCAAAACACATTATTAGACATCCATTTACAGGCTCAATTTATCTTGGGAGACTCAGTACACAACATAAATGAGAAAAGCCATTGCTGATCCTAGAGCACATACCCTATTAACCTGAGTTGTTCTCCTGAATAGTTAACACTCTTGAAGCCCATTGATACAAACACAAAATATACATGCACAAGCCCTGCTTATCTAACTGCCAATTAATTTTGGCAAGGAATGGATTTGAATATTAAACATCTTTACTGGAGATAAAGGAACAAGGGTGGGGAATAATCTTTTTTCCCCTTCCCTCTCACATCTTCCCAGTCTCTTAGGGACCATTTTACTTCTGTTGTCAAGTTGTTGCTGAGATACTAGATTAATAATTGTGAAAGGGAAATATTTTACATGCCTTTGACCTGATTGCCTACTTCGACCTCTTGAACTATTTACATGTGTACAGTTAAAAAAAAAAAAAAGCAAGGCTTTGAAACAACTCCCTGGCTTGCTACAGATGATACCTCTTAAAAAGTAGGGTTTATCTGCTTAACATTTAAATTGGGATGGGTAAACCCTTCAAGGGTTTAATATGTGGTTTTCAGTCCTGGAAACGAGAAAGGAGATTTGCACATTTCTAAAGCATTCCACAGAATCTCAGCAATTAATTAGCATCACCACATTGTATGAATACCCCAACCCTGATGATATTACCTAGTTTGGTAATGACTTGTCTGCAAGTAAACTACCAAACTCAGAGAGCATCAGAAGTCCTACAGTTTGACCCTGAGTTACACATATTCCCTTCTATCAGTGTTTGTCCCCAACTATAATATGAAGTACTACATAAATGTAGCCATTAACACATCTCCAAGTAGCAAATCAATGGCATGTATTGCTTTTCTTGATTGTCTAGAGAAGGCAATAACTGTGCAGGAAATATGATATGGTCTCATAGTATGTATTATGCTGTTTTTATTGATGTTTCTTTGATTGTTTATTGGGAGCCAACCAGAATTCTATATAAGATAGGTGGCTATACAAATGTTTTAAATAAATAAATATTCCTGGAAATATTGAGAACATTTTATTTAAAGCACGCTCACTTATGCAAAATAGACAGATGTATATAGCAAGAATGTGTGTCTGGAAAAGGAATGTGTTGGGAAAGGGGAATCTTGGTGTCTCAGCAAAAGCACTGTGGGTTCTGATGGAAAAGGCAGCACATTCCAAAGAGAAGTATACAATAAATAAGAGACTGCTCAGTCCCAAATTGGATGGAGAAGGGAGAAAGAGCTTCAAGGAAGCCATACTGTAGAATATTTATAAGTTAAAGCTTTAGCCTGGCAAGATTCTGTCTAATAGGTTTAAGCTAAAAAAGAACTGGATTTGATTGAATCACACTGTGTCGTCTTTAGGCTTAGGCCTGACAACAAAAATGTTCTTTTTTTCCAAAAAGTTGGGAATCTTCTCCGTGGAAAATATAAGTGTTAAGATTTATAAGCTCAACATATTATTTTGACCCTAATTAAGCAAGGACATAGTGTCTGATGCAATCAGCTCATGGTTATATCTTTATTGCTATAACAAAGCCCTTCCATTTTCCTTACCAATAATGTATATTTGTGTGTATTCCATCTGATGATGGTTTATAAAAAATAACTTTTTTAAAATAAGATTCCAGTGTGGGAAACATTTCTCTAAAGATGTGTTCTGCCTGATTTGATGAAGATGGGGAGTGACAGGTAATGGTATGGTCTAAACAGGCAAAAAGGATGTTAAGCTAAGACCAAAATTTATTCTGAGCCAATCTCAGACTTAACGAAACTCAGGTCTGTGTTGAAATAGTATGAGAGTTTTCAAAGTAAGAAATATCATAATTCAAGTTTTCCCAGACTGAGATAATAATTGAAGAAAAATGTGGAATATATCAGCAGAAGAACTATATTTTATGTAGAAAATATCTAATATAGGCCTCTTTAACCCAGCATTGTTTTTCAGATATTAAACGACTTCCATCATTCCTGTCACAGACCAAATGTTGATAATGTGAATTGTAATTTATTACATCTGAGGCAAGCAGAGAAGGAGCTAACATTACATCCTGCAGTTCAATTAAAAATCAGAAAATAGCCAAAAAATTATTCAGTAAATTTGATATCATTATGGTAGTTTTTTTAGATTAATTGATGAAATTTGGAGACCTTTTGTTTTATGTTCGGTGCGTGGTGCAAAAAGCAGAGACGAGTCGACGAACAGTGAACTTCAACTCTTTATTTAACATGGTGCAACAGCTTGTTAGGGATAACATTGTTTACCCTAACTAGTTTAGGTAAAATAATAAATATGTAATCATAGTTTATAAGTTAAAGTGTCTGCAACTTTAAATATAGGAATGTAATTAAGGGAGTGGTTGTGAAAGCACTTTAAAAGAAGCAAGACAACAGCTTGCTCACTCTCTGGCTTTGATGATCCCTAATTACTGCATGGACTCAAGACTGCGTTACTCGAACGGGAGAGATAAACAAAGGACTGATTTGTAAGTGAACTGACATTGGATATTCTACACGGATTTTGCTAACTGAATATCCTTGAATGGACTGACTAAATGATACATGACTATTGGACTGTTATTTTGACTATGCTATAAATGGAATAAACTATATTTTTGATAGCACAAGCGTATCTGTTATTTTTACTGTATGTTAACAAACATACAAACATATCTCACTCATTTATCTGTGTGCCTATCTGACTAATGCTGCACGTTCTGTTTAGCTTGTCTCCTTAACCCTGGTTGGGGAACCCAGGCTTAACACAGCTCTCCAAATGGCTTCAACAGCCCCCTTTATATAGGCAAGCTCATGGGTATTTAGCCAATGAAAACACAGGAACGCTAGCTCTTTTAACCAATGAGAAAGGCTCGTAAATAGCCAATCAGATTCTCCTGAATGGACCAATCCGATATCGCTATTATCGGCCAATCAGAAGTGCAGGGCCAGAACCCTGCACTTTGCTTTAAGGTTTCAACAAGCTTTATTCAAACACTTTTATTAATTCACAACACCTTTTAACACCATGCTAATGTTCTGCTTCCACTCTTAACAACAACAACAAAAACAAAAACAACAACAACAAAAATCAATCAGTTTATACAACATTGTAATGCCATATTGGGATTTAGAAGGGCTTGATACATTCTGTGAAATTAACCATTAGTAAACCTTGGCTCAAAGCTTTGTACACTGTGTGGACTCAGCCCATTGTTATTATGCAATGAATAGTGGCTAAGCAATATTTAGCATAGTCTAATGGCCAATATAGTTTTATTAATAAACGATGTTTAAGAAAGCCATGACTCAGAATGATGTGTGGCTTATATTCTATTTGTACAAATTTCAGGTGGATTGCTGTTGATAAGCTTTAAACCTTTGAATTTTCTCATAGCAAAAACCAATGTGCATTATCTGTCCAAAGTACAGTCTACCTCAGATTTTTCTTGTGAAGATCTAAGGATCAATAGCTTTCATTATGCTGGATGGAAATTATTTTGGTGCAGCCCTTCAGCAATTTGGTCATACAGTGGCAGGAAGAACAACAAGGTAGTTCATCTAAGCCTTTCAAAGCTCACATTTAGACAATTGTTTCAGACATTTAGTGTCCTTTCAGACAATGACACAGTACAACTCTACTAGCAGAAGTAATATTACAATCTTGGAAAAGTCATGGCTCTTAATCCTGAGATCAATGGGGAAAACATTAAAGCATTCATTTGGGGCTAAAAGGGTTTTCCCTTAAAATGCATTTTCACTGTTGCAAAAAAAACAGAGAAATAGACATGTACTTTCTTATGTGTTTCACTGCTGCAAAGTCAGCTTTTGCAAGCAACTAAGGTTCTCAACAGAAACATTTATCTAATGTTTCATTACAATTAACTTTCACAGAAACATGGTCCAGAAAAAATGAATCCTTTCTGAAAAACTAAAGAATTGTGAGCAAGATTTCTCAATAAACTTCAAAATCAGAAGCTGGTGCCCAGTCCCTTAGTTACTTGTGCTGTTGTTAGAATGCAGTACTGCAGGCTACTTCTGCCAACTGCCTTCAATCTGGCAGTTCGAATCTCACAAGGCTCAAGGTTGACTCAGCCTTCCATTCTTCCAAGGTGGGTAAAATGAGATTGGTGGGGGCAATATGCTGATTCTATAAACCTCTTAGAGAGGGCTGTAAAGCACTGTAAAGTGGTATATAAGTCTAACTCTGTTTTGGGACAGGGCAGTTCCATCCTTAGTGGTCATAAAGGCTAGCTGAGATTATAAAATGTCCTTTTTAAGGTAGTCAATAATCGCCAGTCAACTTTTGAGCCTGTCCACATAAAGACATGAGGGGAAATGAAAGGGAACAAGACTCTTAGCTCTCAGTACTTTTCACAGAGTTGAAACTCATACAAATTCTGAAAGAGAAGACCACTGTTTATTCTGCCTCCTTCCATCTGGGAAGATAAGGACTATGAGCAAGGTTGTGAAAGACATCTAGCTAACAGGAACATAGTTGTGTGGCATCCTTAGTTGGGGTGGGATTCAACCCGCGTAACAACTGGTTCGGTGTGTTTGCAACTCACCTTCTGCTGCAAGCCCTGTGTGTAAAATAGCTGACGTAAAGCAATCCTCTGTGCTGTGCAAATCAGCTGAGCTGGAAAACCCAGAAATAAAGCACAGACTAGAGCTGGGCCCAAGAGCTGATTGTCGGAGCGAACCAATTCAGCCGACCTGGTAGAATCCAATCCCTGTCCTTAGTGCTCTCTGAGCTTGGTTGTTTTCTTGCAGACATTTCATTACCCAACCAAATAACGTCTTCAGTGCTAGTACTACCCACAGTGACAGCGCTACCTAGCTGGATAATAAAACCTCTGCAAGAAAATGAGAAGCTCAGAAAGCATCAAAGACTCCACAGTTCAGCCCTGAGCTGCGGATGTTCTCTTCGATATGAACATTGTTCTCAACTCATCCTGTGATCAGATGTCTGGATTTAGTTTGAAGAAACTGACACTCCCTTCCTCCCTAAAACTCTGTCTTCTGCTAAGTTCTTTCACATCTCCAATTGATAAAGAAATCAGAACAAAAATTACAAATACTGGGGCAAATTATATTTCTTTGCTTTATTAAATTTAACACTGTTTATGAATTACAAACACCAAATACCAGACAGAGATATTTAATAAGGAAACATTAATCTATATTTGTCTTTCTTTCATCCATGCAAATTGGAAATATCCTGATTAACCAGATCTAGGAAATAAGATGCTTAGTGAAAAATGTTCCAATTTGTAGTAATGAATGATCATGAAGTCATTTGGTTAACCATAAATGCACCGTGTGTGTTCATTCCTGTTTTGTGCCCACATATCTATCTTAATATGTTTTTTTTTTCCTTTTTCATGAGTTCAACAGAGTGTCAACTCATAAAGCATTCCTAGCCTGCTCTCAGGTTGCTATAGGCAGGAATGGGGAAAACTGATGGAGCAGAATGGCAGCCACAACCAGAAGCACATTCCACAAATACCTTCTTCAAGGCTGTATCCCAGGCTACTTGGACCAACTGGAGAGGCGTGATCTGCACAACCTGCAAAAGTGCTCCATTGGAAAATGTGATTTATGACACACCCTAGGGGGAGAGGGGAAATAGGATCATAGGTGGGCCGTAAATTATGTCAGGCAGAGCTGACTTTATTTGAGTATGTGCCAACATGATGCTCCTAATAAATAACTGGATTTCTTTTGAAACTTGGCTCGAGGCTCATGGTTTAATTAGGGCACCCATTGGAACCCTGACATAGAGCTTTAAAATGATCCATCCATCAGACAAGGAAAAAAAATAACTGTTTTGTTATTATACAAATCACCATATCAAAAAGAATCAGCATATATGAAACTTATCTTTTCATGTTACATTTTCCAAGAATTTTGCTGAGGTAGTAGCTCCAGGTCAATGGTTCCCAATCTCCCCATTTTTGCAGGTCCATGACCTCATCTTCAGAAACTTATGGTATGTAGACTGTCATGTATGCAAATGGACTACTCGAAATCCCCGTGCCTTGATTGGCTAAGGCGCGGGGATTTCTGATTGGCCAGGCGAGCCGCGCCTGATTGGCCCGATTGAAGTCTCCCGCGATTGGTTAAAGCCAAGAGCGGGAGACTTGAATCCCTGCCATTGGCCGCGGCCGCCGAAGCAAAAGATATAAAAGCCGCAAGCTTTTTGTCTTTTGCGGTTCGGTTCCACCAGTGTTAATAAAGAGCTTGAATTGAAAGTCACTGACTACGAGCATTATTTACGGATACGACACTGGCGACGAGGGTGGGATCTCGCCATTGAACCGAACCCCGTATCCGTTTAAGAACCAGCGACAGCGAAGATGGCGAAAATAGCACCGCCCGCTCCCTTCAACCCCGCCGCCGAGGACTGGGAATCGTACTCGGATCGATTCCGGATGTACCTGGAATGCGCCGGCATGAAGGACGCCCCGGGCCCGCTAAAACGCGCCGTCTTTCTCACACACTGCGGACCAGAGGTCTTCCAGATGGCCAAGGCATTGGCCAAACCAGCAGACGCAACCGCCATCGACTGGGACGTCCTCGAGCCCATACTGAGACGCCATTACGCCCCCGAGGTCCCCATCCTGATACGGCGAAACGAGTTTTACCGCAGAAACCAGAAGCCGAACAAAAAATTAAGCGACTTTGTCGCTGAATTACGGCGCCTGGGAGGACTCTGTGAGTTTGAGGGGCTGAATAGTCTCATCAGAGACCGCTTCGTGCTCGGGCTATGGGATCCGACACTCCAGAGCCGACTCATGGCCAAAGGCGACATCAGCCTAGCCGATGCCCTCACTGCGGCCGCAGCAGCAGAAGCCACCCGCACGTCAGCAGACATCATGCGAAGATCTGACGCGAAGGGCGGGAACAACAACAACCCCGCGAGGTCGGCCGACACCAGAAGCGAAGCGACCGCACACTACGGCGAATACCAATCAACCTCCAGCGCGTCAGATGACGAGGAGGACATACACCGTGTACAAATGGGACGAGGCGAACAGCGAAGTCAAAGAGGTCGCAGGTCGAGGACCAACTGCGCCGGTTGCGGCGGCGACCACCCCAGGTCAGAATGCCGATTCTTCGACGCTATCTGCAGGCATTGTGACCGACGAGGCCACATCGCCCGAGTTTGCCGCCAGAAAAAACCCCGCAGCCCGCCCAAACGTGAACAACTTGACAGGAAAAGAGAAAGCTCCCCGCCCAGAGCCAGAGAGCGCCAGCCATCAGGTCGATGGGACCAGAGACAACGATCGCAAAGAAGCGGTGACAGCCGACGTAAAGAGGAAACCCACCAGACGGTGACCATTGGCCACGCCATTTCCGACGGAGCTAGAAAGGTTCACGTAGAAGTCCACATAGAGGGTCGACCATGTAAGATGGAAGTGGACTCCGGTTCCTACCTTTCTATGATTGCTTGGCGCGAAATCAAGCAACTAGTGCCTACACTACAAAGAAGAAACGTACCTGCCCAAAAAATCATCATAAAAGACTATCAAGGTAATCGCGTTCCGGTAGTGGGCACCAAGAACTTTAACATAACCTACAAAGGCCACACAGAACAACTTCCACTCACAATAGTCGACCGCGACCGCCCTAGCCTGCTGGGGTTACAATGGTTTGCTCCGCTTAACATCGCGCTGACAGGTGTCAACCACGTATCCATTGAAGCTTGGGAACAGCGACTAACCCAAGAATTCCAGGAGGTCTTCAATGGAGAATTGGGCAAGTACCAGGGGCCCCTTATTTCATTTGATTTAGACCCAAGGGTTCCCCCGAAGCGGCTTAAGCCTAGAAGGGTACCCTTTGCATTAAAGCCCAAAATCGACGAGCAGCTAGACAAGCTCGTCAGACAAGGGGTGTTACAACCGACAGATCACGCCAGATGGGAAACCCCTATAGTGACCCCAGTAAAACCAGACGGGTCCGTGAGAATCTGCGGGGACTATAAGGCCACCCTAAATGGCGCGTTGCAACAAAGCGCCTACCCAGTCCCGGTAGTGCAACATTTACTGCACTCACTGGGAGGGGGCAAAGTTTTTGCTAAGCTCGACCTCGCACAAGCCTATCAACAACTACCTGTGGACGAGGAAACGGCAGAGGCCCAAACAATAGTGACCCACCGGGGGGCTTTTAAATGTAACAGACTTCAATTTGGGGTCAGCGTGGCACCAGGCATCTTCCAGAGCCTGATGGAACGCTTGCTGCAAGGCATCAAGGGGGTGGTGCCCTACTTCGATGACGTATTAGTGGCGGCGCCAAATGAAGCCGAACTAGAAAACCGTTTAAGACAAGTCTTAACGAAATTTAAAGAAACAGGACTTAAAGTCAAACGCGAAAAATGCCAACTTTGTACAAAGCAAGTAGAGTTTCTGGGCTACCTTCTAGACCAGCAGGGCATCCACCCCACAACAAAAAAAGTAAAGGCCATCAAAGAAGCCCCCACCCCAAAGTCCAAATTAGAGCTGCAAGCATTCTTAGGTTTACTAAACTTCTATAATGTCTTCCTACCTCAAAAGGCTACGGCGGCGGAACCTTTACATAGACTCCTGGACAAGAAGGCAGCCTGGACTTGGGGGAGACGGGAACAAACAGCTTTTCAAAAGACCAAAGACCTCCTCACCTCTGATGCCGTCCTAATGCAATTCTGCGAAACCCTGCCTGTAGCTGTCACTTGCGACGCATCACCCTTCGGCGTCGGCGCTGTCCTCAGCCATACCCTCCCAGACCAGAGAGAAGCACCTATCGCATTTTTTTCGAGAACTCTGACTAAACCAGAGCGGAACTATAGCCAGCTGGACAAAGAAGCTTTGGCTATAGTGGCCGCCGTTAAGCGGTTCCACGAGTACCTTTACGGCCGCCCATTCAAAATAGTGACTGACCATAAACCGTTGCTGGCCATTCTCGCGGGAAACCGTCCCACACCAAACATCTTGTCACCCCGGATGACAAGATGGTCTGAATTCCTGGCAGCCTACAACTACGAACTGCTACACAAGCCAGGTAAGAAGATATCGCACGCGGACGCTTTAAGCCGTTCCCCCTTACCTGACTCTGACCCTGACCCTGCACCAACAACAAATACCCTGTCCATCGAGTGTTTACCCATTACCGCATCGGACATAGCGAGGGAAACGGTTAAGGACAAACACTTAGCGCCAATCTTACATTGGCTACAAAAAGGCTGGCCGGAAAAAGACGATAACGAGACTTTTAAACCTTTCCGCCAACGCCAGACGGAACTTTCACTACTGAGAGGTTGTATCCTTTGGGGAGACCGGGTGGTAATTCCGACTAAATTACAGAACAGGGTCCTAGAGATGTTGCACGAGGGTCATCCTGGCATCGTCAGGACCAAAGCCCTGGCCAGGAGTTACGCTTGGTGGCCTGGCATGGACAAACAAATTGAAACATGGGTCGCCAAATGCCACCGGTGCCAGGAGACCAGATCCAGCCCACCCACGGCACCTATCCGGGACTGGGAGACACCTCGGGGACCCTGGTCCAGAATACATTTAGACTTTGCCGGCCCCACAAATGGGCACACCTTTTTAATCACAGTTGACGCATACTCAAACTGGCTAGAGGTGGCCGACATGAAATCCACCACCACAGAGGCCGTCATTAAAGAACTGTGTAAGCTGTTTGCCACCCACGGCCTCCCAGACGTCGTTGTCTCGGACAACGGACCACAGTTTACATCCATCGACTTTGAACGGTTCCTGGCAGAAAAAGGCATCCGCCACGCGTTAACGGCACCGGCGCATCCGGCGGCGAACGGTAGGGCGGAACGGATGGTCCAGTTTACAAAAAAGACCCTCCGGAAAATGGACCACGGGGAGATCAACGACAAGATCAACAGGCTGCTCTTCATACAGCACATCACACCAAACACAACCACCAACAAGAGCCCTGCAGAGCTCCTGATGGGCAGGAAGCTGCGATCCCCACTCGACCGTTTACACCCAACCTACAACCCGGAGCAGCCCCCAGACTCCAGCTCCAGGTATCGGACATTTGAACCAGGCGACCTAGTATACGCCAAAAACATGACGGGGGACCCCCTATGGATCCCAGCTGTCATAACTCAGATCACTGGTCCAAAGTCGTACCGGCTCCAAACCACCGACGGGCGAGCCTGGAAACGACATATCGACCAGCTCCGGTCAAGAACATTGACTAACCTCAACCCCCAAGACACGAACCAAGGGGGGAGGGAACACCCGGTTAAACAACCGCAAGAACAAATAAAAATTAAAAACTCACCAGAACGCAGCCTTCGCGAATCACAGCCGGAGAAGAACCGTCTGGCCAGCTCTACCGACCCGGAGAAGCCAAGCGGGAGCGGCGGAATCCGCGACTCAACCGACCCGGTAGGCCCAGGCGGGAGCCGCGGCGAAGGAACCGGCCCGATCATCCAGCCGGTTCGCTCAGAGACAGGAGCAGCCAAGAAGATGACCGCTCCTGCCGAGATACAACAGGAAAATGAGTTGCGCAGGTCAACTAGGACTCGACGGAGCCCCGCCTACCTGCGTGACTACACCACGTGAGAAGACCATACCAAGAGGGGAGGGGTGTCATGTATGCAAATGGACTACTCGAAATCCCCGTGCCTTGATTGGCTAAGGCGCGGGGATTTCTGATTGGCCAGGCGAGCCGCGCCTGATTGGCCCGATTGAAGTCTCCCGCGATTGGTTAAAGCCAAGAGCGGGAGACTTGAATCCCTGCCATTGGCCACGGCCGCCGAAGCAAAAGATATAAAAGCCGCAAGCTTTTTGTCTTTTGCGGTTCGGTTCCACCAGTGTTAATAAAGAGCTTGAATTGAAAGTCACTGACTACGAGCATTATTTACGGATACGACATAGACCATGAGTATACTGCTTTGACACATTCTCACTTCAACATGTTTGTTGAAATTCACTTATCCAGTGAAGAAAGTTAACCCACCCCTCTTAGAAGAATGAAATGTTTTAGGAAATATTATAAAGGCAGAATATTATATTTCCCTGGATGAGAAATTGAAAAGCATGCTTTTGGAGACAGAAGCTCAGCCCCAGCTCCTTGCTCCCAGCAGATATTTGGTGCCAGCTTATCTACAGGACAAAAGACTGGGCCAGCCTATCTACAAAACAAAAGGCCTCCAGCTCCAGGGTGATGGGATTAAGTCATGTCCCTCCAGAACATAATAGGATTATCTATCAGCAGTGCTCACCACACGGCACAACCAAGCCCTTACACTACATCACTCAGCACAGTTCAACCAAACTTATCTGAGACAAACTCCTAGGATTTGCACATGATCCCTACAGTAACCAATAGAATACATGCCCTTGTCACAGGAACAGGCAGTGCAAGTTCAAAGCCCAAGAGAGGGTATAAATAAACACTCACTCTCCATTCCATGTGAGCAGCTACCCAGGACTTCAAACCTATGTGATTCTGTTCACCATTAAACCATCCTTCCAAGCAGCCTCTATGTATCCAGTGTCTTTCTCCCCACTTGGACATTTCTTCCAACATCAGTTTTGAATTCCCTCATTTTCATTGCCAACTGCATTAAATACATTGGTTCTTCTTGATGTTTCACAAAGGGCCTCCTGTTTTAATATAAAGAATATTACACTGTGAAATGCTGTTTCTGAAAGAAATTACATTAATAATTTATCACTGTTTTTTGTATGAAAGAGGCAGTTGGGATTATATTTGTCTTGTGTTACTGTTGTTCCATTTCCCCCCCACCTCCAATTCACCTAAAGTATCCTTGTGGACCACCAGTAATCTAAAAACATAAATTTGGAGCACTGCTCTGGGCAATGAAATAAGAATCAAAGAGGCTAAGCTGAAATCACCATAATAAGCAAATGGAGGAATTTTACTGTTAGCAAGATCCCTTTCAGTAAATATAGTATAAGAATTAAGGTGTTCGGTAAGAAATAAGGAGACAGGTTCAAATTCTTCAAGTGGCTTTGGGCCAGTCATATTTATATATTAGGAACAGAAAAATGGCTGCTGTCAGGTTTAATTCGAAGTTGACAATTGCCTAATGGAATTGTTGTTTGAGGAAACATAAGAGTAAGGGGTTCTGAAGGAAATATACATTCTCTGCCTCCCAAGTCCCAGCTGATCAGGTGTGTCTTTTTTGGTTGTCCTGCACAGGAGAATGGAGCTGGAAAGCAGGTTAGTGGGGTGGGGAGGGAATGGGATTTTGCAGTAACCTTCCCCCAGGAATAGGGATTTTACAGTATGCTTCCTCTGGAGTGGGGTGAAAATGGAGATTTTGCAGTATCCTGCCCCCTGCCACACATACCAAGCCATACCCACCAAGCCACGCCTACAGAACCAGTAGTAAACATTTTTCAATCCCACTACACACACATACACACACACACACAGAGAGAGAGAGAGAGAGAGAGAGACCTTGGTACACTGGATTATAGAAATGATTTCAGAGAAAATATGTAGTGGCCATTAGTGAAACATTTAGCCCTGCAAAACAGGAAAGCATGAGAAATAAATTCAAGAGTATCATACTTGGATTGTCTGTGTTGTAATAGGGAGGGAAGGAAAAATATTGCATAACCTCAATATTCTGTCAATGTAACATAGATCAATAAATTAGAGCTCTTACATTTCTAGTGTGGTGTGTTTCCTAATGCAGTATGGTTTTATTTAGTTTTCTATTGTTGGATGAAGCAAGTCCCAATTTAGCATACAGTGACAAGTGTTGTGAATGAATAAATGTGAAATAAAGTTATCTTGAGCTTGAAGTCAAGTGCAGAGTTCTGGCCCTGCACTTCTGATTGGCTGTTAATGGCAAGATCGGATTGGTCCGTTCAGGAGAATCTGATTGGCCATTAACAGGCCATTCTCATTGGTTAACGGAGATAGCACTCCTGGATTGCTATTGGTTGAATAGTTAATAAGTTGCCTATATAAGGAATGCTATAGCAGCCCTCCAGTTTGAGCTGTCACACCATGTAAATAGAGTTTGAAGTTCACTGTTTCTACTGGCTCGTCTCCTTTATTCACACCCATGCTCCAGACATAACACTGGCGACGAAGGTGGGATGTGGAGACATCAGAACTGACTAAACAACAAAGAAGACAACCAAGCACGTGGCTGAAATGTACAATGGCGGAACCATGTCCGGCAGCGTAGTACCACCCGCTCCGTTTGACCCAGCACAAGAGGACTGGGAGTCCTACATGGACCGTTTCCAAATGTTCTTGGAAATGAATAATCTGAAGGATGCCACAACCGGGAAGAAACAGGTGGTATTCCTGACGCATTGCGGGCCGACTGTATTCAAGATGGCCAAGGCGCTAGCAAAACCAGCTGAAGTGAACCCATGGACTGGGACATCCTCGAACCGCTACTAAGGGCCCATTACGCACCGACCATTCCAACGCTCGTAAGATGGCACAAGTTCTACCAAAGAAACCAGCGGAAAGGAGAAAGCGTTGCCGATTTCGTTGCAGACCTCCGAAACTTGGGAGGCCTCTGCGATTTCACCAACCTAGAAGAGGCTTTGAGAGACCGAGTAGTTCTAGGATTAGATGCTCTAAACATGCAGAGCAAAATAATGGCTAAGGGCGATATTAGCCTTGCCGATGTCATCGCTGAGGCTACAGCAGCGGAAGCGACCAAGAAGTCAGCTGCCCAACTACGCCAAAATCGCGCTCCGACACACCAACCATCCAGCAAACTTTCACCTAAGTCGGAAGGACAGCTTTTGATGGCCCACCATGAGGACCTCTCTTCGTCGTCAGACAGCAACGAAGAAGAGGTCCATCGACTGCGGTCCGATCGGGACCATTACCCAAAGTCCCAGCAACCGTGTGCTGGCTGCGGGGCCAACCATTACCGCTCTGATTGCAAATTCCACAACGCGCTCTGCCACGAGTGCGGGAAACAAGGCCATATCGGACAGGTCTGCAGAAGTCTCCTCGGACCCAGCCAGACCTCGAAGGGGGCCAGTTTTTGCCAATCGACAGGAAACCATCCTGTAAGGCGAGAACCAGCAAACCACTCCTGCAGAAACCGCCCCGTGAATCGCCTAGCGAGGCGAGAAGAGGCTCACCAAACAATCACTATTGGTCACGCCTCTTCATTGGATGCCAAGAAAATTCGAGTTCAAGTGGACTGCCAAATGGAAGTTGACTCGGGATCGTCTCTTTCAATGGTCTCCTGGAAGACCCTCAAGCAACTCATCCCTACCATCCGGCGCCAAGACCTGCAATTCCAAAGGCTCGTGCTAAAAGACTACCAGGGGAACCGGATTCCAGTCGGAGGATCCAGCTGAGTCTGGGTTTCGTTCAAGAACCGCACAGTGTACTGATGGTGATCAACAAGGATCGGCCTAGCCTGTTAGGTCTGCAATGGTTCGCACCACTCGGCATTGAAGTGGCAGGCATTAACCAAATCGGCAGCAGTGACTGGGAGGAGGACCTCACCCACGAATTCAAGGATGTCTTCGTGGAAAAGCTAGGCGAGTACAAGGCGACCCCGATATCCTTTAGCCTTAATCCAAAAATAGCTCCCATCCACCTTAAGCCTCGTCGAGTTCCGTTCGCACTAAAGCCGAACATCAATGAACAGCTTGATAAGTTGATAGCCCAGGGAGTTTTAAAACCAACCAATCACTCTCCCTGGGAAACCCCAATCGTAACACCAATTAAACCGGACGGCTCCATTAGAATTTGTGGGGACTACCGAGCCACTCTAAACCATGCCCTGCAACAAAATCCATATCCGGTGCCAGTGGTGCAACACCTCCTTCATTCCCTGGGGGGCAGAAAAGTCTTCGCTAAACTAGACTTAGCTCAGGCTTATCAGCAACTGCCGGTCGATGAAAAAACGGCACAGGCACAGACAATTGTAATGTACCGAGGTGCCTTTAAGTGTACGCGGCTCCAATTCGGAGTCAGTGTAGCCCCGGGGATATTTCAGAGCCTAATGGAGAGACTATTGCAGAGGATCAAAGGCGTTGTCCCCTACTTTGACGATGTGCTCATTGCTTCCCCCACTCCAAAAGTATTACGGGATCGTTTAAGACTGGTTTTACAAAAATTCCAAGAAGCAGGCCTTAAGGTGAAGAAAAATAAGTGCAAGCTGTGTACAGATCGTGTTGAATTCTTGGGGTACTTGATTGACAGTCAGGGTATTCACCCTACCGATAGCAAATTGAGAGCAATAAAAAACGTTCCCAGACCCTGGAACAAGACCAACCTCCAGGCGTTTTTAGGTCTCATCAATTTCTATAACGTATTCTTGCCGCATAAGGTGACTGTTGCTGAACCTTTACATCGCCTACTAGACAAAAAAGCAAATTGGGTATGGGGTCAAAGAGAAGAGCAGGCATTCCATAATGTAGAAAAGCTACTGACTTCTGATGCTGTACTAATGCAGTACAATGAAACCTTACCGTTAAATATCACATGTAATGCATCGCCTTTCGGAGTGGGCGCCATTTTGAGCCATGTATTGCCTAACGGTAGCGAAGCCCCTGTTGCTTATTTTTCAAAAACACTCTCGAAAATCAAGCGAAATTATAGCCAGATCAATATAGAAGCCCTGGCAATTGTATTGGCTGTTAAAAGATTCCATGAGTACGTGTACGGCCGGGCTTTTACTATAGTGACTGACCACAAACCGTTGCTGGGGATAATCGCTGGGGATAAGCCAACTCCCTATATACTTTCTCCCAGGATGACCCGCTGGTCAGAATTCTTGGCTGCTTATAATTATCAGCTACAATACCGCCCCGGAAAAGCCATTCCCCACGCCGACGCGTTGAGCCGTGCATCGCTTCCAGAAACCATCAATGATCCCGCACCAACGATGACAACGTTGCAAATCGAGACAGTTCATACGCCGCCATTAACTTCCCGTGATATTGTGAGAGAAACAAAACATGACCCCATTTTAGCACGAGTCCTCACGTGGGTAGAACGCGGATGGCCATTGGACCAAGTACCAGACAACTTCGCACCATTCAAAAGTCATCAAACAGAGTTGTTATCTCAAAAGGGCTGTATCATCTGGGGCGATAGAGTCATTATCCCAGAACGACTCCAACAGGCACTACTCAGAACTTTGCATGATGGCCACCCAGGCATCGTACACATGAAGGCCCTCACACAAAGCTATGCGTGGTGGCCAGGCATTGACAGACAAATCGAATCGTGGGTCAAAACTTGCCAGAGATGCCAAGAAGTAAGCAATGCTCCACCAAAGGCAACCCCAACTGAATGGGAGACGCCGCAGGGACCCTGGTCCCGCATCCATCTGGATTTTGCTGGGCCGACCAAAGGCCACACATTCTTGTTAGCCGTCGACGCCTACTCGAATTGGCTCGAGATTCACTGAATGAGGAACACGACCACCGAAGCAGTCATCAAAAGAATGGAAAGACTGTTTGCAACCCACGGATTACCAGACGTTCTGGTATCCGACAATGGGCCCCAATTTACCGCGCTGTCTTTTGAGCAGTACCTGGCTGACCGTGGTATCTGACATGCGCTCACTTCACCTGCGCACCTTGCGGCCAACAGTAGGGCTGAGCGCATGGTACAATTTGTCAAGAAAACACTACAAAAAATAGACTACGACAACATCGACGAGAAAATCAACCGAATCCTCTATTTACAGCACATCACACCTCAAAGCATCACCAACAAAACTCCCGCCAAGCTGCGAATGGGACGGAAGCTGCGCTCCCACCTCGACCGGTTACACCCAGCTTACGAACCGGAAAAACCACTCGGATCCAGCGGCTGATGCCGTACCTTCCAGGTAGGCAATTTAGTATTCACTAAAAACTTATCGGGCGATCCATTGTGGGTAGAAGCGATGGTAATCCACGTAACCAGCCCAAGATCATACCTTGTACAGTGCCCTGACGATAGACTTTGGAAGCACCATATCGATCAACTCCGATCACAGCTGCAGTCACGCAATTCCGAACTCCCTTATAACCAAACTGAGGGGGGGGGGAGATACAGAGGAAGACGAATTTTAACTAGAGGAAAATCTTTTTGAAGGGAACGATAGCGGAACAGAAACGCGGGAACAGGAACCAGGGATGGGAGTGAGTTCACCTCAGGGAGTTACCGTAGATATTGGTGACAACAGAAATGCAAACTCTGAACCAGAGGCACCCCTTTCGCCAAACAACGATCTACCTCAACAAGAGTGCAGCCAAATGCCAGGTGCACAGCAAAAATCAAAAAGACTAATAAAACAACCGTCCTACCTCAAGGACTATGTGACCGCACCCCGTAAGCAGAAGCCAGGGGGAAGGGGTGTTGTGAATGAACAAATGTTAAATAAAGTTATCTTGAGCTTGAAGTCAAGTTCAGGGTTCTGGCCCTGCACTTCTGATTGGCTGTTAATGGCAAGATTGGATTGGTCCGTTCAGGAGATTCTGATTGGCCATTAACAGGCCATTCTCATTGGTTAACAAAGATAGCACTCCTGGATTGCTGTTGGTTGAATAGTTAATTAGTTGCCTATATAAGGAAGGCTATAGCAGCCATCCAGTTTGAGCTGTCACACCATGTAAATAAAGAGTTTGAAGTTCACTGTTTCTACTGGCTCGTCTCCTTTATTCATACCCATGCTCCAGACATAACAACAAGTGAATTTGATCAAAATCTGCAAGAGTTCTACGAAGCGATGGAACTGCAGTTGTTTTGTGGTTGATGTGCTGATGCAACAATTCTTCCAATTGCTGTAATTCCTTTCACAATTCCCAAGCTTGTTGTTGGGCAGCAACATTTCTTTCTTCTGGAACTCTTCCCTGATTGACAAGTCCCCTGTCTCACCTAGAAATAAAGTTCCCTACCTTCTAAACTTTAATTTAGAAGAGACTTCTATGAGCGAAATACCATGGCTTTGTTTTCCACATATACAAAATGTGCATAGGCCCTGTGAACTGGCTGCAAGTTATAAAAAGAGAGAGAGAGAGAGAGATGAACTTTGATTTTACTGTTGCTGTTCGTATCTCTCTCTCTCTATCTTACATGAAATATATGTAAGATATTAATATTTTCTTGTGTGTATTGTTATTGGGAAACAGATTTAGGAAACATCTTTATGATTCTAAACATCTGGATTATTGCAACAACATAAATATGCATTCCTAGCACCAACAAAAATCTAAATAGGGCTTTACATATCATGTCTATCAAAATATGAGATTTGAAGCACCAACTTCCTTTCCATCATCCGGGATTTTAAGATTTCCCTCTTGATCATTCCTCCAAGGGCAGGAAAACAGGAAACCATTTAAAACTGTTTGAATGGTTAAAAATCCTGATGAGAAAGGCCTTCCTCTCTCTGACTCCAAATGCTGTATCCATGGGGGGTGGAGGGAGTCACAGGCAGGCAAGAAGAGGTCTCAAGACCTTGTGAAAAGAGGAACACCACTCTCAAAACAATATTCTCTACAGCACTATTCATGGTAGGTTACAGCAAGCTAACTGATGCAGTTTGTGATAAATGATTGTTAGAAATCCTTGAGTGATGAGCAACTGGAGGAATTCAAAGGTCAAGTCCCATGCTTGGTAGTCATGAAAAAAAAAATCATGCTGTTTCAGTTTATCAAAATAGCAGAGGAATAGAACCTGTAACCCTCTTGGTGATGTTATATTAGATCTTTCTTTATCAACTTGTTGGAACTGGAGGTTCAGTTCAGGAGAATCTAGATGAGATGATCACAGTTTCCCCATTCCTTCTTAAAGACATATTGGTGTTTGGCTAAATGTGGCATTAGAATAGAATAGAATAGAATAGAATAGAATACTTTATTGGCCAAGTGTGATTGGACACACAAGAAATTTGTCTTGATGTAAATACTCTCAGTATACATAAAGAAAAGGTACATTTTAAATTATATATATATATATATATATATATATATATATATATATATATATATATATATATACATATACATATACATATACATATATATATATATATATATATATATGTTAGTTATTTGCAAGCATTTTTATACAGCACTTCACAACTAAGCTATAATAAAACAGCAGATCAATATATATTCTCTTTTTGGCCAGGTTCACTGTTTCATCACTGTACTAAATACTGGGACATACCATTTAATGATGCAGTGATTCAGTGGCTAAGATGCTGAGCTTGTCAATCAAAAGGCTGGCAGTTCAGTGGTTCGAATCTCAACCACATAACAGAATGAGATCCTGTTACTTATCCCAGCTTCTGCCAACCTAGCAGTTCGAAAGCATATAAAAATGCAAGTAGAAAAATAGGGACCACCTTTGGTGGGAAGGGAACAGTGTTCCATGTGCCTTTGGCATTTAATCATGCAGCCCATATGACCACGGAGACGTCTTTGGACAGCACTGGCTTTGAAATGGAGATGAGCACTGGCCCCTAGAGTTGGGAATGACTAGCACATATGTGCAAGGGGAACCTTTACCTTTACCTTACCATCTAACTGCAAATCCATTAGATCAAACTTTATATTATGTTTACACCCTGTGATCGGCCACTCAGCATTTTGCTAGCCAAAAAAATCTACTACTTTAGCAATGAAATATTATGTGACAATAAAACTGTCAGGATGTACACATCTCAGGCTCCCCAGTTGAAAAGAAAATTCATGCCCATTCTGAAACTGGTATTTTAAAAAGTCTTTGGTGGGGCATTCCAGTTTTACCCCTGCTGGCTCATTTGGTGTGGTTACGAATGGAATTATTGGATAAAAGTGTATCATTCCATTCTATCAATGAGACCATTGTTGCTCATATTTCAGGAAATTCTGACCATCTATCGGCTGATACCGAAGTGAGAAATGATTCTTGTTATATAGGTTTTAAAAAGCAACATTCCATTGTGGAGGGGAGAATCCAAAAATATAGGACTAGGAGGGCGGAGCTGGCATCACAACGATACGGCATGCGATCTGGGATTGCTGCTGATATCTTTGCTCCTGGACGGTCCAAGTGGATCTAAACCATCCCAAAGAGATGGTGAATGTAAAGAGTGCATCCTGTCAATCCCAGGGATACCGCAAAATCCCTGGTAGATCCAGAAGAAGCTCTTCTTGCCAGCGGCAAAGAGGCAGCCATTAAAGCTGCTGAAGTTGGGACAGCTCCAAAACGAAAGAGAATGGAAAGAGAGAGTGTGCTGGTTTGGTGAGAACTTTTTCTTTATTCTAAGATCTGAAAGGACACCCTAAGGACAAGAAAGAATCTGTAAAAGTTTTGACAGAAGTGACTAAGCGGCGATTTTAAACAGGAATGTCAAAGTAATGTTTTTTTTCTCATTGCTGGATTTTCTATACATGATCTTATATTTTGAAATTGGACTGTTTTTTTTCTTTTCCATCTATTTTTTTCTCCTTTTTGTTTTTGTAACATTTTAGGCTAGAGACTCCCTTTTAGTTATTTCTTTTTTTAAAATATGTTTTTCTTTTTTTCTTCTTTTTAATTAATTCATATTACATTTTGCTTGGAAAAGGAGGGGGAAAGTGAAAGCAAAGAAACTTTGTGACACTGCCAATTGGAGGCTCAGAAATATTTCATTTCTCTTGTGACCAGACAAAGCTGAGAAAGAAAGAACTGAGACTTTTTTTTCAAGGACATTGCTATTTGATAAGATAGAGGAAAGAGCATGGGAGAGTATTATTGCAGGTGCTCTTCTGGGTTTCTATCAACAGCTAGAGTCTGGTGTTGAAGTTTATAAGAAAAGAAAAGGTGATAAGTTTCTGGAGAAGAGTGTTTTAACAAGAGCCTTGGATAACTAAACAAAGTGCAGTGTGTTTTCTTGATTTTCCCTAAGCTGTGCTACCTCTCCTCAACAGTTTACTTTTTGAAATAGCAATTTGGATTTTTAGTTCTTTGGAACTTGTCTTTGCTTTTTTTTTTTTTATGCTTGTCTTTGGAAGTTAAATTTTTACGTTTGCTTTTTATTTTAAAAGAAAAGTTTTAGTATTAATGATTCCCTTTCTTTTCTTTTTAAGGGAGTAGCCTTTTTTTCTTTTTCTCTTTTTGCCTTTCTGGTACTTTTGTTTTTCCATCTACCTCCAATACTGGTTTTTTCTTTCTTTTTATCTTCCTGGCTTTTTTTTCTTTTTCTCTTATGCAGCCTTTTATATTTGAGGCCTCTTAATTGGATTAAGGTGTTGAAGAACCTGAAGAGTTTTTCTGTTTTCTTTAGCTTTTTATTCCTCACTTTTCCATCTTTTTTAGGATTTCACAACTTTTTCTCTTTTGTATATGTTTATGGTTTTTTCCTTCATTTTTGAATTTTCATTGTTATCTGACTAATTGATTGGATTAAGGCATTCAAGAACCTGAAGAAATTCTTTTTTCTTTTTTTATTATTATTACTATTTGGCTTCTTTTTCCCTACTATTTTTATTTGGAATCACAATTGGTTCCTTCACAATTGGATTAAGGTCTAGAAGAACCTGAAGATTTTGAATTGTTTGAAATGAGTAGGAAATTAACAGCTCCTGGTTCTTCAACTTCTACTTCCTCCTCTCCACCATCTGGAGGACAACGTTCAATACAGACAATGTTAAGGCAAGAGAAAGAACAAGAAAAAAAGAAAAGAAAAAGTGACCCTGCAGATGATTATGCAAGGAATTCAAAACATTCAAACAAGATCAGAGAATATTGAAAAGAGAATAGAGAACACCATAAAAATGCATGCCACCCCAAGGTTAAAAAAAGGAAAATCTTTCATAAATTAGAGAAATTAAAATTTGATATAATCTGCTTACAAGAAGTACATATTAAAAAACAATATGAACAATTGTTGCTACAGCAAAAATAGGGGAAAATATTTACCTCTTTGACACAATGCAAGAAAAGAGGAGTGGTTTTATATATTAAAGAGACCATTCTAGCGAAATTGATTTATACTGACGACTACAGAAGAATACTAATGGTGGAAATAATGGATAATAATACAAAAACACTCCTGATTGCAATCTATGCCCCCAAATGACAAACAAGAAGAATTTTATAAAAAATTACATATGCAAATAGTTGAACTGGACTATGCTAATATAGTTATGATGGGAGATTTTAATGGAATTGTAGACAACAAACTGGACTATACAGCACAGAAAACAATAAAGCAAAACAGAAAGACTCTCCCTAAATCTTTTTTTAAAAATGGTAGATGAAATAAACTTAAAAGATACATGGAGAGAAAGAAATGCTTCAACAAAACAATACACCTTCTACTCAAGCAGACACTTATCATGGTCCAGAATAGATATGATATGGATGTCAACAAAATTGTTAACTAATATTCAAGAAATAAATATTGAAACAAGTACTTGGGCAGATCACAATCCAATGACAATTAAATAGAAAGGACAAAGAAGATCTAGATGGATGTTAAATAATACTATTTTAAGGGAAAAAGACTTCATACAGTGGATGGAGAAAGAACTGGCTTTTTTCTTTAGAGAAAAAAAAAAAAGATACATCAATCCAGAATGTATAGGAAACAATGAAGGCATATGACAATAGATTATACAAGGAAAACAAATACCATGAAAAGATTAGCCTCTAAGGCATTAGAGGATGAGTATAAAGGACTTGAAAAAGAGCTACAGAAAATGCCACAGAAAAAGGACATTCAGTTAAAAATGGATATAACCGAACATAAAATGGGTCTAATAGAAAAATAAGAATTAGCACAGAAAATTAGAGGTGCCAAACAGAACTATTTTGAAGATGCAAATAAACCAGGTAGATGGTTAGCATATAAATTGAAAAAAGAGAAAGAATCAAGGGAAATATTGCAATTAATAGATGATCAAGGCCAAGTTTGCTATAGTAGTAAAGAGAAGAAGGAAATTGTTCGAGACTATTATGGGAAACTACACACAAGAGAATATTGATGAGGGAAGAGTCAAACAGTACCTACAGAATGCTAAGTTCCCCAGATACCTAAAGAGATTGAAACAATGTTAGAAAACAATATAATGATGATGGAGTTAACTGAAGCACTCAAGAAGCAAAATAATGGAAAGGCACCAGGCCCAGATGGACTTCCAGCAGAATTTTACAAAACATTATAAGAATCACTGAATTTTCCATTGCTAGAAGTTATGAATGAAGTTATGTTAAAGAAAAGGATACCTAAATCATGGTCAGAAGCTTATATCACACTTGTTCCAAAAGAGGAGGCTGATCCATTACAAATAAAGAATTATAGACCTATCTCCCCACTAAACACAGATTATAAAATATTTTCTTCAATATTGACAGAAAGGCTTAAAAAATATTTAAATAATTTTATCCATCCTGACCAAAATGGATTTCTGCCAAAGAGACAAATTAAAGACAATATGAGAGTAATCTTGGACACTTTGGAATACTACAAGGCACATCCCGAAAAACAAATGGCTTTGATATTTCTAGATGCACAAAAGGCATTTGGTAATGTGGATTGGCGATTCATGTTGTTACTGCTAGAACAGATGGGCTTTGCTGGAAAATTTATTCAAGCAATAGAAGCTATATATCATAAACAAATGGCAAAAGTAATGATAGAGGGAGAACTGACAGACTCTATTGATATAAGAAAAGGGACAAGACAAGGGTGCCCACTATCACCTCTGTTGTTTGTGTTAACTTTGGAAGTGCTAAATAGAAATATTAAAGATGAAAAGACTATAAAAGGGATGAAAATTAAAAAGGAAAAATTTAAGTTGCAAGCTTTTGCAGATGATCTGGTTTTTATTTTAGAAGACCCACTAGAAAGAGCATCAAAATTGATAGAAAAGATAGAGACATATGGAAAGGTGGCTGGTTTGAAAATAAATAAAGATAAGACTAAGATCTTGACAAAGAATATGCTATCAAGACACAAGGAAGAACTGGCAGACCATTTGAAAATTCAGGTCATGAATAAGATTAAGTACTTGGGGATATACCTGACAGCAAGATGCAGTACACTAAAAGAGAATAATTATATCAAACTTAAACAGCAGATAGCACTAGACTTGGTGAAATGGGAAAATTTACAGCTGTCATTAATAGGGAGAATATCAACAATCAAGATGAATATATTACCCAGAATTGTATATTTGTTTCAAACAATTCCAATTAGGCTTGGAAAAGATTTCTTTGAAGATTTAAATAAAATTGTATTGAAATATATATGGCAAGGTAAGAAAGCGAGAATAAAGTTAAAACTTTTGCAAGATGCTAGAATAAGAGGAGGATTTGGTTTGCCAAAGTGGGAGTTGTATTACCAAGCTACAAATTTGATGTGGGTCAAGGAAAGGATTATGTTGTGTATGTACCATAGTTAATAAAGTATGAGCTTGAGGTAAAGTGCAGGGTTCTGGCCCTGCACTTCTGATTGGCTGTTAGGCGGCCAGATCGGATTGGTTAGTTCTTAGGAATCCGATTGGCCCTTAACAGAGGATTATTATTGGTTGAAAGTGCTAGTGTTCATAGCTCGCTATTGGACAATTCCCACAAAGGTTGCCTATTTAAGGCAGGGTTCACTGTTATTGTTTTGAGAAGTCACTGTGCAATAAAGAGCTGAAAGTTCACATTCAAAGACTGTATCCATTTACTCCAACCCATGTCCAAGTACTTAACAGATAACATTAAGAAATACTAGATTGTTGGCATTAGAAGTGTTGTAACTATGTATCATTCATGTGATTGCAACTATGTATCATTGCAACTATGTATCATTCAAGCGTTTGCAACATTGTATCATTCACGTGTAATCATTAACTTCTGTCTCTTCAGTGACCTTTGCAAGGCACGTACAAGAGACAAGGAGATAGACATTTTGTTAATAAGCTTATCCACTTTGTAAATAATCTGTCTGGTATGCAGCTTTGTAAACATGAACATCCTGATGAGATTAACATGTTTGACTTGAGCTTTTTAATTAAATCATTTTCTTGTAAAAAAGCACAATAAAAGAGCGTGTGCCAAGACATTCGGGGCGCGCTCATCAAGAGGAAACTTCGCTTCCTGTCGTTTCTCTTCCTTTTGCTCCCTTTCATGAGCCGCCCATCAGATGCGGGATGGCAGATATCGCATTCTGGTGACACCGACGTATACAAGTTCTGCTTTTCAGGACTTCTGTAACAGATGGGATGTAACCCACAAGTTTGGGATTCCCTACAACAGCCAGGGGCAGGCTATTGTGGAACGAGCGAACTTGTCTCTGAAAAGTGCTCTTGATCGATATTCGTTGCGGGAAAAAACCCCGAACCTCCCAGCATTGCAAAATTCTCTTAACATTTGTCTTTACATTTTAAACTTTCTCAATCTGACTGGCATTCCTCCCACTTCTGCTGCTTCGCGTCATTTTTCCTCCCCCTCACCCCCGCCTAACAGACCTCTGGTATATTATCGCAGATTGCCAGATCCTGCCTGGCAGGGTCCCGCTGAGCTTCTCACTTGGGGATGAGGCTACGCTGCAATCTTACTGCCAGACAAAACCACTTGCTGGATCCCTGGTAGGGCGGTTAGACCCTATCATGGGAATTCCTCCGCTACATCTGTATCTTAAAACTCTTCCTGATATTCTTGCCTATATCTTCTTTGCAATTTCTACCTTACTTCAACAAAACCTATGCTTCCTGTCAAAAGACTATTCGTGTTAAAACCATTTCATTAACAGAAGGCTATTATACTTGGTCCATGTGGGTACGTCATGAAAATGCTACCCGTAGTTTTCACTCTGTCACTTCTGTTTTATTTAAAGAACACTCTACCACTCGCTCTTTTGTTCTTTCTTTACTCTTCCTATGGAAAGGAACCTTAAAATCTTTTCCTCTATTCAATCTAAAACATAGGGGGACCTAAATGTCCTTATATTGTATTATGGGTTTCCCCACCCCAACTAACATCCTTGATGAATTACCAAATTAATCTTTATTGTCATTATTGTAATTATTATCCTTTTTCTACTAATTGAATTCCCTCCTCATTTCGCAAATGTTCTACAACTAACTTGTCCATAGCCCTCTCTCCTGCTTGTGATGTTTTTATATGCCCGAACTCTGATCCTGTCAACAAACGATGCTTCAAAAGAACTGTCCATGACGATCCGCAGAAGCCTCATAGAAGAGATAATATTGCTTGGACTATAATTGACTTTCAAGGCGTTTGTTTAAGTTCTACAACCAATTTTTCTCGCAAAAAAGACTTCTACCCGCCACTTCAATTCGATTTGGCAGACGCACCCACACAACCAGGGGATATCCTGCAATCCACACCACTTCAGGAGGAACTTTAACATCACGCCTGAAAGGAATGTATTTTATCCCTGGCAATAATTTTGTTTGAACTTGTTCCACCGGTTTCATGGCATGTATCCACGGGGATGAAATTGTTAAATCCAAATCCTTTTGCATTCAAGTATGGCTTGTGTGTATAACTCTGATGATTTTATATCCCTACAGGTACCCATGGAATACCCCTCTTTTGCAAAATCGTAAAGATTTAGATCTGTTATTTTTTAAAAACAAGGGGGATTGTGTGCTATGCTTAAAGAAGAATGTTGTCTTTATGCTGATAGCAGGGGGGGGGTTCGTTTTCTAATTCGCCATGGCTTACAACCTTTTTAACTGCATTGGCAGGATCGTTAATAATCACTATATTGATTTGTATTATAGGACCTTATTGTTTTAATAGAATATTACAATTTTTAAAAATTAATTATCCTCTGCTGATGTTAATGTGCTATTGCAAGCTTATGTTATATCCTCAACACCGGACGAAAAAATATCATTGCTGAGTTACCGCTCCTTGGACAACCCTGAAGCTGACGGGTCGCACTCTTGCCTAGGTGACGGGGACGGCGAACATTTCAGAAAAATGGTTCCTGTCTTCTTGGACGAGGAAGAAGACTCGTCATAAATAATAAAAACAGAGGAGATGTTGTAACTATGTATCATTCATGTGATTACAACTATGTATCATTGCAACTATGTATCATTCAAGCGTTTGCAACATTGTATCATTCACGTGTAATCATTAACTTCTGTCTCTTCAGTGACCTTTGCAAGGCACGTACAAGAGACAAGGAGATAGACATTTTGTTAATAAGCTTATCCACTTTGTAAATAATCTGTCTGGTATGCAGCTTTGTAAACATGCACATCCTGATGAGATTAACATGTTTGACTTGAGCTTTTTAATTAAATCATTTTCTTGTAAAAAAAGCACAATAAAAGAGCGTGTGCCAAGACATTCGGGGCGCGCTCATCAAGAGGAAACTTCGCTTCCTGTCGTTTCTCTTCCCTTCGCTCCCTTTCATGAGCCGCCCATCAGATGCGGGATGGCAGATACCGCATTGAAGGACATGATCTGTTTTTGTGGTGCCATGCTTTCTTATGGTATAAAGGAACTAAACACAGGGGTACTTTAGAAGACATTATATACAGGAGACTCTGTGGTTAAACTGGGAGAAGATTAAAAGACAATGTTATTTGAAAATTCCAGTCTGGCTATCGACTATTGAAGCATTTTCTTATCCTATAATATACAAAAAGGAACAAACAGTTAGATATGGTGAAATATTGAATGAAATGGGTGAACTTAAATCTATACAAAAACTAGAGGAACAAGGTATAAAGATGAATCGGTTTTCATATGGGCAAATACATTCAAGGTATGATAAAGATTCCAAAACAGAAGGTTTCTATGATAAACTGACTATGATAAACTGACCTAAACTGATTTAGGTAAGATTTTGACAGGTACTGATGCAAAAGTGATTAAAAATTGTATGGATATTTATTAGAAATTAAACTAGAAGAAGAACAATTTAAAGAATCAATGATTGCTTGGGGGAAGAATTTTGGATATGGGATTGACTATTGAAATGGCAAAAATTGTGGTCTCAAAATTATAAAATGACAATGTCAACAGCATATAAAGAAAATTTGTATAAGATGTTTTATAGGTGGCATTTTCCCCCAACAAGAATAGCAAGAATGTTCAAGAAGAAATCTGAAAAATGTTGGAAATGTCATCAGACATTTTACCATATGCGGTGGACTTGTGCGGATGCTAAAAAATACTGCACTAAAATCCACACGTGGTTGAAAAAAATGACAAAAAAACATATAGATTTGAAACCAGAGATATTTTTATTGGGAATTTTACCTGAAATATATGGTAAAGACTTGAAATACCTGATTGTAAATGTATTAACAGTGGCTAGGATTGTATTTGCTAAAAACTAGAAAAATGAGAAAATTACCATCACAGGAGGAAATCATTAAGAAAATATTGGAATGTGCTGAATTGAACAGATTGACATTTGAAATTAGAGAACAGGATGATAAACAATTTTATAATGTTTGGGATCTATTCTATCAATACTATATAAAGTATAGTAACGAAATATGTAGACTTTTAGAAAATACTAAATGTATAAAGATGTATTCTTTCCTTATTATATCTACAAAATGATTTTAGGATAGATTTGGGATGATAATATGAATTGTCACAAAACAAATTAAGTAAAATATGATTATTTCCTAAAGCATGAATGAATAAAAGTATAGTCAAATGATTGATTAATAATGATACCAATGTATTTAATATTAGATTGAAAATACGAGATCATATACAATGTAATTGTAATTGAAGACTACGAAATGGAAGCACAAAACAATTTGTAAACCAAAAATATAGAACTATGGAGTAAAAAAAAAAATCAATGCTGAGAAAAGAAGCCTTTGTTATAGAAGTGTGATATATGTTTACATACAAGCATGTATATGAATGTGTATGTATATCTCTATATCTACGTCTATGTCTATGTGTATGTCTACATTCCAATAAGGGGCTAGTCTTACTTGCAGTGTCTGTTTTCTGGAAAAAGTTGTTTGTCTTGGGTTGTCTTGGCATTGTTGCAGCCATGTGACAAGAGAGGTTTGCATGTTACAATTTTGATCACATGATCATGGGAATGCGGCAAAGGTTGTAACTGTGAAAAGCTGTCATGTCACTTTTTTCAGGTTGTAACTTTGAACAGTCACTAAATCACTGAGTTGTTGTAAATTGAGGACTATCTGTATCTTGAAAATGAGATGGAAAAGCAGGTGCCTTTGTCAGAAAGGAAGAAGACAGCAGAAGATAGGTTTTAGCACATATCTAAATCATGATTATCTCATTGATCCTACTTATTTATAATCTCAGATTGCTATTCAATATGTATACCCCTAACTGTCTTACCTGGTGATGTGAAGATTCCATTACTTATTTATGAGCTTTGATTTCTCCTGGTCATTATTATATTGGCATGGCAATTTCACAATCATTATTTCTTGAACAGATGACTGGGCTCTAACAACTGCAATCCTTTGGTGCTTTTTTTAAAAAATAAAAATAGTTCAGAGATAACTCTCAGTGTCTCTATATTGTGCTTCACTTCTTAAGCAAATCTGCAGAATCACTCAGATTCAAGGACAGAACATTTTCTCCTTGAAGCTGGCGAACTTCTGCACCTTCTCAGCCATGCTTTCCATGCTGAGCAAAAATCTAACATTGGTGAAGAAATCTGAGAGTTTGGCAAACAATTAATTAGCGGTTGATGAAAACCTGAAAGGTTGGGTTTTTTTTAAAAGCAATTATTTCGGCTTTCAAACAAAATAAGGCCTTTAATACCATAAAACAAAGCATTGCAAGTAGATATACATTTTTGTGTAATGGCCTGGTCTGATTTCTCATTCCTTTTTCTTTTCATTTAGAAATGAGTGAGAAGGCACCAGAAGGGACTATGGAACATTTATGTTGATCCATTCACTTCTTTCAGTGAAATTTAGATCCTTGCTAAAATGCATTTGAAACCAATCCTTCAGCTTCTATTAATGTTTTATATTGACTCATATTGTGCTGTACTGGGCTTAGGAATGTTCAATCTTTAAGAGTTAGTGTGTGTTTGTGTGTGCCGTTGAATCCGTTTTTGACTTCTGGCAATTGCCTGAACTAATCCCAGAAGTTTTCTTACCAAGATTTCAGAAATAGTTTATCATTGCCTACTTCCTAGGTCTGAGACAGAGGGATTGGCTGAAGATCACCCAATTGTGAAATAACAATTGTGAAATAATCTAGAAATAACAGTCCCTTGGTATCTAACCTGATACTTCACCCACTCCACCAAATTGCTTTCTTTAGCTCTCTGAATTAAAGACTAGTGGCCTTCATTTAATGAAGAAAAAGTGAGAAATTGGAAAAGATGAGGAATTGGAAAAGGTGAGAAATTGGAGATTTATGGTTTAGGGTGGCAATGATGCCAAATGAGGAAAATAGGAGCAGATATGGTAGACTGAAACTTGCTTGCCTCTATTTTCTTAATCTGGGTACTGACATAATGTGAGAGGAAATTATGCCACTGGTTTAAGGATAAAAGTAGACTGGCTATATCTAGTCTAATCGAATATCATCTATTCCATTATGAACATACTAGGTTTGGTTTGGACTCAGTGGGTTTCAGAATGAAGTTGATTCTCACAAGTGAATGCTTGATTCAAGTCAGATCTTAGTTGCTCCTTATGGGTGATGTTGGCCTTGGATCAGATTCTCCTTGAGATGGGGCTACCCACTTCTTCCCATGTTCTTTTTAAAAATCCTTTGCCTGCAAACCTTTCTGATAGTATCACAGCATGATAAGAGGAGCTGGCCAAAACCTTTCAGTCCATTTTTGAGGGAATGGAAGAAGTTGAGAATGATAAAAAAAAATAAATAAAAAATAAAATAAAGAAGGCAAAGGTTTTTAGCATCTATTTTCATTTCAGTTTAGCATTTCTGAGGCAAAAACTTGCTCCACTGAAATTTGGTTCATTTTGCTTTGAACATGGATCTTACCAGTGTGCCCCTTAGTTGAGAGTCAATACTATAGCCCCTTGGCTATAGTACCCCTTGGCTTTTTCCTATTTTTTTGCTCTTTTCTCCTCCTCCTTTTCCTGTTCATTTATTTTTCTTTTCCTTAGCCATCAACAAAGAGAGTTGTTTTCCTTCTTGGCAAACTTGTTGCCTTCTTTAGAAAGTATGGGTGCCTTGTGGAATGGAGCTGCAGTTATAACCTGGCCTATTAATAGCTCAGAGGACTTCTGGGTTCTGATATACTCTGATATAAGTAAGAAAATGCAGAGGCCAAACCAAATGGAAGAGAGGGAGGGAAGGAGGAAGGAAGGTTGGATGTGAATGGGAATTCCACGGACCAATAGGAGCTCAAGTTCTATCTGTCCACCAGCCTTTGTGCAGAGTCAGACCATCCTTGAGGGACATCAGCAGATCCAGCTGTCATTCATCTTCTATGATAGGCTGTTCACATCATAGTTGCTTCACATTGCTGTAGGCCCCAATTTCTCCTCCTGAAGTACTATTTTTGTGTGCAAAAAAATATAAAAAAATACTGAGTAATCTGTTCAAACCTAACACAGCTCTCCTTAATGGAAAATGATCTCACTTGCAATAAGCGATAAATGTCAGCCAAATCAACATCCGTAAAAGGAAAAAGTGCACATTTTAATGTAATTAAACAGGGAACTTTGATCCTGGGGGGCGGGGTGGGGAGAGGGAAGCAAAAGAAAAACTTCATCAATTAGTCTGACAGGTATGAAGAACATCCTGTACCGGACATAAGCTCATGCTGTTTCATTCCTTTGCAATTAAAGGCGTTGCCTCTGTCTTTTCTGCTGACAGTTAGCTTGTCTTGATAGAAGAAATGTTAGGATTGCACAGAATGAAGGTGAAAGAGTTGGAGGTGGGTGGATTGCAATTAAGAAGTAGATATTATGGGCTATGGAGAGAGATTGCTATTACATTTATTTCCAACAGCCCGGGAGGTTTTGAAGTTCAAGGTAGTGACAAATTGCAAGCTGAACTCTTCCTGAACCATAATACCTGCTTGTATGTACTTAGTCTGCCTATATTTAAAGGACTGGAACCTCTCATGTAATTTATATTAATTGCTTCATGTACTGACCTCATGTGCACTTTCTCTCTCTCTCTCTCTCTTAAAAAAATAAATAAAAGAGAAACATGGTTGGTTTGCTGTTTCATAACAACTTGTTGGCTCATATTTAGAACAGTTTGCTAAGTTCCTCCTAGCTGAGCAATGGCACATTTGAGCAAAGCAGAGCTTTGTCTCATGGAGGCAGCAAGCAAAGTGCCAAGTTAATTCTCCTGGGTCCCATTGGGATTCTGTTCTTAGTTTCCTGCTGATGTATCTGGTGCACTCCCTGATAGCATCTTCTGCAGGTTCATTCACTCATTGACAGCAGCCAGGGTCTCTTTATTGCCCAAATTGCATCATCCTTTATGCTTACAGTATATAATCTCTTATTACTTTCAAGGCATCAGCAATTGTTGAGTCCATGTGTGTTGTTCTTCTGTATAATGAACTATGAATTCCAGGCGGCAGTTAGTCAAGGAGATTCTGGACTTGCTCTATTCATCCCAGGTGAATTGAGAGATGGCTAGGGTAAGTGACTAAACACAAGGATTCCCGATCCAGAAAAAGGCACAAATAGCACACAACATGTTAATCACCATTGACAATCTGGAACAGGTAGGCCCCTTTACAACCTGCGGGCTTCAAATCCCAGAATTCCTGAGCCAGCCATGCTGTTGTAACTGGGCTTGGAATTCTGTGAGTTGAAGTCCACAGGTTATAAAGGGCCCATCATTACCCACTTCTGGTCTGGAATTTATGATCGGACCTCTTCTAGATTAAATAATAAGGGATATTATTGGTAGATGTATTGGATATCTTAAATAATGGATGCACAGTTTCAAAACTCAAAACAAACAGCCCTGAAAAGTCTCTTAGAGTGGTTCCTGCCCTTTCTTTCATATTTCTCACAATACTTTAGACACCCCAATTGCTACTCCTGTGACTGTGAGGATCCTCTTTCCTTCATGTGCCCCTTTTAGTCCATGTATCTTCAACCCACAGAACAGTTTCCTTTTTCCCAAATACCCAAACCCCAACACTGCTCTCTATTTAACATATAACAATGGGATAGGTTTACCAGCAAATGGAACTTTAGAATGGTGACCTGAAAGGCCTTATTTTTGTTTGTTTGCTTGTTAGTTTTGTTTTGGTTTTTACCACCACTGGGAATAGTTTTGAAAAGGAGTTGAGTCTGTTTAAATCACTCATTTGAAAATACCTTCCCGCATCTTTAGTTATAAGGTTCTCTAGGTAAACTCAAAGTCTCTTCTTTCAGTGTTCTTTTCGTTGAGGTTGCAATGGACAACCAATTCCAGGACAGTACTTACATCAGAAATGTATCTTCAATATTTTAAACACTTTTGCCCCTAATAGGAAGTGACAGTTGTAACTCACAGTGGGATTTCCAGTGATAAGGTCAAAGAAGAGAAAAAACAGGATAGAATTTTGTTTTTAACATAGTAATTCCAACATACCCGTTAGAAAATTCAAGCATGATGTGGCTAATAAATTCAACCAAACCAAAATAAGTTGTACAAACTGTTAGTAACTTTCACGATATATGGTTGACTGCATGTTACCAAGGTTATGCTCTGATTATATTGCAATTTAATTTTGTTATATTTTGCTGGTTGCTGCCTTTGTACACTATCTAAAATTCTCTGGATTGAAGTTGGTTATAAATAAAATATAAATAAATGGCAATTGTTCAATATTCTGCATTTCCCAGTGTGATAGTATGGTTTGTGACATAAATGTTTAGGTTGTATTTAGTATTTTGATGGACATTTCAAGTCCTTCCCAAGGATCTAGGATAGGTACAGACAGTTGCCTAGAATGGTATAAGGTCTTCTACTTGAGCAGGAGTTTAGATTAGAAGACCTCCAAGGTCCTTTCCAATACTCTGTTATTCTATAAATGTTGCTACTTGATGGTGTATAGCTGCCTTTTGCAATTGACTGATGGTGATTTTTGCCAATGTCAACAATATTCCAGATGTTAAGGAATTGCACCCAAGGTGCCTTTTACTATTGGTGCTATGTTTTCTTTTTCCATGGTTGTTCTATTTCTACTTCTAGATCTTTGTATTTTATTTTTTTCTCCAGTTCTTTCTCCTCTCTTCTTCTGTTTCAGGTATTGCCACTTACTATCCAGAGTTTTTGTCTTTCTTATTGACACTGGTGTTATACTTGGCAAGTGCTTATCTGTTTGGATTCTAAAGTCCCATAGCACTTTAGCTTCTTCATTTTCTTTTGTTTTGTCTATTTTATGGTTCTACCAATTCTTGCTTGCAGGCAAATGGTATTTCTTATAGTTCTTTCAGATGTTATTATTATTGCTGATGATGATGACGATGGTGATGATTATGTGTTTGTCAACTTGTTTTATGCTACCTTGAATCAGCTGTAATCAGTCAGCCTTCTATATTCAGAGTTTCATGGGGTTTTTTTTCATGGTGTTAATTAAAATAAAATAAAAAACAGACCCTGGTCAAGAGGCATTTTCTAATCATAGAAAATTGTCCGTACTTGAAGAATGAGCCTTTGTTGCTGATTATACCTTTAGTCTCTTATAGAATGCCACCAATTTCTCACAAAGTTCCATGGCATTTGAAAAATCCTGCTCTATATCAAGCCCAATCAAAATAAATACATTAATAATAAGTTTTATAATACCTCAACCTCACATAGGTAGGTTAAATTAGAGAAAAGGTTTGGTAATTATTCCTTGAACCTTGAGATTCCTAAGTTCAATGAGAATGGTCTTTTTTGATTTTAGACATAATAAGCACTCTGCTGATGTTCGGTCAGAGTAAAGAGTTTTTTAATCCTATAAAGCATAGAAGAATCTATCGTGATCCAACTTATCTACTGAACTCTTACATAGGATGCACATGTTCTCATTGGAGCTTCTACAAAAGAGAGAAACCTTAGATCCTAGATAGATAAAGCTTATTGAACAAGACGTACATCCCAAAGTCTTGAGTAGCCATGTGCGAACAGGTGGCAACATAAATTTCCTAAATAAAATAAATAAATAAATTGCATAGCTAAATTCAGAAATTGGGCCTTGACCATAGAAACTACCTCTTGCAAAGAGTATTGAGTTCTTAGGGAATGATGCTAAGGAAAATAAATGACTTTAATATAAAATAACCGTAATCCAAAATACTTCTGCTTGCAATAATGCAAGTCACTAACTTCTCACTAGCCCCATCCTTTCTAGATAATTGCACAAGTAGTGCAGTGGTGGGCTCTGGGTGGTCGGTAGCCCTTGTGCTATGCTTTTCCTAAATAACTAACTTTTCCCCCACCCATGCTGCCCAGGTGAGTTCCATGCCACCCTGCTATACTCACTGGAGTTGTCTGAGTCAATTAGCTGCCTTTTTGAAGCTGCGTTTCAGCCCCAAAGCATGTACATGCTCGCAACCAGCCCACCTCTGAAGTAGTGTAAGTAGTTTCTTGAGGATGTGAGAAATCAACAAAAACCATTTTGTTTAAGTGCTTTGTGTTAGTGTGCTGCATATAACTTTTTGTTCTACTAGTCCCTTTCTGTATTGTTTCATGCCAGTTTGTCTTGATTATTTTTGCTCCTTAACAGTGTCCCATCCAGATGTGCTGTCCTTTCAAGATAATAAGTTGATCCTTTTGGCCTTTGGAATAATGTTGAATCAGCAGAGCTGTGCATACAGTCTACTTATTCAGAACAGATTAACTGCAGGGAAAAGAAAGGTGTGAGAAGACAGGTGGTGGAATTAACCTCCTCAAGTCCCAAAGATCATAGCTTTATTGTCTTTATAATATTGAAAATAGTCTTTACACTACTTCTGTATACTTGTCAGATGAACTCAGCATCACACAGACACAGAGCATAACAAAAGTGGTTCTGGCCTTTAGTCAATTATTCACAGTTCAAGTGGCAGATGGCATCTAGGAGTGTATCAAGATTCCAGTGTTTATCTGCAAAAAGCATTAAATATAATACTGTGTAGCCAAATAAAATTATTTGCAGATAAGATGCACCTTGCACAAAAATTTATTTTGGGTGGCATCAAACTCAAGCTATTTTAGACCACTCCTTATCAAAATGTGAGATTGATAGAAATATAGAACCTGCTCTCCATCAACAGCAGAGGAGAAAAGATGTGAAAAGAATATATCAGTTCCATGACAGAAACAAATTTAGTTATTTATTTTTATTTTTTTAATTAAAGTTATTGGTTGCCTGTCTTACCATTGTGTTAGTGTTCCAATGAAACTCCCCATTTTATTGAACACTCAGAAACAAAGTTCATCCAAATAAGAATTTATTAAGGAAGTCATACTGGCACATCTGGGAAAACCTGAATCTGAAAATTCTGGATTTTCCCTTCCCAATTGAAAGTTCAAAATCCCTCCCCTGCACCCACCAAACCATCACATGGCCCAATTAACCATCATCCCAGCTGGAAACATTCCTCCAATCTTTCCTTTGCAGGTGCAGAGTATCTTTCCTTGACTTTATGAGAAGAATGTTGCTATGTCTAATCTTCTACCTCTTCATGAAATCCCCCCTCCCAAATTCTCAGGCACTAAGATGTGGCAGTTTGAAAACTTCTGAGTAAAATATGGCTTCCAAAGCTGATACATGGGCTAACTCTGGGCAGCTTATAATGTTAAAAAGGCAAAACTATACAAAACCTATTAGATCTTAAGATAACCTTTATTGTCATATTTTTCCCCCTGTGGACAGCTGGACTTTGTTTTTCCTTGAAGATATTTCACTTCTTATTCAAGAAGCTTGACTGAATGGTGGAGAATAGAAAGGATTTATATTACTTGCAGTCATCTGATTGTTAGAACTTTTTCTGAGAGTCATTAAAGCCAGTTGAATGAGAAGTTCCAAGGTTCTACACCCATTGGCATTATTCAGATGATTCTGGAGACACAGATAAACCTCCAAGTGGCCCCAATGACTCTCAGAAAGAGTACTAATAACCAGACTACTGCAAGGAATTTAAATCCTTCCCATTCTGTCGAAACTGAAGAAGCTTCTTGAATAAGAAGCGAAACATCTTCAATGAAAAACAAAGAAAATCCAGTTGCCTTTTTAAAAAGCGCCTTTGGTACACTAAATATAAGGTTTTACTCTTTCTTATTTATTTATCATTAAATTAATATGCTGCATCTCACTGTTAGAGTGATTCTGGATGGCTTAGAAAATGACAAAAAGATAAATCTAAAACTGTTAAAATCAATAAAACTTAAATAAAGGCTAAAAATTGAGGGGAGGGATGGCATGAGAGGGGGGATCTTCCCTCTTACCCCCTTGCCCACCTCCCTCAAAGAGTGCCCCCATCAATGCCCTAAGATAACTGAAACAACCAGATTTTAAGGCCCTTCCAAAAGGCCAAAAGGATGAAGAGTAATTCTCATCTTTGGCAGCAAAATGTTCCACGGGGCAAGAGCCACTGCAGAAAAGGATCTTCTCCTGAACCATGCCAGCTAAAATTCTGGCAAACAGAGTCAGTAGTAAGCCCCTTCTTCTGGAGTGAATGGAGCAGGCCACTTCAGATACCCTGGACCCATTGCCATAATTTCAGAAATGCAGAATCAATGAGTGCTGTGTGAGGAAAGTCTTTAAATGATGTGTGTGATTGCATCATCTTTTACCTCCTTGATTTTACACCTGTGGTTTTTTTTAATTGTTCAGGTGATATAAAAATATATAGCCTCAAAAGGACAGATGCAGAACTTAGAGAAGGCACTTATGGGAGCCAAATGAAAATAATGAAAGTTTGTTATTTTTTTCTGGTTTTAGTTCTCAGGTTATTTAAAATGAAATCGCACAGAAATGACTGATGAATGCAAAATTGTAGATAATGAATAGCTGGCACTTCCAGCATTTTTGAAGCAACTAACCAATGAACACCTTTAAAAATATGTCCTCTTGAACAAGTTGCAATTCTTCTTTAAAAATGTGTCCTCTTGAACAAGTTGCAATTTGAAAAAATAAATGCTAAAATCATTTCTTGAGAGTAATGGTCAGATTGGTAAATTACTAAAGTATGGCCTCTCTGTTTTCTTTCACGAGACAGTTTGGGGGAGAAAGGTATTGTGGGAATAAACTTTGACTTCAGTATTGGATAATGATTAGTCTAAGACCTTATACATACATGTCTGCCTAAGGGTCACTGAGATAAGCAAGGAAATTAAAAACAAACACCAGGAACAATTAAGCAGCTCAGACAACTGTAAACAATTCTGAGTACTATATCTAATTATTGTAATCCACAATGTGGATGCTTACTATGTACGAAATTCTCAATAAAAGGGAGCACTAGAATTTGCTCTAGACTCCCATCCCGAGTACACCAGCCTGTGTCTCATTCTTTCCATGGGAGACCACCGCAAGGTATCAATTTTGTAATTACACTGGATCCTTCTGCATTTGGTGGAAGTTTGGATTTTGCCTGTTTCAGAAGATCCACACTTTGATTTGAATATTTTTCAAATCTTTTGAGTCAACCAATTAGTACTGGGTCTGCAATTGGATTGGATGTGATAATACCATATTTCCGAAGAACCATTTATGGATGAACAAGTATATTTCCTAAAGTGATATGAAATAAGTGGTTTCAAGATACATTTTTTACATTTCAAGCCATTTGCTTTGATATGGGGAATTCATGCTCAAACATACAATGTCTTCATAACTGTAATGGTCAGATGTTCCTATGGATGGATCGTCCTGTGCTGTGTTCATTAGTGAAAGGTTAATGTGTATGCATTTGAATTGGAAATCTTATTAGCAAAAGCCTTGTAACCAATATCAATTATTATTTTTTCACTATACAGACCTGTTTCCTGAACATTACAAGCTGCTGTCCTTGGTCCTGAAATATTGGTCTCAAAGCTAAGCCACACAACTGAACATGATTCTCTTATCAGCTGAACCTAACCCCAAGTTTTAAACTACACATTTGTAATAAAGTACATCAAACTATTTATAAAAATATGGGTAGTCCTTGAATTGTGATCCCAGTTGGGTTGCTAGGTGAGTCATGCCTTTATAACCTTTTTTTTGTCACAGTAGTTAAGTGAATTATTTAGTCATTAAGAAACTCAATAGACTTCTCTTGAGGAGGCAGAGCTGGTGTCACTACGATAAGGCATGCGATCTTGGAGATCTGAGATCGCAGCCGATATCTTTGCTCCTGGACGGTGCAAGTGGATCTAAACCATCCCAAAGAGATGGTGACAGTGAAGAGTGCATCCTGTCAATCCCAGGGACACTGCAAAGTCCCTGGTAGATCCAGGAGAAGCCCTTCTTGCCTGCGGCAAAGAGGCAGCCATTAAAGCTGCTGAAGTTGGGACAGCTCTGAAACGAAAGAGAATGGAAAGAGAGAGTGTGCTGGTTTGGTGAGAACTTTTTCTTTATTTTAAGACTTGAAAGGACACCCTAAGGGAAAGAAGGAATATGTAAAAGTTTGACAGAAGTGATTAAGTGGTGATTTTAAACAGGAATGTCAAAGTAATATTTTTTTTCCCTCATTGCTGGATTTTCTACACATGATCATATATTTTGAAACTAGACTGGTTTTTTTTCTCTTCGTTTTATATATTTTCTCCTTTTTGATTTTATAATATTTTAAGCCAGAGACTCCCTTTTAGTTATTTTTTAAATATCTTCTAAAATAAATAAAGATAAGACAAAGATCTTGACAAAGAATGTGCTATCAAGACAAAAGGAAGAATTGGCAGACCAATTGAAAAGTCAGGTCACGAATAAGATCAAGTACTTGGGGATATACTTGACAGCAAGATGCAGTACACTAAAAGACATTGATTATATCAAACTTAAACAGTAGATAGCACTAGATTTGGCAAAATGGGAAAGTTTGCAACTGACATTAATAGGGAGAATATCAACAATCAAGATGAATATATTACCCAGAATTTTATATTTGTTTCAAACAATTTCAGTTAGGCTTGGAAAAGACTATTTTGAAGATTTAAATAAAATTGTGTTGAAATATATATGGCAAGGTAAGAAAGCGAGAATAAAGTTAAAACTTTTGCAAGATGCTAGAATAAGAGGAGGATTTGGTTTGCCTAAGTGGGAGTTGTATTACCAAGCTACAAATTTGATGTGGGTCAAGGAATGGATAACATTAAGAAATACTAGATTGTTGACATTAGAAGGACATGATCTGTTGTTGTGGTGCCATGCTTTCTCATGGTATAAAGGAACTAAAACACAGGGGTACTTTAGAAGACATTATATACAGGAGTCTCTGTGGTTATATTGGGAGAAGATTAAAAGACAATGTTATTTGTAAATTCCAGTCTGGCTATCAACTATTGAAGCATTTTCTTATCCTATAATATACAAAAAGGAACAAACAGTTCGATATGGTGAAATATTGAATGAAAAGGGTGAACTTAAATCTATACAAAAACTAGAGGAACAAGGTATAAAGATGAATTGGTTTTCTTTTTTCTTTTTGAAAAAGATTTTATTAATTTTCTACAAACAAACAAGACAAACAAAACATAAAAACATCAACTCTCATATGTACATCCAGTGTGTCAGTTGGTTCATCATTTTTGTGCATTCATTCTGTAGTCTCAATGACAATTATGTTACATAACAACTCATATTGTCAATCCAAACTTATATATCCTAATATCACTAAAAAAAGAAGTTTTTGGCTATATTTTTAATCATTCATGCTTTATGAGCTAACAATACTTTAAACCAGTTTACTCTATAACAAATCATATAATCATATCAAATCAATCCTAAAAAAAACCCTTTATAAATATAATATCAAATAACAAAATAATAGCAAAATAGCAAAATAAAGATATTCCTTACTGTCTAGCATTCTAAATATTCTATTATCATATTTTATCATCTAACCATTGATAAAAAAGATCCCAAATTTCATAAAATTGTTTATCCTCTTGCTCTCTAATTTCAAATGTCAATCTACTCATCTCAGCACATTCCAATATTTTCTTAATAATTTCTTCCTGTAATGGTATTTTCTCATTCTTCCAATTTTTAGCAAATACAATCCTAGCCGCTGTTAATACATTTACAATCAGGTACTTCAAATCTTTACTATATATATCAGGTAAAATTCCCAATAAGAAGATCTCTGGTTTCAAGTCTATGTGTTTTTTTGTCATTTTTTCCAACCACATGCGAATTATAGTCCAATATTTTCTAGCGTCCTCACAAGTTCACCACATATGGTAATACGAGCCGGGTATCTGATGACATTTCCAGCATTTTTCAGATTTGTTCTTGAACATTCTTGCTATTCTTGTCGGGGGAAAGTGCCTCCTGTAAAACATCTTATACAAGTTTTCTTTATATGCTGTTGACATTGTCATTTTATAATTTTTTTTTTTGAAGCAAATTTTTATTAATTTTAAAGATAAAACAACACATCATTAACCATTAAATACATAAATACATAAAACCTCTTAACATTATAGATCCTTACAAATCGAATAAAACATTATTTTTATACAACATAATTCCAATTTATCCCATCTCCATATGGACACACAAATATCTTTCAGCAAATTTCTCATTATTTCTCTTTACTCCTATTCAATTTCATTTCTCTTCCATATTTATCCATTTTATAGTCATCATATTCATTTCTTTCTGGCTTGTTTAAATTATTCTCATCTAACATTCCTCCAAGGTTTTATTGATTCTTTTTTCCTTTTTTTTTATAAAAAACAAATTTTGTTAGTTTTACCAAAAACACAATACACAAACATACAAAACACAAAACATAAACAAAACTAAAAGATCTTTTCTGAAGGTTGTCTGTTCCCGGGTTAAAACTCTTCACACAGACACAAATTCAAACATCATATTCATCCCATATATCCTTCCATATCTTATTACCATTTTCTTTTTTATATATATATATAAAAACCATTTTTATCAGTTTTATAAAAACAATGCACAAAGGGTCAAGGCCTAACAGCTTATAAATTCTTTTCTAGGAAAAAATAATAATAAAAGACCAATAAGGCATAACATTTCCAAATTATAATATCAATACTTCATATAGTATTAACTTCATATCTTATCCCTACTTCTCCTTTCCATCCAAATTATTTCTTATTAATTAAAATTTTATTGCCTTTTATCAATATACAAAATCCAAAAAAAAGCATATATATCCTTCCATATCTTATTACCATTTTCAACAACATTCTTTGTCTGTTCTATTTCCAATTATCCATTCATCTTTTTTTTTCTTTTACTATACTTCTCCTGTACACCAATTGGAGTAACATCTATAACTCATTACCCTAACTTAAAAATACTACGTATAGCAATTTTTCTTGGGATTCTGTTTAAAAGATTCTAAGATTACATAATAAATTTTATATTCTAAATACACATATCACAAACCTATGTACCCTCCAGAATCCCTCTTTTAATCTAAATTAAATTCACCCATTGTCTCTAAATAAACTTTTTTTCTTTAGGTCTTGCTTCCCCCCGTTAAGGCTTCTCCTCCCCCACTTTCTCTCTTGCTTATTCTTCTCCTTGCCCTTTTTACCCCTTTGCTTTTTCTCTTCGCTTTTCTTGCTCCTTTTCCTTTGCTTTCTAACCTTGCCTCCACCTTTTCGCTCATTTTTCTCTCTTTTGGTTGTTTTTATAATTCTTAAAATCCCCTTTTTCTTATCCTTTTTCTCCTCCTCTCCGGAAGGGACCCATTGTTCATCAAAGATGGCTTCTTCTTCCTCTTCTTCCTTGTCCCAGTCCTTCTGCTGCGTAATCAACTTTTCATAAGTACATAACGCCAGGGAAGCGGCCATTTCTAAGAATTGAAACAAAGTGCCCAAAGTATCTTCTTTTTTATATTTTTGATATTCAATCTCTAGTTCATCCACAAACGATGCCATTATGAAAAGGGAAACTTTTTCCAAAACAACCACAAGTATTTTTAATCAAAGACAATCAAAAGCAATTAAAAAAAAAAAAGTTCCAAAAGTTAATACTTTTCTTCCTTCTTCTCTTTCTCTTTCTGGGGTTAATTTTTAATCAAAGAGGTCCAATTACCATATATCTTCCTTTGGGATTCTAGGCAATCTCCTCCTTTTTCAGCTTCTGCTCCAATTTTTTTTTCTCCCTTCCCACTTGCAATGTCAATTTTAAATAATCAGAAATCCATACCTCCAACAAGGGTTTTCCAATTTCTTAAATTTTTCAATGTCCAAAAATCCTTTTGTCTCTTAGCTTCAACTTTCAAAGCAATCCACTTTCAATGTCCAATATATCCAAATATTTCTGCTGTTTCCATGGGGTGGGAGAGTAAAGAAAAAAAAAAGTTCCCTTTAACAGCTTCTCCGCCGCTTTTCGCTCTTCTTAGGGATACAATGTATCCTCCAGCAATTCAAACAGCTCAATTCCAGGCAATTTAAAAGATGTTACTTGACCCGGCTCAGATAGAACTTTCACTCTTCACACGTCCTCCAGCACAATCTTACCCGGTTGCTGGCTTCTTCGTGGCGGCCATTGCTGACCGCCGCTCCACCGCCTTGGGAAAAAGGGGTTTTTCCGGAGAAGGGGGGGGGTCTGCGACACCCCCACCTCCCTATCCGACTCCCCTCTCTCTTCAGCTGTCCCTACAGGGCAGCCATATCCCCCTGACCCATCTGGATCGGGGGTACCTCGACGGCTAGCACAGCAGGAATCGCGAGCTGTCGCGAATTCCTGCTGCCCCGAAGCCACGCGAAACCGGAAACCCCGTCATTTTATAATTTTGAGATCACAATTTCTGCCATTTCTCTAGATCAATCCCATATCCAAAATTCTTCCCCCAAACAATCATAGTTTCTTTGACTTGTTCTTCCTCTCATTTCATTCCCAGTAAATAACCATATAATTTTTTAATCACCTTCTCATCAGTACCCATGAAGATCTTATCTAAATCAGTCTGCTTATCATAGAATCCCTCCGTTTTAGAATCTTCATCATACCTTGAATGTATTTGCGCATATGAAAACCAATTCATCCTTATACCTTGTTCCTCTAAGTTTTGGATCGATTTAAGTTCACCCTTTTCATCCAAGAGTTCCCCATATCTAACTGTTTGTTCCTTCTTATAAATTATAGGATAGAAAAATGCTTCAATAGTCGATAACCAAACTGGAATTTTCAAATAACATTGTCTTTTTATCTTCTCCCAGTTTAACCACAAAGACTCCCGCATATAATGTCTTCTAAAATAACCCTGTGTTTTAGTTCCCTTATACCAAAAAAAGCATGCCAGCCCAACAGCAAATCATGCCCTTCTAATGTCAACAACCTATGCTTTCTTAATGTTATCCATTCTTTGACCCACATCAAATTTGCAGCTTGATAATACAATTCCCAATTAGGCAGGCCAAAACCTCCTCTAATTCTAGCGTCTTGCAAAAGCTTTAGCTTTATTCTCGCTTTTTTACCTTGCCATATAAACTTCAACATGATTTTATTTAAATCTTCAAAATAGTCTTTTCCAAGCCTAATTGGTATTGTTTGGAACAAAAATAAAATTCTAGGTAAAATATTCATCTTGATTGTTGAAATTCTCCCTTTTCATGACAATTGCAAGTTTTCCCACTTCTTCAAATCTGTAGCTATCTGTTGTTTGAGTTTAATATAATTATTCTCTTTTAATGTGCTACATCTTGCGGTCAAATATATCCCCAGATACTAAACCTTATTTGTAATTTGGATTTTCAAAAGATCTGCCAGTTCTTCTCTTTGTCTCAATAGCATGTTCTTTGTCAAAATCTTTGTTTTATCTTTATTTATTTTCAAACCAGCCATCTCACCATATGTCTCTATCTTTTCCAATAACTTTGGAGCTGTTTCTAGCGGGTCGTGATAATTTCTATCATTATCGCAGCCAAATTTTCTCCTTTTTCCTCTTCTATATTTTGAAATCTGAGATAAAATTCTGACCTTTCCACCTCCCACCTCAACATCCCACTTTTTTCTTGTTCAACCACTGTTAATCTACTGTCAATATTTCCAATCTTCTCCTCTCTTTGTTTCCCTTCTTCCTCAATTTTTTGGAATCTCTCATCATACTTCCCCATCATTTGTTTAATATTTTCCACTTTTTCATCAGTCTTCTCTATTCTTTGTTCAATGATGTCTGATTTTATCTTGAGATCTTGGATTCCTTGCATAATCATCTGTAAAGTTACTATTTCTTGTTCTTTATTTTGCTTCAACATTGTCTGAATTAAACGTTGTCCTCCAGCTGGTGGGGAAGCAGAGGTAGAAGTAAAATGCCAACTGGTGCTGGTTTCCTGCTCATTTTAATGCCTCCAAAGCTTCAAATTCATTTTGACTTTTTATCCAACTGGTAGGATAGTCAATTATAATCCAAAATTGAAAAATCCAATAGTAAAAGACCCAAAACCAAAGAAAAAAAAGGAAAAAAGAAAGAAGAAAAATCTTCAGGTTCTTCTTGACCCTAATCCAATTACAAAGTAGTCCACCATAAAAAAGGAAAAATAGAAAGGAAAAAAACAAACAAACCCAAAAATGATATTATTGATTAAGAGCAAATAAAAAACAAAAGAAAAAAAGAAATTCCTTCAGGTTCTTCACATCTTAATCTCAATAATCAAAAAAGAAAAACAAAGTGGTCCAAAAACATGGATAGAAAAAGCAAAGAAGTCCCAATAAAAATAAAGAGAAAAAAAGAAAAATAAAGAAAAAACTCTGAGACTTTCCCTTTAAAATAAAAGGCAAAAATAAGAATATTACTAGAATTGAAATTTACAAAAAGGCTGGTGAATGGGGTATATATATATATATATATATATATATGAGAGCACACTGCACTTTATTTATTTATCCAAGGCTCTTATTATGACTCTCTTCTCCAGCAGCTTCAAAGCTAAGCCTCAAGTGTTGAAATATTGATAAGAATCCAGGAAAACACCTATAATAATATTTTGCTGTGCTCTCCCTCTATCTTATCACGTTGAAATGTCCTTGAGAAGGAGTCTTCTTGCAATTCTTTCCACTTCAAATAAAGTATTTTCAAGCCTCTAGTTGGCAGTGTTGCAATGTTTCTTAATGCTCTTCCCCCCCCCCCAGCCAGAAAAAATGAATAATGTATACAAAAAGAAAAAAGAAAAAGAAAATAGCTAAAGGGAGCCTCTATCCTAGAGAAAATTAAAAAATCAAAAGGAGCATAAAAATATTTATAAGAGAAAATTCAATCCGGTTACCTACAAAGTCACACTTAAGTCCCTCCAAAAAAAGTAAGGAAAAGAAAGAAAAATCCAAGCCTCAATTTGACATCACTTTAAAAAACGCCGCTCAAACAGTTTTGGTCAAAAAAAAAAAAGTCTCACAGGTTTCTTCTTTGTTCAGGATGCCCTTTCAAACCTCAGCAAATTTACAACACAAAAGGAATTTCTCACCCAGCCGACACACTTCTTTCCAGCCACTTTCTTTCCGGAGCTGTCCCAACTTCAGCAGCAAGGGGGGCTGCCTCTCCGCTGCCAGCAAAAGGGCTTCTCCCGGATCAAACCAGAGATTTTGCGATATCTCTGGGATCCTGGGACAGGACCCTTCCCATCTCTACGGGATGGTTTAGGTCCATTGGGACCGACAAGGGGCGAAAATATCGGCTGTGATCTCAGAGCCCCAAGATCGCAGCTGTATCGCTGAAACGAAGATCCGCCTTCTCAAGATGAATTGGTTTTCATATGCACAAATACATTCAAGGTATGATAAAGATTCTAAAACAGAAGGTTTCTATGATAAATTGACTGACAGATAAGATTTTGACAGGTACTGATGAAAAAGTGATTAAAAGTTGTATGGATATCTATTAGAAATTAAGCTAGAAGAAGAACAAGTTAAAGAAACTATGATTGCTTGGGGGAAGAATTTTGGATATGGGATTGATCTAGAGAAATGGCAAAAATTGTGGTCTCAAAATTATAAAATGACAATGTCAACAGCATATAAAGAAAATTTGTATAAGATGTTTTACAGGTGGCACTTTCTCCCGACAAGAATAGCATGAATGTTCAAGAACAAATCTGAAAAATGTTGGAAATGTCATTAGATACCTTGTTCATATTACCATATGTGGTGGACTTGTGCGGAGGCTAAAAAATACTGGACTAAAATCCACATGTAGTTGGAAAAAATGACAAAAAAACATATAGATTTGAAACCAGAAATATTTTTATTGGGAATTTTACCTGAAATATATAGTAAAGACTTGAAATACCTGATTGTAAATGTATTAACAGTGGCTAGGATTGTATTTGCTAAAAACTGGAAAAATGAGAAAATACCATCACAGGAGGAAATCATTAAGAAAATATTGGAATGTGCTAAAATGAGTAGATTGACATTTGAAATTAGAGAATAAGGTGATAAACAATTTTATAAAATTTGGGATCTATTCTATCAATGGTTAGACAATAAAATATAGTAATGAAATATGTAGACTTTTAGAAAATAATAAATATATAAAGATGTATTCTTTTCTTATTATATCTACAAAATGATTCTAGGATAGATCTGGGATGATAATATGAATTGTCATAAAACAAATTAAGTAAAATATGATCATTTTGGAAAACATGAATGAATAAAAGTATAGTCAATGATTGATAAATAATGACATTAATGTATTTAATATATTGATTGAAAATATGATATTATATACAATGTAATTATAATTGAAGACTATGAAATGGAAGCACAAAACAATTTGTAAACCAACTGGCACACTGTATGTACTTATATGGAAGATGATTTGTTGTTTTTATGTTTTGTTTGTTTATGTTTATTTTAAAAACCAATAAAATTTTATTTTTTAAAAAAAGAATCTCAATAGACTTCTCTCATTGACTTTGCTTGATTGAAACCAGGTGAAAAGGTTGCACATGGAGATCACATGACCCAGGTATACTGCAACCATTGTAAATCCATGCCGGTTGCTAAGCACCTAAATTTTGATTATATGACTATGAGGATGTTGTGACAGTCATAAGTATGAGAATCAATCCACACAGGTGCTTTTTTCAAAAGGCAACTGGACTTTCCTTATTTTTCCTTGAAGATTTTCTGCTTTGCATCCAAGAAGGTTCTTCAGTTCATGGAAAACATCTTCAAGGAAAAACAAAGAAAGTCCATTTCCCTTTTGAAAAAGCACCTTTTGGACAGCCATGACCTGGATGACAGAGAATCTCCATAGACAATTTTAAGTCACTTTTTTCAATGCTACTGTAAATTTAAATAATCACTAAAAGAACGGCTGTAAAACAAGGATTACGTGTACAATGGAAACTCAATACCCAAACAAAATTCAGTTACTTCTACGAATTATGATTGTTAAGCCTGGGTTCCCCAATCAGGGTTAAGGAGACAAGCTAAACAGAATGTGCAACGTTAGTCAGATAGGCATACAGATAAATGAGTGAGATAAGCTTGTATGTTTATTAACATACAGTAAAAATAACAGATACGCTTGTGCTATCAAAATATAGTTTATTCCATTATGAGTTCATAGCATAGTCAAAATAACAGTCCATTAGTCATGTATCATTTAGTCAGTCCATTCAAGGATATTCAGTTAGCAAAGTCCGTGTAGAATATCCTATGTCAGTTCACTTACAAATCAGTCCTTTGTCTCTCTCCCGTTCGAGTAACGCAGTCTTGAGTCCATGCAGTAATTAGGGATCATCAAAGCCAGAGAGAGAACAAGCTGTCATTTTGCTTCTTTTAAAGTGCTTTCACAACCACTCCCTCAATTACATTCCTATATTTAAAGTTGCAGACACTTTAACTTATAAACTATGATTACATATTTATTATTTTACCTAAACCAGTTAGGGTAAACAATGTTATCCCTAACAATGATAAACATGTAAAAATAAAAAATAATAAAAATGCTATTTTCCAGAATCTAGGCATGTTATTAAAAAGAATAAAAGTTACTGTAAATTTGCTCTCATCCATCCTGAATCCTCTAGGTGTGCTGGATTTCAATTTTATAGCATTTTCAGGCAGCAAAAGATTTGAAATGTAGCAATTGGAGTTCAACACATCTGGAGGGCTTTAGAAAGTTGTGGTATATATTTGATCATAGACAATATTTAGTCATGAGTTGTATAAACAAATTTAAAACTGCCTTACCCTAGGAAATCCATAAGTGCTGGAAGGTACATGGTTGGATCAATATTATGACAATCACAGTTCAGTTCAAACATTATCTAGATTTCCTGCACAATTACTGGAAAAACTCAAGGCCATGTATACCATTAAAGAATTCATTATATTTCTTGTTTAGTCCTGATGCCTTAGCAAAAGCTATGAATGTACTGAAGAAGGAACTTATAGAGGCTAAATGCTATCCAAATATTTTAAAAATACAAAAGGACATTAATATCCAACAAGACTGGAATAAAAAATAAAATACATTATATAGCAATATAAAAACAATTATTGCAAGTTCTAAGCAATGCTACATTTTAAAATTATATGATAAAGATCTGGTTGGTTCAGAAACAATACCAGTGGATTTCAATAAGTATTCATAAATGGTTAACTTGTCTTTTTTATGCTGCTGGTACAATAAATTTAAAGGAGTATTTGCAGATGTTTGCTTTTTACATGTCAACAGGTCATTTTTAACTGATTGTTATTGCCATGATAAATCACCTAATTAGTGTCCCTGTTCCATGTCTTCTCCCCAGATGAGAATTATTATTAATAAGTCCTTGGGCCTGTCTTTACCATAGATCAGTGTTTCTCAACCTTGGCAACTTGATGATATGTGAACTTCACTTTCAGAATTGAAGTCCAAACATCTTCTGGGAGTTGAAGTCCACACATCTTCAATCTGCCAAGGTTGAGAAACACTGACATAGACTGTTTTCTCTTTCAGAGGCTTTCAAATGGACCACTGTCTGAAGGTTTTTCTATCTGAAGATCTATCCAACCAAATCTTTCATAAAAAAATAAATAAAGACAGACCATTAATTCTTAGGCTCAGACTTAGAGGTGGTATTCAGCAGGTTCTGAAAAGTTCTAAAGAACCAGTAGAGGAAATTTTGAGTAGTTTGGAGAATCAGCAAATGCCACCTCTGACTGCCCCCCCCCCCCCATCTATTCTCTGCCTCCTGAGTCCCAGCTGATTGGCTGGGTTTTCTTTTGTTGCTCTGCACAGGAGAATGGAGCTGGAAAGCAGGTTACTGAAGTGGGGAGGGAATGGGATTTTGCAGTAACCTTCCCCCAGGAGTGTGGAGGGAATAGAGATTTTACAGTATCCTTCCCCTGACATGCCCACCAAGCCCTGCCCACAGAACCAGTAGTAAAAAAAAAATTGAATCCCACCAGTGCTCAAACTGGCTGCAACAAATTTAATATTCATGCTAAATGTCTACTTATCATCTTCTTATTATGGATAAACCTCATATCTTTCTATTTAAATTAAGATTGAATCCAGACTTCTCATATTTAGAGCAATGTCAGTACCTCTTGACTAAAATAAATATAATTAAATCCAGTATTTGCTAGCTCTGGATCCAGACCTACTGAAGATACATGTTTGTCTTCTTTTTAGACGATGTAGTATTTGGAAGAGGTAGTGATACATCAATGGAGAATTAGGGGTATTTTGCTCAAGAGTCTAAAACTCCTGAAAACATCCCTGGCCAAATCTGGTAGTAAGCCCAAATAAGTAGGAAAAAATAAAAAGCATTGTTGTCAATCACTGCCTGGCAATGAAGTTCTCCAAATGAATCACTTCTATGCCTCCCTCATCATTCTGTGGCATTCATTGGCACTGATCAGTGTTTGATATGGGCATGAGATCAATTCTTGCAATAACCGTCATCATAACATTTAGTTTCCTGGCTTTATCTCTTTTTACCAATGGAATAGACTCCAATTCATTCTGTTGCAAAGATAATGTTTCAAGCAACAAGAGATCATCCCCCAAAACAGAATGTGTGATGAACCTGGATTATCTTCCCATCTGCTAAGTAATTTATTCCAAATGAGAAGGTGAAGCTAGGATTTGAGCCCAGTCAATTGCCATTCTGGTTCAGCTTTACCTAATCATTCTCTCTCTTTTTCTCATAAGTGTCTATGTGTGTGTAGTAGGGCATTAATATGCTAATGTATCAAGTAAGAAAGACAGGAAAACTTGATTAAATTGTTTTATGAAACAGAAGGAGAGATGTTAACATGTTTTTTTTAAAAGATAATTATAGAAAATGTTTAGGTTTACAATGAGCATTTTAGCAGATGTTCATTATTATCATAATCCCTTCATGGGCACGACCAATTATGCAATTCAAAGGTGGATCAGGTGCCATGCAATTACGTGATGCATGTGTAAATGGGACCTAAGATAGAATGGTAAACCTTTCCAGTTACAGTAAGTGAAAGAAAAAGCCAGATCCTCCATATCTAGACCAATTCATACTCCAAGAGCCTTCAGAATAAACATTATAATTAAAACATAGTAACTGGGAATCATGGATCCTGAAACATGTTTGTTTCACTTCCATTATCTATGCTCACCAAGGATATAAACATCTTCTTCAACTTTGTCTACATATAGGTAGTGTTCATGATCTATGACACTATAAACACATGGAATAAGAAGCCAAATCCCATGTGGAAAAACTTTTAGAACAGCTGCTTCTTTCTTGATGGTCACAGAATTTATCTATTCTTCCATCTGTCCGTCCATCCAACCTTCTGTCTATTATTCTTACAAATAATGCAAGGTGGAGAACATATCTAATATATCTTCTTCATCTTATTTTCCCTTCAACAACAATCCTGTGAAGTGGGTTGGGCTGACAGAGAGAGGGACTCGCCAAAAGTCAGCCAGCAGTCTTTCATGGCTAAGGCAGACTTCAGAACTTTACAGTCTCTTGCTTTCTAGCCTGGTGCCTTAACCACTAGACCAGGGGTGTCTAACTTTGGCAACTTTAAGACTTGTGGACTTCAACTCCCAGAATTCCTCAGCCAGCTTTACTTTGAGGAATTCTGGGAGTTGAAGTCCACAAGTCTTAAAATTGCCAAGGTTGGACACCCCTGCACTAGACCAAACTGGCTATCATTGTGAAGATCTCCATGTTTATGTTCTTATATGGGGATATAGCAGTGATAATAGTCTTCTCCCTCCCCAAATTCACAAATATGTTGCAAAGACAAAAATCTAGTAGCCTAAGAACTCAGGTACAATGAAGGTTTAGCTCTCACTCCTCTTTAAACATGTTCTGGTTAGTGACCAGCATCAGAGCATGTAGCTAATTCAACCAAATACTCTATAAAGAAGTGACTTGTAGAACAGTTTATTTTTTATCTGATCTGAATCTTCCACCAACCTGTCACCTTATGAGTTTTTAAAATATTGAAATAGGTTTTAAAATATTAAAATAGGTTTTAGAAGCAGTTCTGGTATGAAGTGTGAACAGGTATACATCCAGGAATATGAAAAGTTAGCTTTGCTGGTCCCAAAATATTTTCCTTCGTTGTTTATTCATTGGGGTTGTAGTATGAACATACAAATTTCAGATATAGAGTAAAATGTCATTTACTCAATATTAGAATTAATTATCTGGATGGCCACACATTTTGAAGAGCTGAAGAACTGAAAAAGTATCTCAGAATGATTTGATCAGTTACAAGCTTGACTGATGTCAAATGATTATGCTCAGCACCTACTTCTTCTTGAGAGTTTAGCAAACTAAATTGTCGTGTCCGCAAAAAGACGCTCAGAGTCGGTGACTATCATTCAAGCTCTTTATTAAACAGTGGGGAACCGAACCGGCGAAAAGGAAAAAGCCCGCGGCTTTTATCCTTTTCGCTGCGGCGGCCGCGACCAATGGCAGCGATTCAAGTCTCCCGCTCTTGGGTTGAGCCAATCGCGGGAGACTCCAATCGGGCCAATCAGCGCGGCTCACCTGGCCAATCAGAAATCCCCGCGCCTTAGCCAATCAAGGCGCGGGGATTTCGAGTATGCAAATTCAAGACAGAACACCCCTCCCCTCTTGGTATGGTCCATCACGTTGCGTAGTCACGCAGGTAGGCGGGGCTCCGTCTAGTCCTAGTTGACCTGCGCAACTCAGTTGCAAGCTGGATCTCGGCCGGAGCGGTCATCTTTTTGGCTGCTCCTCCTTCTGTGTGAACCGGCTGGATGATCGGGCCGGTTCGTTCTCCGTGGCTCCCGCCTGGGCCTACCGGGTTGGTTGAGCTATGGGTTTCGCCGCTCCCGCTTGGCTTCTCCGAGTCGGTCGAGCTGGCCAGGTGGTTCTTCTCCGGAGGGGACTCGCGATGGCTGCGTTCCGGTGAGTATTTTTGGATTATTTTTTCCTGCGCTTGTTTATTCGGGTATTCCCTCCCCCCTTGGTTCGTGTCTTGGGGGTTGAGGTCTGTTGCCGTTCGCGACCTGAGCTGGTCGATGTGTCACTTCCAGGCTCGCCCATCGGTGGTTTGGAGCCGGTACGATCGTGGACCAGTGATTTGTGTTATGACGGCTGGGATCCATAGGGGGTTCCCTGTCAGGTTTTTTGCGTAGACTAAGTCACCTGGGGCAAATGTCCGGTATTTGGAACTGGAGTCTGGGGGCCGCTCCGGGTTATATGTCGGGTGTAACCTGTCGAGTGGGGACCTCAGCTTCCTGCCCATTAGTAGTTCGGCTGGGCTTTTGTTGGTCGTGGTGTTGGGGGTGATGTGTTGTATGAAGAGGAGTTTATTGATTTTGTCGTTGATCTCCCCGTGGTCCATTTTCCGGAGGGTCTTTTTTGTAAACTGTACCATCCGTTCCGCCCTACCGTTCGCCGCCGGATGCGCCGGTGCTGTTAATGCGTGGCGGATACCCCTCTCCGCCAAGAACCTCTCAAAATCGAGGGAAGTAAACTGGGGCCCGTTGTCTGAGACGACGACGTCTGGGAGGCTGTGCGTGGAAAACAGTTTACACAGTTCTTTAATGACGGCCTCTTTGGTAGTGGATTTCATGTCGCTTACCTCCAACCAATTGGAGTAAGCGTCAACTGTGATGAGAAAAGTATGCCCATTTGTGGGACCGGCAAAGTCTAAATGGATTCTGGACCAGGGCCCCCTTGGTGTTTCCCAGTCCCGGATGGGTGCTGCGGGTGGGCTGGGTCTGGTCTCCTGGCACCGTTGGCATTTGGCGACCCATGCCTCTATCTGTTTGTCCATCCCTGGCCACCATGCGTAACTCCTGGCCAGGGCTTTAGTCCTGACGATGCCAGGATGACCTTCATGTAGCATCTCTAAGACCCTCCCTTGCAATCTGTCCGGGATGACCACCCTGTCACCCCACAAAATACATCCTTTAAGCAGTGAGAGTTCAGTCTGGCGGTGTCTGAATGTTTTAAAAGTTTCGTCATTGTCCCTTTCCGGCCAACCTTTTTCTAGCCAGTGCAGGATTCGCGCCAGACGCCTATCCTTAATAGTTTCTCTGGCAATGTCTGACGCGGTAATGGGTAGGTTCTCGATACTAAGGGTGTTTGTCGTTGGTGCTGGGTCAGGATCAGAGTCAGGTAAAGGCGAGCAGCTTAAAGCGTCCGCGTGCGAAATTTTCTTACCTGGCTTGTGTAACAGTTCGTAGCTGTAGGCTGCCAGGAACTCGGACCACCTTGTCATCTGGGGTGATAAAATGTTCGGGGTGGCTCGGTTTCCAGCGAGGATGCCCAGCAATGGCTTATGATCTGTCACAATGGTGAACGGGCGGCCATACAGGTATTCGTGGAATCGCTTAATGGCGGCAACTATAGCCAAAGCTTCTTTGTCCAACTGGCTATAGTTCCGCTCCGGTTTAGTCAGAGTCCTGGAGAAAAAAGCGATGGGTGCTTCTCTTTGGTCGGGGAGGGTATGGCTGAGGACAGCGCCGACGCCGAAAGGTGATGCGTCGCAAGTGACAACTAAGGGTAAGGTTTCGCTGAATTGAATCAGGACGGCGTCGGAGGTGAGGAGGTCTTTGGTTTTTTGAAAGGCGGCTTGCTCTCATCTCCCCCAAGTCCAGGTTGCCGCCTTATCCAGGAGTCTATGTAAAGGCTCCGCCGCCGTAGCCTTTTGGGGTAGGAAAACATTATAAAAATTCAGCAAGCCTAGGAATGCTTGTAGTTCCGTTTTAGACTTTGGGGTGGGGGCTTCCTTGATGGCTTTCACTTTTTTAATTGTAGGGTGAATGCCATGCCGGTCTAGAAGGTAGCCCAAGAATTCCACTCGCTCTGTGCATAGTTGGCATTTTTCTCGTTTAACTTTAAGTCCCGTCACTTTAAATTTCGTTAAGACCTGTCTGAGTCGGTTTTCTAATTCGGCTTCGTTTGGCGCCGCCACTAATACGTCATCGAAATAGGGCACCACCCCCTTGATGCCCTGTAACAAACGTTCCATCAGGCTCTGAAAGATGCCTGGTGCTACGCTGACTCCGAATTGGAGTCGGTTACACTTGAAGGCCCCCCGATGGGTCACGATGGTCTGGGCTTCCGCTGTTTTCTCATCTACTGGCAGCTGCTGATATGTCTGGGCGAGATCGAGCTTGGCAAAGACCTTGCCCCCTCCCAGTGAGTGCAGTAAATGTTGCACGATTGGGACTGGGTAGGCGCTTTGTTGCAACGCGCCATTTAGGGTGGCCTTATAGTCCCCGCAAATTCTTACGGACCCGTCTGGCTTGACTGGGGTCACTATAGGGGTCTCCCATCGGGCATGGTCTATCGGTTGCAACACCCCTTGTTTGACGAGCTTGTCGATCTGCTCGTCAATTTTAGGCTTCAGGGCGAATGGTACCCTCCTAGGTTTTAGCCGCTTGGGGGGAACCCTTGGGTCTAGGTCAAATGAGATAAGGGGCCCCTGGTACTTGCCCAAGCCTCCATCGAAGACCTCCTGGAACTCCTGGGCTAGCCGCTGTTCCCAACCGTCGTCGGCGACGTGGTTGACTCCTGTCAGCGCGATGTCAAGCGGGGCGAACCATTGTAAGCCCAGTAGGCTTGGGCAGTCGCGATCGACGATGGTGAGTGGCAGTTGTTCGGTGCGGCCCTTGTAAGTTATATTAAAGTTCTTGGTGCCCACTACCGGGACGCGATTCCCTTGGTAGTCTTTTATGATGATTTTCTGGGCAGGAACGTTCCTCTTATGGAGGGTGGGCACTAGCCTTTTAATCTCGCGCCATGCAATCATGGAGAGGTAGGACCCGGAGTCCACTTCCATCTTGCATGGCTGGCCTTCAATATGGACTTCTACGTGTACTTTTCTGGCGCCGTCGGAGATGGCGTGGCCGATGGTCACCGTCTGGTGAGTCTCTTCCTTTCGCCGACCGTCGCCGCCTCTTGAAGATCGTTGAGCACGGTCCCACCGACCGTCCGGTTGGCGCTCTCTGGTCCTGGGCGGGGGACTTTCCTTCTTCCGGTCGTGTTGTTCCCATTTGGGCGGGCTGCGGGTCTTCTTTTGGCGGCAAACTCGAGCGATGTGACCCCGTCGTTCACAATGCCTACAGATAGAGTCAAAAAATCGGCATTCTGACCTGGGGTGGTCGCCGCCGCACCCGGCGCAGTTGGTCCTCGACCTCCGACCTCTTCGATTCCGTTGGTCGCCGCGTCCCGTCTGCACGCGATGTATGTCCTCCTCGTCTTCCGACGTGCTGGAGGTTGACTGGAATTCTCCGTAGTGTGCGGTTGATTCGCTTCTCGGGTCGGCCGACCTTGCCGGGTTGTTGTTTCCGCCCTTCGCGTCAGATCTTCGCATGCTGTCAGCAGACGTGCGGGTCGCTTCTGCGGCTGCGGCTGCGGTGAGGGCATCAGCTAGGCTGATGTCGCCCTTGGCCATAAGCCGGCTCTGGAGTGTAGGGTCCCATAAGCCGAGTACGAATCGGTCTCTTATGAGGCTGTTCAGACCTTCAAACTCGCAGAGTCCTCCTAGGCGCCGTAGCACTGCGACGAAGTCGCTCAATTTTTCGTCTGGTTTCTGATTTCGGCGGTAAAACTCGTTGCGCCGTATCAGGATGGGGACCTCGGGGGCATAATGGCGCCGCAGTATAGGTTCGAGGACGTCCCAGTCCATGGCGGTTGCGTCTGCCGGCTTGGCCAATGCTTTGGCCATCTGGAAGACCTCTGGTCCGCAGTGAGTAAGGAAAACGGCGCGTTTTAGCGGGCCCGGGGCGTCCTTCATTCCGGCGCATTCAAGGTACATACGGAACCGGTCTGAGTACGATTCCCAGTCCTCGGCGGCGGGGTTGAAGGGGGCGGGCGGTGCGATCTTCGCCATCTCTGCGCTGGAACTGGCTCTTTGTTGGACACGGGTTCGGTTCAGGGTCGGGATCCCATCCTCGTCGCCAGTGTCGTGTCCGCAAAAAGACGCTCAGAGTCGGTGACTATCATTCAAGCTCTTTATTAAACAGTGGGGAACCGAACCGGCGAAAAGGAAAAAGCCCGCGGCTTTTATCCTTTTCGCTGCGGCGGCCGCGACCAATGGCAGCGATTCAAGTCTCCCGTTCTTGGGTTGAGCCAATCGCGGGAGACTCCAATCGGGCCAATCAGCGCGGCTCGCCTGGCCAATCAGAAATCCCCGCGCCTTAGCCAATCAAGGCGCGGGGATTTCGAGTATGCAAATTCAAGACAGAACAAAATGATAGCTGTTAAGTTCTGCACATGGGTGCAAGGAACGGAGATGAGGCAGTGAACAGTAAACTTCAACTCTTTATTAATCATCGTGAACAGAGCAAAACCCTAGGGCAGCAGCAGCCCTTTTATAGGGCAGGCTGCTGACCGATTAGCCAGTGAGAACATGGAAGTGTTAAACCCTTGAACCAATGAGAGTGGCTCGTTAACAGCCAATCAGATCCTCTAGAACGGACCAATCCGATATCGCTATTGTCGGCCAATCAGAAGTGCAGGATTAGAACCCTGCTTTTTCTTTAAGCTTTGTTAAAACTTTATTTAAACACTTTTATTAGTTCATAACAATAGCTGATGTGTTACTATCAGTTGATAACATTAGATATCAGTCCTGGGCATCATTATTATCATGCAAGCATCTTCCCTATCCAGGCATTCAAAATTATCCAGTGCTTTTTTCTTGCACTTTCTTGGTTGGTCTTCTTTCTGATTTCCTTTAGGTTTGTGGTTTGTACAAAAAGATTGATTTTTATGCTGGTGTGTGCTGTTGATTGACCATATCGCTGCAGCATCTCGCATAGTTTTGGGTAATTTGGCAAAGTCTATTTTTGAGGTTTAATTCCTCAATTGAGTGGAAGCATAGCTTTAAAATGTGCATCTTTCTTCTTTGAAATGTGCATCAAATTGCCTTGTCTTTCTCATCCTTAGAAGTGGATTGCTGATTTTGCAGGTGTGCGATGCTGAAGCTTTCTATTCCCTGTTCTAAGGCCAGATTTGACTTTGAGGGGCATGTCACAAATAATAGCAGATATTCATCATGCCAGATTTGCCCACTTTATCAGAGTGAGATGCTCAGCTCAGCTTTTTATGTATTTAAACTGGGGGTTGTAACAAAAGATCAAATAGAAGATAGATGATAGATGATAGATGATAGATGATAGATGATAGATGATAGATGATAGATGATAGATGATAGATGATAGATGATAGATGATAGATGATAGATGATAGATGATAGATGATAGATAGATAGATAGATAGATAGATAGATAGATAGATAGATGATAGATAGATAGATAGATAGATAGATAGATAGATAGATAGATAGATAGATAGATAGATTTATATACTGTTTCATAGTGTTTTACAGCCCTCTCTAAGTGGTTTACAGAGTCAGCATATTGTCCCCAACAATCTGGGTCCTGGCATCAGAAGGATGGAGGGCTGAGTCAACCTTGAACTGTCCGGATTAAACTACTGGCAATCAGCAGAATTAGCCTGTAATACTGCATTCTAACCACTGCCCCCACCAGGGCAGATTATAGATAGATGAGAGAGAGAGAGAGAGAGAGAGAGAGAGAGATAATGATAGAAAGTCAGACAGTCAGTCAGACAGATAGATAGACAGACATGCCAAAAAAGCCCAAACTTGCAAAATAATCAAATCTGCAAGCTTCCTGTATCCTTATCGAAGCTCATACATGCCATTTAGAATTTTTAAAACTTAAGTATTAAATATGTAAATGAGAAAATTATTTTGAATCTTGTTTTTAAATTTTTCTTTGTCACCTATGAGATAGAGCGGAAAGCTGAGACAATGCTTGGAAAGATTGCCTTTCATGATCCAAACATCCACTTCTTGCTTCATGTTTATCTTTCATTACCAATCTCATTCCTTGTTGTATTGTTACTATTTTGCTCCCCCTGCCTCAACATTTAGACTAACTGTCTCAGTAGGAAAAAAAAAACTTCCAAAAACAAGAGGTTGAAAGCAGTAAGATGTTGTATGTGTACAGACACACAAATGTATACATTCCCCTTTTTGATTTTATACCTCCTCAGTGTGACTCAATTTTGAGTCAGAGGCTGCAGGATTTGGGATGCCTTTCTTGAATGAAAACAGGAGGAACACTCTTAAAAACATAAGGGATTAATCAAGAGCTCAGGACAAAGTTCAATTTGATTTCAGTTAATAAGCTCGCTCCCCACCTGTGTATTTAACAATTAATTGATTTATTAGCTGGTGACTAATTAGCTACTAAAGTAGGAACTGGATTTTTTGTAGGATGTTAAATTTCCCAAACAACTTGGACCCAGAGTGCCTAATAGACAACTTTCACTGTTATGTATGTATCCTGGCTCTGAAATTACAGGCAGGTGTGTTATTGAGGCACCGACTCTATTGTCATATATTTTAGATGTTTCTTGAAGATCCATCAAGCTTTTTTTATGGGAATGTTGGGCAATTATTTTTCCCCCGGCAATTTGGATTCAAAGAGCAAACACCTGTAAGCATGCAGGTAAGCTCTATTGGAAAGATCTTAAAGCAGCTATAGCCTTTCCTGAACTCTCATAGAGGCTTCCCACAATTGATGCACGGTCCTGGAAAAAAGATGCTTAAGGACTAAAATGTTCCTAACTGGGGCTATTTATCCACCCACTTATCAACCTGACTAATCCTAATTTTTATATCAATTTTATCTAATTGTATACTTTATATTTATCAACTGATGCTTTTATAGATGATGATGACGATGGTGATGATACATTAAAATTAGAAACTGACAGCAACTTTTAAAAGGGTTGATGTCTACGGAGATTCTCAATCATCCAAGTCATGGTTGTCCCAAAGATGCTTTTTCAAGAGGCAACTGGACTTTCTTGTTTTTCTTTGAGAATCCTTTTTAGAAGGGTTCTCAAATCTTTGATGGAGCTCCATGTTCCATGTTATACTTTTTCCACAAATAAGGTTTGTAAAGTATGTTTTCTCCAATATGTAGCATTTTCCTTGAAGTATATAACATCAATGAAAGTAACAAATGGGATGGGGCTCTGTCCATCATTGGGAATACCAGGACAGGAAGAGCATGCTAGTTTTCTTCATCCTCTTCCTTTCTGTGTCAGCCCCTCAAATATTGGAACACTGCTATCATGTCTGCCCTGGTCCTTCTCTTCAGTAGACTAGCCATGCCTAGCTCTTGCAACTGTTCATTGTGTGTTTTAGCCTCCAGTCCCCTAATCATCTTGGTTGCACTTCTCTGCACTCTTTCTAAAGTCTCAGCATCTTTTTTATAGCGTGGTGACCAAAACTGGATGCAGTATTCTAGGTGGGGTCTTACTAAAGCTATATGGAGTGGTATTAGTATATCCTTTGATTTTGATTATACGTATCCCTCTTTTAATGCAATTTAAGAATACATTGGCTTTTTTGGCTGCAACCATTGGCTCATATTTAATTGGTTGTCCACTAAGACTCCGAGATCCCTCTCACAATTACTGCTATTAAACTTGGTTTCATCCTGTCTATATGTGTACTTTTTGTTTTTCTTGCCCAAGTGAAAGACTTTACTTTTCTCTACATTAAATTTCATTTTGTTAGATAGGGCCCAGCATTCAAGTCTGTCAAGATCCATCTGGATTTTGAGTCTATCATCTATGATGTTGGCTATTCCTGCCAGTTTAGTATCATCTGTAAATTTGATAACTTTCCCTTCTATTCCCTCACCTAAGTTGTTTATGAAGATATACAGAACTTTGTGGTACCTCATTGCTTACTTCCCTCCATGTAGATATAGTACCATTAAAGACTACTTGCTGAGTACAATTTGTCAGCCAGTTACAAGTTCATTTGATGGTGATGCTATTTGTTCCACTTTTTTCTACCTTGATCAGCTTCCATCCATTATTCCTTGTCTGGCCTTCAGGTGCTTTGGAAAATAGATTGACCCACTCCTCTCTATTTGTTATTTGTTCTCATCATATGTTGCTTCTCTCCTTATTTAGTTTCTACTCATTGCTTCTTGCTTTGTCTTCTGAAGTACTCCAATGATATTACATCATCAGTCCTTGCAATTGCTTTTTAAGGATGTTCCTTCACCATAAAAACTTTAATCCTGCTTTGCTGTAGTATATCAACTTTTTTAAGAAAGTTGTTTTCTGTTTTCTTCCAAAACTCATTCCATATCCCCTTCTTTATAAATTTCAGGAATATTTATGCCAACCTGGGTGACTTCACTTCACTGACTTTTTTTTAATCAATCACAACAAGATACTTATGTACCATAACTTTATCTTCTAAGTCTGATTTAAGTTTGTACCCGGACTTGTTTGATGTGATCTACAGAATTCCCCTCCCCCAGCCTTGCTTCCCCTCCGTCCTGTTGGCACTGCTGTTGAGCAAAAGGAAACACAATTCCAGATAGAAAAGAACATCTCAGTTAAAAATGCTTGTCATTTCTGATTGTGGTATATATACATATACAGTCATGATTCTGACTGTGAGACGATGATAGATAGATAGATAGATAGATAGATAGATAGATAGATAGATAGATAGATAGATAGATAGACAGATAGACAGAGATAATAATACAGATACACACACATACATACTGTAGGTAGTCCTCTACTTTCAACCCCAAAATGTGCCCAAAATGTTCATTGCTAAGTGAGACCATTTTAAATGAGTTTGCCCCATTTTATGAACTTTCTTGCCACAGTTGTTAAGTGAATCACTGCAGTTAGTAACCTGGTTGTTAAGTGAATCTGGCTTACCCATTGTCTTTGCTTGTCAGAAGGTTGCAAAAAGGTGATCACAGGACTTTGGGACACAGTTGCCAAGCATCTGAATTTTGATCACAGGATCATGGGGATGCTGCAAAAGTCATAACTGTTATAACACACATACACACACATTCAGAGAGAGAGAGAGAGAGAGAGAAAGAGAAAGAGAGACAGACAGAGACAGAAACAGAGTGTAAAAAAATGGAAATGGAAATGGGTTGATTACATAGGAAGAAGAATGATGGCAGGTTGACCAAGGCAGTCATAGAATGGATCCCACTTGATAAAAAGCATGCAAAAAAGAGACCTAAAAACAAGATGGATCAATGAAATCAGCAAATATTGTAGGTCCCATTGGCAAAACAAAGCTCAGAACTGTATTGGTTGGAAACATGAGAAAGAAGCCTTCATCCTGCAGTGGATAGACAATGGCTAACATGATGATGATGCTATATAAATGGACAAGTACATATTTATACTTAACCTCTGTTAAAGAAAACAATTTGTGCAAGAGGGAATGATGCATGTGTGTGCACACACACACACACACACAGTATGCCCACAATCATAATTTTGTACAGTAATATTTGTGTTCAACAATTGGGCTTTTTCATTTGGATGTACAACTTTTTTTCTCTTTTAACGTATAATGCTGAAATCCTTTTTTAAAAAATTGACAGGTATGGCATCTGCTGGCCTCTCTTTTAAAGATGGCACAGATAGATGATATAAATGCAATCAAAATGACTTCTTTCTGCATCAGAGATACCACCTATTCTGCAACCAAAGCCAGTTACAAATTATTCAATGTGGAAATGGATGGAAGTTGAAGTGTTGTGAGCATTCTGGAGAGCAGGTTCTAAACTAAGCAACAATTGGTGAAGCAGGTTTGATAACTGTAACAGAAAAGATACTCATATACTGGATATATATATATATATATATATACACACACACACACACACTTATTGTGCACGCATTGAATAAGCGCACGCATTGAAGAACATAAGAACTCAATCAAAAAGGAAGAACCGACCCCTTCCCTGGTCCAACACCTCAAAGCCACAGGACATGAGATTGACTTTAAAAATACCAGAACTATCGCCAAAACCGAACACTTCAGCAGCAGAATAATCAGAGAAGCCATAGAGATAGAAAAACGCCCATACAGCATGAATAAACATCCCGTCTACCAGCCATTTGGAAACCCGCCCTCATGAACAGACGAGTACCTAATATGAAGAATGACTCCAGACCCACACCCCTGAGAGCCACACAGGATGCCACCACCACACTTCCACGTAGAAAGCAGACTCACACCACACAGAAGATGAGACGTGACCATGGACCAGAGGCGGCACTGCAGCTACATCACTACCCACTTCGGACTCCTCTGAGCCATACATGAAGCGAACTGACCCCCACCATGGAGATGCAGGACGGCCACAAACTCGAAGGCAAGCAGCGGGATCAAAGCTCACCAGCTCAGGTCCCCCAGCAGCTAGGACTAGCCTGAGCACAACCAGGCCCCCACCTGAACAGAACACGCCTCCAACCAATCAGAGCATAGCCAACCCCCCACCCAATCAGAACACAGCCAAGCCCCCACCCAATCAAGTCACACCCCCACTAGCAGTTAAAAGGAAAAAGCAGCTGCAAGCTCACATCACTCTGAGAAGCACAGAGCTGAAGACCAAGCCTGAAGATGATGAATGAGACTTCATCGAAACGTTGCCAAGATACTTCCAATCTTAGGCGGGAGAAAACCCGAATAACCAAAGATCCACATACATTTCTGTGAAATCAAACTGTCCACTTAGGTAGCAACACTGATTGACAGTCAATTTCACATGCTGTTGTGCAAATGGAATAGACAACAGGTGGAAAGCATAGGCAGTTAACAAGACATCCCCAATAAAGGAGTGGTTCTGCAGGTGGTGACCACAGACCACTTCTCAGTTCCTATGCTTTCTGGCTGATGGTTTGATAACTTTTGAATGCTGGTGGTGCTTTCACTCTAGTGGTAGCATGAGACGGAGTCTACAACCCACACAAGTGGCTCAGGTCATGCAGCTCATCCAGGATGGCACATCAATGCAAGCTGTGGCAAGAAGGTTTGCTGTGTTTGCTGTGTTTGTCAGCATAGTGTCCAGAGCATGGAGGCACTACCAGGAGACAGGCCAGTACAGCAGGAGACATGGAAGAGGCCGTAGGAGCCCTCCATGTGCTCTCCAGAGATAGCCTGACTGCCATTAGGTACCGAGATGAGATCCTCAGACCCCTTGTGAAACTATATGCTGGTGCGGTTGGCCCTGGGTTCCTCCTAATGTACGACAATGCCAGACCTCATGTGGCTGGAGTGTGTCAGCAGTTCCTGCAAGATGAAGGCGTTGGTGCTCTGGACTGGCCCACCCATTCCTGAATCCAATTGAGCACATCTGGAACTTCATGTCTCGCTCCATCCACCAATGTCACGTTGCACCACAGACTCTCCAGGAGTTGGGGTTGCTTTAGTCCAGATGTGGGAGGAGATCCCTCAGGAGACCTCTGCCATCTCATCAGGAGCATGCCCAGACGTTGTAGGGAGGTCATACAGGCATGTGGAGGCTACACGCAGTACTGAGCCTCATTTTGACTTGTTTTAAAGACATTACATCAAAGTTGGATCAGCCTGTCGTGTTTTTTTCCACTTTAATTTTGAGTGTAACTCCAAATCCAGACCTCCATGGGTTGCTAAATTTAATTTCCATTGATAATTTTTGTGTGATTTTGTTGTCAGCACATTCAGCTATGTCATGAACGAAGTATTTAATAAGAATATTTCATTCATTCAGATCTAGGATGTCTTATTTTTGTATTCCCCTTATTTTTTTGAGCAGTGTATATATGTGTATATATATATATATATGTGTGTGTGCATGTGTGTGTATATATGTGTGTGTGTGTGTAAACACACACACATACACCATATAGTATTCAACTTTGTTCAAGTGTTTTCCCATGTCTGTATAGTTGTGCTTTTAGAGTTGTAGCGATGTTTCGGCTATAAAGACGCGGGAAAATACCTGAACAAAGCTGAATACCATACATATAAATACCCGCAAAAACATAAGAAAACACACACACACACACACACACACACATATGTCAGGCATAAAAGATTAAGTTCATACATGAAAGACCAGTTAAATTGACTTATTGTTAAACAACTTATGTACAGGAATCTTCTCACCTAATGGTTAGTACTTGCTAAGAGTTAGATAAGGGTCATTGGAATTCGTGTGTTGTTGGACTTAGTCCACTTGTGGCTACATAGAGATTCTCTTTCTGCCACTCCTTCCCCTCCATCATTTTAGTGATAGGCAAAGCCTAGTGAACCTTTTGGGCTCAGCACGTTAAAAATTTGGAAAATGCCTAACTGGACTCTGCTGGCATGCCACACACACACCAATATGATTGTTAGGGATACACACCCTAGCAGAACGTGCAACGGCAGTCTAGCAGGCAGGCAAATTATGTGAGATAAACGTTGTTGTAGTTTACACTCAGTAAGACAAATACACTGTGCCAGTTAAATAGTTTTTTATTCCAGCAAGAGTTATAGCATAGTCAAAAACAGTCCATATGTTATACACTAGTTCAGTCCATCCAGGGATTAATCAGTTGCAAAGTCCAGTGTTGAAAATAGAGGTCAGTAAACTTACAAATAATCAGTCCAGCAATATATCTCTTTTGCAGTCAGAGATATGAAGAAAATCAAACCCCTTTTCTTCTCTCAGCAACAGCAGGGAAACACGCAGTTATCACCATCAATCCAACATTGTCAGCTACTACAGTAAAAGCCAGCTAACAGTGAGCTCTCTTGCTCCCTCTTATGGTGATTTTACAACTGTACCCAAAATACATGTTTTGCAGTTAAAGTGATACTTACACTTAAACTCACTAACATAGTTTATATATTATTTTTACCCAAACTAAGTTAGGTAACCAATGTTATCCCTAACAATGATTTATATATTCATTTATTTAAAAAAGAATACAGCCTAATCATGTGTATGATCATCAGTATCTACCATGCTCCACTTACCACTTGTTCTCCTTCTTTTGAGAGGCTCCTGAGGCCTACCTGAGGCAGCTCCAAGTTACTCCAGAACTGAAGCAACTTTGGACAATCTTCTTCCTCTGCCTCTGCAGCCTCAAAAAACCACAATAAAGCAAGCTACATTCCCACGCGATTTTAGGAATTTCTAGAGATGGACCGAGAGCACAGTCTTGTCTTACAAATTCTGGAGTCTGGAGGCCACACAAAAGCGGACACCATTCTCACACAGCTTTTTTACTACCAGTTCTGTGGGTGTGGCTTGGTGGGTGTGGTTTGGTGGCATGGCAGCGAAAAGATACTGCAAAATCTCAATTTCTACCCTACTCCAGAGGAAAGTTATTGCAAAATCCCCATTCCCTCCCCACTCCTAGAGTAAGATTACTTCAAAATCCCATTCCCTTCCCACCCCACTAACCTGCTTTCTAGCTCCATTCTCCTGTGAAGGGCAACAAAAGAATGATCAACTGGGACTCGGGAGGCAATGAATAGATGGGTGCAGGGCCAATCAGAGGTGGCATTTGCCAGTTCTCCGAACTACTCAAAATTTCCACTACCAGTTCTCCAGACTGGTCAGAACCTTCTGAATACCACCTCTGTTCTGCAGCCTCCAAAAATTATGCGAGAATAGGGTGTGCTTTCAAGAATAGTAGTCCCATGTCATGAATGCTGATATGTGACGTGCCTCAAAACATCGTGTCATAGATTTGTCATTACTGTACTGGCATCCAGTTCACTAACACAGCAAAAGAAGAGTCAAACAGATATACTTTGTGCATGTGTGCCTGGAAAGTAGAAGACTTGGAACTCAAATCAACAATTTCTTAGACAAAAAATGGGCAGAGTGACAAAGAAAGGGCAAAAAATAAATCCTCATCCCTCTATCTCAGTGTTTTTCAATCTTGACAATTTTATGATGGATGGACTTCAATTCTTAGAATTCCTCATCCAACTTGAAAAATTCCCAGAATTCTAACTGGGGAAATCTGAGAGTTGAAATTTATGCATCGTAAAGTTGCCAAGGTTGAGAAAGACTTCAAGTCTTTTTCTAGGCCCTAAAGATCTCTTAGGCTTAGTGCTGGAGTGCCTTAGATTTACACCTCCAATGGGAATAAGTATCATCCTAACTCTGCATTCTTTTCTCTTTGGAGTTGTTCAGTATTCTGCACTGTCAGATTTAAACTGCTTTGTTAAAGTCTATCACCCAAAGGTTATCACCCAAAGAAAGAAGTAAATAGCCAATCAATCGCAAGAATTTTAGACTGCAATTGGGAACAAACTCCATAGAACTGGCAGTTGAGTTTCCTTCTGAATTAGAGGCATAAAACATTACACTGATTGAGACATTATTGATTGGTATCTGTTTTAAATCTGCATATGGAAATATCAGGAAAAAAACAGCTCTTAAAGCAATGAAGGGGTAGCAGGAAGGAAAAATGCAGAAACAGCATTTATCTAGGCTGTGCAAAGCTTCAAAGGGGTGCTTGGAATTAATGAACCTTCAACTGGATCAACCCATCCAAGCTGATTTGTGAATCAAGGCAGAGGTGGCTTCAATGCAGCAAATCACTTCAGGTGACTACAAAGGGTTTGGTAGCCTGGCAAAGAGCTTGGCACATTTAATGGCTTTTCTCCTGCTTCAGTAGCGTCAGTATGGATGCTATACAATGAAGCAAGTTCATTTCCATATATAGAGAAGGGTGTATTGAGCAGTGTGATGGGCTCTCTGACATTGACAAGGTGGGCCAGCCAAGAAATTTTATCATCTCACCTACTTGGAACTTTGGGGGGGCAGCAATGTTAACATTGGTTTGACTTTCTCAACTCAAGCTTGTAGCCAACCTCAAACTTCGGTCCTGCTATTTCTTCTAGTAATGAAAAGCACCAATTTAGTTTTCATCACTATGAACATCAGTTCAGAGTTGACACGTGCAATATCCACTCTTGTGTTACATTTTATAATTAACATATGCATGATTGGGACAGGGTAAATTCCTCAGTAAGAAGTAAAGGAGCCAAACTAATATCCATAGATGTTGGCCCATATACAAATCCCAATTCAAATAGGCAAGTCATGGTTAGTCTTCCAAAGGTTCTTCAGGAGAAGCCAAAATTTGCCAGTATGTTCTACCTGCCATGGCATCACTATCAAAGCCAGCAATGAGGAGTCCTTCTTAGAAAGGGCCAAACTTGCCCAGCAAGTAGACTAAATTTCCCAGGACTCCAAAAAACAAGGGACTAAAGCAGCAAATTTTACTACCCTCCAAAGCAAATCAATGCTCATTCTTCAAAGTCTTCTCCAAAGTCCAATCTTCATCAGTTTGTCACCATACTGAAAATTAGAGACCATCAATCAACTCTGTCAACCTGCAGGGCCATATCAAGTCTGATAGCCTAAATAAGCAAACAGAAAAGTTAGGGCTTATCTAAAAAATATAACTTCAAAAATTTTAAACTTAAAATTGAGTAAGAACTTTCTGTATTGCTTCCACAGAACTTCTTAGTGGACTTAGAGACTTAAGAGAATCAGAAGACTGCTCCATTGTCTTTCCTCAGCCTTACTGTTTCTGACTTATGGAAAAACTGGAGGAATATTTCCAAAATTATTTATAGTGGGGGAAAAATGTATTCCAGAAGTTTACCCAATTGACATTTGTTTACATAAATATCATCTAAAGAATCTACCACCTCTACTATTTTCACCATCATCTGCTAAATAAATAAATAAAGGAGTGATAGGTGTTTTGATCCTTCCTTTCATTGAATTCTTCCTTATAATTTATGGACAAATCTATTTTCCAAATTAAATCTCAAAGCAGCTTGAGTCAAATAAGCTTGAATTCTGAAACTGCAAACTGGAATCCCATCAAATTTTGACTGTCCAACTCACATCACAGTGATTTCTACAAGTCTAGCATTTTTCTTTCCCTCATTCACAGTTCCTGTGTGGCAGTTTTTAACATATATGGATTTCAATTCCCAGAATTTCCTAGCAATATTGATCTAGAAGAAAGGAAGCTGTAATCCTCGAGATCAGATATCTCAACCTTGCCAACTTTAAGATGTGTGGACTTCAATCTCCCAGACTGCTGGTTTAGGAATTGTGGGAATTGAAGTCCACACAATTCTCTAATTGTATAACACATATCAATTAAAAAACACTGATCTACTTCTTTCTGGATTCCAATTTCCCTCGCCTATAAACTATACTTTCAAATTAAATCAGTTTAAGATTTTAAAGATTTCCCAAAGTGGCAGTCTCTGAGGCAAGAAATTCCTCTTCTTTTTCTTTTTTTTCTTTTTAAAACTGTGATTCAACTAACGAGCCACATTTCCAATCAATCAAAATAATTTAATACTCCAATTCTATTCAGGTCTATTCATCAGATTTCTCATAAGAGCAGCCCATTTCTTCCCTGCAGACGGCTGTTTGGGAGAAAGAATGGGGAAAATCAGAAAAAGACAAAAGGGCTGCCACAGAGAAAATGAGTTTGTATCAATTGCTTCCTTTAGCTTCAACCTATTTGGTAACCCCCAAAATTTCAGACTTGGATACAATGGGATCTCCAGATTTTATAAGCAGAAGACAGGCCTTAAACTAAGGAATTTAGCAAATCAGTAGCATTAAATTGTTTCTTCTTAGCTTGGCCAATATTCTGGACTTTGATTATAAACTGCAAGGTCAGGAAAGGTTCGAACACTGTTTTCTTGAGAGCGTATAAACTAAATAAATGGTGCCCAAGAGATTTATTTGGGTCATGCTGATGTGAAAAAAAGTGAACCACCGGGAGGATTTCTTTTTAAATGTAGGTATTGGCTAACCACAGGAAAACATGGGGAAATTTCCATCTTACAAACTCAATTCTCAGATGTCGTGCTCTGAAAACCTTGGTTACTTGAAAGTTTTATTACATGATTGTCTATTGTTCATCAGGATCTTCCTTTTAATCATCCATTTCTAAGATATGATCATTTAATGTTTTATTGTGATTGTTTATTGTTATTGTTATTATTATCTCTATACCCATACTTCACTACGAAACTATGTGATCAGGTTTAGTTTTGGGGGAGGAAAATAAGGGGGGTGGGGAAAATTGTGTCTTTGCCTACAAACATCCATCGGTATTCAACTGGCTAGCGTCCTGTCAGTGTGTGAAAGAGGTGAGGGCTGTTTGGAAACTGAAATAGTATTTGCTGTGTGAGCAAGAAGGAGACAGCAAGGAGCCTGGGTATGGCGTAGCACAACTGATGATAAAACTGTACTAAAGCAGCATGGTACTGTGAAACTGAAACTCCTCTCTACTGTTTGTATTTTGCATTTGAAACAGATTTCTTTTCAGTGGGGAGGGGGAGTAGAACTCCTTAGCATCAGAGCATCTTAATAATAATATACAAAATACTAAAGCTCTGCTGGTCATTTCAAAAAATCCTTTCTTAGTGAGCACCTAAAAGCCAAGAGGAACATACATACCAAATTTCAAGTTTGTAGGCTTTACAGTTCCGAAGATGTTGTGATGATGTGTGCGGTATTTCACTGTATGTATGTATGTATGTATGTATGTATGTATGTATGTATGTATATGTATGTATATGTGTGTGTGTGTGTGTGTACACACACACGCGCACACACACACACACATATATATATATATGGCATTCAGCTTTGTTCGGGTATTTTCCCACGTCATAGTAATGGTGCTTTTAAAGTTGTAGCAACGTTTCAGCAGAATCTCATCTGCCATCATCAGGCTTCTGTATAGTGTTCGTCTGTGAGTTAGACTTTTACAGTGGTTTCAGATTTAAATTTGGGGCAACCTATTGCTGTGCCAGAATGGTTTTTTCTTCATCCTGATTGGTTGAGAGCATTGGTCTGTGTTTATTGGTCTTGGAGTTTGCTGTGTTCTGCTTCTAATATCTTCTGTCTGTTTTTTTTTGGCTCTTTTTGTATCTTGATTGGCTGGCAACATTGTGTTACTTTATTGGAGGCCTTTAGTGCAGCTTGGCTTTGGGTAAATGGACGGCTATCATTAGTTAGGAAGCTGGGTTTCATCTGGGTGCCTGGTTGGGGTGTCTTTGAGCTGGAGGTATCAGGGGGGATCTGTTTGTGGCCAGGTGTTTGCCTGGCTTGTGGTGTGGAGATTTTTTTGTTTGTGAGTGCAGTGTGTTTTTGTGGATCAAGTTGGTGATTTTGCTTTTGTGGAAGCCGTTGGCTGTCAATATTTTAGTCAGGGTGCATAGTTCAGTCTTAATGTGTGTCTTGTCTGCCAGGCGTTTGGTTCTAGTAATTAGTGTTTTAGCCACGGAGTTTATCTGTGCTGGGTGGTAGTGGGATTGGGCGTTGAGGTAGTGGTTGGTGTGTGTTTTCTTCTGGTATATGGTGTGTCCTAGTGTGCCATCTGTTTTTTTGTAAATTAGTACATCTAGGAATGGTAGTTGTTTGTTTGTTTCTGTTTCCATGGTGAACTTGATTTTGGGGTGTGCACTGTTTAGGTGTGTTAGGAAATTGTTTAGGTTTTCTTGTCCATGGGGCCAAATCACAAATGTGTCATCGATATATCTTAACCATAGTTTGGGTCTGAGGATGGCATTGGCCAGGGCTCTGGATTCGAATTCTTCCATGAACAGGTTTGCAATGACAGGTGACAGTCGTGATCCCATGGGAGCTCCTTCAATTTGTTTGTATCTTTGTCCTTTGTATATGAAATATGTGTTGGTTAAGCAGTGTTCTGTTAGTTCCATGAGGTGTTTAGCTGGTTGGTTTTTATTTTTGATGATTTCAAGGGTCTCTTTTATCGGGACTTGAGTGAATAGTGAAACCACGTCAAAATTTACAAGCAGATCTTCTTGCTCCACGTTTAGATCTTTCATCATTTCCAAGAAGTGGTACATGAGAAGCTGCTGTTTCAGCATGGGGCTGTAGCTCTTTTGCTAGGTGTTTAGCTAGGTTTTGAAGTGGTGCTCCCCTGGAGCTGACTATGGGTCTGAGAGGTATGCCTTCTTTGTGTATTTTTGGGAGGCCGTATAGTTTGGGGCATCTGGAAGATTTCTCTCTGGGTATGATCATGTGTTGGATCTCTTTGCTTATGTGGCTGGTAATAATTTTCTTCTTGGTTAATTTTTCCAGATATGTGGTTGGGTCTGTGTTTATGGGTTTGTATGTGGAGTCTTGGAGTAGGTCTGTCAATTTTGTTTCATAGTCTTTTCTGTCCATTACTACAGTGGCATTCCCTTTATCTGCTGGGAGGATGATTATGCTGCTGTCTCTTTTCAGGGTTTGTAGCGCTTTAATTTCATTTTGCTGCAAGTTGCTTTTGGGTGGCTTGCTTGTGCATAGGATGTTGGTAACTTGGTGTCTTATTTTATCAGCGTCATCTGTATTTAATTTAGTTAGGCTGGATTCTACTGCACATATGATGGATTCTGTGGGGATTTTTTGGGGTGCTATAGCATAATTGAATCCTTTGGTTAGGACTTCTGTTTCTGTTTTGGTGAGTTCTCTGTTAGAAACATTGTACACTAATTGTTTCAGGTGTTGTTGTGTGTTGTTGGGGGTTTTCTTGTCATGTTCTAATTTCTTTAATTTTTTCAAGAGCTTTTCCTGTTTGTAAGTGCTTGCAGATTCAGCTCTCCAAGTTGTAAGTTAAGGTTAAGTTATGGTTAAGATATATCGATGACACATTCGTAATTTGGCCCCATGAACAAGAAAACCTAAACAATTTCTTAACACACCTAAACAGCGCACACCCCAAAATCAAGTTCACCATGGAAACAGAAACAAACAAACAACTACCATTCCTAGATGTACTAATCTACAAAAAAATACATGGCACACTAGGACACACCATATACCAGAAGAAAACACACACAACCGCTACCTCAATGCCCAATCCCACCACCACCCAGCACAGATAAACTCCGTGGCTAAAACACTAATTACTAGAACCAAACGCCTGGCAGACAAGACACACATTAAGACTGAACTATGCACCCTGACTAAAATATTGACAGCCAACGGCTTCCACAAAAGCAAAATCACCAACTTGATCCACAAAAACACACTGAGACATAATAGAGACCCAGAAGATGAACAGACCCATGGAACAGCTGTCCTGCCCTACTTAAGAGGCACTACAGACAAAATTAGTAAGATACTATACAGACACCACATCAAGACTGCCTTCAAAACAGACAGAAAAATAGCAGCCATCCTTAGAAACCCCAAAGACAAAATTGACCTGGAAAACCAAGGCATATGTGAAGTCCCCTGTGCATCATGCATGGCCGCATACATTGGACAGACCAATAGAAGAATAAGCACCCACCTGGATGAACACAAAAATGCAGTCAAAAAGCTGGAACACACTTCCTCACTAGTCCATCACATGGAAGCCACAGGTCATAGCATCAACTTCAATGGCACCAAAACCCTAGCCACTATAGAAAATCCCAGCCACAGAATCATCAGAGAAGCCATAGAGATTGAAAAAAGACCAGAAAGCATGAATAGAAGAGATGATTCCACCAGGCTGTCAATCATTTGGAAGCCTGCACTCACAAACAAAAAAATCTCCACACCACAAACCAGGCAAACACCTGGGCACAAACAGATCCCCCCTGATACCTCCAGCTCAAACACACCCCAACCAGGCACCCAGATGAAACCCAGCTTCCTAACTAATGATAGCCATCCGTTTACCCGAAGCCAAGCTGCACTAAAGGCCTCCAGTAAAGTAACACAATGTTGCCAGCCAATCAAGATACAAAAAGAGCCAAAAAAAAAAAACCAGACAGAAGATATTAGAAGCAGAACACAGCAAACTCCAAGACCAATAAACACAGACCAAGACTCTCAACCAATCAGGATGAAGAAAAAACCATTCTGGCACAGCAATAGGTTGCCCCAAATTTAAATCTGAAACCACTGTAAAAGTCTAACTCACAGACGAACACTATACAGAAGCCTGATGATGGCAGATGAGATTCTGCTGAAACATTGCTACAACTTTAAAAGCACCACTACTATGACGTGGGAAAATACCCGAACAAAGCTGAATGCCATATATAGATAGATAGATAGATAGATAGATAGATAGATAGATAGATAGATAGATAGATAGATAGATATAGATATAGATTTTGATATTGATATAGATATAGATATAGATATAGATATAGATATAGATATAGATATAGATATAGATATAGATATAGATATAGATATAGATATAGATATAGATATAGATATAGATATACATATACATATACATATACATATACAGATACAGATAGATAGATAGATAGATAGATAGATAGATAGATAGATAGATAGATAGATAGATAGATAGATCGATCGATCTTTGGTTATTCGGGTTTTCTCCCGTGTAAGATTGGAAGTATCTAGGCAACGTTTTGATGAAGTCTCATTCATTATCTTCAGGCTTGGTCTTCAGCTCTGTGCTTCTCAGAGTGACAGAGCTGAAGATCAAGCCTGAAGATGATGAATGAGACTTCATCGAAACGTTGCCTAGATACTTCCAATCTTACGCTGGAGAAAACCCGAATAACCAAAGATCCACATACAAATACCCGCGAGAACCTCAGAATATATATATATATATATATATATATATATATATATATATATATATATATATATATATATATATATATATATATTCAGTAGCATGACATCTGTAGATGTCAAAGAGTTTTCTATATATTGTCATCTTGTCCTATTCTCCATAGCTTATAAAAGTTTGGTCAGTTGGTTGTTTGGTTGGTTGTTCATTTGGAACTATATTTAAATTCTGAGCAACTGATTGGTTCTTTTGTTGATTGGTTAAAAAAAATACAATCAACAAAAGAACCAATCAGCTGCTCAGAATTTAGATATAGCTCCAAACAACCAAACAACTAAACAACTAACTGACCACATTGGCACACAAGACATTTATAAGCTATGGAGAATAGGACAAGATGACAATCCTGCTGTTGATGTTAACCCTAGTCTAGTAACAAAATGTTCAGAAACTAAATTGAAACAAGCTTGGAGAGCAAACCACTTACAAAACATAAAGCCTGAGCTACAAATATTTTCTATTATTTTAAAATCTTCTATATTATTAGACAGCATTCCCAGGTTCTACAAAGGGGTATAGGGGCTCTGGGGAGAGGTAGTACCTTTGATCGATTCTCGTCATGCTGCTCCCTACCTAGTAGGTTGGACGGTCATCACTGGTCCTCACCCATCCCTAAATCTCTCATGTGCTGGCTCCAAGCGCCATACCCCGGTAAACCGCTTCAGCTAGCAGGCTAAACCACATGAGGGGATGATGTTGACACTGCATCATTGGGCGGAAGAACCACTTCGGTGGTCAACGGCCAGGGCGGATGAGACTTGACACAAGTTCAACGGCCATGTGTCCGGGGCCAAGGCGATTCCTCAAGTTACGAGGACTTTCGGCTGTGGCTAACGGTCTGGAGAGGGTTGGGCACCGCCAGATCTTCTTGCCCAAGATACGCCATGTTGAAGACAACTACCATCAACCCCATACCGGCTCGGTTGTCGCCCGGGTTAACAAGGACCGCGCTAGCCGCTATTCACCAGGGCGGAGGTGATAAGTATGCTACTGGTGCCACAAGATCAAGGCTCTCTGCCAGAAGTAACATCGTGACTGGCACCTGGAACGTTAGAACACTACGTGAGGATGGGAAACTGGAAGAACTGATTTACGAGATGAAAAACAACCGCTGGAATTTATTGGGATTATGTGAGGTGCGGTGGAAGAACATAGGGGAGCTGACAACCTTTGAAGGACACAAATTGTATTACAGTGGGAAAGACGACCGACACGAACAAGGCGTAGGTTTCCTAGTCCACAAAGATACCGTGGGCACAGTCATGGAGTGTCGCCCTGTCTCTAGCCAACTGATCACCATCCGCCTGAAGGCATCACCGTTCAATATCACCATCATCCAAGTCTATGCCCCAACAACAGAATACAGTGATGACGATGTGGAGGACTTCTACAACCTACTCCAAGCAACCATCGATGAAAAACCCAAAAAAGACATCTTAGTAGTGCAAGGTGACTGGAACGCAAAAATAGGAGAGAACACTCGAACAAATTGGCCGGGTACCTATGGAACATCCTGCAACTCTGTCACAAACGAACGCGGTCTCCGGCTACTAGAATTTACTGCTACCATCAACCTGGTCATTGCGAACACTTTTGGTAATCACAAACCTTCAAGAATATGGACTTGGAACCACCCAGATGGCCACACACGAAACCAGATCGACTACATTCTGATCCAAAAGCGATTTCGCTCAGGAGTAAAAACTGCACTTATACGCAGCTTCCCGCAGGCAGATATAGGAAGTGACCATGCTTTAGTGCTGATGACTTTCAATCTGAGCCTGAAGAAGATCAACAAGCCCAAGTTCACACGACTACGTTTCAACCTCGAAAAACTGAAAGACCCGGCAGTAAGAGAAGAATTCCAAGCAATGATTGGAGGGAAGTTCGCTCCTCTGATGGTCCTAGATGATGACGTGGACCTCGAGACAACAGTCAGCTCGTTCAACATAGCAGTGATAGAGACCGCTAATGAGGTCCTGGGGAAACACCAACGTCCCAAAAAACCGTGGGTCACAAGTGAACTCCTAGGTCTATGTAACAAAAGATGGGAACTAAAGAAAAAGAAAAGCGATCCAGATGGAGCTCAGAAGTGCAGGGAAGCTAACAACAAAGTAAAAAAGGGGATGAAAAAGGCAAAGGAAAATTGGATAGAGGACCAGTGTAAAGACATCGAGGAAAACTTGAAGAGAAATAACACCAAGAAAGCATACCAAATGGTTAAAAGCCTCACCACACAGAAACAAGGGAGACCCTCGAGCATACAGAGCAAATCAGGCAAAACACTCACTGGGGAAAGAGAGGTGATGGACAGATGGACAGAATACTGCGCTGAATTGTACAACCATCAGCACAATGGAGACACTACAGTATTGCAGGGCCCACGGACAAGTCCAGATGATGCCTGCCATCCAATACTACGTGAGGAAGTCGAAGCAGCAATAAAGGCACTTAAACAAGGGAAGTCAGCGGGAATTGACAACATACCTGCAGAACTGATTCAGGAAGGAGGAGAGGCAGTGATCACCATCCTCACTGTCATCTGCAACAAGATCTGGACCACTGGAGTATGGCCAGTCCCCTGGACTCAATCATTAATCATAACCCTGCCCAAGAAGGGGAATCTTCAGATGTGCCAGAATTATCGTACCATCAGCTTAATCAGCCACCCAAGCAAAGTCATGCTAAAAATCATTCTTAACAGACTGAAACCACAAGCAGAGACTATCATTGCAGAAGAACAAGCGGGTTTCAGAGCAGGACGGAGCACTATTGAGCAAATATTCAACTTGAGAGTGATCTGTGAGAAATATCTCCAACACCAACAGGACTTATACCACGTTTTCGTTGATTTCAAAAAGGCTTTCGACAGGGTGTGGCATGCAGCCTTGTGGTCTACCATGAGGAAATATAACATCAACGATAACCTTGTCAGAGTGATAGAACAACTTTATGAGAAAGCCACAAGCGCCGTCCTCCTGAACGGCAGCAAAGGTAACTGGTTCCGGACGAGTGTAGGAGTGCGTCAAGGATGTTTGCTTTTCCCCACACTGTTTAATGTATTCCTCGAACGGATCATGGAAGATGCCTTGGAAGACCACGAAGGCACAGTTTCCATCGGTGGTAGAACCATCACCAACCTGCGATTCGCAGATGACATCGATGGCCTGGCAGGAAATGAGGATGAACTATTGAGCCTTGTCCAACACTTAGATAAAGCGGCTTCAGCGTACGGCATGGAGATCAATGCCGAGAAAACCAAGCTGATGACGAACAGTACCCAAGGTATCTCCTCAGACATCAGAGTCAGCGGAACACCCCTAGAGACAGTAAAAAATTTCAAATATCTTGGGTCCATCATTTCCGATGAAGGCTCAAAACCAGAAGTAATGGCAAGGATAGCACAAACAACAGCTGCGCTTTCGAAGCTCCAAACTATTTGGAAAGATAAGAACATCAGTCTGCGCTCAAGGATCCACCTAATGCGCTCCCTCGCAATATCAATCTTTTTATATGCCTGCGAAACCTGGACACTCAATGCGGATTTACAAAGAAGAATCCTTGCAACAGAAATGAGATGCTACCGAAAGATCCTTGGCATCCACTACACAGACCATGTGACAAATGAAGAGGTCTTAAATAAAATACAACAGGCAATAGGACCACACGACAACCTTCTTACTGTCGTCAAGAAACGGAAATTGAGATGGTACGGACACGTGTCTCGCTCTACTGGCCTCGCAAAGACCATCATGCAAGGGACGGTAAGAGGAAGCCGCAAACGGGGAAGACAACGAAGGAGATGGGAGGATGATATCCATGATTGGACAGGCTTGAACCTGGCAGCATCCCAGAGAGCAGTGGAGGACAGAGACGGATGGAGAAGCGTGGTGGTTAAATCTTCGCAGGCGCCCCAACGACCTCAAAAGAGGTCACGGGATAGGTGAGGTGAGGTGGATATTATTAGACAGCATTCCCAGGTTCTACAAAGTGAGTAAATGTAAATGTGCAGTGAGATTACTCAGAATGCCTCATATGACTTCATGAAAACTCTCAGAGGTGAGATCACTCAAATCTCATATTCTGATGGACTGAGGACTTCCAAAAGAAAATGGCATAAGAGATCCCTGAGAGATTGCTTCAAATTGTTCCTCTCAGGTGCAAGCAGTTGGATCCATTCATGAAAAGTCCAAGTCAGCAACTTTATTGTGTCCTACCTATATTACAGGCTCCCCAGAGTGCTTGCCTTCCCTTGGAAACAAACAGATAAGGTCTCATGGAACTTAGGGGGAGTCATGCTTATGTCTTTTGAAGCTGCACAAGAACTCAAGACTAGTTCCTTACTTGACCCTGCCTACATGCCTGGCTGGCTGGCTGAGAGTTTGCCAACAGTCCCAATCCAATCTGTTCCTGTTACATAGAGCACCACAGGGGTGGGCTTCAAAAATTTCAGCAACCGGTTCTCTGCCCGGTTGGGTGGACATGGCCATGGTGGGCATGGCCTATTTGGCCGCCTGCACCATGGTGGGAGGGGGTATTTTTGCCCTCTCCGGGCTCTGGAGGCTTTCTTCAAGCCTCTGGGTGGGTGAAAATGGCCTCCCCTTGGCTCTGGAGGTCCTTTGGAGGGCCTGTTTTCCACCCTCTCCGAGCCTCCATGTGGCATCCAAAGCAGGCTGTGTGGATACTCATGGGAAGGGCAGCATAGGCAGGGCCAGCCAAGGGTGGGATTTACTGGTTCGCCAAACCACATAAAATTTTAGCCTGAACCCATAGCAGCTCACCCCTGGAGTACCACCATTTTCCTTTTCATCTCTCTACTGTACATCAATGGAAAAAGTCCATTTCAGGCTTATGTACTGTGAAAGATACACATGGATTTCTTCCATTCTGGCCCAGATCAAAAGACTCTGTCTGACATTTGAGAGTGAGTTAAAAAGCAAATGGCAAAACTATTTGACATGGGATCCTTTGTCTTATTCTTGGATGAATATTTTCTAATTATAACCCTTCGCTGCCTTTCAATGAGACTTGGAGGAAGGCGGGTTGCTGCTATATAACTAGGATTACTAATAACCGCTACAGACCTAAATGTCCCTGCAGGATCTTTTACACTACCATCACTGTTATTTTCCCTCCCTCGGGGACTTCCCTTAATTCCATATGATTCACACTGGCCCCCTAAGAACTGATCAGCCATAAATAAACCTGAATTGAATGAAAATCCATTCAGGGTATTGCTGTGCTCCCAACATTATTTAACGTTTTTACAGGCAAAGAAACCATAGAGACCATTCAATTTGATTATGCTCAGGAAAGGGAAGAGGGAAATCTTCCATCCTTTCTCGGGATTTCACTTCACTATTATTCATGGGTTCTTTCTTGTCTCCAAATGTTTGTTCTGTCTTTTTCTTGTAGGTACTACAAATGGCAGGTAGGAAGTTAACAATTAATAAATACTACAGATAATCAGTGGCATCAGATTCCCACTTCACTCTCTTTGGGATGCTGATCTAAATACTGAGATAGGAATCTAATGTCAAAAAGCTCCAAACTTATGGCTACAAACCGATATGATTATTTGTCATGTTTAATTCCTCATAGATTCAGCAATTTTCCTTGTCCTTTTACCTTAAAACCCACAAAAGAGGTTGAATGCAAATGAAGTAGATTTCTAAATCTGCAAACTGGAAGACTGAGGTTTCCAAATGGCATAGTCCAGAAGTTTCTGGATATTTCTTTATCTTTACATTGGCTAGTGGCTTGGTTGTTCTTTCTGCTACTGCTCGTCATCCCTGCCATCTGAGGGAGAAACATCTCCCACAGCTCTGCTGCCCATCTAGTAATTAAAAGTTTAAAAGGAAAATATTTGACAAAAGTCAATAATGCCAATCTCTCCAGGTTTCTAACATTAGAGACATAATAGAGATTTGGGCCTCCTTTCCTTCTTCAGGACAAAAAACAATGTCACAGAAGTTATACAAAATTAAATATATATGTATATAAAATATAAAATGTAAACAAATAATCTGTCAGGATAGTGATTTCAGAGCTGACCAGCTACTATGATGATGCAAGGATACACTGATGTAATGATGGGAATGAGTCAGCGAGGTTTTTGACTGCTATCCCTTTAAGAGCCTGAGGCCCTATTAGGGTGTTTCCCCCTCTCTCGGTATGCTCTTCCCTGATGTAATTTGCTGATTGTCTGACTTCTGCCTATAGTACTGTATGTATAGTATATATTGTTTTGTAGATAAAATCGCTATTTATTACAAACTTCTGTTTGCTGTTATTGCTCCTGGGATGTCTCACATAGTAAAGCTGTACTCACTCTGACACAATCTTTTTAAACATATTATTTGTCCTCTATTTTCTTTATTCACATTTATTTTTCCATTTTGGGATTGCTGTGGTACAAATAGAAAATAAATATATACACATTGTAAAAAAAATAGTTGTGTCATTGCTACCTGGATAGTTATACAATCATATACATCAGACAGTATATTTGCTCATAATTTATTTTGGCAAGGAAATGTTTAAATTTTTTTATTAATTTTGAAATGCGCATATCTGATTTTGGATGGGTCAGTGGTTAAAGATACTGAGTTTGTCAGCTGGAGAGTTAACATCCTGGGTTTGAGGCCCGAGCGCTGGACAATAGGATGAGCTCCCATTATTTGCCTCAGCTCCTGCCCATTTTACAGATTGAAAGCATGCAAATGCAAGTAGATAAATAGGTACCACTTCAGTGGGAAGGTAACAGCATTCTGTGCACCTTCTGTGTTTAGTCATGCTGGCTACATGACCACAGAAATGCCTTTGGACAATGCTGGACCCTTCAGCTAAGAAATGGAGATAAGCACTACCCCCTAGAGCCAGAAATGAGTGGACTTTACCTTTTACCTTTGTATTAAACAAGGATTCCTTTAGTGCTGGGAAAAAAATCATATTGTTTTATACTTTCACACAGTCCTTCCTAATCTGTTGCCATCCAGATTACACTATCCATCATCCCCAACCATATCAATGAAGAAAGGTTGCTGGGTCTGAATTAGAACAGAAAATTAGGAAACATTATGATCTTGAATGAGATCCACATTTTTAGGGTTGTATATGATGATGTGCTGTCACTTGCTTTTGCTAAACCAAATTAACATTTCTGCATATTCCCATTTCATGGCTCAATAGCGTGTGAATAGAATTAACAATTACCTTTTAAAAAGTGCCCATGTAGCCACTCATTTGTTCTTTTTCTTCCACTCAACTTAAAATAAAATATAAAAACTAAACTAAAATGAAATCTCAGAAATGATTAACTTAAAATACATTCCTGCCAAAAATGGAAAATAAAAAAGGAAGAAAGAAATAATTTAGAGCCAGGCAGGTGTGATTTCTAAGAGGCACACAGATGTTGGGAAATGTATTGGATTCAAGAAGAATACACTATTAGTAGTCAGTAATTTATGGCCCTACTGTCAGTGATTCTTAGTTGTGCATGTCTTTGTAACTTTCTGGCATGGAAGAAGAAATCAGTTCATCACATTCCTGATTAATGGTAGTGGCATTACCATCATTTGTGTCCTAACTAAAGTATCAATAAACTTTCCAACCTCATTTACTCCACACATTTCCATTAATTCACAGCTTTAATTGTCTGCCTTGGCTGAAGGATATGTAAATGGATATTTGCTGAGCTGCAGCTACAGTAACTAAGGTTTGCTTAATGTGGAATTAAAGAGCAGGGAAGTTAATTTTTCTCCCTTTTGACTTCAGAATCACTGCCCTAAAACTTTGCTACCAAACTTGGCTACTGAGATGATTGTCTAATGTCCCATTATCTGAGCTATTGGCTGTCCATATCTTTGCACTGATGGAGCAAAAGAACGGGAATCAGAACTGATAGAGAAATGAATAAGGACATTGTTCCAATTATCTATCTTCCAAATTATTTTTATTCTACTTGTATCCCACCTTTGTTATTTTTACAAATAACTCAAGATGGTAAATGTATCCAACACAACTTCATTGTCCTATTTGCCCTACTACAGCAATCCTGTGAGATGGATTGGGATGAGAGAGACTACTGGTCCAAAGTCATCCAGCTGGCTTTTATGGCTAGGGCAGATCTAGAACTCACAGTCTCTTCCTTTCCAGCCTGGTATCATGGAAGGTATTGCCATGTTTTGGATGCAGGATAGTGGTGGCAGTGAGTCAGAAAAGATTTATTCAAGAGCTAACACTCATCCGATTAACAACTGAGACATTTTTAGACAGGTGAACTGAAAACAGGTGAACAAAAACTTGACTTTGATTATGTGATTCTTCAAGACAGTCCTGCCAACTTCCTGGACATGTCCGTACAGTCTTTTGGTTTTTCAGAAGTAGATTGCTATTGCCTCCTTCCTAGGGCCTGCAAAAAAGTGATGGATCCTGTTAAGTCTGGAGCCCTGGGTGCGAATAATGGAGATGAGCCGGCAGAAACAGTGAACTTCAAACTCTTTATTTACATGGTGTGACAGCTCAAACTGGATGGCTGCTATAGCCTTCCTTATATAGGCAACTTATTAACTATTCAACCAATAGCAACCTGGGAGCGCTAGCTCCGTTAGCCAATGAGAACGGCCTGTTAATAGCCAATCAGATGCTCCTGAATGGACCAATCCGATCTTGCCATTAACAGCCAATCAGAAGTGCAGGGCCAGAACCCTGCACTTGACTTCAAGCTCAAGATAACTTTATTTAACATTTATTCATTCACAACACCCCTTTCCCCCGGCTTCTGCTTACGGGGTGCGGTCACATAGTCCTTGAGGTAGGACAGTTGTTTTATTAGTCTTTTTGATTTTCGCTGTGTGCCTGGCATTTGGCTGCACTCTTGTTGAGGTAGATCGTTTTTTAGCGACAGGGGTGCCTCTGGTTCAGAGTTCACATTTCTGTCGTCACCAATATCTTCGGTAACTCCCTGAGGTGAACTCACTCCCATCCCTGGTTCCTGTTCCTGCGTTTCAGTTCCGCTATCGTTCCCTTCAAAAAGATTTTCCTCTAGTTGAAATTTGTCTTCCTCTGTATCTCCCCCCCCCTCAGTTTGGTTATACGGGAGTTCGGAAGTGCATGACTGCAGCCACGATCGTAGTTGATCTATATGACGCTTCCAAAGTCTATTGTCAGGGCACTTTACAAGGTATGATCTTGGGCTGGTTACGTGGATTATGGTCACTTCTACCCACAGCGGATCGCCCGATAAGTTTTTAGCGAATACTAAATTGCCGACCTGGAAGGTACAGCATCGGCCGCTGGATCCGAGTGGTTTTTCCGGATCGTAGGCTAGGTGTAACTGGTCGAGGTAGGAGCGGAGTTTTCATCCCATTGGCAGCTCGGTGGGAATTTTGTTGGTGACGCTGTGAGGTGTGATGTGCTGTAGGAAAAGGATTCGGTTGATTTTCTCGTCGATGTTGTTGTAGTCTATTTTTTTGTAGCATTTTCTTGACAAATTGTACCATGCGCTCAGCCCTACCATTGGCCGCAGGATGCGCAGGCGAAGTGACCGCATGTCGGATACCGCGGTCAGCCAGGTACTGTTCAAAAGACAGCGCGGTAAATTGGGGCCCATTGTCAGATACCAGAACGTCTGTTAATCCGTGGGTTGCAAACAGTCTTTCCAGTCTTTTGATGACTGCTTCGGTGGTCGTGTTCCTCATTTGGTGAATCTCGAGCCAATTCGAGTAACATTGTTTACCCTAACTGGTTTAGGTAAAATAATAAATATGTTATCATAGTTTGTTAGTTAAAGTGTCTGCAACTTTAACTGTAGGATTGTAATTAAGGGAGTGGTTGTTGTGAAAGCACCATAAAAGAAGCAAGGAACGTCAGCTTGCTCTCTCTGACTTGATGATCCCTAATTACTGGATGAAGACTGCGTTTTTCCCTACTGGAACGGGAGAGAGATAAAGGACTGATTTATTGTAAGTGAACTGACATTGGATATTCTACATGGACTTTGCTAACTGAATATCCTTGAATGGACTGACTAAAATGATACATGACTAATGGACTGTTATTTTTGACTATGCTATAAACTCTTAATGGAATAAACTATATTTTGATAGCACAAGCGTATCTGTTATTTTTACTGTATGTTAACAAACATACAAGCTTATCTCACTCATTTATCTGTATGCCTATCTGACTAACACTGCACATTCTGTTTAGCTTGTCTCCTTAACCCTGGTTGGGGAACACAGGCTTAACACTGGTTATGGGCCCAGAGGCTGCAAAGTCAGTTTAACTAGGATAAAACAGATTTATGTAAAAAGTGAGAGTTTGTGTTGTTACACATTACAGTAAACAGACAGCTGTGTTTTATTAATTATAGTTTTATATCCCTATAAAGAAAACATGGTACAAGTCAATCTACAAAGTTTGTCACTTACATCCAAGCTGGATGGAACAAACTATGTATCATGGTCTATGAAATGTAGTCTACTTCTACGAAGAGAAGGTCTGTGGAACATAATTGAAAACCCACCAAACGTAGAGGAATGGGATCCAGAGATTGAGGAAGATAGACAAAAGATAAAAGATTTTATGCAAAAGAATGAACAAGCTATTTGCATAATAGGACTAACACTAACTGACCAGCAACTTGTTCATATCCATGGAGAGCAAACGGCTGTTGGGTGTTGGCAGAAGCTGAAGAGGATTTATGTTCGAGATAACGTTGGTGCTCACATAAATCTAACACGGAAGCTTTTCAGGATGCATCTCCAGACGAATGGTGATATGCTTAGTCATTTGAATTCTATAAAAAGCATTTTTTCAAGAACTGCATGAGAAAGAGCTTATTTTCTCTGAACTACACCAAGTCTACATAATTCTATCTTCACTAGATGAAAGTTATGACAACTACGTCACTTCCCTTGAAATTTTGCCTGAGGAAAGTTTAACTTTAACTGATATAACTGGCAGATTGATTGAAGAGGCAAGAAGAAGACTTGAAAGAGACCAGTTAAGGAGGGAGCAATCTCAAAAAGAAGATAATGAAACTCCCACTGCAAACGCAATTAAAAAGTGTTTTAATTGTGGAGGAAGAGGACATTTGGCAAGATTTTGTAAAAAAGCAAAGCGCCAGAATGCTGGCCAGAATACTAAAAGTCATCAAAAGATAAATAAAAATTTAGAGTTAGCCATGTATACTAACGGAGCTGTAAAAAAATAATTTATGGGTGGTTGGCAGTGGAGCATCCCACTGTATAACAAATGACAACAAAAATTTTATTAAAATGTCCAAGAGTACACAGCAGATATCGTTAGCCAATGGCTGGAAACTGAAAGCTAAAGGTCAAGGTATAGCATATTGTTCTTTCATAAAAGAGAATGTAAAAATGTTATAAGTACCACAACTTAAGTTTAATTTAATTTTAGTTAGAATTTTGGTTAAACTAGGATATGTAGTTACCTTTAAAGGAGATAACTGCATAATTGAAAAAGAAGATAAGAAAATTACTGCATCTTTAAGAGGTGAATTATATGTATTAAATGATAATGGTTTAGAGGTGGCTAACACGGTTTATGATAATAAGAAACCTCATGATGAATGTATTCACTTGTTTCACCGATGGCTAGGGCATTTAAATTTTAAAATGATTAAGAGAACTGTTGAACTATCTAAACGAATAAGTTTGAAACCTTGTAATAAGTATTTGCAATGTTCTATTTGTAATCAAAGCAAAAGCAGGGTGATACTGGCTAATAGAGTTGATGGATTTACTACCAAAGAGCCTTTAGAAGTAGTATTTGCCGATTTAATAGGTCCGAAAAAAACCAAGTGTAGGAGGAGCTCGATACATACTAAGTATAATGGACCACTATTCTAGATATGGGTTTTGCTATTTAATGAAAAGCAAAACTGAAACATATCTAAATTTCTTTAATTGGATAAAATTTGCTGAAAGGAAAACTAAAAAGAAATTAGTAACTCTTGTAACAGATAATGGTGCGGAATTTACAAATAATAAATTCCAGAATAGACTTAAAATGTTAGGTATTCAACATAAAAAGTCTGCACCATATAGACCACAACATAATGCCTTTATAGAGAGACAAGGCCAAACACTGCAATCAATGGCATGTACTATGTTGTCTGATTCAGGATTACCTGACAATTTGTGGGGAGAAGCAATAATGTGTGGCAATCATATATAAAATAATGTTGTTAATTCAACAACAGGTGAATTACCATTCACATTGTGGCATGGTACAAAACCTGATTTAAGTTGCAAGCACACATTTGGAGCACCAGCATGGGTGCATATCCCTTCACAACTCAGACACAAAGGACAGCATAGAGCTAAAAGATTATTTTTTGTAGGATATAAATCTAATCATAGATCTTATAGATTCTGGGAACCAGGTACATCTAGAGTTTACACCAGTGCTAGTGCTAAATTCCTAGAACATGTAGGATGGAATAGATTAGAGCAAGATTTAAACAATGAAGAAATTATTGAACCCTACAAAAGGCAAAAAGATCAGACTAGTTATAAGAAGAGCCCAATTAAAGAAGTCCACGAAAAACAAATAGGACCAGAACAAGAGGAAACAGTTGATCAGGAAGAGTTAGATAATCAAGAAGAGTTAGTAAATGAAAGTCCACCTGTAAGTCCTGTAATACCTAGACGTACTACACGTGTAACTAGACCACCTGATAGGTATCAAGCAAGTATAGTTTGCCAAGTAACTAAAGTTCCAACTAGTATAGATGAACTTAAGATGTATACTGCAAAGGATCAGGAGAATTGGCAAAAGGCAATGGAAAAAGAACTAAACTCATTAAAGGTAATGAAAGTATATGAAGATGCCAAATTACCTCCAGGAGAAAAATCCATTGGGTGCAAATGGATATTTAAAGTAAAAACTGGAAATGATGGGACTGTTACCCATAAGGATAGGTTGATAGCTCAAGGATTTAATCAAACTGCATCTGATTACGATTAAGTTTTCGCACCAAGTCTTAAGGCAACATCTTTGAGAGCAGCTTTAGTGTGGGCAGCTAAGAAAAACTATGTCATTAACCATTTAGATGTAGAAACTGCTTATTTGCATGCACCATTGCAGCACACTATATATTTGAAAAAGCCAATTGTTATAAAAGACAATAAAGTAAATAGTAATGATTGTTGGAAACTAAAAAGAAGTCTTTATGGATTGAAACAATCTGGCTCTCAATGGAACCAATATATTGTGAAAGAGTTAAACAATATAGGTTTTAAATCTGGTTTAGCAGATCCATGTGTGTTTAAAAGAGAAAATAATGGAACGGTGTCATTATTGTTATTATTTACAGATCATATTGCTTTGATAACTAAAACTAATAATGAAGCTAATGAGATTATATCATTATTAACTAAAAAGATAAAATTAAAGCATTTAGGTGAAATTAAAAAGAATCTAGGATTGACAATTAACAAAACAAAAAATGGATTTAAGATGTCTCAAGAAGATAAAGTTTGCCAATGAATTAAAATGTATAAAATGGAACTTTGTAAACCGGCAAAGACTCCAATGAGTCAGGAAGTTTGCCAAACTGATGATCAAAGTCCCAAATTTGATAAGTCCATATATCAATCTTTGATTGGTAGATTATCATATATCAGCAATTGGTCAAGGCCAGATATATAGCTTATAGTGTAAATCAGCTGGCATGTTTTAATTCAGATCCACATCAATGTCATTGGCAATCATTAAAGAGAATTTTAAGATATCTTCAAGGAACAATGAATCATGCATTGTATATAGAACCAAAGGGTGATTTGAGTCTTAGTGCCTATGCAGATGCAAGTTTTGCAACTGACATAAACACTAGAAAATCAACATCTGGGATGGCTATATTATTTTGTAAGACACTAATAGGGTGGAGGTCAATCAGACAGCAGCATATTAGCTTGTCAACGATGGAAGCGGAATTTTCATGTCTGTCATTACTATGCACTGACTTAATTTTGTACAAACAGTTATTATTAGACATGGGTATAACTGTTAAAGATTCCATTATTGTTTACGAGGACAACCAAGCAGCCCTAAAGTTAGCTACTAGTATTGCTGTAAAAACTAGATCAAAGCATACTGATTTCAGATACTTAAATGTTAGAGAATCTATAAAGAATGGGCTAATTAAATTGGAATACTGCATGACAGAAGAAAACATTGCAGACCAATTTACAAAAGCTCAAGGAGTAATTAAGTTTAAAGAGATTTGTAACAAATATGATTTAAAGATGTAAATAGTTATATTATTATACTTACCTGAAAGGGGAGAATGTTAGGGATAACATTGTTTACGCTAACTGGTTTAGGTAAAATAATAAATATGTTTTCATAGTTTGTTAGTTAAAGTGTCTGCAATTTTAACTGTAGGATTGTAATTAAGGGAGTGGTTGTTGTGAAAGCACCATAAAAGAAGCAAGGAACATCAGCTTGCTCTCTCTGGCTTTGATGATCCCTCATTACTGGATGAAGACTGTGTTTTTCCCTACTGGAACGGGAGAGAGATGAAGGACTGATTTATTGTAAGTGAACTGACATTGGATATTCTACACGGACTTTGCTAATTGAATATCCTTGAATGGACTGACTAAAATGATACATGACTAATGGACTGTTATTTTTGACTATGCTATAAACTCTAAATGGAATAAACTATTTTTTTTTTGAAAATTTTATTAATTTTCTACAAACAAACAAGACAAACAAAACATTAAAACATTCAACTCTCGTATGTACATCCAGTGTGTCAGTTGGTTCATCATTTTTGTGCATTCATTCTGTAGTCCCAGTTACAATTATGTTACATTACAACTCATATTATCAATCCAAACTTATATATCCTATAATCACTAAACAAAAAAAAAAAATTTTTTGACTATACTTTTAATCATTCATGCTTTATGAGCTAACAATACTTTAACCAGATTATTCAACAAATCATATAATCATACCAAATCAATCCTAAAAAAAAAACCTTTATAAATATAATATCAAATAACAAAATAATAGCAAAATAGCAAGATAAAGATATTTCTTACTATCTAAAATATTCTATTATCGTATTTTATCATCTAGCCATTTATAAAAAAGATCCCAAATTTCATAAAATTGTTTATCCTCTTGCTCTCTAATTTCAAATGTCAATCTGCTCATCTCAGCACATTCCAATATTTTCTTAATAATTTCTTCCTGTAATGTTATTTTCTCATTCTTCCAATTTTTAGCAAATACAATCCTGGCCACTGTTAATACATTTACAATCAGGTATTTCAAATCTTTACTATATATATCAGGTAAAATTCCCAATAAGAAGATCTCTGGTTTCAAGTCTATATGTTTCTTTGTCATTTTTAGAATAAAATATATTTTGATAGCACAAGTGTACCTGTTATTTTTACTGTATGTTAACAAACATAAGAGCTTATCTCACTCATTTATCTGTGTGCCTATCTGACTAACGCTACACATTCTGTTTAGCTTGTCTCCTTAACCCTGGTTGGGGAACACAGGCTTAACAGGCATCGACGGTTAACAAGAATGTGTGGCCTTTGGTCGGCCCAGCAAAATCTAGATGGATACGGGACCAGGGTCCCCGCGGCGTCTCCCATTCAGTTGGGGTTGCCTTTGGTGGAGCGTTGCTCACTTCTTGGCATCTCTGGCAAGTTTTAACCCACGATTCGATTTGTCTGTCTATGCCTGGCCACCACGCATAGCTACGTGCGAGGCCTTTCATGCACACGATGCCAGAGTGGCTATCGTGCAAGGTTCTTAGCAATGTCTGTTGGAGTCGTTCTGGGATAACGACTCTATCGCCCCAGATGATACAGCCCTTTTGCGAGAACAACTCTGTTTGGTGACTTTTGAATGGTGCAAATTTGTCTGGTACTTGGTCCAATGGCCATCCACGTTCCACCCATGTGAGGACTCGTGCTAAGATGGGGTCACGTTTTGTTTCTCTTGTGATATCATGGGCAGTTAATGGTGGCGTATGAAGTGTCTTGATCTGCAATGTTGTCATCGTTGGTGCGGGATCGTTGATGGTTTCTGGGAGCGGTGCACAGCTCAATGCGTCGGCGTGGGGAATGGCTTTACCGGGACGGTATTGTAGCTGATAATTGTAGGCAGCCAAGAATTCTGACCAGCGAGTCATCCTGGGAGAAAGTATGCAGGGAGTTGGCTTATCCCCAGCGATTATCCCCAGCAACGGTTTGGGGTCAGTTACTATAGTAAAAGCCCGGCCGTACACGTACTCATGGAATCTTTTAGCAGCCGATACAATTGCCAGGGCTTCTTTATCGATCTGGCTATAATTTCACTCCGTTTTCGAGAGTGTTTTTGAAAAATAAGCAACAGGGGCTTCGCTACCGTTAGGCAATACATGGCTCAAAATGGCGCCCACTCCAAAAGGTGATGCATCACATATGATATTCAATGGTAAAGTCTCATTGTACTGCATTAGTACAGCGTCAGAAGTCAGTAGTTTTTTTACATTACGGAACGCCTGCTCTTCTCTGTGACCCCATACCCAAATTGTTTTTTTGTCTAGTAGGCGATGTAAAGGTTCAGCAACAGTTGCCTTGTGCGGCAAGAATACTTTATAGAAATTGATGAGGCCTAAAAACGCCTGGAGGTCGGCCTTGTTCCGGGGTCTGGGAGCGTTTTTTATTGCTCTCAATTTGCTATCGGTAGGGTGAATACCCTGACTGTCAATCAAGTACCCCAAGAATTCAACACGATCTGTACACAGCTTGCACTTATTTTTCTTCACCTTCAGGCATGCTTCTTGGAATTTTTGTAAAACCAGTCTTAAACGCTCCCGTAAAATTTTTGGAGTGGGGGCAGCAATGAGCACATCGTCAAAGTAGAGGACAATGCCTTTGATCCCCTGCAAGAGTCTCTCCATTAGGCTCTGAAAGATCCCTGGGGCTGCAAAGACTCTGAATTGGAGCCGCGTACACTTAAAGGCACCTCGGTGCATTATGATAGTCTGTGCCTGTGCAGTTTTTTCGTCAACCGGCAGTTGCTGATAAGCCTGAGCTAAGTCTAGTTTAGCGAAGACTTTTCCACCCCCCAGGGAATGGAGGAGGTGTTGCACCACCGGTACCGGATATGGATTTTGTTGCAGGGCATGGTTTAGGGTGGCTCGGTAGTCCCCACAAATTCTAATGGAGCTGTCCGGCTTAATTGATGTCACGATTGGGGTTTCCCATGGGGAGTGATCGGTTGGCTTTAAAACTCCCTGGGCTATCAACTTATCAAGCTGTTCGTCGATTTTCAGCTTTAGTGCGAACGGAACTCGACGAGGCTTAAGGCGGATGGGAGCTATTTTTGGATTAAGGCTAAAGGATATTGGGGTCACCTTGTACTCACCTAGCTTTTCCGCGAAGACGTCCTTGAACTCGTGGGCGAGGTCCTCCTCCCAGTCACTGCCACCAATTTGGTTAATGCCTACCACTTCAATGCAGAGTGGTGCGAACCATTGCAGGCTTAACAGGCTAGGCCGGTCCTTGTCGATCACCGTCAGGGGTAAGTACGCTGTGCGGTTCTTGAACGAGACTCGGACTTGACTGGATCCTACGACTGGAATCCGGTTCCCCTGGTAGTCCTTTAACATGAGCCTTTGGAATTGAAGGTCTTGGCGCCGGATAGTGGGGATGAGTTGCTTGAGGGTCTTCCAGGAGACCATTGAAAGAGACGATCCCAAGTCAACTTCCATTTGGCAAGGCTGATTTTCGATGTTCACTTTAACTCGAATTTTCTTGGCATCCAGTGAAGAGGCATGGCCAATAGTGAGTGTTTGGTGAGCCTCTTCTCGTCTCGTTAGACGATTCACGGGTTGGTTTCTGTAGGAGTGGTTTGCTGGTTCTCACCTTACAGGACGGTTTCCTGTCGATTGGTGAAGATTGGTCCCCTTTGAGGTCTGGCTGGGTCCGAGGAGACTTCTGCAGACCTGTCTGATATGGCCTCGTTTCCCGCACTCGTGGCAGAACGCGTCGCGGAATTTGCCATCAGAACGGTAATGGTTGGCCCCACAGCCAGCGCACGGTTGCTGGGATTTCGGGTAACGGTCCTGATCAGACCGCAGTCGATGGATCTCTTCTTCGTCGCTGTCTGACGACGAAGAGAGGTCCTCGTGGTAAGCCGTTGAAAGTTGTCCTTCCGACTTAGGTGAAAGTTCGCCGGCTGGTTGGTGTGCTGATGTGCGATTTCGGCATAGTTGGGCAGCCGACTTGTTGGTCGCCTCTGCTGTCGTAGCCTCAGTGATGGCATCGGCAAAGCTAATGTTGCCCTTAGCCATTATTTTGCTCTGCACATTCAGAGCGTCTAACCCTAGAATTACTCGGTCTCTCAAGGCCTCCTCTAGGTCGGTGAAATCGCAGTGGCCTCCCAAGTTTTGGAGGTCTGCAATGAAATTGGCAATGCTTTCTCCTTTCAGGTGGTTTCTTTGGTAGAACTCATGCCGTCTTATGAGCGTTAGAATGGTCGGTGCATAGTGGACCCTTAGTAACGGTTCAAGGACATCCCAGTCCATGGCCTTCACTTCAGCCAGTTTCCCTAGTGCCTTGGCCATTTTGAATACAGTCGGCCCGCAATGCGTTAGGAATACCGCCCGTTTCTTCCCAGTTGTGGCATTCTTCATATTATTCATTTCCAAAAACATTTGGAAATGGTCCATGTAGGACTCCCAGTCCTCTTGAGCTGGGTCGAACGGAGTGGGTGGTACTACGCCGCCAGACATGGTTCCGCCATTGTGCATTTCAGCCACGTGCTTGGTTGTCTTTGTCGTTGTTTTAGTTGGCTCTGATGTCATCCAATCCCATCCTCGTCGCCAATGTTATGTGTGGACCATGGGTACAAATAATGGAGACAAGCCGGTAGAAACAGTAAACTTCAAACTCTTTATTTACATGGTGTGACAGCTCAAACTGGATGGCTGCTATAGCCTTCCTTATATAGGCAACTTATTAACTATTCAACCAATAGCAATCTGGGAGCGCTAGCTCCGTTAACCAATGAGAATGGCCTGTTAATGGCCAATCAGATGCTCCTGAACGGGCCAATCTGATCTCGCCATTTAACAGCCAATCAGAAGTGCAGGGCCAGAAACCTGCACTTGACTTCAAGCTCTTGATAACTTTATTAACACAATTATTCATTCACAACACCCCTTCCCCCCCGGGTTCCGTTTACGGGGTGCGGTTATGTAGTCCTTGATGTAGGACAGTTGTTTTGTTAGTCTGTTTGATTTTCGTTGTGCACCCGGTATTTGGCTGCACTCCTGAAGAGGTAGGGCATTGTTTGGCGAAAGGGGTGCCTCTGACTCTGAGTTTGAATTTTCATTGTCACCAACATCTTCGGTATCACCATGAGGCAAGCTCACTCCCATCCCTGGTTCCTCTTCATGTGTTTCCGTTCCGCTATCGTTCCCTTCAAAAAGGTTTTCTGCTAATTGAAGTTCTTCTTCCTCTGTATCTCCCCCCCCCTCAGTTTGGTCATCAGGGGACTCGGAGATCCCGGACTGCAGCCTTGATCGTAGTTGATCGATATGGCGCTTCCATAGTCTATCATCGCGGCATTGCACGAGGTATGATCTTGGGCCAGTTACACGGACTACAGTTGCTTTGACCCACAAAGGATCGCCCGATAAGTTTTTAGCGAATACCAAGTCACCTACCTGGAAGGTACGGCATCAGCTGCTGGATCCGTGTGGTTTTTCAGGTTCGTATGCTGGGTGTAACTCAAACTGGATGGCTGCTATAGCCTTCCTTATATAGGCAACTTATTAACTATTCAACCAATAGCAATCTGGGAGCGCTAGCTCCGTTAACCAATGAGAATGGCCTGTTAATGGCCAATCAGATGCTCCTGAACGGACCAATCTGATCTTGCCATTAACAGCCAATCAGAAGTGCAGGGCCAGAACCCTGAACTTAACTTCAAGCTCAAGATAACTTTATTTAACATTGATTCATTCACAACAGATCCAAGGTCATCCACCTGGCTTTCTGTTTAAAATGGGACTAGAATTCCCAGTTTCGTAGAATCTCGCCTGATGCCTAACTGGTCTTGTTTATTTCTTTGGTTGTTCCTTTTTATTGGGATTGCTAATGTTTCTATGCTGTTTTTAATTAAAGAAATATTGCTGCTTATAAAATATTTTATTTCTGATGCTATTGAATTCTCTCACTTATGCTAAAGTTCTCAACCACTGTATTCTTTACAGCACCCTAAATAACCAGTAGTCTCATTTTAAAAAAAACCAGCAAAAATAATTCAATATATGTCATAAAAATTTATGTGACACTAGGTTTTTGTCCTGGCTTATAACAACTATATGCCAAAATACTAAACAGTATTTGTCCTTAGCACCTTTTAAAAAGATATGTTTTTAAACTTTACCTGTACCCTTTTAAACAGGCAGGTAGACAGAGGTGGGATTCTACCGGTTCGTACTGGTTTGAGTGAATTGGTAGTTCCGGCAATCATTTGGCCCCACCCATGGGTCCCTGCCCTAGTCTCACCTTTATTTCCATGTTTTGCAGCTCAGCTGATTCACGCAGCACAATGGATTGCCGTTCCTCAGCTGTTTTGCTCACTGGGATTGCAGTAGAATGTAAGTATTAGAGCTTAAATGCTGAGTTTTCAAATGCTCTGTGCACGCGCAAAGCGCACGCTCACTGAACTGGTTGTTACACCGGTTGAATCCCATCCCTGCAGGTAGATAACTTCACCTACTTTGATTGGGGAAATAAGCCCACTGTGAGCTTGTTTGTTTGGATACATTTGTACAGGTAGTCCTTGACTTACGTCCACAATTGGACCAGAATTTCCATTGCTAAGCAAACCAGTTGTTAAGGGAGTCGTGCCTGATTTCATGACCTTTTTGCCACAGTTGTTAAGTGATCACTACAGCTCTTTAGTGAATCACATGATTGTTAAGTGTTCCCTTCATTGACTGAGTTGGAAGCCAACTAAGAAAGTCGCATGATCCTGAGATGGTACAGCTATAGTAAGTAGATGCTGGTTTCCAATTACCTAAATTCTGATCACATGACCTGCAACAATTTTAGAGTAAGGACTGATTTCAAATCACTAGCTTTTCAGTGTCATTATAACTTTGAATGGTGTAAGTTGAGGACTACCTGTACAGCTGTTCATCTTGCTCTAGGCAGCAAACAGAACACATACAAAAGCTATTAAGAAAACCTCAACCCAGTTAGAAATCCAAACCACTTCTCAGGCATTTTATAGAAGTCTCAGTGGAAACTGTCTTCCAGGAGTTTATCAATGTCATACCATTTTATTCAGGCACAGACAGGATTTTAGGGATAACTAAGTCAGCAGTAATGAAAACCTCTGTATTAGATATAAAGAATCAGGACCATTGATAAGATTTCAGTATAAACAACTTGAAACCTATACACCAGAGGTGGTATTCAGCAGGTTCTGACCACTTCTGGAAAACCAGTAGTAGAAATTTTGAGTAGTTCAGAGAACCGGCCAATCCCACCTCTGGCTGGAGAATTTACAGTATCCTTCTCCTGCCATGCCCCACTGTTAAGTCTGGAGCATGGGTGCGAATGATGGAGACGAGCCGGTAGAAACAGTGAACTTCAAACTCTTTATTTACATATTGTGACAGCTCAGCTCGAGGGCTGCTATAGCCTTCCTTATATAGGCAACTTATTAACTATTCAACCAATAGCAAACCTGGAGTGCTAGCTCCGTTAACCAATAGGAATGGCCAATCAGATACTCCTGAACAGACCAATCCGATCCTGCCATTAACAGCCAATCAGAAGTGCAGGGCCAGAACCCTTCCACTTGACTTGAAGCTCAATATACTTTATTGGTATTATTCATTCACAACACCATAGAAACTGTAGTAAAAAAAAAAAAAAAGAATCCCATTACTGCTTACACTAATAGTCAACTAATGGTCAGCCCTAAATTGGCACAAGATAAAGAGTTGATGGAATTCAAAGGGGCCTGGGTTTGGAACATTTGTGAACATGTAACACTTCTAGGCTAAGTTCTCTCTTGACTCTGCCCTCAGGCTCTGCCTTTTCTTGTCCTACACTTTGGCCCAGCAGCATATGAATTTCCTGATTTTTAGGAAAATGTTTTGATCAAGCCTGCTTGATAAATCAATGAAATAGAGATTTTGCCACTGCTGCTTCTATTGACCCATTTGTTTCTTCCTGTGGACCATACGTGAATTGTTGAACAGCTACCAAAGTTAAGAACACTTTTTGCTTTTTGCTATTCTCCCTAGGTATATTCTGATCAAGGGCAAGAAGTTGAATATATGGAAATAGTGAAACAGGTGCATTTTTTTTTATAAAAAAAATGGTAAAATGACTGGGATACATCTTAATATTAGCTTATGTGATCAATAATACTATAATCTCATCACAATTAGTTATAATGCCTGAGAATTTTCTATTCATCCTACCTAGAATTAATGCAATATTAGTCATTAAAATTATGAAACTAATTTGCCATTTTAATTCTTGGATATTATTACCTCAACTTGCAAAAAACCATGGAATATGACTAGGAGTCATTTAAAAAAAAATACACGTTTCTATTTACATGCATTGAGGAAAATGGAAAGAGGGACAAGGAATTATTTTGCAGCTTGTTCTAAAGATGGCCTTCACGGCTGCTGTTGGGAGGCTGAAGTGTGGGAGATCCCATGATTTTACTTCTCTAAAATTTTACTCTTTTCTTTTTCTTTGGTTCCTTGCCTGTGACAAGACTGCGATGAAGGTCGGCATCCAGCAATCTTGAGTGGGTGATATCTGTCAGTCTCATCCTGTGCACACACACTATTGCTAGGCAACTGGCAGTAGCATACCACCCACATCCTGCCATTTTCTCCTAGAGATTTACTCTTTTTTTTCTTGCATGTAATATATTAATCATACCGAACTTTATTTCATCTGCTATGAGTAGGTTGCATTCAGCAGATCCCAGTCGTTGCCTGGTTCAAGTGGAGGAGTTTACAGAGTGTACCTAATGAAACTTGAATTCAGTGCCATCAGAAGTGAAGACTGTCTCCGAGATAGAAAAGCCCAAAAGTTGAGGCTACAAGAAAGGTCTTAAATGGGGCAGAACCCACTTAACAGCTGTCTTCCTTAGCAACGATGTTGGGCTTGGATGTGATTATAAGTTGAGGACTACCTATATTAGGCTTCAGTTAGAGCAGGGGTGTCAAATTTGCATCGTCATGGCATCATCATATGACGTAGCATGACTTTTTTTTCCCTTCGAGAAACTGGGCATGGGCATGGCCAGTGCATGATGCATCCAGCCCACAGGCCACAAGTTTGACAGCCCCAAGTTAGCGGCAACCCAACTTAAATGCCCATTGCCCATTGCTAAGGAACAACAGTGGTAGAACTTTATTACTTTCTGTCAAAATTTATGAACTACAGTGAACTACAAAGACTATGTAGCTGGTTTTGTGAGATCCTGAACATTGAGCTAAGAAGCCCTTAGTTGGATTCAAGAGGACTTTTATTGTGCAGGGGTCACCAACCTTTTGGATGCCAGGGACCACTAACTGGTTCTGTGGGTGTGGCCAAATTTGTGGGTGTGGCTTGGTGGTCATGTGATTAGCTGGACATGGCTTGTATGTAAATATTATAAATATTTATATAAATATTGATTTTTTTTTATAAAAAAAGAGCAACTTTTACCCAAAATCAGGCAAAGCAGGCAGGAAGATTGAGTTGCTCATAGAATCACAGATTCATTCAGTGATCTATCTATCTGCCATCAGCTAGCTCAGTCTGTCACATAAAATTTGCTTGGAAGCAAACTCATAAAATTTGCTAACAAGCAAACTCACAAAATTAACTCACAACACACCATGTATGTAAATATTGATTTTTTTTAATAAAAAAGAGCAACTTTTACCCAAAATCAGGCAAAGCAGGCAGATTGAGTTGCTCACAGAATCATTCAGTGATCTATCTTCTGCTATCGGCGAGCTCAGTCTCTCAAATTTGCTTGCCGTGAGTCTGCACTGAATTTGTTTGCAAGCAAAACTTCAGTCCTAAGGGAAGTTCGGCTGTACTTAAAAGCAGAGCCGAAGATCTAAAGACTAGCTGGAAAGCAAGAAATTCAACCATTTTCTGCTTCCTAGCTAATCTTAAATCTCCCGGCACAGCAGAACAGATGATGGTCGGAAAAAGGAAAAATATAAATTTAGCAGACAAGTTTACCGGGTAAGGAGGGAGTGGGCGGGGAGGGTTCCCGTGGGCTATGTGGCCGGCGCAACCTAGTGTTTCTGCACAGCCTGGATTAATTGCTTTGTGGGGGTGCTCTGGGGGTGAGATTTCTCTGTGGCCCACCAACATTTTCTCAAGGCCCACCAGTTGGCGACTGCTGCTTTAGTGAATCCTTTATGCTCTTATGAAGCCATCCTGCTATCATGGCATGGCTGGTAACAGATTTGCCATGAAGCTAAAATATAACCTTTTGCTCTCAAACTTTGCTGCTGAATTGCATTTTAAAAAAAATTGGCATAGGAGAGGATTATTACCTGAATAAAGGTGTTTTCCTGGTACAATTTAATTAAGTTGCAATCCAATTCAAATGTTTATTCCTGTCTTGCTGACTTTTTTCCCCAAGCCCCTATTTTTTGATTTTTTGTCATGTCACTCTAAGATCTGCTGTGACCCTCAATTGCAAAGAAATTGGACAATACAAATTACACAATAGGATGCTAGTAAAATTTCAGAGTTGTATCCAAAGCAAGTGGTCACGAACTCGACAGATTAGAATGGAGGTTAAAAATCATTTAATGAAAAATTAAGGCATAATGAAGATACGGAAATTCCACTACAAGTTAGCTCTTCATCAAATTTGGCTACTGCACAAGTGATCATGGTTTTGAATCCTCTAGAAAATGGTTTATGTGGATTTTTTTTTATTTGTACATCTTATATGGCTGTCTATCTCATACAATGACTCTAGATGGCTCACAATTATCCATAAAACATAGCTAAAAAGAAAGATACCATCCCCTCCAGGTGTCAGACCAAACTTCCTCACAAGTCAACCCCCATCCTAACTCAGTGTTTGGACAGTAGCCCTCTGGAAGGCTATATTCCTCTGGAAAGTAGGGGAAAGTACCTTCAGGTAGAAAATACCTCTGATCTCAGGTGAGAGGCTGTTCTAAAGGTCTAGGGCAGCCACCAAAGAGATGCACTTCCAAGATCCCATATGATGGCAACAGTTAGGGGAGGAGATCTGGACTGCACCCTCCCATTCCCACGAGGAATTCACCTATTCAACAGAACATAAAGTAAACATCACAACATCAACAAAAATAGTCACCACAACAATCCTTGGACTGTTGGGGAAAAAATGCTTCTGAAAATGCTTTGACATCTTCAAGATAATAAGTCTCAATAAAAACAGATCAGAATATGCCAAATTCGCATAAACTGCATTGCGGTGTCACGGATGGATCAGTTAAAGATAAAGGTCAAACCAGGTGTTTCATGATCTGACAATATCACAGAAATAAAGAGACTTTTAAAAACACAAAAGAGGAGAAGAAATATATAGAGGATTAAAACATCTGAGAGAATCCATGGCCTTTTCCTGTACTAAATTGAGCTGACCTGGAGGTTGTTTTATCATTGGACAAAGGCTGCTGGATTAGCAGTCTTCAGCATTTGAGAGAATATGTGACTAAGATTTTGGGAGAAACAGAGGTGGGTGGGGGAGAGGGAGGGAGGGAAGAAGGGAGGAAGAGAAAGAGAGAGCGGGGAGAGAGAGCTAAAGCAGTTTGCTATTCTTTTTTTTTATAGCAAACTTTATTAATTTTTTTTAACACACAAACAAAACATAGGATGTAGTAACATAAAATATATTTTCTAGAAGAAACAAATCTTATTTAAAAAGAAGATAATTCCAAATTATCACACTTCTATATATATCTAATCTAATCTTAAATAATCAACTTCATATCTTTTCAAAACTTTTCTTTATTACTCCCTTTCATTCTATTTAGTCATATTTCTTCTGTCTTAAAAATATATATATTTTCATTAGTATTGTTCTACATCCTGTCAGACTTAAACAAACATTATACAAAACATAAATACATAAAACTTCTTTTTGGAAGGCGGCTAACCCCGAGTTAACTTTTATACAGACATCAATCAAAATTTATACTCACTTAATATACTATCTCATATCTTATTTAACATTCTCTATTTTCCATATATTTTCTCTCTCCTACTCATTCTTTTAATTCTATTTTATTTATTCCAACTCAATTGAATAATTATATTTGTGTTAAGTACTGAGCGTGGGCACGAAGAATGGAGACGAGTTGGTGAAACGGTGAACTTCAACTCTTTATTTACATGGTGAAATAGCTCAAACTGAATGGCTGCTACAGCCTTCCTTATATAGGCAACTTAATAGAAATTCAAACAATGAAAACCAGGGAGCGCTAGCTCCGTTAACCAATGATAAAGGCTCGTTAATGGCCAATCAGATTCTCCTGAATGGACCAATCTGATCTCGCCATTTAACAGCCAATCAGAAGTGCAGGGCCAGAACCCTGCACTTGACTTCAAGCTCTTGATAACTTTATTAACACAATTATTCATTCACAACACCCCTTCCCCCCCGGGTTCCATTTACGGGGTGCGGTTATGTAGTCCTTGATGTAGGACAGTTGTTTTGTTAGTCTGTTTGATTTTTGTTGTGCACCCGGTATTTGGCTGCACTCCTGAAGAGGTAGGGCATTGTTTGGCAAAAGGGGTGCCTCTGACTCTGAGTTTGAATTTTCGTTGTCACCAACATCTTCGGTATCACCATGAGGCAAGCTCACTCCCATCCCTGGTTCCTCTTCATGTGTTTCCGTTCCGCTATCTTTCCCTTCAAAAAGGTTTTCTGCTAATTGAAGTTCATCTTCCTCTGTATCTCCCCCCCCTCAGTTTGGTCATCAGGGGACTCGGAGATCCCGGACTGCAGCCTTGATCGTAGTTGATCAATATGGCGCTTCCATAGTCTATCATCGCAGCATTGCACGAGGTATGATCTCGGGCCAGTTACACGGACTACAGTTGCTTTGACCCACAAAGGATCGCCCGATAAGTTTTTAGCGAATACCAAGTCACCTACCTGGAAGGTACGGCATCAGCCGCTGGATCCGTGTGGTTTCTCAGGTTCGTATGCTGGGTGTAACCGGTCGAGGTGGGAGCAGAGCTTTCGTCCCGTTAGCAACTCGGTGGGAGTTTTGTTGGTGACGCTGTGTGGAGTGATATGCTGTAAATATTCGGTTTATTTTTTCTTTGATGTTGTCATAGTCCATTTTTTGTAGCATTTTCTTGACAAATTGTACCATGCGCTCGACCCTTCCATTGGCCGCAGGAGGCACAGGCGAAGTCAGCACATGTCGAATACCACGGTCCATCAGGTACTGTTCAAAAGACAGCCCGGTAAATTGGGGCCCGTTGTCAGATACCAGAATGTCTGGTGATCCGTGGGTTGCAAACAGTCTGTTCAGTTTCTTTATGACAGCTTCAGTTGTTGTGTTCTTCATTCGGTGGATTTCGAGCCAGTTCGAATAGGCGTCCACAGTTAACAAGAATGTGTGGCCTTTGGTAGGTCCTGCAAGTCCAGATGGATACGGGACCAGGGTCCCCGCAGTGTTTCCCATTCAGTTGGGATTGCCTTTGGTGGGGTGTTGCTTACTTCCTGGCATTTATGACAAGCGTTGACCCAAGTCTCGATTTGCTTGTCGATGCCTGGCCACCACGCATAGCTTCGTGCGAGGGCTTTCATGCGCATGATGCCAGAGTGGCCATCGTGCAAGGTTCTCAGTACTGTTTGTTGGAGTCGCTCTGGGACAATGATTCTATCGCTCCAGATGATGCAGCCCTTCTGCGAAAACAACTCTGTCGACTTTTGAATAGGGCAAAGTCATCAGGTACTTGGTCCAATGGCCATCCACGTTCCACCCAACTGAGGACTTGTGCTAAGGCGGGGTCGCGTTTTGTCTCTCTCGTGATATCTCGGACGGTGTATGAAGTGCCTCGATCTGTAATGTTGTCACTGTAGTCGCGGGGTCGTCGATGGTCTCTGGAAGTGGTGCTTGGCTCAATGCGTCGGCGTGGGGAATGGCCTTTCCTGGGTGGTATTGCAGCCGATAATTATAAGCAGCCAAGAATTCTGACCAGTGAATCATTCTGGGAGATAATATATAGGGGGTTGGCTTAACTCCCGCTATTATTCCCAGCAAAGGTTTGTGGTCAGTCACTATAGTAAAGGCTCAGCCGTACACGTACTCATGAAATCTCTTAACAGCAGACACAATGGCAAGGGCTTCTTTTTCAATCTGGCTATAATTGCGCTCTGTTTTTGAAAGCGTCTTTGAGAAATAGGCAACAGGGGCTTCGCTACCGTTAGGCAAAACATGTGCTCAAAATGGCACCCACTCCAAAAGGCGATGCATCACACGTGATCGTTAACGGCAAAGTCTCATTGTACTGCATCAGTACAGCGTCAGAAGTCAGTAGTTTTTTCACATTTCGGAACGCCTGCTCTTCTCTATGTCCCCATACCCAAATTGCTTTTTTGTCCAATAAACGATGTAAGGGTTCAGCAACAATTGCTTTGTGTGGCAGGAATAAGTTATAAAAATTGATAAGGCCTAGAAACGCCTGGAGGTCGGCCTTATTCTGGGGTCTAGGAGCGTTTTTTATTGCTCTCAATTTGCTATCAGTAGGGTGAATGCCCTGACTGTCAATTAAATACCCTAAAAATTCGACACGATCTGTACAAGTTTTCACTTATTTTTCTTCACTTTAAGACCTGCGTCTTTGAATTTCTGCAGGACCATTTTCAAGTGATCCCGTAAAATTTTTGAAGTAGGGGCAGCGATTAACACATCATCAAAGTAGGGGACAATGCCTTTAATCCCTTGTAATAGTCTTTCCATCAGGCTCTGAAAGATCCCCGGGGCTACACTCACTCTGAATTGGAGTCGTGTACATTTAAAGGCACCTCGGTGCGTCACGATCGTCTGTGACTGTGCCGTTTTTTCATCTACCAGCAGTTGGTGATATGCCTGAGCTAAGTCTAGTTTAGCGAAGACTTTTCCGCCCCCCAGGGAATGGAGGAGGTGCTGCACCACCGGTACCAGATATGCATTTTGCTGCAGGGCGTGGTTCAGGGTGGCTCGGTAGTCCCCACAAATTCTTATTGATCCATCCGGCTTAATGGGTGTTACGATTGGGGTCTCCCAGGGAGAGTGATCAGTTGGCTCTAACACCCCCTGGGCTATTAACTTATCGAGCTGCTCGTCAATTTTTGGTTTTAGGGCAAATGGAACTCGACGAGGCTTAAGGCAGATGGGAGCTATTTTTGGATTAAGGTTAAATGATATCAGGGTCCCCTTATACTCGCCTAATTTTTCTGCAAAGACGTCCCTGAATTCTTGGACGAGGTTCTCCTCCCAGTCGCTGCTGCCGATTTGGTTAATGCCTGCCACTTCAATGCCAAGTGGCGCGAACCATTGGAGGCCTAACAGGCTAGGCCAGTCCTTGTCGATCACAGTCAGGGGTAAGTACACTGTACGGTTTTTGAACGAGACCCGGACTCGACTGGATCCTATGACTGGAATCCTATTCCCCTGATAGTCTTTAAGTATGAGTCTTTGGAAATGGAGGTCTTGACGCCGGATAGTAGGGATGAGTTGCTTGAGGGTCTTCCAGGAAACCATCGAGAGAGACGATCCTGAGTCGACTTCCATTTGGCAGAGCTGATTTTCAATGGCCACTTTAATTCAGATTTTCTTGGCATCCAAGGAAGAGGCGTGACCGATAGTGATAGTTTGGTGAGCCTCTTCTCGCTTCGTGGGGAGGTTTAAGGTTCGGTTTCTGTAGGAGTGGTTGTTCCATTGGTGGTTCACTGGTTCTCGCCTTACAGGACGGTTTCCTGTCGGTTGGTGATAGTTAGCCCCCTTCGAGGTCTGGCTGGATCCTAGGAGACTTCTACAGACCCGTCCAATGTGGCCTCGTTTCCTGCATTCATGGCAGAGCATGTCATGGAATTTGCATTCGGACCGGGGATGGCTGACCCCACAGCCAGCGCATGGGTGTTGAGACTTCAGGTAATGGTCCCGTTCAGATCGCAGCCGATGGACCTCTTCTTGGTCACTGTCTGATGACGAAGAGAGGTCCTTATGGTAGGCCATCAAAAGCTGTCCTTCTGACTTGGGTGAGATGTCGCCAGTCGGCTGGTGTACCGGAGCGCGGTTGTGGCGCATTTGGGCAGCCGACTTCCTGGTTGCTTCTGCTGCAGTAGCATCAGCGATGGCATCGGCAAGGCTGATGTCGCCTTTCGCCATCAGCTTACTCTGCACATTTAGCGCATCTAATCCCAGAACTATTCAGTCTTTCAAGGCCTCTTCCAGGTCAGCGAACCCACAGAGGCCTCCCAGGTTTTGGAGGTCCACGATGAAATCTGCAACACTCTCTCCTTTCCACTGGTTTCTTTGGTAGAATTCATGCCGCCTTACGAGTGTTGGCACGGTCGGTGCATAGTGGGCTCTCAGTAGGGGTTCGAGGACGTCCCAGTCCATAGACTTTACTTCTGCTGGTTTTGCTAGCGCCTTGGCCATCTTGAATACGGTCGGCCCGCAATGTGTTAGGAATACCGCCTGTTTCTTCCCGGTCGTGGCATCCTTCAAATTGTTGGTTTCCAAGAACATTTGGAAACGATCCATATAGGAGTCCCAGTCTTCTTGCGCTGGGTCGAATGGAGCGGGTGGTATGATGCCGCCGGACATGGTTCCGCCGTTGTGCGTTCAGTCACGTGCTCAGTTATCTTCTTCGTTGTTTAGTCGGTTCTGACGTCTCCACATCCCACCTTCATCACCAGTGTTAAGTACTGAGCATGGACGAGTCGGTGAAACAGTGAACTTCAACTCTTTATTTACATGGTAAAATAGCACAAACTGGATGGCTGCTACAGCCTTCCTTATATAGGCAACTTAATAGATATTCAACCAATGAAAACCAGGGAGCGCTAGCTCCATTAACCAATGATAAAGGCTCATTAATGACCAATCAGATTCTCCTGAACGGACCAATCTGATCTCGCCATTTAGCGGCCAATCAGAAGTGCAGTGTCAGAACCCTGCACTTGACTTCAAGCTCTTGATAACTTTATTAACACAATTATTCATTCACAACAATTTGCATCTTTGGTCTGTTTTCTTTCAATCACCTACTTATCCTTTCTATCTAATACAATATTTCTCCTGTAAACCCAGATTGAAGTATGACAACTTTTTATCTTCCCCCTAAATAACACTTAAAATAATACATATTTTCCGTGCTGATTCTGCTCTGTACATTCAAAGTATTACATTTCAAAATAGTAAAACAAACAAATAATATTGAGTTTAATAAGTAATAATAAAACTAAAAACAAGTAAAAAAGAAATATTAAATTTATAATATAGCAAAAGCAATGTTTCATAAGAAATTAAATTCTATTATTAATTCTTAAACAATACTATTATGAAATTAAGAAATTAAACTCTATAATTAAATCATGACTTCACTTTAATACATTTTTAAATCATATAATTTTCTTATTTTCGAACTCAACTTCAAATACTAATGTCTACAATGCATTTTTATGTACTTTTGCAGAGTCATTTTTAAAAAAAGATTATGTCACCCCTTATCTCTTAAAAAAAAAAACATTTTTTGCATCTTGTTTAAAGCCTTTATGACTTCTTTTTCCTTTCCCCCTTTCTTTCTTCTCCATTCTAACTTTTTGACCCCCCCCCATCTCTCCAATTTCACTCTCTTAGTCTTCCCTCTCTGTTGTATTTCTCTTTTCTGTTGCTTTCTGACATCATATCGCTTTTTCATCTCCTTTTTCTTTTTCTTGGTTGCTTTTTTAAGTTCTCAGTTCATCTTTTGCTTGCCCCCCTTCCGCTTTTCTTCCTCCACTAAGTGTGTTTGTCCATTAAGGATGGCTTCTTCTCCTTCATCCCAGCCTTCCTATAATATTTCTTGGTAGGTAGAAATCGCCATTTCCAAAAAGCGAAAGATAGATCCAAATGAGCCCTTATCTTCGTTTTTCAGTTTTTGAAATTCCATTTGTAGTCCTTCAAAAGATAATGCCATTTTTTCTTTCTTTCTTTTTTAATGCAACCCTAATGTCTTCAGTCCCTTTTTAAAAAAAAAACAAAATTTCACAAAGATCTCAAAGTCACAAACCAAACCAAATCAATTTTAAGTTGTTGTGTTTTTTTCAAATCCAATGTCCAGAAATCCTTTATCCCTTGGCTTTAAATTTCAAATTGAGTTACCTTCCGTGCCCAAGTAGATTTTCCAGATCTCCGTCTGCTATTTCTATGGGGAGGGAGAGTTAAGAAAAAAATTTTTTTCCCCTTAACAGCTTTATCCGCAGCTTTCCAGTCTTCTTTGGGAAACAATGTATCCTCAGGCAATTCAAACAGTTCAGTTTCCAGGGTAATTAAGAGTTGTTATTGTCTCGGCTCAGCCAAATATTCACTTCCTCTTGCAACCTCCAGCACAAATCTTACCCAGCTGCAGGCTTCTTTGTGACGGCCATCACTGACCGCCGCTCCACCACCTTGTGAAAAAGGGGTTTTTTCGGCTGGGGAGGAGGTCTGCGACACCCCCAAACCCCTGTCCGGATCCCCCAGATCCATTTGGATCGGGGGCATCTTAGCAGCAAGCACAGCAGGAATTGCAGACAAGCAAATTCCTGCTGCTGTCGAAGCCACGCAAAACCGGAAGCCCCACAGTTTGCTATTCTTGATGCAGCATCTCAAGTTTGAATGGTCTCAGCACCTTTAGCCAAGGAAGAATAATATTATTCATGCATTGTATTATCATTTGGCTCTAATGACCAGCCAACAATTATATTCTTTTCTTAAATTTCTAAACCAGGTCCTCCCATTATTTTGCCAATACAGGCTATTTCACTCTTTTATTCTTTCTGCTCCTTGGGTTCCATTTCATCTTTAGTTTCTCAAGAACCAGGTCTGATATCATTTTCTCAAATTCTTCTATCCTTGAAATTGAATTAGTAATTTCAAATCTTAAATCACGGGCTTGTAGAGTCATTCAGGTGAAAGAGACATTTAGCTATTGAGTCTAACCTCCTGTTTGATGCAGAAATCCCAATTAAATCATTCTAAATGGATGTGTCAATTTCTGGAGGGTGTGGGGGCAGGCAAACATAGACAGCAGTCAAATAGCAGGTGTCCAAGGAAACCCTTTTATCTAGTAAGTGAAAATACAAACCTGGAGAAATGGAGTTTTCAGTCCTCTATGGAAAGTTGGGGGTCTTGACCCCTACATTAAACCAAGGGTGTCAATCATACTAAATGTGCCATGTTGAAGTCATCCTTGTGGGAATGGGAACACATCAATAGTCTTGACCAAGGGTGTCAACTCAAGGCCTGGGGGTCAGATCTGGCCCATGGGGTGCTTAGATCTGGCCCATGGGGTGCTTAGATCTGGCCCATGGGGCCACCCTTGAAACAGTGAAGGACTGGCCCATGATGCCTCTGCCAGCAAAAATTGAGCTGGGGAGGGCTGCATATGGTCCTCCTGAGCTTCGTTTTTGCTGGCAGAGGATTGCAGGAGGCCGTCACAGCTGAAAACAGAGCTTGGGAACCCGTTTTCTCTGACAGAGCACTCAGCCACCACAGGCACACCCAACACGAGTGATGTCAAGGTGGCCACGCCCACCCTGCCACACCCACTCCACCTTCCCTGAGGTCATACACAACCCTGATGGGGCCCTCAATGAAATCGAGTTTGACACACCTGGTCTTGACAGTTCAAGTAAGAATGAAGGAACCAATTTTTTTCTCTCTCCATCTACCCAGAGATAATAGAAAATGTCTTACTTAGGGCTGTAAGTAAACAAGTGATAACTTTCTAACACACTTTGCCTCCTCCCATTTGGGCAGCCATTTTGAAAAAGAATTCACCACAAGAGGTCAAAGGTCCACTGCATTTAACAATCCAACAGTTTGGATCAGTGGTGGGATTCAATTTTTCTTACTACTGGTTCTGTGGGCATGGCTTGGTGGGCGTGGCAGGGGAAGGATACTGTAAAATCTCCAATCAGAGGTTGTATCTGCTAGTTCTCTGAACTACTCAAAATTTCTGCTACTGGTTCTCAAGAACAGGTCAGAACCTGCTGAATACCACCTCTGGTTTGGATGTACGTGATATATGTGCTAATTTTCAGCTCTGTGTAATAGAAGACTCTGTGATTTTCACTTCTTTTAAGCAAGGGCTACACAGCACAATGCCATTTTTTTTTTAAAGTGTGGAGACAAGCTAAGTCTTGTGCCCATTATGCAAATGCCCAAGCAAGTGTGGATACTTGAAAACTAAGTTGAACTTCCCTTTCTCAAAAGCAATCTGGGTCAGTCAGCAGGACAAGAGGAGGGGCTCCAGCATGAGACTGAAAGCTCATAAAATGTGTGAGTGGGTGTGTGTGTGCAGATATATATTTATGTATGTTTATAGCATGGGTATATGTATGTTATGTATGTGTTACGATACATATACACTTTCTATTCAAGAGCAGGCAATAGAATTTCATTTTTAATGTGGGCCAGTTGTGCTCACAGTAAAAAAATGACAACAAAAGTTATGCTGTTCTGTCCTATCCTAAACTATCCTGTCCTATCCTATTCTTCCCATCCCATCTTATCTTATCTTATCTTATCTTATCTTATCTTATCTTATCTTATCATCTCATCCATTATCCTGGGATATGTATATTTGCCTTCATTTGTGGTAATTAAATATACCCATTTCACTATCCTTGTTCTGAAATATAAAACTTCCCCACGGCACAAAAGCTTCCATTCTCTATCCTACCCATTTGCTAATGCCTATCCACTGCTTATTTGCCAAACTGTCATTCTCCATCTCCATTTTCGCTAGCTTGATTGTATTTCTTAGAAGCATCCT